>OZ010788.1:616676013-617876013 GCA_963932465.1 Maratus speciosus | reverse complement strand
TCATTTACAGTGAAAGACATATGACCCAAAATTTCAAATAAGTCATAAAAAAAGAGAAGGAAATTCCGTAAACTAGAACATTCCTGTATTGGCAAAGTCATACGAAGTCAAGCAAGAGTCTACGAGCACAACGTAGATATGTGTGAAAAAGTCAGAACTTGTACTTTATAAAAGAGTATAGTTTATTAAGTTCATTATAAATCAGTCTTAGTTTGGGATAACTTGATTTAGAGAATAAGACATTTTGCATGTTCCAAGAAAGAGTTCTGTTACGTATAAATTGAAAAGAAGCAGTCATTTAGCGGGCATCTTCCAAAAAAATAGTGTTTAGCATCGCCAACGTTTCCACAGTTGCACTTATCGTTCGGACGTTTTCCCATTTTATATAAATAGCTGGGGAAAGCTCCGTGAGAAAAGATAAAATATGCAGAAAGTTGTGAATAACACAAAAAAGACCTATCTGGGACACGAATTACTGAAAACGTATCACGACCTTTTTCACTGCTAAGTCACTTATTCCTCCAGATATGGACAATATTATTATTAAAATGCCTTTTCACTAAAGAATGAGGAATAGGAACATCGAGCACAGAGTCATATTCACCTTTCTCAATAACTGATTTAGCCAATCTGTCGGCATATTCGTTCCCAACAAGGCGTATGTGGGCTTTAATCCACCCTAAGCTAATAAGCTTGTTATTCAGAAGTCGTAAGTTGGAATAGATATTAAATAGTAATTCATTAGCTGGAAACAATTTCTTCATGGCTTCAATCGAAGAAAAGCTATCCGAGTAAATATGGAACTTCTCAAACGCTGAACGACTGCACCACTCAATGGCCCTATCAAGAGCTGCCAGTTCGGCCTGAAATACTGTGCTGTATATATTTAATCTATAGCTACTTTCAAAAATAACCCTCTCATTCAGATAAACCACAAAAGCAACTCCCATCCCTCCAGAAGGAAGGACAGACAGACGGATGGACCAGGCGTCGACTATAGGTGCTACGTATTTATACAATTACGAACGCACTTAAAAATTCGAAGGCATTGCACGCCCATAGGTTTAACATTAGCGAGGAGAATTTGGTATGTTACAGACAAAAAGCCTTAAAATATTTCATACCATTCGATTCTTGAATACATTTTGTTGCGTGTTACAAACGCATTCTTCCTACACACACGGATGTATATGAGGGGCCCCAGATCCATTTTAGACCAAGTCCTTTTTGAAAAAAAATTGACATAGTCCATTTAGAGGGAACGTAAAATCTGTTTTATCCACTCCCACATTAAACCAAGTCTGTAAACAGATGACATGTATGTGAAAGTATGTGAAAAAAAACTTGGTTCACTGTGGGAGTGGATAAAACAGATTTTATGCACCTTCTAAATGGACTATGTCATTTTTCTTTTGCAAAATGGACTTGGTCTACTGTGGTTGTGAGACCCTAATTTATACACAACAATCATTTGATTCAAATGAAAATTTCCAAAAAGACACTATATAACGCCCATGGCTAAAGAGAATTTTTAAATTCTAGGCTATTTCAGATTGAATCTAGTAAATCCGACCATTCCTCCTTCCAATTCCTGCGTAGAAAAGTTTTCCCAGTTCAGTATCGATAGGATGTGAAGGAAAATCGTAATTGCGATTTGTCGAGTAAACAGCGATTTAGATAAGCTGCATTTTTAAAAATACTAAAAGATTTTGGAGTTTTAAATCCCACATGGTCGATAAAAAATAACCTTGGGGTGCATCGTTTTCTCAGATGAGTTTCGAAGAATGTTTGAGTTCGAACATTTCTGTCTATTTTTTAAGTGCTTTGGAAATTTTAAAATTTATCGACCAGTGCCAGATAGTTTAGTCAAATGCGTTAAAGTTTAGTTGGAAGTTTATTTAAAATTCTTCAAATTTCAGCTCAAGAAGGTTAAATAAACATTTTGAAAAAATATTCGAAAAAATAAATTATAGAAGTTTAAGACTTGCATTTATAAAATATGTTATACCCGGAAGGAAAACCTAAAAAAACTCAAAACCTTTGTGAAATAGATCCGGTACTCAAGTGTTTCTTTTTTCAGTTTCTTTTATGAAACTTTTGAATAACATTATGTTTTGCAAAAAGCTGTTTGTATGATGGAACATAAGACCAATGATTCACACGTATTTATATAAAAATCCATGCGTAATATTTGTTAAATATTCCCTCGGAAAATTAATTTTTTCAACTTTTATTTTTTATGTGCTGTTTTTAAAGGATGTCTCTTTAGTTGTCAAAATATTTCTAAAATAAATACGTAACTTATAATTTTAAATTGTGTAAAAATATTGGCGAAACTGAATTGGATTTTAACATTGCAGATAAAATTAAGTCGATATTTCAGAAATACTTTGACAACTAACAAAAAAAAGAAGAGACATCTTTTAAGAACAGTACTCAGAAAAAAGAAGTTAAATATATTAATCTTCTAAAGATGTATTTTAAAAATACGAATGTATTACACGCACATAGGTTTAACATTAGCAAGGAGAATTTTGAGATCTTACAGGTCTAAAGCCTTAAAATATTTCATACCTTTCGATTCTTGGATACATCATGTTGCGTTTTACAAACGACATTTCCTACACACGCACACATGCATATACACAACAATCATTTCATTCAAATGAAGATTTCCGAAAAAGAAAATATACAACGCCTGTGGCAAAAGAGAATTTTTTACTTCTAGGCTATTTCAGATTGAATCTAGTAAATCTGAGCATTCCTCCTTCCAATTCCTCCGTTGAAAAGTTTTCCCAGTTCAGTATCGATGGGATGTGAAGGAAATCGTAATCGCGAACGGTCGAATAAGAAGTGATTTATGTAAAGCTGCATTTTTAATTAAATTTAAAAAATTAAAAAACCCGATTTCATAAAAAGCGAACTGGTTAATTATTTCTCATCAATGTGAAACTATTTTTTATATTACTTACCTATTTTTTTTTTATTTACTTGTATTGATGACTTTTAAGTTGTGTTTTTAATTGTTAGTTCCTATCTATAAACACTGTATTGATGAGGCCTATAGATGTCAATGAAGTTTAGAGTTGCAGTAAAGTTAGAGATCCTACCTACACAAATTCCAGGTTGTGTAATATTTAAACGGAGTTTCTGACTGTAAAATAATCAATGAAACATCGTCTTCATTTTGAAAGACCTATCCAATGATATGCCACTCAATATGATGCGTAATTTTTTTTTTCGTCGCTACCGCCATTTTGTATTTTACGGCCGCAATTTTTAATTTATAAAAACAATACCTAGCCTATAACCATCGGCCGGTTAAGACGAATCGATAGAGACCTCATTCATTAAAATGCATCCGGCCGTTGGGATGTTTCCAGGGTATAAAGATATTCACATACCCAGATACGCATGAAACACATAACCCTTCTTGGCAGTCGGGTAAAAATACTAAAATATCTTGGGCTTTTAAATCTCACAGGGTCGAAAAAAATAGGTTTGGGGTGTTTCGTTTTCTCAGATGAGTTTCGAAAAATGTTTGAGTTCGAACATTTCTGTCTATTTTTTTAATGCGCATAGGAAATGGTAAGAGTTATCGACCACTGCTGATAAGTTTGGTCAAATACATCAATGTTTAGTCGGAATTTGATTTAAAATTCTGGAAATTTCAGTTCAAGAAGATTAAATAACCAGATGAGCCATTTTGAAAAATATTCAACAAAATAAACTAGTACCATAATAGAAGTTTAAGACTTGTCCTTTTAAAATATATTATACCCGGAAGGAAAACCTATAAAAACGGAAAAATTTTGTGAAATAAATCAAGTACTCAAGTATTTCTTTTTTCAATTTCTTTTATCAAACGTTTGAATAACGTTATGATTTACAAAAAGCTTTTAGTATGATAGACCAATGATTCACACGTATATATATATAAAAATCAATGACTAATATTTATTAAATATTCCCTCTGGAAATTATTTTTTCAACTTTTATTTTTTATGCACTTAAAAGATGTCTCATTTAGTTGTCGAAATATTTCTAAAGTATATACGTAACTTATAATTTTAAATTGTGTTAAAAACTTGGCGAAACTGAATTAGATTTTAAAATGTCAGGTAAAAATAAGTCGATATTTTATAAATACTAACCAAAAAAAAAAAAAAAAAAAAAAAAAAAAGAGACATCATTTAAGAACAGTGCTCAGAAAAAAGAAGTTAAAAATATTAATCTGTTAAATAGATATTTTAAATATACGAATCCATTACATACCCATAGGTTTAACATTAACGAGGAGAATTTTGGGATGTTACAGACCAAAAAGCCTTAAAATATTTAATACCTTTAGATTTTTCGATACGTCATGTTGCGTTTAGCAAACGATATTTCCTACACACAAACATGTATATATACACTCAACAATCATTTCAATAAAATCGAAATTTCCCAAAAAGACAGTAGGGGAAAGTGGGTAATACCGTTTTGCGGTTAATCCTGCTCACTCAAATATCTCTAAATAGAATAGAATTGAAAACGTGCGATCAGTACCGGCACCTAGCGAACTTCATCGTAAGGTCCCAGTAAGCATACAGTAACCGTCGGAAGGAAAGTATTTTTGTGTCCTCACGTTATTAGTTTACAGTTGTTTTATTATAAATTTCTACAACATCTGACTTGAAGGTACATTCTTATTTTCAAATGTTAATTTACCCATTATGTCTACAAAATATATACATTTAGCTGTACGTTTGTGCTTTTATTTATCTTTGTAGTGCGTTGTTACGCCAAATATAATGCATTAAAATCCAACATGGCTATCAAGGGTAATGGTACTCACGTTGAATTCCAGAAGCAGTATTTCCAGTGTGCTACTTTTTTAAATTCAAATTTCTTGATTAACACCACTTTTTTTTTTTTTAAATGGTAAAATTCCCCTTCTTTTTGCCTTAATTAATATGTTATTAAACAAGGCGAATTTTACGATTTAAAAAAGTGGTGACAATAAAAAAACCTGAATCTAAAAAAAAGTAGCCCATTGGCAACACTGTCCAGAAGTGCTACAGGATGAAAACCACGAACAAATGCTTAGCTCTTTAACCCTTTCCGGCATGGTGGGTCGTGGTTTCGCTGCTCAATATGTGGAAAGAAGTCGCATAAATTCTGCTGTGGTGTGAATAACCCATACAACTACATATGTGACTTTTCACGTACTTAAATGTCGTATTCAAATTGTGAGCGTCATTACCCTACCATGTCGGGCATTACCGCTCAATCGATGGTTAATTAAATAAAACGATAAAACAATTCCTAAAACTTTTATGCAAATTAGTTGATTGCAAACTGTTTCTTATGCTTTGGACTAGTATTGCGTTAGTAAAATATTTAATGCGTTTGTGTAAATTTGACTAGCTATTCATGATTTCCCTCAATTGAGCGGCATTACCCTACTTTCCCCTATATAACGCCCGTGGTAAAAAAGAATTTATAGGTTCTAGGCTATTTCAGATTGAATCTAGTAAATCCGAGCATTCCTCCTTCCAATTCCTGCGTTGAAAAGTTTTCCCAGTTCAGTATCGATGAGATGTGAAGAAAAACCCTAATCTGGAATGGTCGAGTAAACAGTGATGTATATAAAGCTGCATTTTTTTAGATATAAAACGACCATGGAGTTTTAAATCTCACATGGTCTATAGGAAATAGCTTTGGGGTGTTTAATTTTCTCAGATGAGTTTCGAAAAATGTTTGAGTTCGAACATTTCTGTCTATTTTTTTAATGCGCATAGGAAATGGTAAGAGTTATCGACCAGTGCTAATAAGTTTGGTCAAATACATCAATGTTTAGTCGGAATTTCATTTAAAATTCTGGAAATTTCAGTTCAAGAAGATTAAATAACCAGATGAGCCATTTTGAAAAATATTCAACAAAATAAACTAGTACCATAATAGAAGTTTAAGACTTGTCCTTTTAAAATATATTATATCCGGAAGGAAAACCTATAAAAACGGAAAAATTTTGTGAAATAAATCAAGTACTCAAGTGTTTCTTTTTTCAATTTATTTTATCAAACATTGAATAACATTATATTTGGAAAAAGTTTTTAACATGGTGGAACATAAGGCCAATGATTCACACGTATAATATATAACAATCAATCAGTAATATTCATTAAATATTCCCTTGGAAAATTAATTTTTTCAACTTCTATTTTTTATGTACTGGTCTCAAAAAATGCCTCATTTAGCTGTCAAAATATTTCTAAAATAGGGTAGATGTGCCAGTAATGGACATCCTTAAGGAATTTCTTTAAAAATTGTTTTATGATGAATAATTATTATATTCAGGTTTTCTCAATATGATATTAATTTATCAACAATATTTAACCATTCTCATAGTCTCATTTCCCTATATGAATAAAAATTTAATTGTAAATCACAGAAATATATCAAAACACCTAAAATGTCAGTAATGGACACACTTTGTTCCAGTAATGGACACCCTCTGTTCCAGTAATGGGCACCCCATAAAACGTAATAAATAAAATTGTTTTTATGACTATTTAGAACTAGAATTTAATGAAAGCATACTAATGAAACAAAACAGTTATTTTCAAATAAATTTAACAATTAGATACCAGTAATTAATAAAATATTTGTGATAATCATTCACTGTTTGCATCAATTATTGTAATTAACAGAAAATCGTATTTTAATTATTTTAGATGGATAGTTTAAAATACTAAAGATTAGGCAATTATAGCTATCAAATTATTGAGACAGCAGGGGATTTAAAAGGTAATAATAAAAAAAAAATGGAGTATTAGTGTATAGTTTCGTCTTGCTATTTTTAACAGCTAAACTTCCAGAGACTACTTGATATATTACTTGTAATAATTAATATTACAATTATGAAAGAAATGATACTGTGAGTTGGATATTTTAAATACTAGATTAAATAGTTTCAAAATAAAACTGTAGAACTAATGTATGAGGCCACTGATCTGCAGATTTACCAGTTCCATGATTGCTATAACTTTCATTATTATTACAATATTTTTATTTTTATTTTTATTTTTTTTGTCATAGATAAATAAGCAAACATTGAAGACAGAAAATAGATTTTTAACGTTAACAACTTCTGTAAATTAATTGTTTTTATTTAAATGGGGAGGGATTAAGCTCTATGAGCCCTTCTTTGACTGTGCTCTTAAACAATATTTTCTGCTTCCTGGCTGGTTTGATTGCCATATTATAAAATATGCAAAACAGAGTTAGGGGAGACCGGGGGAATGGCGTCACCTTAAGGGAATTTAAATTTTTTCACCTCGAAAAAATGTTTATTTTTTAATAGTAAAAATTCTAAAGCTGAATCATGATCTTTAGTATCTGTATAAATTTAACCGTAATCATAACTGTAAAGTAAGCATACATAAAAAAATATTTTTTAAACCTCTGCACAGTGGCGCGATTACCCAGGACACTGGGGTAATTCCGCCACTGTACCGGGGTAATGTCGCCACTCTTTAATGACCTAGTACATGCATCAAATGGATACTAGGAAACACACAACCTACTGAAAATAGTTAGAAAGCAATGTAATTGAGCAGAATAATGGTTAAGCTTACAATTTACTTCATATTGCAAAAGTCACTCTGCTGAATCGGCTCCACTACATTAAAATGAGGCCATTTCTCACCCGATTTGCATGGCGGCGGCATTACCCCGAGAGGACAATATGGCGGAAATCCCCAAGCAAAGCCGAAAGAAGAACCGAACTTGTTCAACACATTGCATCAAAATGTCGGCGAATGCATGTAGATTACGGGTCATATTATCTTAAATACCTAATTTTACAATAAAAGGTGCTTATCTCTACTCATTTGAAGCTCCAAAATAACAAGCAACTAGATGAAAACTACATTTTTCACTAGAACAAACGAACGGCGTACAGCAAAGTCACTCTCACTCTAGACACTGTTTCTATTGTTGGCCGCTATAGTGCAGGCACATTCACTATCTCAAACTTCCCTTAGTTTTTAAACTAGGTGGGGTGGTGGCATAACCCGGGTTGGCGCCATTCCCCCGGTCTCCCCTATATACAGTATATATATATATATATATATTGAAATTTTATTAACCACATAAAATAACTTTTAAAAAAAGCACCTACTTATAAAAGTTTGGTACTTTTCGTAGTTTGGTTACATTTTGGTAAGTGTAATTTAAAAATTAAATTTGAATATATAGGTTTTCAGTTAAGTAAAAATATTTTATGCACTATAAACATTACTGAAATTACATTTTTAGCAATGTATACATGGGGTGTCCATTAATGGAAAATGACTAATTAAGCATCCCAGTAATAGACACCCCTCTTAAAACTTTAAAAATAAATGAAATTTCATAAATGGCTATTAGTATATAAAATTCAATGTTTTCTATTACTGCCAAAACGAAAAGCTGGAAATTTTGCAAGAAAATAAAGAATATAGAACTTTATTAAATGAAACCAGTTCTTAACATGTTCGTTAAGATTTTCCCTGAAAAACAGTGGAACTTCAAAACATTATTTTCTGCTTTAGATAGATTAAGAGTGTCAATAATATTTCAAGATTATAAAATATCTTAGGGAGAGTTATGAAAAAATTAATAAAAGCTAAATTTTTATTGGTTATTTTCTTATACACCAAAAACATTCAATGGTGTTCATTACTGAAAGGGTGTCCATTACTCGCACATCTACCCTATATACTTATCATTTTAAATTGTGTTAAAATCTTGGCGAAACTGAATTAGATTTTAACATTTCAGATAAAATTAAGTCAATATTTTAGAAATACTTTGACAACTAACAAAAAAAAAAATACATCTTTTAAGGACAATACTCAGAAAAAAGAAGTTAAAAATATTAATCTTCTAAAATG
Organism: Maratus speciosus; assembly: GCA_963932465.1. Taxonomy (NCBI): domain Eukaryota; kingdom Metazoa; phylum Arthropoda; class Arachnida; order Araneae; family Salticidae; genus Maratus; species Maratus speciosus. The sequence continues at coordinate 617,867,089 of OZ010788.1, read as the reverse complement.
ATATTTTAAAAGTACGAATGCATTACACGACCATATGTTTAACATTAGCGAGGAGTATTTTGGAATGTTACAGACCAAAAGCCTTAAAATATTTCATACCATTCGATTCTTGGATACATCATGTTGCGTTTTTCAAACGATATTTCCTGCATACACACACACACATATATATATATGCACATCAATCATTTCATTCAAATCAAAATTTCTCAAAAAGACAATATATAACGCCCGTGACAAAAGATAATTTTTTAATTCAAGGCTGTTTCAGATTGAATGTGGTAAATCCGAGCATTCCTCCTTCCAATTCCCGCGTTGAAAAGTTTTCCCAGTTCAATATCGATGTGATGTGAAGGAAAATCGTAATCGTGAACAGTCGAGTAAGCAGTGATTTATGTAAAGCTACATTTTTAAAAATACTAAAAGATCTCGGAGTTTTAAATCTCACGGGGTCGATAGAAAATAAGCCTTGGGGTGTTTCGTTTTCTCAGATGAGTTTCGAAAACTGTTTGAGTTCGAACATTTCTGTCTTTTTTTAAAAGTATTTTGGAAATGATAAGGGTTATCGACCAGTGAAAGTTTAGTCAAATGCATAAGTTTAATCGGACGTTTATTTATAATTCTTCAAATTTTAGTTCAAGAAGGTTAAATAACCAGAAGGGCCATTTTGAAACATATTCGACAAAATAAACTAGTACTATAATAGAACTTTAAGACTTGTACCTATAAAATTCATTATACCAGGAAGGAAAACCTATAAAAACTCAAAATTTTTGTGAAATAAATCTAGTACTCATTTATTTATTTTTTTCAATTTATTTTATCAAACTTTTGAATAATATTATGTTTTCCTAAAAGCTTTTAGTATGATGGAACATAAGACAAATGATTCACACGCATATATATAATAATCAATCAGTAATATTTATTAAATATTCCCTGAGGAAATTATTTTTTTCAACTTCTATTTTTCATGTACTTTTCTTAACCCCTTCGGGACGAGCATCTTTTATAGAATTTTTAATCTTTTATCACCATTTTTTCAAAACAAAAATTTTTGCCCAACTGAATCGGAAAAATGCTCGGATTAAATAAGGCAAAATTTACAATAAAAATTTACTTGTGAGAATAATTACGGATTCTGAACACCTCACCCGGCACGTATATCGGTCGCTCGTCTTCAAGGGGTTAAAGGATGTCTTATCAAGTTGTTAAAATATTTCTAAAATATATACTTAACTTATAATTTTAAATTGTGCTAAAACCTTAGCGAAATTGAATTATATTTTAACATTTCAAATAAAATTAAGTCGATATTATAAAAATACTTTGACAACCAACAAAAAAAGAGGCATCTTTTAAAAACAGTACTCAGAAAAAATAAGTTAAAAATATGAATCTTTTAGAAAGATATTTAAAAAATTCGAATGCATTACACGCCAATAGGTTTAACATTAGCGAGGAGAATTCTGGGATGTTACAGACCAAAAGCCTTAAAATATTTCATACCATTCGATTCTTGGATACATCATGTTGCGTTCTACAAACGATAGCTCCTACATACACAAACACACACACACAGACATATTTATATATAATAAAGATGAAATCACAAATTATATACTCAACAATCATTTCATTCAAATCAAAATTTCCCAAAAAGAAAATATACAACGACTGTGGCAAAAAAGAATATTTAACCTTTAACTGATGTTATCGGTCTCAACAGACCGGTGCTTTTTTCAATTTTCATAGTTTAACTTGCAAATTTCAGTTTAACTACAAACACTACTGAAATTTTGCTCCGTTTGGAACTTTAGTACCAACACCAGAGACTTTTGAATAGGTGAATTTTAATTATAACACTCCTGTATAAAAAGTTTAGTATAAAAACAACATCCTATGAATTAATCGCGGCTTTTATTCATGTTTCGACGGAGCGGTCTCACAGACCGCTTCACACTAGTTATGTAACAATTTCTGTGACATCAGTTAAAGGTTAAGTTCTAATCTATTTCAGATTGAATCTAGTAAATCCGAACATTCCTCCTTTTAATTCGTGTGTTGAAAACTTTTCCCAGTTCACTATTAGATCGAGGCAATAGGGGATTTTACCTGGTAAAATTAATGGTAGTTCTGGAAATTGGCTTACTTTGTTTTTTAGGTCGCCGAATCCGAATTTGTAACTTCCCACCAAAATTTCCCCCGGCAACTCCCCCAAATGTTGGTAAAATGACCCCCCAAAAAGGTTTTTATTAAAAAAATCAGTGGGAGCTGCCTCGGAACATTCCCGTGCGGTTTTTTTCAAAAACCAAATTTTTTCAATAAATCAATTTTTTGGGGGGTTGTCGGGTGGTAGGAAGTTACAAATTCGGATTCAGCGACCCAAAAAACATAAAGTGAGTTGAAATCCAGAACTAGTATTAATTTTGCCAGGTAAAATCCCCTATTGCCTGGACTTGCATAACTTAGTGCATGTAGCGCCGCAGTGCATGTTCAGAGGCAGCCCTCCCCCTCCCCGTTTCATCCTACGTCATAATGTCATATATCCTATTTTTTGCAAATTTTGTCTACATTCTGAATTTCTACATACTTTTCCCCTAAAACAATAAAAAATTTAATTTCTAAACAACTATTTTGGGCGGGTTGCGGGGTGGAAAATTTTGGGGGGAAGTTAAAAATTCGGATTCAGAAACCCAAAAAACTTAAAGTAAACTTTATAGGGAAAGTTCGGAGGGGAGACGGGAGAGCGAATGTAAACGATGTGAGTGGCTAAGTGAAATTGCTTAACTTTGTCCACGCAGCACCGCGGCGCATGTTTCGAGGCAGATCCCCCCTCCCCATTCATCCTATGTCATAATGTCATATATCTTATATGTTGAAAATTTTATCTACTTTCTGAATTTCTAGATATTTTTTGCCTAAATCAATAAAAATATTGATTTTTTTAATAAAAACCTTTTTTGGGGGGACATTTTACCAAAATTTGGGGAGGTTGCCGGGGGAAATTTTGGTGGTAAGTTAAAAATTCGGATTCAGAAAAACATATAATAAGTCTTTTTCCAGAACTACCATGAATTTTTCTAGGTAGAGTCCCTATACGGTCTCTATTGGCTGGACTATATCGATAGGATGTGAAGGAAAATCGTAATCACGAACGGTCGAGTAAGCAGTGATTTATGTAAAGCTGCATTTTTTGAAATGCTAAAAGATCTTGGCGTTTTAAATTTCACAGGTTGGATAGGAAATAACCTTGGGTATTTCGTTTTCTCAGATGAGTTTCGAAAATGTTTGAGTTCGAACATTTCTGTGTATTTTTTTAAGTGCTTTTGAAATCTTAAGAGTTATCGACCAGTGAAAGTTTAGTCAAATCCATTACATTTTAGTGAGAAGTTTATTTAAAATTCTTGATATTTCAGTTCAAGGAGATTAAATAACCAGAAAAGCCATTTTGGAAAATATTCGACAAAATAAACTAGTACGTACTATAATAGGAGTTAGATAATAGGTGACAATAAGTTTATAATAGGAATAAGAATTGAAAAGCGCCGGAAGAAAACACTTTAAAAATACAACAATTTTGTGAAATGCGTCCGTAATCAAATGTTTCTTTTTTAATATTTTTTTTATCAAACTTTGAATAAGATTATGTTTTACAAAAAGCTTTCAGTATGATGAAACATAAGACAAATGATTCACAAACAAACAACAATCAATCATTAATGTCTCAACATTTTTATAAAGCTTTTAAAAGCACTTTGTTTTCTGATGTAAACATAGCAATAATATAAAAGCATTGATTTTAAGACATAAGAAAGATTAAAGACATTATTTAGAGCTAAACGCGAATACTATTAAAATGCAAAAATTTATAAGATAGTTCTAGAAGCAAATATATTAGAGCACAAATTTATATGCATGATATCATCATATACACTGTAAAAAAAGAAAGAAAAATGCGCCAAGCATAGATTATGAAATACTTTCCAACACATTAAAAAAATGTAACAAAATTTCACCGTTGGAAACGCGTAACACATTTGGAAACCCAATTTCAGAAATTACCATCTACTGTTGGAAAATTATCGAAATCCTTTGAGCAGCCTGTGACGGAGATCCTATCACATATCACGTTCTCTCCTAAATTAATTTAAATCATTTATTTTTTGTCTTTTAAAACGTGTTGTTATTCCCCCTCTGTAAGTTAAAATTTTATAATTTAATTAAGTGCTTATTTTCCGTATCGAATTCTATCTCTTACGTTTTTCATTCTTTCAATAACCTCGGTTTATTTAAAGTAGTAATATTCATTTTAGGTGGTTGTAATCTTTCATTCCCAGAAAAGCAATTTACTTTCAGATAACTTGTGGGTCATTAAATAAATCACAAAAAAGAGAAACGCAGCTGTCAGTAACTTTGATTCGTATATGCCCACGCGGAATTTATTCACTCTTATTTACTGCTTATCTTTCGCTGTTACAATGTAATAATAAAACATAAATAAAAGGAGGTTTATAGCTTATGTCTCGGAAAATGATTGCAGTTAATTTTAACTTTTTGTCTAATACCGATGCCTTTTATAATTATTGCACATTTTCATGTAATGGTCATTTTATCATATAAAACATTATTAAGCATAAACAAATTTATTCAATTCAGAACTTTGACGCCGTTTTGATTATGCTTTGTGACAGTTATTTAACAACCATTTGATTGATGCCTTGAGAGATACCAGATTGCGTGGTATAATCATTTTTGGGCGCCAATAAACCTTTGTTCACTCTTCGTTCACGATTATAATAGTAAAATTGGCGATGGATTTGTAACGCCAAGTTATCGAACCTGTTTGTAAAATGAACACTTCTATGCTGACTATGTACTGAGAAGGTACTAATTTTTCTGTATCAGCACTTCGGTGCATTTGTTTAAATGGGGGCCTCTCTCTCCATTATTTCTAAGAAATCCATTTCCCCTTATTGTAATTCTAATTTGTTTTCTAGTAATTTTAATAGTTAAAATAAAGTTTTTATTTCCGTATTTTGTGTTTGAGTTTTTCATAAGCATGTACGATCCTAAAACTGCTGAACCACCTTCATACAAATAGCAACCCTGTATACGGTATATAGATTTGTATACATAAACTACATGCATGCAAAAATTTCGTTACCAAAATTGTTAGGAAATTCATACCACACTTGAAAATTTTCCTTCAGCAATTCCCGCTAATAAGGTGAATGGTACTTGAATTTTTTTGTACAGCCTTGTATACGAAGTATAGAATTTATATCCAACGAGTAACAAGCAAAAAATTAGCTAAATTTAAAAGCGCATGCCGAAAATGAAAACGCACTTCCAGCAATTATTGCTCAAAGACAGTAGTGTAACAGATTTCTTTTGTGTGTCCCTGTAAATGAACGATAACTGCTATGAATTCCATATTCTAAAGTAATCACCTTGTAGTGAAATTCAGTGATTTGTATCAATTTCAATGCATTCGAAATAGCGTAATGTCATTCAAATACACTGCAAACGATTTTCCTCATTGACCCTAATGTAAATGAACTATTAATGTTACACACTTCATATTCATAACGGAACATGCCATTGTAAACATCATTAACATACATCAATTGCACGAAAATCCGAATATACTTACGCGAATTAGAGCGTGATTAGACAGACAGATGGACAGACAAACTGAATTTATAAACACTTTTCAACTGTGTTGGAAAGTGTTAAAAAAGATGTTTCTTAATATAGAAAAATATAATATAACCACGAACGAAAATATACAATAATCGCTTCCAAGTTACTAACAATTTTGAAAAGCATTCTTTATCCTTAGAAAATCCAGAAACCAATAATTTTTTAAGATTTAACCCTTTCAGCTCTGGTTGGTGAATTTCTTCAAAATACCCAAATGTCACATTGGCACCAGTATTTTACAAATAGAAAATTTGGTTTATAATATACACGAAAAAATGCATTAATTTATTTTCAAATAAATTTTGTCGAATATTCCGGTGACATTTGGAGATTAAAATTAAGTGGGAAGAAATTCGCCCATATAGAGCTCAAAGGGTTAAAGTGATATTAAATATGAAGGAGAGTTGCCATTGATTTTCTGAAACGCTTCGGAGTTATTTCAATAGAGTATTAATCAGTTTTCTCAACCAAGAATATAGGTTTTTCAGATTTTAAACCTTTATCTACTGACGGTTCTTATAAGTACCATTAATAATCAATTTTCTCAATCAAGAATATAGGTTTTTCAGATTTTAACCCTTTATCTACTGATGGTTCTTACAAGTACCATTAAAATAACTTGTTATAAAATTCATTTGATACATCGGTTAGTATTATTAAAGGTTAGAATGTGTTATAGATGCATTGCTTTATCTAGTTCCAAAAGCATTATTGGTTACACAAAGCAAAAATATTTTTAAAAGGATGATTTCTTTTGCCTTTGAATCTTTTCAGCTTTCTTGGCGTTGGGGGGAGGGGGGGGGGGGTTCAATTCGGAAATATTTCTATATTTCTATTGTGAGAACATTCTATTCGTACATTTCCTAATTCTACAAAATACTAAGAAAAATATTTAAAATAAAAGATTTGAGTAGGGTTTTAAATATTGCACAAAACCCCTATAAATTGAAATTTAATTAATCTTTCTAAATCCTTCAATCCTTCTAAAATCCTTCTAAAATTTATTAAATGATTATGTAAATCTTCTAATGTAGTTTAAACAATTCACGAAAAATGCTTTAGAAGATAAAATTTTCATGAATTCATAATTCAGTACATAAAGGGTTAACCATTCTCCAGTCAACATTTTCATGTTCAAGAAGCATGTTTTACAGACAAACGGGATAAAATAACAGCATTAAAATTAACCGTCGCGGTACTAAGATCGGGCCAATTTGACACCACTTGGACATTTTGCAGTTATTTTTTTTCTTTTTTCATTAGGATCAGTATGCTAAAATTACTTTCTAAGAATTGTTCTTTAAAGGCCTATTTCATAACTTTGTCTGCTTATGAAATTTCTCACAGTTAATTTTTTTTTGTTTATTTCTGTAAATTGCGAACGGGATTATATTCCCTACATCTCTGGCAATCAGGGAATAAATGAAAACTTTCTATCTTTTATCACGTTTCAAGGGAAAGAAAGAGAATTTTTGGCATCCTGCCAAATATAGTTCACAGCATTACTATGCAAGCGAGCGTAGGCACCCCCCCCCCCATTTCGTTTTTTCTTGTTCTTGTATCCAGTTTGTTCTTGTGTTCAGTTGTGTGTAATTATCAATGCTCGCACTTAATCGTTTCAGTAATTTTGCCAGTCATATCCGAGGATCAGATATTTCGTATAGAAATGACACATGCTTCTAATTTTATGGATAAAACACTAACATTTATAAAAATTTATAAACGTCAAAAGTTCGTAATAAGCAGCTCTATGAAATAGTTCAATGGACTTTACCCATGTGACGTGAAAGTAAGTATATAAAAGGAAAACATCAATAAGCGTGCAGAATTTTTTAACGCTGCTTCCCCTTCGTCCAATAAACAGTCATTTTCGGAGGCTATATACCTACAGAGGCGTGGCTTTTGCCATTCCTGGGTAAAGTCCATTGTAATTTATTCAGTTGTTTTGTGGGTCGGACATGTTATTTCAGTCCGATGCACATACCAGATAGCATGAACTGAACATTAGCAGCAAATTGATTTTTTTTTATATTATCTTGCCGTGACAAATTCACAGCAAATCTCCCGCAAGGTATACCATCACCAACTTGCATGAGTAGTTTGTTATGAAATTGATGGCAAGACTGTCTTTAATTCACGAAAGTGACGAAAGCAAAAAAATCCCTCTGTTGAGAGAATAGACAATCAGCAGATACGCAGAAATTGCAGAAATTTTATTCGGTTGGCACCACTTTTTTTAAACGCTATATTTATCAAATACCAAAAAAGGCTCGAATTGAAAATTGCAAATATTACCATAACTTTTTTATGGTGGTAAAAACGATGCATGCACCTTAACGGTGCGTATGCATCAATAGATCTGATCAGGTCTATAGACCCCTTCGAAGGGATTAAACTTATAGTGTAACAGTTATAAAAAGTTAATGTGAAATGGAAAGATTACTACTTTGCAGTATTTTTTATTACTTGTTTGCGTTAATTTGCAATGAATTTGATACAACATGAATTTAACTTAGCTTTAAGTTAGCTGCAAGTTCAAAGTGTGGTGACTTCGGCGTTTGCATTATCTTGCTGCAGTCTTGTTATGAACTATCAGTCTTGTCATGTCTTGCTGCAACTTTGCAGGTTTTCAAAGCAAGACTTCTGCAAATTTTCTGCAAACTAAAAATGCTATGTGGGATGTCACTCGTAACTGATTTATTTGTTTTGCAGGACATGGCAGTGGGTCACCTCACCGTCAGTTACATCATGTTCATCTGCTCTTTTGTTTCTCTACTCACCCTTTGTGTCACCCTCGGCATCTTCTGCTACTTCAAGTGAGTATATGTATTCAAGTGAGCTCGATATCCTCTTTCAAAATGTGCTTTGCATTTAGTGTGTCTAAAGTACTTTTATATATTAGTGTTGTGACATTCGTAAAGGCTGCATACTCAAATTTGCAAACTTTGACAATTTTGTACAAATTATGGTAATCCACATTACACAACTTGGCGGAACTCGAGTCTACAAGTTTGACTAGTTGATTAACGCTCGTATTCACCAACTACTTCGACCCCGAGTTATACCGAAAACCTCGGTCTCTTGACAAGATTTGAGAGACTTGAGATTTTTTTCACATGATTTTGTCTTACAATGAGGAATCAGTTAACACATGAATTAAAGTAATTCGAGATCAAAATCAGTGTACTATATCCTTTTTATGGCGAAAACACCTTTAAACGGTATCGCCAAATTGGGGTATCAACAAAGAGGTTTATTTCATTTAAAAATTTGAGCTGACTTTTAGGGGTCGTATACAAAGCGAAGAATGAAATATTCATATTAAACAAAAAAATAAATATCAATTTATTATAATGCCAGAAAACGGTCTACTAAAAAAACAAACATCAAATACCGAAATCCACTAGGTACTGCTCAAAGTGTCCTCCATTGATGGCACTGCACAATTGAATATGTGACAGTACTGAGTCCTGGACACGTTGGAGCATAGCAGGTGTAACTGTGCAATAAGCAAGGATGATGCGCTGCCTCAGATCAACAAGAGAAGTAGGCTCAGTCACATAGACATGTGCCTTGATGTGAAACCAGAGGTAGAAGTCCACGGGAGTCAAGTCCGGTGAACGCGGTGGCCACATTACCGGACCACCATATCCAATGATATGTTGACCAAATTCGGTGGCCAGATATGCACGGACGTTTGATGCTTTATGCAGAGGGGCCCCCTCATGTTGAAACCACACACGGCATGTATGTCGGAGAGGCAGCTCTACATACCAAACAAGTACCGTATTTTGTAGCAGCTGCAGGTAACGATCGCCCGTTAATGTCCCATCGTAGAAGGTGGGTGCAACAATCTGGGTTCCCCATATACCTCACCACACGTTCGTTTACCAGCGTACCTGGTGTCGTACTGTGCGGGAGATGTGGGTGTTTTCCAGCGACCAGTAATGCACATTTCGCACGTTCATAATGCCACTCCGCGTAAACGTTGACTCATTTGTCCACAGAATGTTACAGAGGAACGACGTATTTTCCTCTGTAAAGGATAAAGTTACAATAATCAAATCGTCGTGCGTGGTCACCCAGCATCAATGCTTGCACCAGTGCCGGATGGTAAGAATGCGCACCATGTGCATGTAACAAATACCAGACATGCTGACGCGTGTATACACATGCCTCGCTTATTTCCGCCGTGCTTATTTGGGGATTTAAAAGGGCAAATGCCAGCACCTCCTCCGGTGTCACTCGAACATTACACCTTGTCAATCTACTTGTTCTGGGTCGTGGTGCAACAGAGCCGGTCTCTCTAAGACGGTGCAATGCATCAGCTAGAGTTCCGTGCGTTGGATGTCGATTCCTAGGAAAACGTTCTGAATAAACCATCGCAGCCGCTCTGGTATTGCTTTGACATTCACCATAAATAAGTACCATTTCGGCATATTGCGTGCATGTGTAGCCTGCCATCACGATTTTAGCGCTGACTAGCACATCCACTGCTAGTGGCTCGTGTTTTATCCCGAACGTGTAACTCTGTGGTACTATTGTAATTTGCATAATCCCGATTTTCATGTTCGTTATAACTATATTAATCGTTTGCATTCCACTGCCATTTATCTAGATTTAGTGAGTATGTTTTATTTTACTGATGTCGATTCTGCTATTTGTTTTCAAATGCCGCGCCCAGCACTCTTGGACGATACTACCATAAAAAGGGGTATTACGTTGACATGAGTATTTCCCGATGTTCTATTTCGTCGTTTTCTTGTACGCTGTCACTAAGATTGGCGTTCAGCCAAATGCAGCTAAACAAACTCGACTCACCCCTATTTTTATAAAATCAAAACAGACCTGACGCATACACTAAAGAGCGAAGGGTTTTGCTTTCTGATAAAAAACAGTACCTACTTTGACTTTTGAATGTTGTTTGACCTACAATTGAGCTCAAATTTTTAGATGAAATAACCCTCTTTGGTGATACTCCGATTTGGCAATACCGGCTAAAGGTGGTTTCGCCGTACAAAGCACTTTGCACCCTGATATTGATCTCGAATTAATATAATTCACTTCTTTTAACTGATCCCTCATTGAAAGATAAAATCATGTAAAAAAATCTCACTTTCAAATTTAATAACTTTGTCAATTTTTGTAGTACAGATGTGAAACTTTTTGTGTTATATCTGTTATGATATGTGTAAACTTTTATTAAATATAACTATAGGGACTGGGGGCACCGTATAAAAAGTTAGATTTCGTAATTTCTATAAAATTGATCTTTTGCTTTAAATAATGCTACAACATGAATATTTATCTCAGTTGAAACGCTTTTGTAATTGGAATTATATATCTACGACCAACGGTTGAGAAATTAAAGGTCGGCGATAGATATCATATTGTACCCTGTATACATATATATATTTATTTATTTAATACGCATTTATTTTTAATTGCTTGTTTGAAATATTTGTTTTACAGACAGTACTAGATTTAAAAAAAAATGAAAAACATTCCCATTTTGTGTTAAATGTTCCAGAATTAAATAATATATGGAGAACTAAAAAGGCCAAACAACTGTTGTCAAATCTCACTTATTTAAATTTCTAATTTAAACAAAGTCTTCTTTCTGCCAAGGGGATTCTTATTACAATGAAGAAAGTTGAAAAGTATGAAAATATATTCTCAAAGGAATTCTAAATGTTTTAAGTAACAATGGAAAATATTCAAAAGCTTCTCGCGCTTAAAATTTCAAAGTTGGAAGTTTTGAACTATGGGTTTACTTTTTAATAATAATCGTCAACTCGTGAGAGATTATAAATAATGCACAATGGGATAGAAGGTAAATATAGAAAAATAAATAGAACACAATAGGCAGGGGCCGATGCAGATTTTTATTCTTGGGGCCCATTTCGTGAAAAATAAAAGTTATTTCTGTGAATTTTATTATGTTTTTGTGAAAAATAACATTTTGTAACGAAAGATGAAATCCAGTCACTGAAATTCCAACCAAGAATTTATTAACAAAAATTTCTTATAAACCCCCTGCTAAAGTTTTTGTTTTTTGTGATCCGGCTTTATTTACAAATTACACATTTTAAAACAGTTTTTATGAAAAATAATTTTACGAAGGGGCCTATTATATTAAAATGAATTTTGTGAAGGGTCCTGTTTATTAAGGTCATTTTTTGTGAAGGGTCCATTTTATTGAATTTATTCTTCTGAAGAGGCCCATTTTATTAAATTTATTTTTGTGAAGGGGCCTATTTTATTAAATAGATTTTTGTGAAAGGGCCCCAAATTTTGCCTGGATTGACACCCCTGATAGGATATTAAAGATATAAAGGTTGGTCCATCTGTTGGTTCTTTTTTATTATAAAAGTAAACTCATTTTTTTTGTGAAAATCGAAATTGTTTATTGAACATGAAAGGTGGGTCTATGCCATTTATGTATGGAATACAATATCGCACATGTGGCCGCCGCGGCACCGCTTACATACCATTATCCGAACATCATAATTTTCGATGACTTTTCCCAGAATGAGCGGTTCCATGGCCAAAATTTCAGCCCGGATGTTACGTTTGAGGTCTTGGATTGTGCGGGAGGCATTGGCGTACACCTTACTTATCAGCAACCACCACAGAAAATAATCCATTGGGGTTAAATCGCACGATCTTGGTGGCCAATTCACATCAGAATTTCTTGAAATTACGCGATCTGGAAATTTCTCGTTCAATAAGTTGATAGTTTGGCAAGCTGTGTGTGCAGCTGCACCGTTGTTGTGTTGTCAACGAGTACATAATTACAAATGATATTCATTTAACAGTTCATACATGCATGACACATGACAGCTGACACAAATAACTTGTGAAATATTCATAGTTCAAAAAAGAACCAACAGATGGACGACAATATATATACAAATAAATATCAGACAATAAGATGTGCACACAGGAACGAGTAGGGTAAAATAACATGCATTATTATTAGATTATTCTAGAACACAGAATTTCCATAGTGCACAATCGGTATTCACACAGGGACAAGTAGGGTAAAACTGCATACCTTATAGATCGGGAGGCACAAACCATCACTTCATCGAGTTAATGGCTAAAATTCCAGGATTAGTTAAAATACGATTCGCATATTAAAATACAACTGGTCTGCCAAGTGATAACTTGTGGTGGAAGACACCTGAAAACCCGATTTTATTGGTTGACTGGTAGGGTTACTGCTTTGTTATCCTCCCACACAGCACACTTACATCTCTGAAACGTCGCAGGTGCGTCGCACTGCAACATTGCGATGTCGCACTGATCGTCTCACAGATGTTCTGGCAACCGCAAAATGTCCGTGACCAGCGACGTCGCGTTGTAACGTCTATAGTACATCGCACTGCAACATCTATGCGATGTCGCACTGTAGCATCTACGAGATAGCTCATTGTGACATCTATGTGACGCTGCGTTGCAACGTCTTCAGTGCATCGCACAACACATCTATGTGATATCACATTGTGACAACTATGCGATCTTTCTCTGCTAGTACTGTTCTGTAATGAGTGGACTATAGTAAGAAAACCTAGATGTCAATTGTCTCCACTACATCTGAATAGCAATATTCACCTAATTTGATAAATTTCTGTCATTAAATAAGGCAGATATTACTATTCGGAAACACTGGTGATAATTGGCCTGCTGACATGCAGGTTCACCCTATGACATTTCTGTTACTATTATTTTGCTTTAATTAAAACAAATTATCGTTCACGTCCCCACTTACAAGTGGGGGCCTAATCTGTGGCTGCCCCAGTGTGCCGTTCAAATGCATCACAGAATAACTCAATTTCATATTTCTATTATTTTTCATTCAGGATATTTTGAATTAGAAAATAATAGAAATATAGTACTAGTGACATTTATGTAGTACATTAAAAATTTTCTTTTCGAATCTTAAATCTTCTTGTATCCTCTAATAAAATAGAAATGCAAATTTAGTATACATGATTTTTTAGCATGCATAATACACGTGATAGAACTCTTTAAAAAATGCTTGTGGGGCTACTTCAGTCGCGCGAAAAGACTCACTTGCTAATTCTAATCCTATGGAAGAAATTTTTAAAGATATCTTATTTGCATTTCAATATTTTTAAATGATTTTTTTTTTTTTTGCATTGGATAGTTGAGGTCAGTTTGTACAAAGGCGGTTTTTTACTTTTTCGATTTTGTTCAAAAATTTCTTTTATGAGTATGCTTATCCTTTCGAAACCGGTTTCGAAAGTGAAAGTGTCCCAATTAAAAATGCCTGAAAATAAAATCAAAAAAGTAAGAAAAGGCAGATGTAGAGATTGATCTCAGCTTTCCAATGCAAAAAAAAAAAAAAAAAAAAAAAAAAAAAAAAATTAAAAATACTGAAATTCAGACGAGATATCTTACAAAATTTCTTTCATTGGATTAACATTAGCGAACGGCTGTTTTCGCCGGACGGAGTAACTTCTTAATGGAGTACTGTATTTTTCCTCTACTTTATCGCAAATATTTTATCCTACTCTAAATTTCTAAAAATCAGTTTTTATGGACTTGTACCACTTTATATTCCAGGTATTCAAATTATTGGAATTGTGTTTGAATACTAAAATTTTTAATAGATAGTCACTTAAAAAGAAATATTGTATAACTAGAATACATCGCTACTAAATAATTTATGAAGAAATTTATTACGTATAATTATATAAAAGTATCAGACAAAGAGTATGGGTTATGGTATTCAGGCAGATCATCCATATGTGTGAGCCCAGGATAACAATTCAGTTGAATTAGAGGCCTTCTAAATGTGGTGACACACGATATTGGCAAACTCAAACACCAATTGTCACCACTGCTTCCGAATAACAATCTTTATCTTTTTAAAAAAAGAATTTATGACAAAGATTATTGTGCAGAAATAGTGGTAACAATCGACCTACTGGCATCCAGACTCACAACCCTTGCCCTATGACACTTTAGTTGCTGTACTTTACGTAAAAAAATATACTTGGTTTTAACCTCAGAGTACCATTCAGGACCTCATTTAACTCAAGCTAGCTCAAGTAAATGCCAATTTTTTTTCTCCGATTCCTAAATTTTCTTGCATTTACAGAAATACAATATTTTTTATGGTATTGGAAGTTTGTGCGATTTCTAAAAAATCTGAGGCATCCAGAAAAATGTGATCTAAGGCTGAATATTTGCTGAAAAAGTACTTAGTGCAGTACCATATTCTTTCTAAATATAATCCACAGTCTAAGTGGCTTTACTATCGTATTTAATTGCAAGACTCTACCATCCTAAATCTTTGTCTATTCTGAAAATCAGTTTTCATGGGCTTTTATCATCAGTATTCTGAGTAGTACTTAAATTATTAGAATAGTGTTCAAAAAGTAAAATTTATAATTGATATGATCAGTTCCAGGGTTCGTAAATATCATGGTATTTTCTAAAATATCAAAAATATCCGATATTTTCAAAATAATTAACTAGTTTGCTGATAAATTATTTAATAGTTAAATGACAAATTATTTAATAGTTAGCTGACAATAAATATTTTCAAGTATAATATAAATTAGAAACTAAAACATATTGCACTTAACATGAAAATTTACTTAAACAATATTCTAAAAATGCATTGCTTTTCTTTTCCTTCTTTCTTTTTTCTACTTAGAACAAAATTGAAGATTACCTAACTGAAAACAGATATAATTTTATCTATGCAGTTATTAATATATATATATATATTATAGTATTCAGTGTCAAATATCAAGAAATCAGAAATTTTGAAAACAAAATAGTTTTTAAATTATAGAATTTTAATATAAATGTAAGCTTGTCTTATTTTTTATTTCCTAACATGTATTACCTATAGTTTATACTAAACTGAACCAATATAGGAAAAAATTATTTTCTAATGAAGCTATATAATGGATTATCTAAATTAGACAGTATATCTTTCAATGGCTGTTTTGAATTAATTATATCGCCTAATTATTAGTTCTACATTTAAAAATAAAAGCTTCAAACATAAAACTTGGGGAAAATATTTGTTTCCTTTGGATAAAAAAGTCACTGCCAGAGCCAGAAACAAAGTTTTTTATCTGCAGAATGATACAGTTAATAACAATTTAAAATTTCATTTACACTTCTTTTAATTGAAAATGTCAAAATTATCTTGCTTAGTGATATTTTGAAAATAAATATCAAATATCTTGATATTTTGAAAATAAACATCAAGTTTACGAAAATACCAAAAATCTTGATATTTTAAAAATAAATATATATCAAAATACATCGAGATATATATCCATTGATATATATCAACAAACCCTGATCAGTTTTAAAAAAATACTGTATAGGTAATATGCTACTAAATGTTTCCCGAATCTTTTCTAATACATACAGTTTGAGCCTACTCCTCCCTTACTCTCAGACAATGATGGTACACAATATTGGCAAACTCACATGCTAATTACTGCCTTTCTTTCTCCTAACATACCTTATTTAATAACAGAATTTCTTTCATTAAACAAGGAGGAGATCACTAAACAGAAATAGTGGTGAAAATTGGTCTACTGACATGCAGGCTCCCCCCCCCCCCCATCACCCTTTTGTTGTTGTATTTTGCTCTACAGTTGTTGTTGTTGTTTTTTTCCTTTAGGGCTGCACTTAACTGAAGCTAGCCCAAGTAAATGTTAAACATTTTTTAGCTGATTTTTAAATTTTTTGTATTTAATAAAATCTTGCAACGAAATCCACTTATTATTGCACAGAAAATCAATTATTTTATTGTATTATGATTGTGATAACTTTCTTAAGAAACCTCTATGATGAGCTATACTATTGTATAATATATTATATTAATAATATGATATATATTCATACAGTAGTATGAAACGAATTGGTGTTTATTCTATGTTTGTTTACAAAAAATATAAATTCCCTTGTAATAAATGTCTGGAGACACTTATAATTCTGTTATCTCCTCCACACAGAAATAAGTTTCAGTATGATGTCTCTCAGATTATGCAGAATTTCATCGAGCTTTTTTTTGTAGTATGAGTTTTCCTTATTCTCTATAGGTGCAGATTTACAAAATATAAACAGGTAAAAATTTAAATATATACCAAAATATACAATATAAACTTTACAAAGTTCACTGTTTTACTTAAATGGCTAACAAAAATAATAATAATATGGATGTTACAAGTTAAAAAATGTATAATTTATTTTAAATTTGTAAAATCTGTACATTTGTAATTTGTTAAATTGTAACATCTATATTATTATTTATTTATTTTTTTGCTGCCTTTTAAGTAAAACAGTGAGCATTTTAAAGTTCATATTGTATATTTTGTGACTGAATCAAGGTGAAATATTGCATTTCGTCTTATGATTTTATTTAAATATATTCTTTAGGTAGAAAAATTGAAATTTTTTTTAAAGCAGCAAATGATAAACTTTAATAACTATTGTTGAATAAATATTTCTATTATATCAATTCAACCAAACAGAAAAAAAGAAAAGAAAACTTATATAATACATGATTTATGATGAGCAATACTATTAAATAATAGCATCAAATGAAGAGGTGTTTTGTGTTTATTCTATGTTTGTTTACAATTCTTCTCATCAATTTTAAACAGAATTTTTTTTTCTATCAAATGCTTCCGAGCTGCTTGTTTTACATCATACATATTTCACTATTTCAATCTATGAATTGCATTGATTCAAACTTAATTATTTAAAAGAATAATATTTATGAATGCAAGCATTTTATATCTGATGGAGATACATTATTAAACATCATTAAAAGTAGATCGCCATAAAATACTAATTTTTATACTTTACAATATTTGCAAGCTTATTTTTATAATCCAAATTTACACATTCATTTCTTAAGTATTATTAAGGAAACTTATTAAGTAATATATTGCCCCTCCCTTTTTTTTACCAACAGAGTCTTTGAAGTGAAAAGGGTTAAATTTTGCAGTTTGTTGTACTATGATATTATGTTAAAAATAAATAAATACTTGATTAATGATAAAACTCCACATATCTACAGATTAAAATAATTCAGCTAGATAAGTTTCAAAATTTGTTTAGCTCAGTCATAAACATGATATTGATAAATCTTTTTGCATATATACACAAGTTTTACATACTCTAATATAGATATAATAATAATAATAATTTAATTATTTGTAATAACAATTTTTATTGCAATTATTTACAAATAACCTGATATTAATTACAATGGAATTTTTTTTTTATCTACTTCGAATTTGCAAAGTTTAACAATTGTCTTCAGTAATTATAAATCAACGAATTAAAGAAACGCTGTATTAGAATTAAAGAAATTTATCAGATAGAATAAACAATATGTTTCTAGCAAATAATTATTCATTTATTATTCCTCATGCAGATGCTAAATATTTTGTAACTTTTAATATATATATATATTTGTAATTTATTTTTTTATAAATTAAACATAAGCTTTTGTATATAAACAAAAACAAACCTTATTATACCAGCAGGTTGAAATTAAAATATTCATGCTTATTTTATACACAGACTTTTTAAATGATAAATAAAGCCTGACATATGTATATAATCACAATATTTTCATAAGTACTACTTATTATGCAAAAATATCAATGACTAATACAATTTTATTATCTTAGCAAATAGCAGTTTACCGATTCAAAAAATAGAGTTCTGTAAAAGCCATACCCCCCCCCCAACCCTCGTATTTAATTACATTTAATAAGAAATTTGATAATTACTCTTCATAAAAACAAAAAAATTCAATATTTTTGGCCCAGATACAGGGGAAAAAATGTAAACTTTATTGCAAAAATATAAATGTCTGGAGACACTTATAATTCCATTATCCCATCCACACATAAACAACAATACTAAACTAAATAAGTTTCAATATGATGCACTCTCAAATTATGTAGTAATTTCAGTCAGCTTTTTTGCATTGTGTGTTTTCTTTAATCTGTATAGGGGTAGATTTTCAAAAAATAAACAAATAAAAATTTAAATATATCCTTTAGCTAAAAAAAAAAAAAAAAAAAAATCAAATATATACTTTTAAAGCAGCAAATGATAAACTTTAATAACTATTGTTTAAAAAATATTTCTGTTGTATCAATTCAACCAAATAACAGCAAAAAGAAAACTCATACAATACTATTTATATAATAGTATGAGACGAAGAGATGTATTAGTGTTTATTCTAAGCTTGTTTACATTTTTTTCTCATCCATTTTAAACAAACTATAAAACAACTTTTTTTTTTCAATCAATTGCTCTTGAGTTGCTTGTTTTACATCATATATATTTCATTTTTCACTCTATGAATTGTATTGATTCAAACTTAATTAAAAAACTCATATTTATGAATGCAAGCATACTTTATGAAGATCAATTATTAATCATTTAAAAGTAGATCTCCATAAAATGCTAATTTTTATAGATTACAATATTTGCAAGCTTATTTCTGCAATCGAAATGTACACATTATAATTTCTTTAGTATTTTTTAGAGAACTTATTAAGCTATATATACCCCCCCCCCCCCCTCTAAAAATTTAAGTATATCCTTTAGTCAAAAAAAAAAATCAAATATATACTTTTAAAGCAGTAAATGATAAACTTTAATAACTATTGTTGGATAAATATTTCTATTATATCAATTCAATCAAATAACAGAGAAAAAAAAATTACAATACATGTTTTATGAGCAATACTATTTATATAATAGTATGAGACGAAATGATGTATTAGTTTTTATTCTAAGTGTATTCTTATAATTGCCCTTCATAAAAAAAAAAAAAAAAAAAAAAAAAAAAATCAGTATTTATGACACAGATAAATAATATATTCATAAGCTTTATTGTAAAAATATAAATGTCAGGAGGCTCTTATAATTTTATTATCTACACACACACTCACACAAACACAAACAAACAACAAAACACTATACTTCTTCCAGATAGTTAATTAAAAATTTCCAAACTGAAGAAGCATCACTTTGGAGCTTTGAGAGGGGGGTTCTCTGAGCGACAGGATGTTGTCTAAAATGATCCAAGCACCACTTTAGAAATAGTAAAAACAATATACAATATCAAATCTAAACACGGAGCAATCACATGGCACGCGCACATCCTTCTCTACAAATTATCTTTGACGCCATTAAGTTCACGCATGCGCCAGTAACTTGTAGGTATTTGCGCATGGGCGAAAACGGCAGCTTGTGTCTCCATTATGTCGCAAGGGATGATCTCAGCGACAGTCTTTCTTGTCATCTCAGAGACGCTCTAGTTACATCGCACTGAGACGTGACAATAAAGGGACGTTGCGATGTCTCCGAGACATTGCTGTAACCAAGTGTGCTGTGTGGGCTACTCCCAGTCCTCGATGCTTTTATACCTTTGGGACTATACGTATACACTATATGGTCAAAGGTGACCGGCCACTTGCGATTTTAGACGTTTTGTTAAACATCTAGAAAAATACATGAGGAATTAACCTGAAAATCCAGGTGTGTAAACAGTATAGTATACGTCATATATTTCCGCGAAGGTTTTTTCCCGAAACCCCATAGGGGACCCAGGCCTTTATTATCGCATCGGCAAATGGAGACTGCCCAGGGGCCCCGGACCTCAAGAGGGCCCCAAATCCATATATTAATTTATAAAATATTTACTTTCCCCTCCCCTCCCCCAATTCCAACTCTGAAAATTTTCAAATACAAAATAGAAATTTCATATTTAAAATATTCTAAATTTTCTGAAAAACAAATTTCATTTTGAAATCACAGAGTTGATAATGCATTTGCAAAGCTCATCTCAACCACTATTAAATAAGAAATAATAGTATTTTGATTTTAATAGATTGTATCAGAAATGAATTTAAATCATATCTAAACTTTAGTGGCTGAAAATAATCAATTCTAGTAGTCATGAGATAAATTTTCTTCCATATTCAAAGTTTTATCTTTTAACTTTGAGTTAAATATGAAAAACAAACCAAAAATTGCCATCTTTTTAGATTTATCGAAAAAAAAAACATTTTCTACTGGTGAAGTAGAATGTATTTGATTTGATAGTATGTTGTTGTTGTACAACTTAAAAAGATGTAAAATAAAGTAACTTGATTAACTCACATTTATATGTTAGAGTATTTAACACTCTTCCATAAATTGAAGTTTTTAAATTCATCCCAAAGCAATATATAACAAGTTGCTAAAGTTATATAAAATAATTTTGTACTGTACTAAGAAAAAAAGAGTGTTTTTATAAATTAAGGTATTAAATTTAGAATTGACGAGGCTAAGAATTTTCTTCTATCTAAAATCCCATGTGGAAAATATTGTTTATGCATTACACTTATGACTGTCCATATTTGACCTATTTGTATAATGTTGCAACGATTCGAATGAAGCCCCCTAATTTATCTTTGCCCAGGGCCCCAATTAGATCGGGGCCTGAGGGGACCGTCAACAAATTGAAAAATAACGAATATCTTTTGGATAACCCTGTAAAAACTAATGTAGCAAAAGCGTTCAAAATGGGGATTATGATTAAGTGAATTATTGTGATAAATTTTGTTCATTTTTATGAGGATAGCACGTATACTCGTGCAGAAATTAAGGTTTTTATAAAAACAGTCCCAAATTTCGCCAAGTTTTTTCCTTATAATTAGCAGAGTTCTTAATATAAAAAAAAAATTCCTTTCAGAAAATATGACAAACATCATTGTACACAATACCCTGCAATTAGAATTAAAAAATAATAAAAATTGGATGAAAAATGAGTAGGTTTTTTAAACAATGTTTCACTGTGCATGCGCAAATGCAATCAAAATATAATGTGCATAATGTATTACCTAAGTATATAGAGCTTTTGTGAAAGTCTCAAAATTATAGCTTGAAAATTCTGAAAATTATCCTCGAATAAGCTCGAAATCCATTGTTCCCAAAAGAAAGCAAAAAGATGAGGGGCTGTATCCAAATGTAGTAGTACGTACAATATTGTGTACGTTCTCTTAGCACTAATCAGTAGATATTTGATACAACCCCCTCATCTTTTTGCTTCCTTTGTGATAAACACATATGATTATACATTTATTAGACTAATACTTTACGGATTTAAGAAGTCAATAAAATATAAAAACATGAAATATATTTATATCAAATAACATCTAGAAGAGTTAATTACTATTTAAAAATTATTTAGTAATAGCTAATTGTTACATAATGTATTCAAAAGTAATATTGTCTCCTTGCACTTGGTCCCTGCACAGGGAGGTTATAAGCTGAACTTTTCAACAAATCAGTGGACAACATTCTTTGTCTTTCTTTGCCGGTAAGCAGAAATATTACTTCGTACATATTATGCTCCTGATTTGTCTAACAACGGATTATATGCGCATATCGCAGAAGAACAATAATACCAAACGAAGGGATATTCCAAATTTTAGAATGAAATGATGTTACAAATATTTAATGACTTTAATAATAGCTTTGTATTTTCAGAAAATTATATAATAGTACTAATAATAAAGGTAACAGACTCTTTGGATGTAAATTAAAAAGTTACTGACAAAAGAAAAGTTTGGTTGGATAAAAAATGATAACGATATCAATAAGCAAATCCTCACCCCCAGAGATACCTTACGATATCATGTGCCAGATAACCCAGTGGTGTAGTCGTAAAAAAAACAGAGAGTATACGCTCTGAGCAGAGGGTATACGCTCAAGGCAGAGGGTATACTCTAGAGTGTATATACTATTGCTTTCTTGGGAAACAGAGGGTATACGGTGTTCCTTAAAACAATCCAGAGGGTATACGGCGTATACCCTCGTATACCCTCCACTACATCCCTGATAACCCCTCCCCTCTAAAGTGATGACGTTATATGTGCACAGCCCCTTTGGGTGAAAGAATACACAAAGAATAAACCTACCGATCCACCACTAAAATCGGGTAGGCAGGTGGTTTCCACCAAGATATGGCTTGGCAGACCAGTTGCATTTTAATATGCTAATCGAGTTCCGTCTAATCCTGGAATTTCAACCGTCAACTCGATGAGGTGATGGTTTATGCAGCTGCCTCCCGGTCTGTTATATTATGAGTTCCTTGAAGACAGGATTTCCAATACACTTTAACGTAACTCTGTGTACATGGGCCGCACTTACCCTGGTAATACATAAATAATACACAATCAATATTTACACAGGGAAAAATAGGGTAAAACCGCATAACTTATATTATATGCTCCTTGAAGACAGAAGTTACAACACACGTTAATGTAACTATTGCACTGCACTTATTCTGGAAGTAAATAAATACTGCACAATCGATATTTCAACTGGGAAAAGTAGGGTAAAACGGCATGTCTTATTACTGGATGCTTCTTGAAGACAGAATTTTCAAAGCACTTTAATGTAACTTTACGTACATACACCACACTTATCCTTGGAATAAATAAATATTGCATAATAGGTATTCACACTGGGAAAAGTAGGGTAAAACCACATACAGTGTACTCTCGATTATCCGTGCGCGGATTATCCGGTTTGCGGATTATCCGTGCTCATTCAGGACTCACAATAAATAAATATATAAATAAATAAATAAATAAAGACAAACATTTTCACGCTTATTATGCATGTAAAATCGATGTTTGTGTGAATTAGAATCTTTTCCGGTTTAGCGGATAGTATTCTGAAGTACGTAGAGGTAAAATCGAATGCTCTGGAACCTATTTGACGGGTAGTGTTAAAGGGGATAGGAGGGCATGTGAGCCTGGCTTCCAGTATTTGACAGATGAAGACATCGTTTCTGTGTTGTTAAATTTAATAGTGATGATAGAACTGATGCAGAAGATGTACTTAATGAGAGAAATACAATTTCTCATTCTACTGCTCTACAATCTGTAGAAACTTTGCTAGACTATAAGGGAGAAATAGAATTTGATTACGGTTACATTACTGCGGTTCGTAAAGTATGTGTTGATATAAGACAAGAGATGAACAAACAGCAGAGGCAAAGATGCATTACAGATTTTTTTAAGCAGTAAATATTAAAAGGAAATTTTCTAGTTTGATGTTATACAGCATGCAAATGTAAGTAATTTTTATATGTTTGTACTGATGTTGATTTTTTCTTTAATAAAAAGGAGTTTTCGGATTATCCGTGTTTTTCGATTGTCCGTGCGACCTCTCCCGGTGATTAACCCGGATAATCGGGAGTGCACTGTACCTTATTATTTGATGTTCCTTGATGACAAAATTGCCAACACGCTTTAATGTAACTCTATGTACATGCATTGCACTTAGTCTGGTAATAAATAAATAGTGCAGAATATGATATTTACATAGGGAAAAGTAGGGTAAAACCGAACACCTTATTATTAGATGTTTCTTAAAGACAGAATTTCCAACACTCTTTAATGTTACTTTGCGTACATACATTGCACTTATCCTTGTATCTCAATATCCCTTTAACCCCTTCGAGACGAGCGTCTTTAACAGAATTTTTAATCTTTTATCACCGGTTTTTCAAAACAGAAATTTTTGCCTAATTGAATCAGGAAAATGTTCGGATGAAATACGACAAAATTTACAATAAAAATTTACTGGTGAGAATAATCACGAATTCAAAGCATCTTGCGCAGCGCGTATACCGGTCACTCGTCCTTACGGGGTTAAATATATTATTAGTTCATCACCTTTTATTAATAAATAATTTTTATCCTCTCGCATCCCACCAGTGGGGGTAAAGCCAAGACCTCGTTAAAACCCAAGAATACAGGCACACAAAAACACAGATGCAGAGACAGATAGAAACATCCTGTTATTAGTATAAATAAACATTTAATTAACAAAAATATCAATCATGAAAATTATTAATATTTCAAACCTAAATTGAAACATTATTCCAGAAAGTATACGACAAATATTTTAAATATATATATTCATATTAATTTTTCTTTTGAAGAGTTTTTTTTTTCTTTTTTTTTCCTGTGCAGATCTCTCCAGTGTTCCAGGTTGAGGGTACACCGGAATCTTGTTATGTCGCTCATCATCCACTCTGTACTTCTCATCATCATTCCTTCGACAGTCATCTTCAGCTCAACGTTACCCACCTACACAGATGTAGTAAGCTTATATCGCATGTTCATTAATTGTTTTTTGTTTAGAAGGCTCACTACCATCTTGGAGTTTGCGTAACCATACCTGTATATTTTTGGAAACGTATAAAAATTAAAAGAAAGAAAGAAACTGTAAAAATAAAAAGAATTTTTATTCATTGATAACGATATCATTGGGGGAGGGGGGGTTCGAGGAATGATAACATATGATATCGTAAGGAGGGAGGGGGTCCATAATTGCCAAAAAGTTGATAACTATATATACGTACATATCTTTATGTAGGATATCTAGGGATGTGTTAATAACACTGCCGTCTATTGTCTAGTAAGAGAGTAAATTTAAGAAAGAGCCAAGAATAAAGCTTTCCATTGCAGGAAACTTTCCTTTCGTTATAAATAATTTGTGGTTGTCTTGCTCTTTATCATCGTTTTTTATGAATGTTTTTGGGCATTATATTAGTTCTTTTTTTTTCTAACCGATGACCAGACCACTACCTTCCGGGTAGCCCCAGCTGAACGGGTTTTATACTTGGTATCGGAGCGGGTGACCCCCTAATCGTACGGCAATAAACCTGACAAGCGACTAGATCGTAATCCTATCAGCAGTGCCTACTTCTTAGTTGTGAACTTTGTAATTGCGGTTACTTAACATTAATATTTTGTTGTTCAGCACGTGCACATTGCAACTCAAGTTGATCTCGTAATTTACAACCTTGGTCAGGTGACGAGACCTTCACTTGCCAAGGCACCTCTAGAGGTATAATTCATAGTAACTTGGAGGCCTTTGCACCTACGACGGATTTTACATACACCAGGCGCCATTAGCGTACAGGGCGGATTTTCGTCGGAAGTAAGCCTCGATCCCGCGGCCTTTCAACAGCAGGTTCGATGCTCTGCCAACAAGGCTAACGTTGCTCGATCTAATTAGATTTGCCTGGAGGTTTTTTTTTAAGCCTAATTGTTAGCGCAGACGTCATATGAAAATGGTACTTCTGGTGTGTGGGGGGGGGAGGGGGGGAGAATGGGGTGCCGGCAATAGACAAGTTGCACCTTGAGTTAATTTTGGGCGGAAGGAAATCATATTGCTTAAGTTCAATGATTGATGAGAACAATTATTCTGAACTGTTTGGTTAGACACAAGAGCTATTCAGAATTGAGTTTATAATTATTATTTAGTTAAAAATTTCTCTTTGGTTTGAGAACCGTTTGTGCGCCATTTCAAACATATATTGACACTATAGTGAGAAAATATTGCACAGAATTTATCGTGCAACGATGTAACTAGGACAAAGGTATCTCTCGCTTTAAGTGGTTGCAGTTAGTGCCGTAACTGATACATCAATAAACATTTTACAATGTCAGGATTTAACATATTCTTACAACCTAACACAATATGTTATAAAATATGATATAAATACATATTTTTTTCTAATAAATGATTACTGATACTATGTTAATAAAAAAAATGCACTGGTGAAATTAACGATTCAAGACGCGCCGTTATCAGACAAATTTTGTTATACAAACACGAGTATATTCGCGCCGGCCAAACAAGGTGTTGAGTACCGCGTTGATTACAGAATTCTAACATTTTGATTAATGAGGAATGATGAATGAGGATGCTTTTGAATAAGATATTTCCTTTTCTTCTTATATACAGAACGAAACAACATTTCATTGTCGTCTGGAATTGTAGAGTTGTACAATTACACAAGTATGAATACTCTCCTTTAGGACATGTAGGGTTGTGGTAATGGCACTGCAATATAGTATGCCGTAAGACAGTAAATTTAAGAAGCAGTCAAGAATAAAGCTTTCCTTTGTATGAAACGTTCCCTTCGTAATGAAACTTTTGTGGTTGTCTTGGTCTGTATTGTTGTTTTACATTAATGCCTTTGCGTTTTATATTTCAGCATATTGTTTATGTTTAAAGTTTGACTGGAGAATTATTTTAAACTGCAGTGTTATGCGCCAGAGTAATTCTGAAATGAGTTAATAGCTATTAATTAGTTTAAAATGTTCTTTAATTTGGGAACCGATTGTGCTCAAAATTGCTAACATATATTGGTAGTATACTGAGAAAATGTTACATAGAATTTATTGTGTAAAAATGTACAGTCGTGGAAAAAAAAGTAAACACCCCCTACTAACTCTCAACAAATCATCGTGGAAGAAAGTTACTGGTACCGAACGATTGGAAATAAAGTCTACTTTTAAATGATGTATATAAATTTTCTTAGGGGGTCATCTACATATTAAAACGAAACCAAACTTCATTTTTTTCAATGGCAATACACAATTTTAACGAGATATTTCAAATCTTCGGTTCAAACTATGCCTAGACACCAAAATTTCAAGTCATTTGAATGATAAGTTTTTGAATTATAAACATTCAAAATTGAGTGCTTCTAATGTTAAATTACATTTTCATATTGTTATCTATATCTCCCGAAATTATGCTCCTAATGTGCTAATTTTTTTTTGTAGTAATAATACTAATATACCCAAACATAAATAAGTTGAATTTGCAATTTTTATAATTTTATGATATGAATTATGAATTATGGAATTAATATTCGAAAAAATTATGAATTACAACCTACAATTTTTTTTGATGGATTTAGATGTATTAAGTTCTGCTTTATGGAAATTCCAAAATTTCACATTTTTCTTCCTAGTAGTTTTCAAATTATGCTTAAAAAACGGCAAAATGATGGTTTAAGGGCCCGTCTATGATGGAAGTGAGTAGACATTTTGAAATTTATTCTGCTGTACTGTAATCTAACACGCTTCATTGACTCCTTGAGTGGCGCTTAAGGTGCCTTTATCAAGGAAGCGGCTCTCTCGGTTAACAATCCAGTACGGAACTTCAATTTGGATACAGCCCTTAAAATACGCTCGTTTTAAAATAATTAATTTTTCGGAAACTTACTGTACGAATTGCATAAAAATTCGTTTTTAGGCTAATTGAAGGTTGTAGACTTCATTTATGCTGTCAGAATTGGGTACTGCTATTGAAAAAAACAAAGTTATGGTCCGTTTTAAAATGTAGATGGCCCCCTAAGCAAATTTTATATACATCATTTAAAAGTAGACTTTATTTCCAATCGTTCGGTACCAGTAACTTTCTTCTACGGTAATTTGTTGAGGAGTTAGTAGGTGGTGTTTACTTTTTTTTCCACGACTGTACATAGGGCAATATACATTTCCCTCCCTTTATGCGGTTGCAGTTAGTGCGATAATTTATGCACTAATAAATATTTTACAATGTCAGGATTTAACATAATTTTACAATGTAACAGAATGTGGTATAACATATTATATAAATACATGTTCTTTCTAATAAAAGAATACTTATACTTTGAGAAAGGAGGGGGGGGGGAGGGAAATCCGAACTGTAGCTCCAAGCTGCAAGCCTGATGGAGTGTTTGCCTACGGACAGCGAAAACCCGTTTGTTAGTCCATCGTTTTGGCAGCAGTTAAGAAGAAATGTTCAATGTTTATATTTATGCTGTAGTAAATAAAAAACTGTAAGATTCTCAATATAGCTGCCTGGTCCAAAGCATGACCATTTATAATAAATACAAAATATTAGTAACAAAAACACTACTTGCAATAACTATAATACCAATAATAATAAAAACAATTATTAATGCATACAGTAACCGCCGCTTAATAAAATCACATTCGTTCTGAGCCACATACTGGCTGTATGGTTCCTGTTCTGCACCCCGATTTTCTAGTATCCTTCTGGGCGTATGAAGAGCTTTTCGCGCATACGCAGCAGTGGGTCGAGGATCTGGCTCTTCGTCTAAGTCGGAATCTTCATCTTCACTAGCTATTCCGATTGAAACTTGCGAAGAAAAGATCTCCTCCACTATTTTTGTGTCAGATATTTCACTGAAGGTTGGGAGATTTTCGTCAATTTTAACATATTGAAGTAAATCCTTATCAATTTTTTCCTTACCTTCAGAGGTGGCGGCAATTTCTTGTGACTTTTCGGATTTAAATCCACAAGCCAAAAAGCAATCTTTTATCGTATCTTTTGTCACACCGTCGCAAGGCATTTTAATGTAATGCATTGTATCCAACAGACTGACACATTTTGCTATGGAGCTTACAGAAGAAGATGCAGATGAATCACAAACTTCGATTTCTGTTACTACTTTTTGGCCAATTTCTTCCTATAATAACATGTAAAAGCTTTGATCATTCCCTGATCAAGTGGCTGTATAACATTGGTGGTGTTAGGTGGCAAAAGCACAATTATGCTCTTCAATGTTAAATTTGGAGGATGTGCAGTGCAATTGTCCATAACCACAGCAATATTTTCCGTAAGTTTTTTGTTCCATCGCACAAGAAAATCAGTGAAAATTGGAGATGTCATCTACGATTTTTTATTGTTGAAGTAGTCCACAGTCCATCACTCCTTTAAAACAACGCGGTTTCTTACTTCCTCCAATCACTAAAGGTATTTTCTTGATGGTCCCCGTCATGTTGCACGTCAGAAGAACAGTTACACGTTGTTTAATTCTCTTGCATTCTTCACTGGACTCTGTTTTGAACATATGAGTGTGCTCTGGTAAAGCTCGGTAAAACAGTCCTGTTTCACCAGTGTTAAAGATTTGAGAAGGATCATAGCCTTTCAACAAATCCGGCAAAATGTTTGTTTTCCAGAAATCTGCAGCTTCCGAATCCGCGTACTGCTTTTCGCCGTACAGTTTGCGATAAACGACATTCTTTCGTTCTTTCCATCGTGACAACCAGCCATCAGTTTCTGAAGTTTTCAACACTCCTTATTTGTAACTTATATTGAACTGTTGAGCTTTCTGGAGCAAAATTCCGTGAGAAACGGGAACTTTTTTTAAGCTGGCATTTTTAAACCATTCTAAAAGTACTGCTTCGACGTCTTCTGCTGTTTCTTTTCGCTACCCGTTAACGGCTCAAATTTTCGTTTGCTACAATTTCAGACTTAATATTGTCTTTGTTCTTAAGCAAACTGCATAAAGCAGATTGGGAAATCACAAGCTTTGACGTTGCTTCCCTTTGTCTACATTTCGGTAAATTCACAATTTTCTAAAATTTCACTCTTTTCTTTCAAGCTTAAATTCCTTCACTGAGACATCTTACTCGTTAGGGGTTTCATATTAAACAAAACTTAATCAAACTGAACTAAATTCTCTTTTTAAAATTACAGAAAGAAAAAAAAGGCCACATGGTCTCTCTAACAACATTTTATGAAACTTGCCACTACACTAAATATCTTTCAAAGAATGCCTTCGTTTATCCTCTCCCCCATACATCTACACCTTACCCCATTCCTCTTTAATCCCCCTTTTCTTTCTACAATAATCTTCTACGAAATCGGGGGGGGGGGGGAATTGTTTGTTAGAAGTTGAAAAAGAAAGCAAAAGTAAAAATTTTCAGTGAAGATTAAACTGATATTTTTGCTTGCACATATCTACTACGTTTTGCTGCTGAAGTAGTTTTTGAGTTTAGTAACCGACGATGCTGATTTTATTAAGCGGCAATTTTAACAGAAGTTTGTATTGATTTGATTCCGGTCCTCACACTTTGATCAGATTAAGCGGCTGATTTTATAACCCGTGATTATATTAAGCGGCGGGTACTACATAAAAACTATTTACAATGGAAGCAAAGGAAGATAACAAAAAAATCCTAAATCATCGTCTGAAGAAGTGTCCGAGAGGTATGGATAATTATTTCTAAAAATGACTTCATTTTTCTCTATAAATCACATTAGTGCTGATATTCTGTTAATGAGAACAGGACTTTCACTAATATAATTAATCCAATCCGGAATCGCCATCATTCTAGTATATAAAAAGTTACATAGTTAGAATTAAACACCCGCAGGACACGCCGTTTTCAGAGACATTTGGTCATACAAGCACGAGTATACTCGGAGCCCCCAACAAAGGGTTGAGTACCGCGTTCATTACAGAACGCTAATGTTTTTATGAATTATGTGCTTTATGAATAAGATATTACCTTTTCTTCACCTACACAGAACAATCTAGCATTCTTTCTATTGTCGTGTGTGTAGAGATCCTAAATAAGATTCAAAAGTAAGACATTTAGAGATGTGTTAATGAAACTGCTATCTAGTGTTTTGTAAAAGATTATAATTAAGAAGCAGTCAAGAATAAAGCTTTCCTTTGAATATAACTTTCTCTTCGTCATAAATCATTTGTGTTTGTCTTGGTCTTTATCATGGTTTTCCATGAGTGTTTTTGCACATTGTATTTCAGTACATTATTTAAGATAAAAGATTTGCTGGAAGAATGATTTTGAACTGCAGTGTTACACAGCAGAATAATTCTGAAATGAGTTAATTGCTATTACTTAGTTTAAAATGTCCTTTAATTTGGAAACCGTGTTTGATATTTTAAAAAGAAATAAACAGGCTTATGAATTTGATGTAAAAATGTACTCAACTCTAATTTAATGACTTTCATTTAAAGTAAAAATAGAAAATTTTATTTTTAACACGTTTAAATTTTACAGCCTCTTAAATTTTGTTACTTTCAAAATGTGTTTGGAAATATTTGAAATTTTTTTCTATACCAAGTTATGTCACACATTTGTTGTACCACCTTTTAACCCTTTCAAGAGCGGTGGCTAGAGGGTCTAGCCACGTAATGTTAATTCTAGAACTGACAAGGCACCAAGAATATTTTAATAAAATTTTGCTTTTGTAATGAAAGTGAAAAAAAATTCGTTTGAATATTCTGATGTCAGTCAATTATTTCATCTTTTTACGAACAGAATTCTTCTGCCCCTGAAAGGGTTAAAAACCCTTTTCTGAAAACAATCAAATGTGGCATTATTCATGCTTTTTTATGTATCATTTATTATTATTAGTTGTTGTAGTTTCATTTGCGGCACGTTGCTAAACTACTTTAAATTCTCTTCATCTTACGAATTTCTTAAAATATAACTCTTTTAAAAATATTTTTGTCGACAGACAATTTAATTTGTTTTTGGAAAACGGAAAAATGCAGAAAAGTCACTTGGTTTATTTTGTTTCTTTGGAGTTATTTTGTTTTCTTTTAAAAATGTGATTAAAGAAAATCTAAAGCTAAAATATGCTTTACTTGATGCTTCATTCTATTACTATTGGCAAAATTGAAAAAAAAAAATTAAAAGAAAATTAAAATGAAAAACTAGTGCTATTTCAAGATAGGTTGTAAAACTTCACCTTTTTTTTAAAGCAAAGTAAAAAATCCTTTTATTTTTGTTTTGCATCAGATAAGTTTGTTTTATTATTCGTTTAATTATTATTCAATAATAATACAAATATTAAATAATTGTATTACTGTTGTAAGGTACTTAGTTCCTTTCAACTAAAAAACTGACATAATATCACATGTTAATACTGAACTGACAGTTTTTAATTTTTTATACAGAACTCAAAACTTCGTTTTTCATTAACCAATCACTGGCACTTTTAGGTAGCTTCCAATACAAAAAGTAAAAAGCTACCTATTGCAACCGTCTGGAGGAAAGCACTTCAGGAAAGTTTCAGTATATTTTCACCGATCATGACTTCTTCACTTGAATTATATATAAATATATATAAATATGTAATACAAAAATTAAATTTTCGCGAAAATTAAATTATTCCATAAAAAATTATTTTCTAAAATAATTTTACAATTCTAGTTTATTAAATTATTTCCTATCTTAAATGATATTCCAGTCATTCCGTTTATTAGTATTCATTTGTATTTAAAATGCATATTTTAATGTTTTATTTCTTTTCAAAAGTGTATTCTAAAAAATATTTCTCGTAATTATTATTTGTTTCAAGGTCTTTCATTTTTCAACCTTAAATGCTGCTATGAATTCTAATAAAATTATCTGTTTTGTACCATTTTATTTTTTTATTTATTCCAAAAGTCGTTTGGTGTTCTTTTGCCAGCTTTACCGGATCATTCCCTTTTTCGTACGCCTTTAAAAGATTCTTCGGTGCATCTTTGGGCTGTTATTGGCTCTTCCACGTATCTGGAATGCGGTGAATAACCCTCCGCGCCATGGTATAAATTCCGAAACATGAGTACGGAGCCAAGATTTTCGTGTCATTAGTTGTCTTCAAAAACTATGCTTGTCAACTGAAAGAGAGACCTCGAAATATAATAGAATGCTATTATAACATCTTTACTAAAATTTGGTTCGAGAGGAAGTAACTACTAAAATATAAGTAGTGTAATTTCGCAATAGTCTATGGAGCGGTAGTGAATGCTTCATTCTGTATTCTACTCAATGGACTAAAAAAAATTCTTCCATAAGGATTAGCTGTTATCTTATTATTGGGGACAACACCAATGTTCTTCGATCCAATGCCAAGGAGGCTAATGGCGATTGCATATGTGCTGTTTACTATATCGACTGCAGATAATATCTCCCGAATAATTGATAAAATGGTGCTGGTTGCATTTTTTAATCATGTAATGTTGCGAGTCGTTTACCAAATCTAAATGGCTTACTAAATATTAAGCGGTTATACTGTCTTATAATGGATCTACAGAGAGTGTTGGCTACTTTTATTACCCAATTTTTGTCGCATGTTAGAAATAATCGTAACATTATATGTATATGTATCTATATGTGTGTGTGTGCTGTAAACCTAGTATTTATGAACCTAATCGGATGTGACTGAGCATGTGTAAAGCACTTACCAAGGTCT
Source organism: Maratus speciosus (assembly GCA_963932465.1). Classification (NCBI taxonomy): domain Eukaryota; kingdom Metazoa; phylum Arthropoda; class Arachnida; order Araneae; family Salticidae; genus Maratus; species Maratus speciosus. The sequence goes on along the minus strand of OZ010788.1, from coordinate 617,833,486 downwards.
CAGCAGAGTTCGTTGACCAGCTTCATCTTCAATCTTGCTTCATAATGGGGGCTTAATAAAAACATTAACAAAAGATAAAATAGAAACATTTTAAATTTAGTGAGATGTTAAAAAAATATCTTAATAATAAGTTAGAATTATATCTTATACAAATATGTTTCTAACATATTGTCCTTTTGCCTTAAATATTTTAAAGGTCTCGTACTGTGACTAAGTTTGTAATATTTCAAACTACTAAATGTTAAGTAAGATTTCGATGAACGCTTACTTAAAAATGTGATTCATTTTACGAGATGCATGCGATCTAAGTAGAAAAATTACTGCTAACACAATATTTTATTATATTTAAATTCATTATCGGGAATTCACTGGAATATTGCTTTTTGAAAATATATAACTAATATTATCATTTAGTTCAATATTAATTAACTTTTGTATGACATTGTAAGAATTTTCAAAATTGGTAGACTATTAACAGAAAGAAATATTTTCAGTAAAGTTCAGGTATTTTTTAAATACTGCATTTACATGGTAAATATTCTTAAGGTAATATCAATGCTTTTACAACATCGATATAATACGTCAAAATATAAGTAAAAGTTAAATGTATTTTAGTTTATTTATTTATTTTTCTGAAGTAAGTTTCTATCCGCTTACGAAAATCTACAAAGAACTATCATAACTCTAATACTAAGCCTTTCTGAATAACATCGGACATTAATACGTTATTGAATGGGAAATCTAAACTTATATATGTATTTAATGAAAGTCTGTATTCTACGAGAAAAGATTAACGTAATCTTTAGCTAAATAGAACCAAAAGTGAAAGACCTGCATCAGTTATTAATATTAACTAAGGTATCTTAACAAATCCTTTTAGCAAATACTGCCCTTTTATCTCTTATTAAATTTTCATATATTTCGTTATGAATTCTTCAAAATAAGAGCATATTGAAATTAAAGTCATGATTGGGAGAAGCATTATGTAACTCGATATGTAATATCGAAAAAAATCAAGCGAAAACTTTTTTTATATAATTATTTTCTTGATCTGTTTTCCAATAGACGCTTTCAGTCATGACGTCTGTCATGACGTTTTTCTTGGAAACTGACACCCAGCAAACGGTTGCTATGTTTAATTTCTTATTTAATATAACTCATAGAAAAGGTTATCACTGCTTATAAACTATTGAAATCTGGTGAGATTTAGCATAAATTTTAGCTATAGTATACAAATGAAATAGAAAACACAACATAGCAACCGTTTGTTTGGAGTCAGTTTCCAAGCAAAACGTCATGATTGACGTCACACTGAAATCGTCTGTCTATATGTTAACATGTTTAAAACTTAATGGTCAGTGCGTCGCGCAACCACGATACAGGTCCAGAGTTCAACTCCAGATTGTGCAAGGTGTACTCAGCCTTTAATCTCTTCGCGTTCGATAAAGTGAGTTACAAGCCTGTTTCGGAACTAAAAAGTGACGGTTCCGAGTTGGTTTGACCACCTGACCAGGCCTCGGGGCCCATAGTCCAGTAAACAAGTTTGTACACTGAAGAAAACGGGCACTCAAAATTCTGTAAAAAGTACTCAATTTTAAATACGTCACATACACAAAATAGCTCCGATCCAAATGTACTCAAAATTGAGAAACACGTGTACTCATTTTTGATTCCACGAATGTGTTCAAATATGAATCGTTATGTACTTCCACACTAAACCAAAAAAATTAATGTAAAATGTACCGGCGTTTATTTCCCGTTCAAATTTATTAACAAGAAACGTTCAATTGATTATTTATTTAAAATAGCAAAATTATTAACAAGATACCCAAATCAAATATTTTTATGACAAGTACATTATTTGCAAGCACTTTTAATTTATTTTAAAATACTGTGCCTAATTTAATATTTACATTAATAAACATCATTTATGCCGCCATACATGAAAAAAAACGTTATAATGTACAAAATTATCGTTTCGTTTGGGTTTGATAACATGTGATGTTACAAAACTGAGAAAGCATAGGTTCATTTTTGATCCAAAAATACTCAATTCGATATGAATACATCGATTTACTCCTTTTTGAGTACTTCAGATTTTTCAGTGCATAATGTACGCCAATATGGATCTCAGCGCTATAGAGTTTAGTTTAACACGTTTAAAATGTTAATGAAGGTGGTACTAAACTCTCATAGAACGTTTTAACATTTAGTTATTAAAAATTTTAAATATTATTACTATTATTTTAATTATTAATTATAAAAATGTTAAATATTAACACTTTGCAGTTGAGAGACGACTCAAAGTATTTCGAAAACTCAAGAGGTGTCGGAGCGTCGCCATAAGGTGTTAGTTGCTGTCTTTTTTATTGTCAACATAAATCTTCCTCCATTATGTACAGTACAGTCGTGGGGAAAAAAGTAAATACCCCCTACTAACTCCTCAGCAAATTATCGTAGAAGAAAGTTACTGGTACCAAACGATTGGAAATAAAGTCTACTTTTAAAAGATGTATATAAAATTTGCTTAGGCGGTATCTACATATTAAAATGAACACAAACTTCATTTTTTTTCAATGGCAATACCCAATTTTAACAGATTATTTGAAATCTTCGGTTCAAACTATGCCTAGACACCAAATTTCAAGTCATTTGAATGATAAGACTTTGAATTATAAACATTCAAAATTGAGTGCTTTTAATGTTAAATTACATTTTCATATTCTTATTAATATCTCCTGAAATTATGCTCCTAATGTGCTAATTTTTTGTGTAGCAATAATACTAAAATACCCAAACATAAATACGTTGAATTTGCAATTTTTATAATTTTATGATATGAACTATGAAATTAATATTCGAAAAAATTATGAATTGCAACCTACAATTTTTTTGATGGATTTAGATTTATTAAGTTCTGCTCTATGGAAATCCAAAATTTCATATTTTTCTACCTAGTAGTTTTCAAATTATGCTTAAAAAATGGCAAAATGATAGTTTAAGGGGCCATCTATGATAGAAGTGACTAGATATTTTGAAATTTTTTATGTTATCCCGTAATCTAGAAGTCTTCAATGACTGCTTGAGTGTCGCTTTTAAGATGCCATGATCAAGAAGTTGGCTCTCTCGGTCAACAATCGAGTACAGAACTTTAATTTGGATACAGCCCATAAAATAAGCTCGTTTTAAAATAATTAATTTCTCAGAAACTTATCGTACAAATTGCATGAAAATTTGTTTTTAGGCTAATTGAAGGGTGTAGAGTTCATTTATGGAGTCAGAATTGTGACTGCTATTTGAAAAAACAAAGTTATGGTTAGTTTTAATATGTGGATGCCCCCTAAACAAATTTTATATACATCGTTTAAAAGTAGGCTTTATTACCAATCGTCTGGTACCAGTAACTTTCTTCTACGATAATTTTTTGCAGAGTTAGTAAGGGGTTTTTACCTTTTTTCCACGACTGTACATAAGAGATAAGTGTTACATAATCGTATATTAATGCAATAAACATATTATAAACGTATATTCAGGTAATAAATAAATTAGATTTATTAATAAATATATTCTTGTTATAAATAAATTAAATTTATTAATAAATATATTCAAAAACTTCTTCATACATAAATTAAAGCAATAAAATAAATATGACATAACTTTTTTCACCGTGTCTTCAGTTATTTATATGGTTACGCATTGTTTAATATAATAATTATTCAATAACGATCATTTTGTATAATTAATTATTCAATACCCTTGCATAAGACTTTATCAAAATAATGCTGTAATATCTTTAGGGAAAATCGCAAAGATGTGCGAAACGCAAAATTATACGAAAACAACCCTCATCTTAAAATTTAAGATTGAATCAACAGAAATGTTTTATGATGAATGAATATTCATTAAATGTAATATTCATAAGTAGTATTCCCAAGTAATGGTATTCTACATAAACATATGTGTACAATCGACATTTGAAAGTCTTTGAAATAAGACGTTTCAGAATTTAATTGAAATAGTTTTCTTTTATATCTGAGCTTCATGTATGCTCTTCAAGTTAACCCTTTGTGTACTGAATTATGTATTCATGAAAATTTTATCTTGTAAAGTATTTTTCGTGAATTATTTAAACTACATTAGAAGATTCACATAATCATTTAATAAATTTTAGAAGGATTTGAGAAGGATTGAAGGATTTAGAAGGATTTATTAAATTAATCAACAAAATTTATAGGGATTTTGTGCAATATTTATAACCCCACTCAAATCTTTTATTTTAAATACTTTTCATGGTATTTTGTAGAGTTAGTAAATGTGCTAATACATTGTTCTTACAATAGAAATATAGAAATATTTCCGAATTGAAAATTCCCCTCTCCTCCCTCAACGCCAAGAAAGCTGAAAAGGTTGGTTGTATTTATGACGGCCAATTATCTGCACGAGGGATATAGGCCCAGGGGGTGCCCTTCGTGGGGGTCTTTCTAAGGGAACCTAACCCGTATTAACGCTTGGTTCGAAGAAAACCACGAAAACTCCGAACGATTAGGCCGACGGGCGCGACTGGGAGAAAGCTGAAAAGATGCAAAAGCTAAAGACATCATCCTTTTAAAAATATTTTTGTTTTGTGTAACCCATAATGCTTTTGCAACAAGGTAAAGTAATGCATCGATAACTCATTCTAAACTGTATTACTACTAACCGATGTATTAAATGAATTTTATAACACGTTATCTTAATGGTACTTATAAGTACTGTCAGTAGATAAAGGGTTAAACAGTAGAAATATTTCGGAAATGTTTTGAACGGTTCTTTCTCTGCATTTTCATTTGTCAATTCGTAATTTTTTATCCTGAACATACAATACTTTTTCATCACTTATCACTGAAAATGTCTTTCTGTTTTTAGAAACGGAAAACAGGTAAAATTTAATAAAATTCAAAGTATCATAACTAGAAAAGTTTAGTCATACAAAATTGCTTTGTTTTTATTAGTATTATTGTTTTACGTGTTAGAGCAAGGGGAATGTCGTTGTATAACTTGTAATATCAAGGGCCCATATAACATGTATATATAATTTCGCAAAACATTACTTTTTACAAAAATATTGGCCGTAAATGGCATTCAATATGAGGGAGATAAAGAAAAAGGAAAGCGATCTTGTAAAAAATATTACTATAAAACGAGCAAGTAGTAGGATTATATGTGACTATATAATATGATTATATACAGTTTAAACCTTGCTTTATTGCCCATACTTTATTACCATCATGTATATAATATGACTATAGATGACTATATAAGACAATATAATATGACCATATATGACTGTATGCTATTAATATATATTGCACTATAACATTTTATAGTCATACTAAAAAGACTATATAATGATTATGTATGACAATAGAATATATGACTGTATATGACAATATAATATAACTATGTATGGCTATATAATTACTTGATATACCTATAAGCATGTATTAGTTATGCGTATATGGCTTTATAATATAACTATACAGGGTGTTCGGTCTCAACGGTGTCCAATGGCTAATTCCTAAACCGCTAATATAGATATATAGTTCAAATTACAAAAATGTTTAAAATCAGGTAAAGAAATATTTTAAAAGTGATTTGGGTCAATAAAAACATTTCTTAAAAAATTACGAAATTTAAATTTTTATACGGTCTCCCGGTCCTATAAGTTATGTTTAGTAAAATTTTCCTTTTACACAGATAAGTAATACACAAAAAGTCCCGTTATTCTACGATTAAAATTGACCGAGTAATAGCTGTTTAAAGTTGGAGCATATTTTTCGCTGCAAATTGGGGATCATTCACAAATTTAGACAAAATATAATTTCGTCAGATATATTAAAAAATGGTTGAGAGTAAAATTACCATTGCAATATAAATTTGAAATCTTTAATCATTCTGACATATTAATGCAAAATATACAATTTGTAATAAACATTTAAGAAGAAAGAAAAAACAGAATTTTTGTTAAATAAAATGATGCTAAATTAACAGCCTCAATTCTTTACAAAATGATACGTATTTAAAAATATTATTAGATTACACTAGCCTACAAAAGTTGGGTTATGTCATGTTTTTTTAGCTTCTGATAATTGATTCTTATGTATTCTGTACCGCTGAATCTGAAACTGACCTTCATTTTTAACCATCGCATCACGATTTTTCGCAAATTTCAAAGCTAAAAAGTTAAAAGTTAAAATTGAATCTCCTCCATCTCATCGGACCACTCAGCTATTTAGCTGTAAGAATCCCAGGATAAGCAAAAATATCGAATAAGTTATTGAATAAATAAAATAAAATAAAACAAAAATAGTTTTACATATGTTTTATAGTATGAGATTTTCGCTATATTTTAACTTACACATTTACGATTTGCAAAAATATTCTAACGTGATGGTTAAAAATGAAGGTCATTTTCAGATTCAGTGCTAAAAGGTACGTAAAAATCAATTATCAAAAGTTAAAAATCACAACCATCTCCTCTACTTTATAGTATCCGATTTTTGCTATTCTTTAAATTTGACAATTTATGATTTGAGAAATATCCTGATATGATGGTTAAAAATTAATGTAATTTTCGGATTCAGTGCTAAAAAATAAAAAAATAAAAATAAAAAAAATAAATAAAAAAACAATCGCAGTCTTGTATTATCTAATCTAAAAATTTTTTCTTAAACTTCTTGGCAGTAATCTATCCGACATTCTTTGTGTTATCCTGTAAATTAAGTATAAATGGTAACCACCGAAAATCATAATAATATTAGATTGTTATTGGATTTGCGCCTGTATGTAAAATGTAATCTCGATCGGATATTTAAAAGTGAGTTAAAGTTCGAGTACAACTTTTGAATTGGAAAAACATATATACGATCGTTGAAGTAACATAAAAACTTATAAAAATAACATAATTTTTGTTAAAAGAAATCATAAAAGAAACAGTCTCAAATCCTGACAAAATAAAACATATGTTAATTTAGCCAATCTGAAACTTAATAAATGTTAATTTAATCGCAATACTTGTACTATTTTTTTTTTCAAAGCGCAGATATACATGAAATAAGATCTTCGAATATTTTAAGCACTTGGTATGTAACCCCTCAAAGGCAAGCCAAACTCATTTGTTTTCAGAGAAGAAAAATGGCATAAGTCATGCATTTTTAAAGTTTCATAACTCGCTCAATTTTAGTGTTATATGAATGGGACTTTTATTGTCTTACTTGTCAGTGTAATAGGAAAATTTTACTAAATATAACTTATAGGACCGGGGGACCGTATAAAAATTTAAATTTCGTAATTTTTTAAGAAATGTTTTCATTGACCCAAATCGCTTTTAAAATATTTCTTTACCTGATTTAAAACATTTTTGTAATTGGAATTATATGTCTATGACTAACGGTTTAGGAATTAGCCATTGGACACCGTTGAGACCAGACACCCTGTATATCACTATGTATGACAATATATTATGTCTATACATGTCTATAGATGACAATATTAATGTGATCATATATGATTACATAATATGACTATATATGGCTAAATCATAAGACTATATATGAATACATAATATGAATAAAATATGTACTGAAACGTTTATCTAATTGAAAACATACCTCTAACACAGAAGTTTTCAACATTGTTCCACGGCACACTTATGTGCCGTAAGAGGATTGTATGCGCAAAATCCTTAAAATATTCTTAATTAATTATTACATTTAGGATTATTTTTAAAGGTAAATTTCCAAATAATGCTAAAATGTAATACTTTCTTTCACTTTCAGCAGCTTATAGCTTATCTGTAAAGAAAACTGTTAAAAAGCGATGACGAATAGAATCTAATCCTTGAAATAAAATTTAATGAGTATTTCTTTCCAAAAAGTATGCGACTTTTACCCCAGCAAAGGAAGCTTTCTAAAGTGTGTTGTAATTTATTATTATTATTTTTTTAATCTTCTTGTATATTTCCAGGAATTTATGCGAATAATTTTATTAAAAAAATATTATGAAAATACATCCTCATTTTTAGGTAGATTTCGTAAGAAATACTTACCTATTACATCCTCCTTTATGTTCGAATTTTTGAAAAAAATTTGCAGATCTACGTCGATCATGACCCCTAGAACACCCCCCCCCCCCACCCAGTTCAAAATTTTATCTATCTATATATACATATCTTATTTTTTTATGGACACGACAACTTCCACAATTCTGCACAAATCACTTCCAAACTGATGCATAAGGTCAAGGGGCAGAAAATCTCGGTCAAGTTTGTTAATGGGCAAAATCAGACCAAGGGGCTGAAAAATAGGGAGGGGTTTTGTGAAAACAGAAAACCACCATAACTTCTTTATTATGATACATATCAAGTCTGCCTAAAATTATTACTTCTAGAAAAAGGCCAAAAATGTATGTATGACAGATTTTTGATATCATTAAAAATGGGCTCAAGGGGCGAAAAAAATAGGGTTTTAAGAAGAAAAAAAATCATAACTTCGTCAATTCTCAGGATATCAAAACCACTTAAATTTATTATAAATCTTTTTAATATCATCTACAACTTTTGTATTGACAAGTTTTTGATAGGACCAACTCTTACTTCAAAACATCATCAAAACATCAATAACATCAAAAAGGGGGGGGGGGGGGAGAAGAGAAAAATTCATAAATTCGTCAATTCACAAGATATCAAATCTGCTTAAATTTAATATAAATTATCTTAGTATTATCTACAACTTTTATATTGACAAATTTTTGGTAGGGCCAACTCTTATAGCAAATAGTAATAATAATAATAATAATAATAATAATAATAATAATAATAATAATAATAGGGATTGAAGAAAAAAATTGAGTGTTATTAAGATTCTGATGAAACCAACTCTTGCAGTTAAATGAAATTAAACACTCGTCAAAAGAGGCCCGATAAAATTGTTAAACTGGTTTTATCTTTATCTTGATTTTTTTTTCTTTTTGGCGAAATTAATAGTTAACTTTGAAATATACCAAGCCGGCAAGAATTTTTTTTATTATTATTATTTTTTCACCATTTCACCGTTATAATGGCATTTCAATACTTCTGCAGGTTATTACAGCAGTTTCTTCTGATTAAAATGCAACAGTATTGCACTGAATAGTGTAACATCCAGAAAAGAATTAAAACATTTCCCAGAAAACTTATGAATACGTGACACTTTCTTCCATGTAAGCAGTGCATAGGAACATTATTTTTATTGTCATGGGAGTTTATAATATTCAGATTTATTTTACATTGATTTGCTTTTTTTTTTACTGTGGGCGGGGGAAGGGGGGGGGGAATGATGGGTTTTGTGCACGCGTGTGTGTGAGAGAGTTTCTAAAACTTCTTTTTCGGTGAAAAGTAAATCGGCAAAATTTTTTCAAATGAAGTAATTTTTAACAAAAAAGTAAAACGGAGTTTAATAGATTGTTTTTCACTTTATTACATCTATAGTTGCAGATTGGCATCAACGTTTAAAGTGGAATCTGAGCTGTTACACAGATCAATGTCTGAATTGAGATTTGAACCCAAAGCGATATAAGTAAGCGTCCTATCTTAAATGGGAGAGGTAATCGCAAGATTAAAGGCGAGGTCACGTCAATCAAGGTCATACGCCACCCAGCGGATGGAGTGAAATACAAGAGGATTATTAACTTCTTTCCCCTTTGTGGATGATCTATAAGTTGGATATCTTTGAAATAACTATGTGATTTTATTCGTTTGTCGTCTGCAGTACTTGGAAGTATAGATATAATTCGATTTATTTATTCGCCATTATTTAATTTATTAATTCAAGTTAGTTATTTAAACAAAATCAGTTCTGTTAAGAACTTATATTATTTGGGAAAATGCCACGTTGGCGTTTAATTATTGCAGTTTTCAAAACTGCAAATATAACTCTCTACCTGAGAGAACTCATTTTTTTCGCTTCCCAAAAGAGAAAAACAGGTTAGTTTTGTGTTTTATTATAATTTATAAAAAAGTTAAAATATTATTTAATATATATTATTAAATGTCAGTGATTTTAATGCGTTCTATTTGAATTATGTTTTTGTAATGCAATGAATAAGGACATATAAAAATTAGTTAATGTATGTTAAGATAGAATTTTACAGCAGCGTTTTTAATTCGATTCCTGATAAGATAAAGTTATAAAAATTACATAAACATGTGCATTTCCAATGAGAATTAAACGTTTTATTACGCTTAGAGTTTAAGTATAAATTATTTAATTAATTTTAAGGCATATTTTTTATTTACCGGGCGCAGGCGATAAATTGCCAAATATTCTCTTGATCGAATTGTATTTATAATATTTAAAATAGAAATATTTCATTCATTCCATTTAAAACTCATTTAATTTTACATTAGGATCCACTTTGATTTAAAATGCAAGCAATAATTCTTGTACTATTAAACCAGCAATAATTGATTATTTATAGTTTTAAATATTTTGAGAATTTTAGACAACAGCTTTAAAAAAAATTCCTAAAATCGACAAATTATTATTATTTTTTTTTAAATCTAGAAATATATCGGTCATTGTGTCATATCGGGGGAAAATAGTTTTCATGGGATACCTGCACTTCGCACAGGTGAATAACATTGCAGAAAGGATACAAAGTATACTAGAAACTTCAAAAATTGGAATAAAATATAAAATATTTACAATTAGTACGTGGTATGCTCAATTAAACATTTATTATCTTACACCGGTTCTTCGCAAGCGTAAAATGGATAACTTTCCGTAATCGGGCCGATAGCCATGATTGGCGTCAAATGAGAAAACAGTATACAATTGTAACTGTATAAAAGTTAAATAATGGTTAGAAAATAAAAGTAACTTTTATCGAAATAACCCAATTGCGGAACATTCTCCAAATTTGAAAAAGGCTTATGAAACACACAACAATTGCCAATAACTGAAAACTATAGACTAATAATAAGCTCGACGTAGCAGTTGTTGGTCGGTAGCCAATAATTTCAAATTTCCCTTTTAATTTTGTCCGGTTTCAATTTTTGATTTTTTTTTTTTTTTTTTTTTTTTTTTTTTTTTTTTTTTTTTTAAATCTGGCTTCCGCAAAAGAGTCGGAATAAGTAGTAGAAAAAAGGGCTGCGGACGGGGATGGGCCAATTGAACGTATTAAAATCACTGACATTTAATAATAAATATAAAAAAATATTTTAACTTTTTTATAAAAATTATAGGGCTGAAAATCACGTTTAAGATGCTTAAAGGTTTTAAATAATTCTCTTTTGCAATTTCCCAACCAGCTGGTATATTTTAGAAATCGTAGTTTGTTACATAACTTACTCAATTGTTGTACTTGTATATACAGTTGTAACAACCACAAAGAATGTTTAAGGATTTATCAGCTACGTTTAGATAACGTAAAATTAATTTGCTAATTTATAATCAAGTTGTAAAAATACTAAAATGTTGTATTGTTACTAGAAACACATCCATGTACATAATTTTTATTTTTCTAGCATATCTGGGAGGGAAAAATCGATTAAAATTTTTTATCTTTTCATATACATGAACAGGGTTAGATTAAATAAACAGTGTAAAAAAATACTTTTATGTTAGCCGGCAGCAGTTCATAAACCGTCAAATATTTTCCCCATCACCAGCGTTTATGTTGCATTCATTTCATTCAAAATATAAAATCATCATTTTAAAAATATACTCGTCATTTGAAAAACATAACTTTATTTAAAATACATACATACTGGTATATTACATCAATTTAAACACATGCTTTTCGCTCATTATATTTAAAATACATTTTCTTTTCTAATAAATAATAACATAAACCCAAGGTGGGCAAGTTTCTTCCAATGTGGAAAAAAACCCGAATAGCTTGCATAAAATTCAGGTCTATTTGAAGATATTTACAATTTAAGAGTTATAGGCGGAAAAGCAGACAAAGCCATTTTAGAGAATACCTGTTAAAATTTTAATCGTGAATTTCAAATATTTACTCACTCATGGAAGATTAACCTTGTTTACCAGATTTATTGCAAAATATTTTTGTTACAATTGTTTTGATAAAAGTATATGTATTTAAAAAATAGTTGCAATGTCAGTTTAGTTTCGGGGCAAAAGGCAATACTGTTTACGTAGCATTAGTGCTTTTTCTCCCGAAATTAAAATGACATTGCGATTTTTTTTTTTTAAATGCACATATTTTCATCAAAACAAACTGTAACAAAAATATTTTGCAATAAATCTGGTAAACAAGGTTCATCTTCCATGAGTGAGTAAATATTTGAAATTCATGATTAAAATTTTAACAGTTATTCTCTAAAATAGCTTTGTTTGCTTTTCCGCCTATAACTCTTAAGTTGTAAATATCTTCAAATAGACCTGCGCACGAGATGCGCAGATGGTAGATTTTCTGTCATATATGACGTCATACAAAAAACCCGCGTATTTGCGTTATTCACTCCATCCACAAGATGGCGCAGCTGTGTCAATTTACGGCAGATTCCAGCATTAACTTTGTACGCTTACTTATAGCGCTTTGTTTGAACCCGTCACCTCTTGTCTATTAGCTAGCGTCCTGTTCATTAGACAAGCGTATAGATAGGGAAAAAAAACATACTATTTTTGTATCATAATGAAATTGAAAGGGGACCACTACAAGAACGAATTCTTTCAACCAAACAAATTATAAAAATTATAGCCTCTGTTCAAAAATTTTGCTTAAAACGAATTAATAAAATAGTAAAAAGTTAAAAAATAATCAAATAACAAAATCTCAAGTAACGGTTATCTGCCGAAATGCATTAATAGCTACACTCTAAAATAAATCCTGTAAATTTTAAAGAAAACTAGCTATTTAACCAGTTCTACACACGGGAATTCATGAATTTAATTCTAAAACGAAAATTAAAAATAAAATTTTGCCGAACTATCATGTTGCTATGGCAGCAGACGATTAAACGATATCTTTGGAATAATAAAATAAAAGTTTTGTTGATGTTTGTGATAAAATGTTTTTCTTTATTTTTTTTTTAAAAAGGTAATAATTAAACGCAATTAAATAATCTCTAATTATTTGAATGCGAGGTAAAGGAATTATCGTAATACCCGCTGCAGCTTCTTAGTATTGCAGCGTGGCGTACGTATATATCTCCTATTGCAGTAAACATTCAAAACTGGAACTGGCACGATTACGGGTTAAACATAAAAAAGGTAAAAATTCGTCAAAAACATTAAAAAAATAATAATAATTTTCAACTTTTTTGCTCCAATCGTTCATGAGCTTCCTACCAGCAACCCGTATGCCAAATTTCGTAGCCCTGCGCCCCGTGGTTTCAGAGTTTTAAGGTTACATAGATAGGTGCACAGATTTTAATAGGGTAGATACCTGTAAGGTATGCTACTAATTTTGTAGAGGAATCCTGTTAAATTTATGCAGACTTTCTCTGTATAGAGCATGATTTCTCCACATTGAAAAAAAAAATAACTCTGACTTTTCCTGCGCTTTTTGTTGTTATTTTTGAAGCACCGATGCTATGAAATCGAATTCAAGCAAAAAGTGAAGTAAAAATGGAATTTTTTCCGTCAAGTGCACTGCGCAACCAATAGCACCAGACTTTACCCAGTTTTCAGCAATTTTACAGCAATCTTAAACACAGCAGACTGTAAATTTTACAGCAACTGTGTCGGAAGCAGGGCTACCAGCACGTTTTATTTTAAATACAGATTTTTTTTTTGTTTTACAGTGTATGTTGCAGACAAGGTAATTTCGCTAAACTAAAACAGTATTTCTTGAACCAGTATTTAGGGTAATCCAGTTGCATGTAAACAGAGTATAAAGCAGGATTTGTGCCGTACATTATTTCCGTACAAAACTGAATTTTCCTACATTGCAAGGAAGAAACCTCGCATAAATACCTCGTACTCTGTACAAAATCACTTTCCCTTTTCTTTACGATACATCTATCATGTTTAAATAAATTAAAACAGAGAATTGTTTGTTTGTTTTTGTACAAAATATTTTTTTCACTTCTGAATATCTTTGGGATATTTGGAAAAATTAAATCAGAGATTTTTTTTACCAGATTACCTTTTCTTTCCTTACAGTATTTCTAGAATGTCTTGCTTAATTAAACCCGATTTTTTTTTTTTTTTTTTTTTTTTTTTTTTATGCGCGAACCAGATAATTTTCCTTTTCTTTTAACTAGGGGTCTCCGCTCCCTGTTCGCTACGCTTACTAATCCCCGCGTAATCGTTTCGCGATTCCGTTCGGTATCGCAATTTTTTTTTTTTTTTTTTTTTTTTTTTTTTTTTTTTTTTTTTGTGCGCGAACCAGATAACTTTCCTTTTTTTTTAAATAGGGGTCTCCGCTCCCTGCTCGCTACGCTTACTAATCCCTGCGTAATCGTTTCGCGATTCCGTTCAGTATCGCGAAGTAATCCTTATTTTCTAGCCAACCCCAGACGTAATTGCTTCGCGTTTCCATTTTGGATCGCTTCGCCATCCCTTATTTTCTATGCATTCAATTTTTAGATTCCAAACGCAAAAGGACTCCCTCCCTTCTCATTTGTTAATGGAAATTATCTTCTTTCTTTAAAAATCACTTTTGTTATCGACCCCTAAAAAAACCCCCAAAAACAGAAGTCTATCGAAATGCAGAAGATTCTTCCCTTTCCCCGCCCATCCTATCTGAATTCTCTACTTATTTCATGGTTTCCGACACGCACAATTCCCGCTAAGAAAAGACAGAAAGCTCTGATCAATCAGATGCGTATCGCGATATCTACGCAGATTTTCATAGCTCCATTTCCAAATCTTTTGGCCCATTTCCAAATCATTGCTTTTTTTTTATACAGGGCGCCCACTCTCAACAGTGTCCAATGGCTAATTCCTAAATCATTAGTCATATACATATAGTTCCAGTTGCAAAAATGTTTTAAATGAGGTAAAGAAATATTTTAAAAGCGATTTGGGTCAATAAAAATAGTTCTTAAAAAATTACGAAATTTAAATTTTTGTACGGTCTTCTGATCCTATAAGATATATTTAGTAAAATTTTCCTATTACACCGACAATTAAGACAAAAAATATTCTGTTCATATAACACTAAAATTGATCGAGTTATGAAACTTTAAAAATGCATGACTTATATCACTTTTCTCCATGTGAACACAAACGAGTTCGGCCTGCTTTGAGGGGTCATATACCAAGAGCTTAACTATTCGATGAACTAATTTCATGTGCTTTGAAAGAAATCTTACAAGTATTACGATTTAATCAACTTTTATTCAGTTTCAGATTGACTAAAATAATTGCATTTTAACATGTGTTTTATTTTGTAAGGATTTTAGACTGTTTCTTTTCACGATTTCTTTTAACAGAAATTGTTATTTTTATAAGTTTTTATTTAACTTCAACGATCGTATGTATGTTTTTCCAGTTCAAAATTTGTTCTCGAACTTTAACTCCCTTTCAAATATCCGATCGAAATTAAATTTTACATACTGGCGTAAATTCGATGACAATATAATATTACCATGATTTTCAGTGGTTATCATTAATACCTATTTTACCGGATTACACAAAAAAAATTCAGATAGATTACAGCCAAGAAGTTTAAGAAAAAGTTTTAGATTAGATAACGCAAGACTGCGATGTTTGTATTTTTTTTAACTTTTATGTATTCTTGTAGCCCTGAATCTGAAAATTGCCTTAATTTTCAACCATCATGTCGGGATTTTACGCAAATCATGAATTGTCAAAGTTAAAAAATGACAAAAATCGATACTATAAAATAAAGGAGATGGCTGTGTTTCTTAACTTTTGATAATTGCTTTTTGTGTAGTTTTTAGCACTGAATCTGAAAATGACCTACATTTTTAACCATCACGTTAGAATTTTTTTGCAAATAGTAAATGTCAAAGCTAAAATATAGCGAAAATCTGATACTATGAAATAGATGTAAAACTTTTTTAATTTAACTTAATTTAATTCAGTAATTTATTAATTTTTTGGCTCATGCTGGGATTCTTAGCTAAACAGCTGAGGGGTTCGATGAGGGGGGAGGGGGGGGAGAGGTTCAATTTTAACTTTGTATTTTTTAACTTTGAAATTTACAATTTGCGAAAAATCCTGTCGTGATGGTTAAAAATGAAGGTCGTTTTCGGATTAAGCGGTAAAAATACATAAAAATCAATTATCAAAAGTTAAAAACACAGCAATCACAGTTATTTTATAGTATCAAATTTTCACTATTTTTTCTTTGTCTAACTTCAAAATTTACGATTTGCAAAAAATCTTTACGTGATGGTAAAAAATGAAGGTCAATTTCAGATTCCGTGGTACAGAATACATAAGAATCAATTAATCAAAATCTAAAAAAATGACATAACCCAACTTTTGCAGGTTAATGTAATCTAATAACATTTAAAAATATGTATCATTTTCTAAAGAATTGAGGCTGTTAATTTTCATCATTTTGTCTAACAAAAATTCTGGGTTTTATTCTTATATTTTTATTAGAAATTGTATATTTTCCATTAATATGTCAGAATGATTAAAGATTTCAAATTTATATTGCAATGTTAATTTTACTCTCAACAATTTTTTTTAATATATCTGACGAAATTATATTTCTACTAAATTTGCGAATGACCCCTAATTTGCAGCAAAAAATATGCTCCAACTTTAAACAGCTATTGCTCGGTCAATTTTAATCGTAGAATAACGGGGCTTTTTTTTTGTCTTACTTGTTATTGAAACAAGAAAATTTTACTAAATATAACTTATAGGACCGGGGGACCGTAAAAAAATTTAAATTTCGTAATTTTTTAAGAAATGTTTTTACTGACCCAAATCGCTTCTAAAATATTTCTTTACCTTCTTTAAGACATTTTTTGTAATTGGAACTCTGTGTCTATGACTAACGGTTTAGGAATGAGCCATTGGACACCGTTGAGAGTGGACACCCTGTATATAGAATGATATAAAATCTGGTATAGTTGGATGAATAAAAACTTTCTGATGATTTTATTTGAATGAGCTCTTTTGTACGAGATTACTTTCGTTTTTCTTAACTGTTCTGGTATTCTTTTATCATTTATCATAGATGACAGAGACTATTCCTTTCCTGGGTAATAGAGAAAATGAGTTTTAACCTTTTCAGTCCCCTGGTATACAAATGTTGACTTCCATTCTTTTCCATATAAAATCCAAACTGATTTTTTTTACATTCTTATGTAACTTCTATCTATCTGAAAGATTTTTCTTTGGAACAAAACCAATAAATGACAGCACTATACTTATTTCCTCATAAAATAAATGTTATTTTCGTCTGAGTTTACAAAATTTCTTCAAAAAAGTGTAGCCAAGAAAGTTAGAAATTTCTATAACTATAAAACTTCAATAAAACTCGTAATTATGCTAAAATCAAAATTTTGATTTAACTTACTGAAAAGGCGCTAAAGATACATAAAATAGGTTTTTAAAACATAAAAATTGTCGAAGATTTTAAAAATTTCACACCGAAGCACTTTCAACGGCTTCGAACACTCATCATTAGGGGAAAAATATTTAAGGTGTGATTGTTCATGAATGCCCGTTGTTTAAATAGCTAGGGATGAGTCTATTTCATAAGGAGGATGTTGGTGGGAAGGGGGGGGGGGGGTTCAATGGTTACGTTACAAACTCGACAGAGATATTTAATATGTTATACCAGATCCGGAAGATATTATCGGCGAGCTTATCATTACATGTGTCTCTTCCTTTAGTTGAAATTTCCAGTGATTCTCTAATTATGGAACTGCAGTAATACGAAATATGGGCTATGATTCTTGCGTTAAAGAAGGCATGACGATATCTTGTTTCTGATTTAGCATTTCGTATTACTGCAGGTCAATAATCGGTGTCATTAGAAAATTTTACTAAAGGAAGAAACACTTGTAATGATATGCTGTCTTACAATATCCCACGGATCTGGTATAACATACTAAATGTCTCTGGCGAGTTTAGAACGTAACCATTAACTCCCCTCCCCCTCCTACTTAAGAAATAGACTCGTCTCCATCTATTTAATCAATGACGTTCATGAAAAATCACACCATAAAAAAAATTTCCCCTGATGATGACTGTTTGATGTTTTAGAGACCTACATACATATCTTTACAATCTTTTTACTGTGATGAATCATAATTTTTATTTTTGTATATTTAAGTATTTTATATAATCTCAAGGTGAATAGGACGTTTCGAAAATTATAGTTAAACTGTATTTTCTTCATAAAATAAATGTTATTTTCATTTGGTTTAAAAAATGTCTTCAAAACAGTGTAGCCGAGACAATTTGAAATTTCCATAATATTTGGACTTCAATAAAACACTTATATATAGGAAAATGAAAATTGTGATTTATCTTCCTAAAAAGGGGCTAAAGATACTCAAAATAGGTTAAAACACTGGTTGATACTGAAAATATAGTTAGAATACTGAGTTAGTGAATAGTTAGATATACTGAAAATATAGTTTAGCTATAATTTTCGATACGTCCTGTTCACCTTCAGATTATATAAAACACTTAAATATACAAAATTAAAAATTATGATTCATCACAGTAAAAAGATTGTAAAGATATGTATGTAGGTTTCTAAAACATCAGTCATAATCAGGGGAAAATTTTTTAAGGTGAACAGGACGTTTCAAAAATTATAGTTAAACTATATTTTAATTAAATTTCAATACTTAACAATAAAGAATTTGAAGATTTGTAGAACAGTCACTTTTTTTAAGTTAAAGCCCTTAAAATTGTTAATACGCGAATTCAGGTTATTGATAATAAAATTGATATTTTAAGGGGGCTAGTCATCTTAAATCCGAATTTGTGAACCTAAATTACCATTACCCTAAACTATCACTAGGGTCTGTCTGTCATCTATGGTCTTATTTTATTTGTGCAAAAATAATGGATGTGTATTTGAAGCGCTATGTCTCAAAAGTCTAGCATGTCAAATATAGCATAGAGATATTCTGTTAAAAATGCAGTAGGATATCAAATGAGGTACTTTCGAACTATAACTAGTTTTATAAATATTCAGATCCTGGTGCAATAGCTGTTGCACTCGTATGCAAAAATGCATGAATACAAAATTTATTACGATTATGCATATTAAATTCAGTCATATGGAAATAAAAGGACTCCATCTGAAATAAGACTCATTCATCACCATGACAACCTAGAATCACTACCTATCATGGGATATCATTGAAGTAATTACGTATGATAGGATTTAATAGAATGATGAAAACTGTTATTAATATATTTTTATGCTTTGATTCAATTTTCATAAAATTTGAAAAGACTCGACAAAATTCTGCAATGATTCTATATATTAAATTTCAAACCATTCGGTTGTGTAGTTTTTGCGCTGTTATATGCAGACAGACGGACGGACCAGACGACGACTATAGGTTCTGCGTATTTATATAATTATAAACAAGGCTAAAACAAATAGGTTTTCATTTAAAATTACGATGACATATTATTTTACTCAGAAAAATAATTGCCCCACCAGTGGCCGAAAGGTTCTTTTCTCGAAGCTGGTAGGCGGGAAGTACTGGGTTCGAACCCAATTGCGCCCGTCGGTCTAATCGTTCGGAGTTTTCGTGGTTTTCTTCGAACCTTGGATTTCCAAGCGTTAATACGTGTTAGGTTCCCTTAGAAAGACCCCCCACGAAGGGCACTTCCCGCCTTAGGGCCTATATCCCTCGTGTTGATAATTGGCCGTCATAAACACAACCAACCAACCAGAAAAATAATTTAAGTAATAACATATATATTTATGCGCGTAGCACTAATATTTCGTCTAAAACTTTACCACTTTAGGGAAAATATTAAGTTTTAACTCTTTTCTAAATGTATGTGACCTTTATTAACTTCGCTTTCTGAATATTAATTATATTTACGTTCTAAGTGAATGTCTCATGCCATTTAAACGACAAAATTCCTCAATTGTTTATGATATGCAAGAACGCGATCATCAATAAATAATTCACTGTAAATAATATCTTACTCTAGAATAAATTGTCGAACTTAAAGCTCCCCAGTTATGAATAAATTTAATTAAGCCTTTCTTTAGACTGCATAGACTTTCTATGCAGACTCTTTAAGAATGGATTTTTAATTAGGACTTTTCCATTTCGAATAGTAAACGTTTACAAAACATTTGTTTACCTGCAGTTGAGAGACAGCGCTGAACTTTTCTCATACTGTTGTATGCATTATGTGAAACGGAACATAAAGTCGCAATTAATAATATATTTTTCGAATTCCTTGCGATAAGAAAATGTTTAATTCAAATTTATCGATTTATACTATTCCTCTATTTTCTGTTGTCATTTTTATACTAGGTGAATTCCATCGTAACTGACGTAACATTTGATCATTGAATTTTGTTTTCAAAACTGTGTAGAAGATTTACTAATAAAGCTAGAACAAATTTTTATAATTTAAAATATTTCTTACTAAGGACTTAATACCGAAATACCATCAGATTATTTCAATCTCTCTTTTAGTCCCAAAAATTGCAATTCAAAATTCGGTAATTGATGTAACATAAAATATACAAACATTTTTTCTGCCTTCATTGAAGTGCAAAAATTATCAAAACTATCCCGTTAAAAAAAAAGTGATGTAATGTCCTCAATAACACTAAGTAATGACAAATTATAACAGTAACTAGCTTAATTAATTTCTGCACAATAATTAAAGGGATAACACACATGTAACTGACGTAACTTTTATTGTGCAGCTGACGTAACATCATGACTTTACAAAGACAATAATGGTACTTAACTTAGTTTGTAAACAGTAATTTACAATGCCTTTTTCCTGACCGAGGAGTAAAAGGGCAAAATTGTAATGTTGTTTTCTCTGAAGTTTTTTTAAAAGACTAAAAAAAAGATGATTTTTCAAATATGACATAAAAAATTGAATTACGTATTGGAATATAAGCCCTGGGAGTATAAATCATAACAAAACGTTTTAAAAATGTATTATATTTGTAGAATTACATTAATTTAAATAATGCTTCTATTGTAGTGAAACCTGGAGCTTGTGAACGGATATATCAGTTCGCGGTGGTGAGAAGGTTAGGATTTTATTATAGAACATAAAAATATTAAATTTTCCAATATTAAAATAATGGGAATCTTTTATAGAGAATAAAAATACATTTTTTAATGTCTAAAACTGTTATTACCATGTTCCGGAAATCATAGATACCTTCATGATGTTATCTATTATTATTATTATTATTTAGTGATCTATTATTTTAATTCCTGATTTTTAGCATAAATTCCGTCATATTTTAAATTAATGGGAATTTTTTCTAATGAAAAACAATGAATTTTTTTTAATATCTAAAATTTTTATTACTGTGTCCTGGAAATCATAAATCCAGTATACCTTGATATTATGTTTAATCTATATTGATCTATTGTTTTAATTCCTGACTTTTAGCTCAAATTCCATCATATATTAAAATAATGGGAATTTTTTCTAAGGAAAAGAAATGAACTTTTTTAAATGTCTAAAATTGTTATTACCCTGTCCCTGAAATCATAGATCCAGTATACCTTGATAATATTATCTATTATTATTAATTCCGTCATATTTTTAATTAATGGGAATTTTCTCTAATGAAAAGAAATTAATGCTTTTGAATGTCTAAAATTGTTATTACTATGACCTAGAAATCATTAGTCCAGTATACCTTGATAATGTAATCTAATTGATCTATATTGATCTATTATTGTAATTCCTGACTTTTAGCTCAAATTCCTTCATACTATATTAATTATTTTAATAACGGGAATTTTTTCTAAGGAAAAGAAAGGAATTTCTTTAAATGTTTAAAATTGTTATTACTATATCCCTAAAATCATAGACCCAGTATACCTTGATAATATTATCTATTATTATTAATATATATTAATCTATTATTTGAGTTCTTGATTTTTAGTTCAAATTCCGCCATATTTTAAAATAATGGGAATTTTTTCTAATGAAAAGAAATGAATTTTTTAAATGTCTTAAATTGTAATTACTATGACCCGGATATCATAAATCCAGTATACCTTGATCATGTTATCTATTATTATTAATCTATACTGATCTATTATTTTAATTCCTGACTTTTAACTCAAATTTCATCACATATTATAATAATGGCAATTTTTTTCTAAGGAATCGAAATGAATTTTTGAAAATGTCTAAATTTATTATTACTATGCTCCTGAAATCATAAATCCAGTATAACTGGATAATGTTATCTATTATTAATAATCTATACTGATCTATTATTTTAATTCTTGATTTTTAGCTCAAATTCCGTCATATATTAAAGCTATGGGATTTTTTTTTTAAGAAATAGAAATGAATTTTCTTAAATGTCTAAAATTGTGTGCCTAAAAATGTCTATCATGTGCCTAAAATTATAAATCCAGTTTACCTTGATAATGTTATCTATTATTAATAATCTATACTGATCTATTATTTTAATTCTTGATTTTTAACTCAAATTCCGTCATATATTAAAGCTATGGGATTTTTTTTTAAGGAATAGAAATGAATTTTCTTAAATGTCTAAAATTGTTATTATCATGTGCCTAAAATTATAAATCCAGTTTACCTTGATTATATTATTATTAATCTATATTGATCTATTATTTTAATTCCTGATTTTTAGCTCAAATTCCATCATATACTAAAATAATGGGAATTTTTTCTAGGGAAACGAAATTAATTTTTTTTAAATGTCTAAAATTGTCATTAATATATCCTTGAAAAATCATAAATCCAGTATACCTTGATAATGACTTTGGTAATAACATTTTCACTTTAAGCTATTTTAGAGCTAAACTATGACAACTGAAAACTTATCTGGTACTTAACCCGAAAGCAATCCTAAACCTTCCGTATAATTGATTCTGAAAAGTTTAATATTTGAATATGCATTTCATCAATAAGGAACTTGGTAATGACACATATTAAATACATTGGCTGTAACCTTGGAACAAAAGGCACGGATTGAAGTATAAATGTAAGTATAAATACGAGTATAATAAGTCATAATTGCGTCTACTAATAACCGTATCACAATAATATATATTCCAAATGGAAAAGTCAAAATATATATTAAATTATTTAATTGTTTAAAACACGTTACTAAAAATACATTTAAAAATATATTAAAAACCTATATTGACAAGTTTCAATTCCTTCATTGAGTCGTCATCAGAATGTATAACAGAAATTACAAATACATATAAAAACCGAAGAAATTCATCCAGTAGAAATTAACACATAACGCCCCCTACATTTTCCATATCGCATGTGTCCCTTCTATGTCTTCTTTTTAACGAGAGTAGATTGATTTACAGGTCTAAGATTCCACTGAGATTTATTTAAGAAGCTCAGGAGTTTGTAACGATACGTTATCTTTACGCATCCCGAATATATGGATTGAATGGTGTTGGACAACTTGCTGAATCGTGATATTATAGCCCAGTAAATTTAGGGTTTGATAGCTAAGTAATTAATAATGAGCTGAAAATTTCAGAATTAGCTCTTTATGACAAGTAAAAAAAAAAACCTTAAAAGTCTCAGAAGTTCTCATGTGTGCTTCTATCCAAAATGGCCGATCAAAGATGGCCGCTAAGACCTTTTTGCACCATCCAATGTTTTTTTTTCTCCACTAGGGGGCTCTGCCCCCTACGAGCTACGCTCGTCAACACCCGTTCAGACACCGCATACTCTAACAGTACGCTAATTTGATCGGCTTTAAAAAGATTTCGGAAGATTGAAGTATAATTTGAATCTGACAATTATAATCTGACGTAATTTTCACCAAACTTATCTTTCTCTTTATAATATTCACGTAAAAATACTTTTGTTAGAAATGAAATATTATGATCATCTTAAAATATCAGATAAATGTCTCGCGCAATTTTTAAATTTAAACTGTTTTGCAATATTATTTTTTGTTCATTTTACGTAATAAGTGTAATGTGACGTAAATGTGACGTAAATTCTCCTATTTAAGACTTCTAACACATGTTAATGAATTTATTATTTTACAATTTTCTTTCTCTTTTATAATTCATGTTTAAATATAGTTTTCATGACGTAATTTTCAATGATTTCCTGCTTTTTATATTTTCTGTTTATAATAGTCACGGGTAAAATAAATTTTTAATTATAAGCAAACATTATTGTTTGAGCTGTTTATACAGTTGGCATCAGTTTAAATTAATACAATTTACTAAAATATTAAAAAATATCTCTTGAAATGCTGAAAATTTGAATTGAAAATAGAAATAAAACCTCAAAAAACGACTCAAATTAAAAAACTAAATGCAGTTCACACACCGGGAAATTCTGACGCATAAAATAATCTAAAAATGATTAAATTCCTATGTACAGTTTTTGCCCCTATAAAACTTTTTTAATGGAACGATTTTGTCCAACTTTGGCATTAAATATCTCTTAAAATAATTCTTCGATTTGAAAACTGTCTGCATCAGCGTGTTTATCAAGCATTTTTCTATAATACTACCGATTTTCATACTTTTGTATGCAACAGTTTTTTTAATATTAACGAAGAAAGGCCATGCTTAAGCATTCAAATTGGATGCCGATCTGACGGGAATATCTACGCAGATTTTCATTGATCCATTTCCAAATCAAAACTTTTTTTATCTATAGAAGGATTTCTAAGTCATATATAATTTTTTTTTTACTAGTGAAAAATTCTGTGACTTCTACTTACATCCTGTTTTAATGTATACATAGGGTCTGACTAAAGCAGGGGCACACGGGGCATGTGCCCCCGTGCCAGAAAAGGCTTAAAATATAAATAAAATTGATAAAAAATAACTCTTTGTTGAGGTTTTTTAATGGTCTTGTAAAAGAACCTTAAGGTGTAGGGGTCCCGAAATGAGATGCCTGTCCAGGCCTCAGTCGATTAGTCGAGTCCTGTACCTAGTTTTTATCAAAATAAAAGCTATGAATGAGTTGTACATTCATTTATTTGTTATCAAATTAATAGAATTTCATTGCCCTTAGCCTGTTTTACCTCGTACTTAAGAAACTATTGACAAGTCATCTGTATGTTTGTAATCCTATTTGTGAGGATTATTTTTAAAATTTTGTTTTAAAAAATGACAGATATTCCATTTTTCTACATAGAAATGTTTGTCAGAGGACTGTGATGGAAAAAAAAGAAAGAAAGTTAGAACAAGTTTAAATTATTTATCACAAGGCACAAAAATTTAAATCCAAAGTAAAAGTACAATAAAACATTATAGTATTGCTCGTAATAAATAAGCTAATAATCTTGTGGTAAATAAACTTAAAACAAAATTACCAGAATGCCACTCATTCAACGTCGTAACCGTTATCGTCGTCTTCAAATCCGTTAATAAGACGAACTGAATTTGTGCATGTTTCTCCTAAGCAAAAGGTACAAAACCAAGAACAATGGAGAGCTGCCTTCTTGCACTGACATCTTTCATCACAGTCCCTTGCAGCAGTTATTTTGAAATCACAAGAGATAAGCTGCAGAAGATCTTCGGGCGCTGCGAGAAGTGTTGAAGTTTATAGGTTTAATCTGCCTTCTTTCATGAACCATCCCCATTCAGTAGGATATAGGTTTTTTCCCAGCCACTGATGGACTTGAAGATAAACCCGAAGTGAATGCTTCGAAGTTGCTGCACTTGTTGGTGGAAGAACGGCCAGGTTAAATTTTGATGAGAGATTTTTGGTTACTTCTTTATTGTAACAGATATATCGCAGCTCATCTAAGTCAACTTTCTCTCCCCCAAAAAGGTTTTTTATGAGTATCTCCCCAATTTCAATTGCCTTTTGGGGTTTAAGTAGAAGACTGGATAATAAGGAAGTCAAAGAGAGCAGCTCGTGGTTTTTCTTTATCAATTTAAAAGCTGAGGAAAACATTCATGAATGTTTTCAGTTGTGATGTCGTGAAAGTGAAAGTGCTGTTGGAAACTTCGCTCCGAGGAGGTCAAGGACTCTCTCCCCTGAAGATGGCTCGCTAGAAAGAGCACGAAACGTTGGGAATATTTTGTAATGTATTTTTAATGTAGTTTTTATTTACATGTACGCTGATGAGTATCGTAAGAATTTTAATTATTAAATTTTGACAGCGTAAGTCCAAGTTTTTCTTATAGTTACTAATAATTTTTTAGGAAACAGGGATGCGTAGAACTTTTCATGTAACTGCAACCAGAATTACTGATAAAATTTTAGTAAGATTACTGTAATTTTAGGAAATTGATTTGTAAAGTTATAGACTTCTGTAGCTTTACAAAAAGTAGTTTTGTAGATTTGCAGCTTTTATTGTACAGTTACAGATGAAAGTTTAGTAAGCATGTAACTTTACATCTGTAAAACTACAGATTTTTTTTTACAGTGTAAAGATGAGTTCGGGCTCGTTTTTTGGAGTGCGGTCCCGCCCGAACCCGAAGATTTTAAATCCGAGCCCAAAAGATTTTTTGTCATCAGAGCCCGAGCCCGATACCAAAAATATACATAAAAAAAAATTGCATATTTAAAAATGTTTCGAAAGTGATATCTCATTTTTTTAAACTTCTTACATAGAAATAACTGTTAAATGGAAATTTAAATTCAATCTAATCAAAAGAGCTGTTCGGTATCAGATAAAAATATACTTTATGCTTAAAAGGATTCTCATTTTTTTCCCTTTAACACGCAAACTTCATGGATACGTTAAAAAATGTGTTTAATGAAGAAAGTCATGAAGTTTTCAGAAATTACTATTTGTATGCTGAAGAATCGAACAAAGATTTTCAATTTCCTACAAAAGATGTGCATCTTTAACTATAATCGATTCCTTTCTCATAAGTCTTCCGTGATTGACGTGAACCGGAAAATCAACGTAAATTACAAAATTGACATCGTTATCTTAAAGGTCTGATGCTTTTACATTAAAAGAGGAAACACTGACTGATTGCTTTCTATCGGGATAACAGGGTAATTATATTTAATTACGAAGGAAAGTGACCTCGTAAATCTACTACAGATTCCTCAGCATGAGCAGAGTTCATGGCAAATAGATATAATAACCAGTAAACTTATTTTCATATGAAGAACGATTATGACTCGTGTGCGATATAAGATTAAATAATTTGCAAACCTCAAGCTAATTCTGGTCTATTAAAAATCGAAGAAAACATTCTCTTCGCGTTAGATAACTAAATGATAAATAAATAAACAATGGGATTAAAAAATATATTCTGTCACAAACGAAAATCCTACTAAAAACAAATTCATTGTTTGTGCTTGTTTTGATTGACGCCATATTAATTGATCGTCGTCTGAAGTGCCGTAGGCATAAATCTGAAAAAATCACAAATTTTCTTTTGAAACAGCAATCAAATACTAAAATAAATAAACACGATTTTTGTTCCCCCCTCATTTTGATCAAAATAACATTGAAAAGACAGCCCCCGCTTAAAGTAATTTTAAGTGGGGGATAAAAGTTCTTTCAATCTTTTCTATACATAAATAAATAACATTTTCCGGTTTCAGAAAGAACGAGCCCGAGCCCGAAGACTAGAATAAAAATAGAGCCCGAGCCCCTGTCGGGCCCGGGCTTGGGCTGAGCCCGTCTCATCTCTACAGTCAATAACAAAAGAATTTAATAATGTGGAAACCACAGTAAAAATGACATTTACAAATTACATCCTAAAATCTCTTTCTCAATCTTTATAATCTGAGTCAGATGTACACTGTTTAATCTACAGAAAAAAAGGAAAATGTATTTATGATTCGAATAAAAGGAAATCGAAAACTTCCGTTCTGTACATTCTTCTTTGAGGAATTTATTTTCAACCAAATTGTTTAACCACGAATAAAAGTGAGCAAAGATTTTTTTTTTGGCTTTACAATTCAGTTTTACAGAATTCAATTTACAATTTCTTCACGGAAGCATCGGAGGCAATTTCTCGTTAAAATCAAATTCAGTAAAAGATTTTCAATCTGTGTATATAGATGATCAAAAGTGAAATAAATGGGCCGTTGGTATTTTATGTAATATTTACATTTTATAAAATCTAATTTTGCGGTAATTTACATTTTCAGTAACGATTTATGAGACAAGATCGTTTTGAAAGGTTGCAGTATTGGAGTTATTTGATGAAATATTAGGTAAGGATTTACATCATTTGGTGATGATTTAATGAAATATTTGATGATTTATATTATTCCGTGATGATTTAGAGGATTTTGTTTGTTGTTTTTAATGTTCGGCGTGTATTTCATGCAATTTTTATCATTTCAAGAACGATTTATGCGACAGAATCTTTTGAAATATTATGATTAAGTATTAGAATTTTATATGATTTGATGAAATATATCAGTACATGCATTATTAGGTAAAGATATACATCAATTGGTGATGATTTGTTGAAATATTTTATGTTTTACATTATTCGGTGATGATTTAGGATTTTTGTTTTACGTTTTAATATTCGGTGGAGATTTCATGCATTTTTTATTTTTTCACCAACGATTTATGTAACAACATCGTTTCAAATAATATTATTAAGTGTTAGACTTTCATGATGAAATATTTAAGATAATAAAATATTTAGTGAGCAGATTGAAGTGGAGGATATACTGTGGTATAGGCCGTATAGCTTTTGGATTAAAAAAAAAAATTCGTATACCATCCATAGCTGTAGCGTATAACCTCTACCTATAGCATATACCAGGCTCGGCAAACCTTTTCACGTGCGCGTTCCGAAAATTCACAAACAATATCTATGAACAATGTAACGTGCCAAACTTAAACAAAAATAATTTTGAAGAGTATGATGTTTATACAAAACTCTGGTTATAAAATCAGTTTCTGTCATGCATTAATAATTAAAAAATATTAAAAATCAGAATGCGATTTTTCTGTATAGTGGAATCAGCCATTAAATGAATGAATATTTAATTCGTAAACAGGATTCATTTATGCGGTATGTACTGTAATAAGGGTGGAAATACGAGTTTTTATTTCATTAATTTTTAACTTATTATTAATGCAACATGTCGGTTATAATTTTCCAAATTGCATTAAACAATGTACTAATAATGTATTGATGAGATTTTTGCTGTTGTACGTCCGATGAAAAATGCTTTATATATGGTTCGAATTTTGTTACATTTACCAATATACATATAGCTAAGCTAAATTGGATCCATTTGGTATTTTATTACAGTGACTGTCAAATGAATTTCATTTGAAAATTACATCTTTTTAAATTCATATAGAAAAGCAAAATACATGTCGAAAACGTGCAAAGCATGACAGAAAAATAAAATTATTCTGATGTGTTAATTGAAGCAAAAAATAATTGCATTATTTGTGATCTGTCCGTATGGATAAAATTTATTGATTATAACAGAAATAAAAAATGGATTTGAACTGTATAACGATTACCAAATTAATTTTTTCATTGTGCCTAAAAAATTAGCTTCCATGCCAACTCTGGCACGCGTGCCATAGGTTCGCCAACCCTGGCATATACTCTCTGGTTTTTTTATGACTACATATCTTTAAGTAAAAGTTTTTATCATTCGTTAATGATTTGATGCACTATTTGATGATTTATATTATGCGGTGATGATTTGATGAAATATTCGATGCAAAATTACACTTTATAAAATATAATTTTACTGTAATTTATCATTTCAACAACGATTTATGTGACAATATCTTCCTTTTTAAACAGTAGGATGAAGTATTAGAAATTTTAAGATGAAATTATTCAATGAAATGTGCTATGAGATCAATACTTCGAAAAAATAAATTATATAATAGAACAAGTAATGAAGAAAAGTGTTATAAGTAACATATATGCGTTATAGCTAATGTGTTATTTAAAGCTCTTCAGTTACGAATAATTTTAATTGTAACTTTGTAGAGAATAAAACAGCAGAATTTTTCCATACATTAGTCTACCTGATGTTACCAGGTAGACGAACATTTTTTGTTATAGTGTTGTATAAATATTTAAAACGAAATGTAAAGCTGAACCTAGTAATACACGTTTCGAATTTCGCTTACAAAAAGACACTGTTTGACTTAAATTAATCCAACCATTCTATTTCTATAGTTTTACTGTGACTTCTTCACTAAGCCGTGATTTTTGTAGGCACCGGTCTTTAATAATACAATATAACAAATAATATTTCAGCAATTAGAGGTATTAAAATATATTAAATAAAACATTTGCAATACATATCCTAACACCGTTTTATATATATATATAACCTCACTAAAATAGATAATCTTTAATAAAGAAAATGGAGAATTTTATTTATGATACAAATAAAAGAAAGTTGACAATTCCCGTTCTGTACATTTTTCTTATAAAAATTTATTTCCTTAAAACTATTCAATCGCGAAAGAAATTTAGACGAGGATATTTTGCAATTCAGCTTATAATTTTTCCATCGTGGCAAACTTCTTTTATTTCAAAAGAAGTATATATAAATCAGACAAAGAAACTTTATAAAGATTGCGTAAACTGTCCTTTTTCAGAAAACCTGTGTCTATTTAAAAAATATATAGGCTTTTCAGACCCTATATTTTTTATGTTGAAAGATAGATATAGATTTTCAGTAACATTGTTGGATGTGTTATTTAAAATGTGACAAAAATTCGCAATCAGTGATACGGTTTCGTATTTTACGAATGAACTGTAAAATTCAAAACTCCTATCTTGCAAGTAGTTTTAATTAAAAAATTTTACAGAATAAAACCGTAAAAATTACCCGAACATTTATTTACCTAATGTTGTAAGATTCCGTATTTTCCTTGATATTTATACTAATATTATAAACAGGCAAAGTTTGTGCATGTGTTTGTTTATTTCTAGGGGATGATCTCTGGAACTACCGAACCGATTTCAAAAACAATGGTAGCAATTTTATGATAGTCCCTGTCCCATAGGCTATATTTTATGTCGATGCCACCACGCCTAAGGGGTGCAGGAGTTAAAAACTTTCTAAAAATGTGATTTTTGTGTTACTTAACCCCTTGAGGGGCACCGGTATATATTATATACCACCTACGATTAATGAAGTTTTACACCAGAAAAATTTTATTAAATTTTACTTTTCTAACTTTGGTGGAAAAAAGCCGTAAAATTGCTTTTACTTATTTTGAAATAGAATTTTTCAAAGATTCTGGTGGGAATTCAGCATTTCACAAACGTAATTGCTTGCCCCTCAAGGGGTTAAGAGACCGCTTCTGTCACGGGAGAAAGATAGTCTCTGATGTTAAGTCTATGGGGGAGTTATTTTTAAATTGCTCGCTTTGATCTTAATATTTTTGAATGATTTTTTAGCTCACAGGCTATCAAAGCCTGAGAGGTTATGTGCCCGCCGGTTCTGTATGTACGTACGTATGTACGTAACGCGATAACTCTTCATAGAAACATCCCATTTGCTTCAATTTTTTTTATAGTTTCAGTCTGATAAGGCGCTTCCCTGATTAGTTTCGGGGTTTCATTGGTTAAGGATAAAGGGGGGAAAAGGGGCTGGTCCACCGCCCTTAATTTAAAGAAATGGGTTTTTCATGCAGAATTATTTGATTTGCTCCAAATTTGGTATACCGGTTTATTATGTTAAGGAACTTCCCTGATTAATTTTGGAGGTTCATTGGTTAAGGATAAATGGGGAAAAGGAGGGTTAGTCCACCCCTCTTAATTCTGGGTTTCTCATGCAGAATTATTCGATTTGCTTCGAATTTGGTGTACCGGTTTGTTATGTTAAGAAGCTTCCCTGATTAATTTTGGTAGTTCATTGGTTAAGGATAAAGGGGGAAAGGGGGCCAGTCCACCCCCCTTAATTTAGATAAACCGGTTTTTTTTGCAGGATTATTCGATTTGCTCCAAATTTGGTATACCGGTTTATTATGTTAAGGAGCTTCCCTGATTAGATTTGTAGGTTCATTGGTTAAGTATAAAGGGGGAAACGGGGGCTAATCCCTCTTCACTTATTTATTTATTTATTGAGGGGCATTATTATTTAAAATAAGAGTATAATATACAATTAGTGTGAATAGCCTGTGAGCTCAATGCCATCAGTTTAGCTGGGCATTTTTCTTTTTTATTTTTTGTTTAACATAGCTGAGGAAGATCTACAACCGGGCTAGTTTTTACATTTTCGATTTTGGTATCATTTTTTTAAAATTACTGTTACTTTCGGAACCGGTTCTGAAATTGATATTATCCTAATATGACAAAAAACTATAACCAAAATCAAAAAAGTAAAAACTAGCCCGGCTGTTGATCGTCCTCACCTATCCAATGAAAAAAAAATCATTCAAAAATATTGAAATCAAAGTGAGATATTTGAAAATAACGCTCCCATAGATTTAGCTTAGCGTTCGAGTTTTTCCGCGTGGGCCTCTTAAGGCCCTAGGAACTTGATTTTTCGCATGCTAGCTACTTATTCGATGTAAATGCACTCTAAGAACATAGTTTCTAAAATAATTCGAAATTTAAAAAGGGTGAAAATGCGCGAAAAGCGTTCTAAAAACGTTTTAAATTACAATTCCTATGCAATCTCAGGAAATACCAAATTGATTTTAAAAGTAATGGTTGCAAATTGATGGTAGCTGTCCTTGCTCCAACATAGGATATATTTTATGTCGGTGCTAAC
Source organism: Maratus speciosus (assembly GCA_963932465.1). Taxonomy (NCBI): domain Eukaryota; kingdom Metazoa; phylum Arthropoda; class Arachnida; order Araneae; family Salticidae; genus Maratus; species Maratus speciosus. Next base: position 617,800,697 of record OZ010788.1, on the reverse strand, counting down.
TACCACCTGAGGGTTGCAGGAGCAAAAATCGTTTAAAATTTCAATTTTTGTGATACTGAAAGAGCTAGAAACGTAGAATAGTAGTTACTTATAAGATGTAAATGCTCTCTAAGAACAGTTTCCAGCCCTTTTTAATTTCGATTTTTTTATAAATGCGAAAACAACATTCTAAAAACGTTCTAAATTACGATTTCTGTGCTACCGCAAGAAATTCCAAACCGATTTCAAAAGTAATTTTTACAAATTGATGGTATCAGTTCTTGCTCCAATATAGGTTATACTTTATGTCGGTGCCACTACCACCTGGGGGTTGCAGGAGCAACAGACGTTCTAAATTTCGATTTTTGTGATACTGAATGAGCTAGAAATTTGAAATTTGGCATTGTGGTGAGTAATAAGATATAATTGCTTTCTAAGAACAGTCGGAAAAAAATTCGAAATTTAAAAGGTGTGAAAATGCTCGAAAAGCCCTCTAAAAATGTTCTAAATTGCTTGAACTGAAATTGAGAGAAACTTGAAATTTAGCCTGTCTATGGTATCTCAGGAAATTCCAAACCGATTTCAAAAGTAAAGGTGGCAGATTGATGATGACAGTCTCTGCTCCTACATAGCTATGTTTTTTTGTAGGTGCCATTACCGAAAGAGGGCTGCAAGAAAAGGGCACATCGAAAATCACTCTAAATTTTTGTGAGATTGAAGGTACTAGAAACATTAAATTACGCATGGTAGTCGCTTATGAGATGTATGTAAATGCTCTCTAAGGACTGATTGTAAAAAATTCCAAATCCTTCTATATATAAAAAGTAACGATTTGGAAATGGGCCAAAGAATTTGGAAATAGACCAATAAAAATCTGCTTAGATACCGCGAAACGCATCTGATTGGTCAAAACTTTCTGTCTTTTCTTAGCGGGAATTGTGCTTGGTGAAAACCATGAAAGTAGAGAATTTAAATAGGATAGGCGGGGAAAGGGAAAAATTTTCTCCATTTCGATAGACTTCTGCTTTTTTTAGGGGTCGATGTCAAAAAGGGATTTTTACAGAAAGAAGATAATGTCAATTAACTAATGGGAAAAGGGGGCGGGGGAGTCATCTGCGTTTAAAATCTAAAATTTGAATGCACAGAAAATAAGGGATGGAAACGCGAAACAATTATGTCTGTGGTTAGCTAGAAAATATTGTTTCGAGAAACCGAACGGAATCACGAAGCGCGGGGGATTACGCGAGGGGTTGGTGAGCAAAGCGAGCAGGGGGGCAGGGCTCCCCTCGTTTGAAAAGAAGAAACAAGCGAAAAGCGTTCTGAAATCTTTCGAAAATTCGGTTTATTTTTTTGGAATTGTTAAAGATAGAAACTTGAAATTTCGTATGATAGTTACTTATATGATGTAAATGCTCTCTAAGAACAGTTAAAAAAATCAAAATTTAAAATCATGAAATAAGCGAAATGCGTTCTACAAGTATTCTAAATAATGATTTCTGTTGAATTGTTAAAGATACAAACTTAAAGTTTAGCATTATAGATACTTATAAGACGTAAATGCTCTCTAAGAATATTTTCAAAAAGGATACAAAACTTAAAGAGTTAAAATCAGTGAAAAGACTTTTAAAAACTTTCTAAATTGCAATTTCTCTAGAATCTCAGGAAATACTAAACCGATTTCAAAATTTATGTAGGCAAATTCAGTCCCTGTTACAACATTTTATTTTGGTTACGCTGTAACCAAAATAAAATGTTGTAACAGGGGGATGCCAACATAGGGATGGTAAACCGTTAAAATAGAAGCTTAGAATATGGCATCATGTTTACTTTTAAGATGTAAATGAGTGCTAGGAATGCTTTCTAAAAAATTCAAAACCTCAATTGAAAACTGAAATGAACGTAAAAGTTTTCTAAATTATCATTTATTTAGAATTAGTTTAAGTCCTTCTCATAAATTTAATTCTCATTTTCATTTAACGCCGTGTGATAATGAAGTTTAGTGAAATTGTGGATTAATTAGTATTTGCTTTAGTATTCATAACAATGTAATTTTTCTAATAAAAATAGGCACATAAGTATACCATTTGGCATATTTCAACTTCTACGCGAGCAAAGTCGGGGTTTTGCTAGTATGTGATATTTGATACACGCATAAAAAAATACGTATTTCCTTATTTTACTTTATCAAACTTGGTCCCCAAAGACAATCTTTGATTCATATTAACTTTTTTCTTTATTTTCTGTTGTCCATTCTCTACTATAGCATGTAATAGCTAAAATATATTTGTGCTAAGTATCCTGTTTCTGATAAAACAGCTTTTTATCGACATTGGATCAATAATAAAAGAACTTAGCAATGAAAATATGCTCAATAAAATGGCTATGTACAAATAATATCGTGAAAGATTTTTTCTAACAATATAGCTAAAGTAAATAACACTGAGGGACACACATTTTGTTGACTTAGATCTGGCAGTTGTTTTTGGCTAATTATTGGTATCTAAATCTAAAACTGACCCCAGTTTTCTTCTATGACTTCAACTTTTTAAGCTACAGGATACCCCAAAAATCATACTTAATGTAGATACAAAGGAAAATAAAGAAAAAATTACCAAATATATTATTCATACAACGGCTGTATATAAATACTTTACACTACATTGTGTTCATAGAAGTAGTAAAATCCTTTTACAAAACGAAAAAAGTACATATTAAGATAAAAATTTTCGCTTGTAGCTTTTCCTGGAGTGTTCAATTTGTGGGCAATCTCGCTTGATGCTCCAAAAATAGCCAGCCATCATATCGCTCATCCGCAAGAAATGTGACACATCTCGACAAAAGTAAATTTCACAGGAGAAGCAAAAGAAAATTTTCATGATTTTTCTGTGATTGAAATTATCGCAATTAGCTCTGCATGGATGAGTAAAATTGTACATAAAATTATAAAACCCCTAAGAATGAAGGCATATGATGAGGTTTGGAGGGTTGGATAAATTTACCTTCTCACACAATCCACCCTTTTCTGCGGTCATGAATGGACAAATAGCGTAATAAAGTGATTTTTCGTAAAACTACACTTATGAAACTTTTTTTTGTAGCAAGACACACCTATGACAGACCTATTTGTGGAATAAAACTCAAAATGAATTTTTGCGAGATGTGTCACACTTTTCTTGCGGGTGAGCGATATGTTCATCCCATCTACCTGGATACCATTCATCAATGAGCTTTAAATCTTTGTGGAATCGCTCACCCTGCTCATCATTGACAACACCAAGATTTTTCGTGCGGTCATCAAGATGGCTATGCAGAAAATGAAATTTGATGCTCATGTTACAACCAAGCCGTTTGAAGCTCTCTAAAAGTTGCTGGTCAATTTCAATGTAATTTTCTACTCGCGTATTTCCAAGAAAGTCTTTGACAAATTTTTGGAACGTCAACTAAGCATTCTTTTGGAGTTCTGTCATTGTTCCGATAAAATGTTCATCTATAATCAGCTGCCGAATCTGTGGACCGTCAAATACAGTTGCCTTTATTTTTTCAAAGTACAGGTTTGAAAATTTCGAAATGAGATACTTGAAACAGTCTCTTTCAATTGACAAAGCTTTCACGAACTGCTTCATTAGATTCTGTTTTATATGCAGAGGTGGAAGTATGATGTTCTTTCTGTCGGCAAGTGGCTGATGCAAAATGTTTGGATCACCAGGTTTGAGGTCAGATCTTGGAGGCCAATTCGACTGGGACCAATGCTTCACACGAGCTCTGCTGTCCCACATACACAAAAAACAGGGGTACTTGGTATATCCCTCAGAGGAAAGATAGGAGTAGAGGCCAAACCCTATTGTTCTTTCAGCCAGATTTCGAATCCAACATGTTTTCGCTCTTTCATCGCCAAAAGGATGTCTTTTTTGGCAGTGATCCCTTTATTGGCAACTTTCGGATATCATTCTCGGTCAATTGAAGGTTCCGGAGAGAGATTCGGCGAAGCTTTTGCCGGGAGTAAAACCGGTTTGGTGCGCATCTCTGCCCTCCATCACGTGACGGAGGGCAGAAATATAGGCGTCCAGAAAAGGTTACCAAATTGGAGTCCACTTATATGAGAAGTCTGTGGTATATCCACGTTGCTGGCCAAGAAGGAAGCACACCATTTTAAAGTCAACACAGATAATACATTCGTGAATGTGGTATTGCAATAAATCAATGGCTCTCTTTATGTCCTCATATTCTTTTCGCAAATAAATCGAATGGCTTATTGGGACTGCTCGATATAAATTTCCATTGTGAAGGAGCCCGAATTTCAAGCTCCTCTTTCAGCTGTCGATGAACAGTCGCCATTCAGCTGTGGTATAGGATGGAATTCCCAACTCCTTTATTATAAACCAGGTACATTCTGACAAGAAACAAATCCACTGTTACTTCGAAAGTGTTGAAGAAATTCACTTTTGATCGAAATTAGGATAGATTAGCTCCTCTTTCAAGCAAATTTTTCTATTGCGGTCTTGATGCTGAGAATTCTGAAGCTTTTTTCTTCCTATGACTCACGCCCGATCCAGCGTAGATTGGTCACATTAATGTAAGCTGTAGAGAAAAAAACTTGATGTGATAGAAAAAAACTAATTGCAGTTTTGAAATAGCACGCTTTTTGACTTAAAAACGGCTGAAAAATCGAAGTCAACAGAAATTGAGATAAAAATGGTTCCCCAGTGTAATCTTTAATTTAAGAAAAGTGGGCAATGGAAGTAAAGTGGGAGGAAGGTAAAGGTCCTCTAAAAGGGAAAGTGGGAAATTGTCCTCTTCTGTGCATTTTTCTTAGAATAATTGTATTTTTCCACCAAACTGTTTAATCACGAAAGAATGTTATAGAATTTAATTTATATATATATAGATAGATATGCAGACAGATATAGATAAATATATAACCTACTTTTTTATGAGATGTAAATATTGCATGAAATCCAACAGGACTTTTATTTACATTTGATTATAGATATAGCAGTATTCAATACCTTTTATAGAATTTGAATTTAGCGAAATGTCTCTATATAAGGTAAAACTCCCAGCTACTGACATCTAACCAGTAACTGACTTTTCAGAAAAAATCTAACTCGAATAAGCATTTTCTTCTAAAATTCTTCAAAGCAATGCCATCTAGTAGTAACATATTTGTTTTAATTATTATAACGTATGATTCATTTATTGTTTGTTTTTTTATAGGGATGTGTGAGTTAGGGGAGTAATTGACCCTATTTATGAAAAAAAAAAATTCTAATAATAATAAAGTATGTTTCAAAGTTTTGTCAAGAATAACTTTTTAATGTATCTCTACTACACTTTCATAAACAAAGATAAGTATAAAATAGATTTAACCCTTTATGTATGAATTCATGAAAATTTTATCTTTTAAAGCATTTTTCGTGAATTGTTTAAACTACATTAGAAGATCTACATAATCATTTAATAAATTTCAGAAGGATTGAAGGATTCATTAAATTTGCATTTATAGGGATTTTGTGCACTATTTATAACCCCACTTAAATCTTTTATTTTAAATATTTTCCTTGGTATTTTGTAGAATTAGAAAATGTACAAATATAATGTTCTTACAATAGAAATATAGAAATATTTCCGTATTGAAAAATTCACCCCCTCTCCTCCAACGCGAAGAAAGCTGAAAAGGTGCAAAGGCAAAAGAAATCATCCTTTTAAAAATATTTTTGTTTTGTGTAACCAATAATGCTTTTGGAACAAGATAAAGTAATGTATCTATAAGTCATTCTAAACTGTATTACAACTAATCGGTCTATTAAATGAATTTTATAACAAGTTATTTTAATGGTACTTATAAGTACCAACAGTAGATAAAGGGTTAAAACGTGATATGAACAAGAAATAAACCTTAAGGTGTTAGTTACTGGGAGTGTCAAACAATATATCACTTTTACTATTATTTTAAGCCTTCACTGCACGAATTTTTCTATTTTTACGAAAAATTATTTTTGAAATCTATACATCGGTCTAATAATGGGAAAAATAGTAAGAAAAATTAAATTTAAAATTTTCAGCTAAAATTTGATATTTTATGGTGTGTGCTATGCGTACACATTTAGTATTTTAAAATATTGTATTGCTATATTTCGCAAATAAATGAGCTTAAATTACTTAATTTTACTTGCTTAACACTCTGCAACTATTTTTATTATAATATTTTTAACTATTCTGTAAAAATAATAAAAGTCAATCTTGCCTTAATAGGTTGATTGAATTTTTTGTTTGTTTGTTTCCGTAGAACAAATTCTAATTTTTTGTCTAATGCAACCATCTGACATGGACAAAATAAGTGTTATTCCATTCTTTGGACTATTCTTGATCAGTTACAGTGATCATATTAGCCAAATTCATGGCACATAATGAAAATTATAATGTTTTTAGGCGTGTGCCACATATGACACGTGGTGCAGTGAAGGGTTAACACAATCATACTAATTGGTAAAGTTATCATACGAATTGAATTGAATATTTCCAACTGAGCGCGAAAATGCCCAAGCCGGAAATCGAACCCAGATCCTTGGCTTACTTTGCCAATGCACTACCGTTTAAGCCATCTGGGCTGACAACGAGGCTAACGAGAAAGACGGGCTACAGCGGTGGGTCCGATTCTTCTTTTTTACAGACAGCTGGAGTCACATGATGCTCGAATACACCAATGAAGGTGTGCGAAAAGAGCATCACGTGACTCCAGCGGTCTGTAAAAAAAGAAGAATCGGACCCACCGCGGTAGCCTGTCTTTTTCGTTAGCCTCGGGCTGACAACTGGCGAGCATATTTCACTAAAATATCCTTATTGGTAACAACATTTGGTCTATCATGTAGACAGTTCAACAGAATAAACCGCAGGTAAAGGAACTCCATATAAACGAAGGGATATTCGTTCAGGAAGGGGATCGTTTATATGGAGTTCCTTTACCTTCAGTTTATTCTATTCAACTGTCTACATGACAGACCAAATGTTATTATCAATAAGGTTATTTGACTGAAATATGCTCGTCGGTTGTCAGCCCAGGTAGCTTAAACGATAAAGGATTGGCAATATAAGCTAAAGATCTGGGTTCGATTCCCGGCTTGAACATTTTTCCACTCAGTTGGAAATATTCAATTCGTATACAGTGTGACTTCAAAAATCCGGCATTCAGAAATCCGGCAACTTCAAAAATCCGACATCAAAATCACATTTTCCCTTCCTTTTTCTTTTACATTTTCAAGTTATGGTAGAAGAAAAATAGTAATTGTTTATGAATTAAAAACTTCAAGATCGAAAGTAAAATTGCAAAAAAATTATATTTGACATTTTTTTCATTTGTAAGAGACATTTTCGGAATTTTTTTTCCTGGAGCTGCACTGTTTCTCATCAACGGCGTGGGGACTAGTACACACGTTCTTTGGGGGTCTCTCTTCTAACGCTGTGCTAAATAGATCTGTTGATAACTCTAGTAACAGCTCCGAAGGCAAGAATGAACAACAGGCAGCAGAAAATGTGTCACGAAAAAAAAAAGCATAAATTTGACTAGAGAATAAATATCTGCTTTATAGAACAAGACTGTATTTCAGAAATAGATCCATAATAAAAATTCTTCATTTGCACAAAATGCAAGAAAAACTTATTAAAGAACGGCCAAAAAAATTGAAGCAAACAAAATTGACATCGATGTTTCTGAAATTACACGCCAAAAAGTAATTTCACTCTTTATTAGAATTTTTTTTCTGTTATACAGAAAATAACAATTAATACAAGTATATTTTTATATTTAATTTTCTCTGTTTTTGACATAATTATCACTTAATATGAAATAAATTATGGCTAATGGCGCCATTAAAAATATAGTACTACTTTTGACATTCCTTCAAAAATCAGACATACTCTCTGTCCCAATGGTGCCGGATTTTTGAAGTTATACAGTATATTGCTTTTTTCATCGTGTTATCACAAGAGATTTTTCCTTTACCTCCAGTTTATTCTGTTGAACTGTCTACATGTCAGACCAGATGTTATTACCAATAAGGCAATCTAAGCGAAATATACTCGCCCGTTGTCAACCCAGGTAGCTTAAACGGTAGAACACTGGCAATGTAAGCCAAGGATCCAGGTTCGATTCCCGGCTTGGACGCGTTTTTCCATTCAGTTGGAAATATTCAATTCGCATATATTACTTTTTTCATCGTGATATCACAAGAGATTTTTTGCTAAATTCAAACCCAAATAAAGATATTGGAGATATCTATAACCTCTTCGCAACCTGGGTCCACATATGTGGACCTCTATTCTTTTCCCCATACAACTAAACTGTTTGCCCTTTTTACATTTTGATTCCATTTCTTAATAGCTGAAGGTCTTTTGCTTTAAAAGCAAACCAATAAATGGCAAAATCTATGCTCATTTCCTCATAAAATAGATGTTATTTTCATCTGAGTTTGCAAAACGCTTCAAGACTGTGTGTGGCCAAGAAATTGGAAATTTTTCATACTTATTTAACTTAAATCCTTTACAATAAAATGTTTTGAGGATTTGTATATTATTCACTTGATTAAATGCCTTAAATTTGTGATTGTGTGAATTTGGGTTAGTGATAATTAAATTGATATTTTAACGGAATTTGTAATTTTAGATCCCTACGTATTTGTAAACCTAAATTACTAGTCCCTTAAAGTATCAATTTCCGGAAAGTTCTTTTTTTCTGTCATCTATTACGTCATTTTGTTTGTATAAAATCAATGAATGAGTATTTGTAGTATTATTTTAGCTTTGGGAACGAAGAGGATAATCAAATGTGAAAAAAAGTACTGTAGGATTTCATGCAATATTTGCATCCCATAAAAAACTATTTTCAAGGCAATCCTGAAAACGACTTACGTGTAAACATTGCGTTTAAATAGCAGGATAAATATTTTGAACTCTTATGATGAAATATTTCACAAAGATATTGCGAAATCAAGGTTTCGAATAAAGAAGCATAGGAAAAGAAGTCAATGAAACACTGCCAGAGATTGTGAAAATTTTCCTGGATCAATAAACTTTCTATTTAAAAGCTACAGAATTTTCCAAACATATGTTCTCGTACTGTTAGCAGATGGCATGGATTTTCCGTTATACTGTTAAATGCAATATTTTGAAATCAAACAAAAATTCGTAATCCATTGTAGAGTTTTACATTGTACAATTGAATTGTAGAATTTAAAACTATCCATTTTCTAATAATTTTAATTAAAATTTTCAACGGAATAAAGCAACAAAAGTTTATTTATCGAATGTTTAAGCGCAGCCAAGATTTTCTGTTACATTACCGTATGTACTATTTTAAACGAACCAGAAATTTATTTATTACAGTTTTATATTTAAAACCGAAATTCATTTCATTAGTTCTTTCTTCTTCAGGAATTTTTATTAATTAGTGGGTTTCCACGACCAGGAAAAAATATTCCCCCGGTTTTTTCCATTTCTTCTTGTCCAGAACAATACTATTACTTCATTTGTAATAATTAAATGACTCTTCAAACGTATTCATACAAGTCATCCTTGGTCTGCCTTTCCGTTAGGTACCTGCCGGCTTCAGTCTCTTATATAAAAATTTTTGGTCGGTACTCTTCATTCATTCTGCAAATGTTCCGTACCAATTACGCTTATTAAGTTCTATCATCTGTAAAACATTCTGTTTCCGTTAACTTTACCCGAATTTTGTTTAACCCTTTTAAGGGTTCATTTTTGAAACATTTCATTTTAATCCGTAAATGCCACATTGGCACCAGAACTTTGAAAATTAACCTTATTTAAGTACATGAAGAAATGCTTTTACTTATTCTCAAATAAATTTGTTTGTAAATTTTGGTATCATTCAATCGTTTCCACATTTTACGAATAGAAGTAATTGACCCTAAAAGGATTAAGATAATATACTTTCTGAGTAACCAAGCTATTCTATGTTCTTGCTTTATCTCCTTATTTCTCCACTATACCATGAAAAAACATAGATAAGCTTTGAAGAAATATCAACTTGTTGAAAAATCGATTAATTAAGATCACATTAAAATTTGTCGTTTTGGTGAAAATTTTTCGAAATTTCTTTTATTGTTTTATTTGAAGGCGCAACCTTGTACGATTCCAAATCTGTTTTAGTTTTATTTCTACGATTACTAGAAGAGGGGTTATGGCCAATTTAATAAAAAGGAAGTAATGAGTCAAATACCTGAAGTGAGCAGAAAGGCCAGGAAACATGTAAGCAATGTTTCTATGCATGATTGTTTTTTTTTTTTAACATAAAAGCACTAACAAGTATCAATTCACACTTTTAGATATTAATTCTATAAATAAGAAATTTTTAAATCCAATTTCTGGAAAGCCAATTTTTCCGTAATTTCCATGTGCGATAAACTTGATTTCATGAAATATTTTAAAGCTATTTCCAGAGAAATTTTGTGAGACTGTTTTCCATATTACTCACTCAGTTTTGAACTAGAATCTAAGCTCTCTGTGAGGATGTAGTTATTTTATAGATACTCGAATATAAAAAAATAATAATTTTAAATGAAAAAATATATTTTTTGACATATTTTAAAATATTTAAGTTAATTTTGAATATATGGTAAAACCCCTGTTCAGTGTGGAGTTAAGAGTAATAAATACAGTAAAACTTGTGAAAATAGAACCTTTTTTTATTTCGCCCACAGGAATAACTTTCGTATAAAAGGTAAACCTCTACAAAATGTAAATTTTGTTCCAGCTCCTATGGATTTTGATTTTACAGGTTTTACTCTAATTTGTTTAATAAAAAAAAATGTAAACGAAACTTGTTCATAACATAATCTTGTCTTAAATGTAAAACTTTTACTGTCGTTAAAAAAGGAATACCATACAATTACAACTGCATGTTCTAAAACCTCTCCAAAATAGCTTTTGTTTAGGGACCAAGACCATTTTTCGCAGTAGACAATATTCCGCTTTAGACAAATTTTACTCTATGTCTATGGATTCGCAGGAACTTGAAAATCTTTCCGAGTTAGACAGATTTCCGTCTAACGCAGAGAGTTTACTTAGTCCTTACAGAGAGTTTACTGTAATTGAAATATTTAAGTTAATTTTGAAGATACGGTAAAACTCTTGTTCAGTTTGGAGGTAAGTGTAATAAATACAGTAAAACTTGTGAAAATAGAACGTTTTTTTATTTCGCCGAAAGGAATAACTTTCATATATACCTGTTAAAATATAAACCTCTATGAAATGTATTATTGTTCCGACCTCTATCCATTTTGGTTTTACAATACTTTGTTTAGTAAAACAAATGAAAACAGAACTTGTTCATAACATAATGTTGTCTTAAACATAAAAATTTTACAGTCGCCAACGAAGGAATACCATACAGTTACAACTGCACATTCGAAAGCCTCTCCAAAATATATTTTGTTTAGGATCCTAGTGATTCCGCGGTCACAAATTTCATTGAACAAAATTATCCTGTATATACAGGATGTTGCCTAATTCGAACGAGAAATTCAGGGGGGGTAATAGTAGACGTCAAAAAGATTAAAAATTACCACAGAACGTGGGGTCACAAACCACCCATTTAACCAAAAATACAGCGTGTTCTACACTAACCCAACTTTGGTTGACAGTAATAACTGTCAGAAAACTGAAATATATTGTTAATAAACTTTGAATAGACATTCCCTTCTTTGTTGCAAATGTTATCTAACAAAAACATAACTGTGAAAAAGGGAATCAAGTTCTGTAAAAAAAAAGGTGCCAAGAAAAGAAATGATACCCAAGTGGGTGGCTAGTTCAAATAAAATTCACTCAAACTTACCTACTGGAGTATTATAGCATTGTTTAAATTGTTCAAAAATAAAAAATATTGGTAGCGTATTAATAATAAATATAGAACTTGGCAAGTTTTTACCTACGTGTCATTTATTTTTATTAATGACATTACTATATCAAAACTTATGATTTCATATTTGGGAGCCTTAATTTGAGTGTATTGAGTCTCCTTAAAAGGGTGCAGTATCTAGAGTGATGACCAAGAACAAGCGTAAGTGTATCTGTCTGTTTGCATTGAGGTTTCCAAAGGGGGGAAGGAGGGATATTTGTTGTAAATGTGATAATATTAAAAAAAGTGGTAAAAGTTTCCATTATACGCGTCAGCAGTATGTAATTGAAGCTCCACAGTTTGGATTTTGATTACCAGTTCATACGGTATCATTGATTGAGTGGGCACCCTGTTTTCCAGAACGTTTTGTGATGTTATCATATTTCGTACAAAACAAGGCAGATATCATTACATATTTGTTGCAATATTTTTATTTTTCGCAAAATTATTACCATCAAGCCCACTTCAGTTAGGGTGAAACACCACCCTGTATTTGTGACTAAATAAATGATTTGCGACCCCATGTTCCATGGCGATTCCTCTTGATGCCTACTATCATCCCTCTGAATTTGTTGGTCGAATTTGGCAACACATTGTATAGTCAAAAGTAGGATAAATGTACAGTCGATTTCTTCATGTAGCATTTAATAGACATTCGCTTTTAATAGAAATTCTCATCTTTGTTGTAAATGCGATAATATAAAAAAAAAGTGGTAGAAGTTTCCATTGTATGCGCAGCAGTGACGCCCCACATTTTGGACTGCGGTTACTAGTTCAATACGGCACCATCGATTGCGTGAGCATCCTGTTTTTCCAGAACTTTTTGTGATGTTATCATATTTCGTACAAAACAAGGTAGATATCATTACATTTTTGTTGCAATATTTTTATTTTTTGCAAAATTATTACCATCAAGCCGACTTCAGTTAGGGTGAAACACCACCCTGTATTTGTGAATAAATAAGTGATTTGCGACCCCATGTTCTACGACAATTTTTCGTTCTCTTAATTCCTGCTAGCACACCACCTGAATTTGTCGGTCAAATTCGAAAACACCGTGTATAGTAAACCAAAGCTATTACGATGGAATCTCAATTGATAAGAGGTGGATTCCGTTTTAGATAGAGTTCCATCTTCGTAGGTATAATTGAATGGTCATTCTTCCGTAGAAACGATGATTTATTTATTTATTTTTTCGATTGAGATAACATTCTGTGATCTACAGGTTCAATTTTAAAAGGATTTACTGAATTTTTATGTGCCAATTCAGAAGCGGATGTGCCTCCTTTTTTTAACACTTTCCAATAAAGTTGAAAAGCGTTTATGCATTCGGTTTGTCTGCCCGTCTTTTCACGTTGTAACTCCCGTAAATATGGTCGGATTTTCATGAAATTGATCAAGGTTATTTAGGGTCACCGAAGCATGTTCGGTATTGTATATGAAGTATATGGGATTAATAGTTAATTAACAGGGGCACCCAAAATAATTCCATTACATTACAGTATGTGGGGAAATCTCATTTGCAAAGTATTTAATGCCATGACGCTATTTATTTTAAATGTATTGAAACTGATATAAATCACTGAATTTCACTACAAGAGGATTACGATAGACTAGGGCATTCTTAGTATTCGTCTCTCATTTACATGGACACAAAAGAAATCGGTTACAGTACTGTCTTAGAGTAATAGTTGCTGGAAGTGCGTTTTCAATTTCGGCATGTGCTTTTAAATTGATGTAATTTTTTGCGTTTTATTTGTTGTATATACATTCTATACCTCGTATACAGGGCTGCACATAAGAATTCACGTACCATTCTCCTTATTAGTGGAAATTACTGAAGGGGAATTTTGAATTATTAAAGTATATATAGGTTTCTTAACTGAACTAAATTTTTGCATACATGTAGTTAATAGATACAAATCTATATATCATATGCAGCTCTGCTCAAAGAATTTTCCGATTGTAGAATAATTTTCCGATTGTAGATGGAAAAATCTGAAAGGTTTTCAAATGCGTTATGCGTTTCCATAGGGTTGAACTAGACGTAATATTTTAACGTATTAAGCTATGAAGTTTGTTACATTATTCTGAATGTGCCGGAAAGTGTTTCATAGTCTACTAGCCTCCCTTGGCGACCAGTTTGGTCTCCCTTAAAATTTAAGTTTGGGAAAGCATGCTAAGCGTTGTATCATGCTGTTTTTATTCATAATTTAATTTACTTGGACTCCCTTAAATATAATTAATATAATCCCTTAAGCTAATATTAGTTTGTGTTGCATTAAAATATCTCAATTTGTTGATTTTCTGTAAGCAAGTAAACCCTATTGGTTTAAAATGGAAGTCTATGGGAATTTGGCGAAATATTAGAGCTATCGCCAAGTTGACGTCACTTTTGGCGTCTAATTTTTGTCACCAAATTTGGCGATATATCGTCAAGTTGGAGACAAACTTGGCGGCATTTGGTGACAGATCAGGGTCCCCTCTTATAGGTATGGTGATGCATTAAATGCTGTTCAATAACCAATGAGATGCGTTCAACCAATGAGATGCGTTCATTCGGGCGTTTTCGATCAAACAATTAACAAACAATCACGATTTTTGTGCCACGTACGATGGCGTAATATATATATATATATATATATATATATGCTTGACGCATGGTTTTTCTTTCTTGTTTTACTATTTCTCTCGCTTTTTCTGACTGTATATCTAGCAACATTACCCTGTTGTTTTATACTATACGGTCAAATTTCATTTTATAAGATAATCTTAAATTCCATATTAACAAACCTATTTTCTGTAAGTCATTGCTTCACCATGCAGTGACATGAATGTAATTGGGATAAATATAATGTTATTGAAAAGACAGTTTTCTATTTACATTAACCTGTATGAAAAGAATTTATTAATGATAAACACTCAATGAAAGTGACAGTTACAACTGATATCCTGAAACGTTTCTTCTATAGCTTCGCTAAGATAAATACTCTTTATTCTAAAGAAAATGAAGAAATTTATTTATGATATAAATGAAAAGAAATCGGAATTTCCCGTTCTGTGCATTTTCCTTAGCGAAATATTATTTTGTTTGAAATTGTTCAATTGCAAAAGCAACAGAATCGAGTTATTTTTTACTGTTCAGTTTGATTCAAGTCAATTTATAGTTTTGTCATCGTGGCATCTTAAGGGAATTGTCGTTAAATTTGAATTCGATAAAAATTTTTGGACAAGTTTTTTTCTGTATATCTATAGTTAACAGTACCCGAAAAATGACAAAAATATCGAATATTTTTTATTGCATTTTTCAGTGGTCCATATGGTTGTGAATCATGACTCCAAATTTCAAATCTGAAATACAAATAGTTATAAAGATATTTGAACTTTTCTGAGTGTTTCTTTACAAACTTTAAATGCATTTTCTCAGATTTTAATTTTTGTTGATGCTAGTGTTTGCTAATCCCTAGGGCTTTTTTTCTGTTTCAGATAGAGTCTTTAAATTTTTTGCTGACACTTACATGTATATGTACTACAATAATTAGTACGGATTTAGGTCTGAGAGTTATAGTTATTTTTTTATGTCAAAGTTAATATTTCCAAATTTTTTCACAAATTTTTAAATTAAAAATGAACGGTGAATGTTAAAATGAATTTTTTTTTTTTTACCAGAATCAGTTTAATTTTATCATCTCAAACAAAGTCATTAATTGTTTTTCATGTAACTGTCTCCAAAAAATTCTTTTGAAAAAGGGTAGCCTTAAATATAAAATAAATTTACTGTGGGACTCCATGCAATATTTGAATTATATAAACTCTAATACAATTTATGTGACAACCACATCGCTTTTAACTAGGAGATGAAGTGTAAGAAATCTAATGTTGAAATATTTTCGGAAAATTTACTGCCAGGACAAGGCTTTAAATAAAAAGAAAGAAAGAAATCTTGCATCAAGCACAGATTATGAAACACTTTCCAACACATTCAGAATAATGTAACAAAATTTCACCGTTTTATAAGTTGAAATAGGATGTATAGATAAGCCACTTGGAAACGCATGACACATTTGAGAATTTCAATAATTCCCATCTGCAGTCAGAAAATTATCCGAATTTTTTGAGCAGCCCTGTATATGATATATAGATTTGTACCTATAAACTACATGCATGCAAAAACTTAGTTCAGTTTGGAAGTACATACCACAGTTGAAAATTTCCCTTCCACAATCTCTGCTGAAAAGTAAAATGGAACATAAATTCTTTTGTACAGCCTTATATACGAAGTATAGAATTTATATACAACGAGTAACAAGCAAAAAAATAGTTAAATTTAAAAGTGCATACCGAAATCGAAAATGCACTTCCAGGAATTATGGCTCAAAGACTGTACTGTAACCGATTTCTTTTGTGTCTCCCTGTAAATGAACGATAAAGACTGTGAACACTCTATTCTATAGAAATCATATTGAAGTGAAATTCAGTGACTTATATCCATTTCAATACATTTGAAATAGTGTAATGTCATTACAATATACTGTAAACGATTTTTCCCTATCGCCCATAATGTAACGGATTCTTTTGAGAGCCCCTGTAAATGAACTATTAATGCTACACACTTCATATTCAATACCGAACATGGCATGGTAAATATCATTAACCTATATCAATTGCATGGGCAGCCGGGTCTATTTACGCGGGTTATAGCGTGGACAGACAGACAAACAGACAAACCGAATTCATAAACACTTTTCAACTATGTTGGAAAGTGTTAAAAAGGTATATTAAAACCGGTATGCTGTAACCATCATAAAACGTTCTCCTGTATTATTCTAATATATTAATTGGAAAAACTTTTTTACCTACCAACAATTACGAAATAGAGTGCATTTCATTATATTTAACTTACAGTTATACAGTCGTCAGCGAATAAAAAGAGCACATTTTACTTTACATTTTTAAATAATAACTTCAAATGTAAAATGTAGTGCATTTCTACTTAATAGAAACTGAGCTACAATGTTCATCGCAAAAAATAGCAATTGAATGGACACACACAAAATTGTATAAAAATAATTTTTTTATAAATATTTTACGTATCAAATATGGCGAAATTTTATCTCATAGGTGCCACGATATAGGTATCGCAGAAATCATGTAAAACCCATCACAGCAGAGCCAATTGTTAAGCAATATACACCCAAACCTAATCACTACCAATTTATGTTAAGGTCTAACTAAACACGAAATTCGATCAAATTCAAGATCATAGATGTCGAGATATAACTATTCCAGAAATCGCGAAGCATAGCAACGTCACCTGTTGGACTATATACAGCAAAACCTTATCAATTCCTGTATGTGCCAAGTTTTAACTGACGATGACGTATGATAGTGTGAACGGACTATGACGTGACTATGATGTAAATTCTATTCCATCGATGCTGAGATATAGCTGTTACGGAAATCCTGAAAAATACATCATAGCAACACCACCTGTTGAGTGATGTGTACATAAACGTAATCGGTGTTGGTTGTTGTAGTTGTCTTAAAGAATATGAAGATTTATGAAAATCCGCACATTAGCTTTTGGACAGAGCGACCAAAACATTTGCGCCACATACACGCACAGGCCAACCACATATTTCCCCCAAATAGTAAAATCTTGCTCAGCATATTCCAAAACTTGTAAATCTTTTAAAAAAAACGGAAGTCATATATTTTTACGATTTTAATACTTCTAATATACATTTTAAAGGAAGTAAAAATAGGAAATGAAAAGAATCCGAAAAACTCTGTTTGATGTGCGTATTGAAAATGTAGAAATTTGTCTGGAAGGCACCGTTCAACCCTTTCCTGCACAGAAAAAAATATGTTCGTAAAATGATGAAACGATTGACGGACACCGGAATTTAGAAACATACTTTTTTTAAATTAAAAACTTGTTGCTCTAAACTTTCATTACAAAAACTGAATTTTATTAAAATATTTTTGGTGCCGTTTGTAAATTCGGAAGTAAAATTAGGCGGTCCCGCAGTGGGACCACTGCACCGGAAAGTGTTAATGTCTGACATTTGTTATTAGTCCGTCTATATAAAGATCTACAGGGGTTAATGCCCGAACGTTGAGCCAAAATAGCGGTTTATAACACGCATATAAGATTACTACATTACACATGCTTAAAAAAATGAAAGACTAACGTAAAATAAATATTTATTACCAAAACCTGCATATTTTTTAGATATGCAGTGCCCGGTAAACGCATCTATTGCATTGTTTTAGCATTTTAGTAATATATTAGTCCAAGAGCTGTTAAACATTTTTGGGAAGGTATTTGAGGCACCCTGAAAATTTGTGCAACACTTCTTTTGTAATGGCTGAATACAAAATCCAATGTCTGGCTGAAGGATCGTGGCCCAAAAACTGTGCCAGACACGTGTCAAGTGCCATTTTTTGACTACCCCAAAAAAAGGTATTTGAGGCACGCTGAGATTGAGACAGAATAATATTTATACTTAGAAAAAAATATTTTGAAAACGACAGACACTTTAGTCGGCTCAAAAACCGTGCCAGACACGTGTCAAGTGCCATTTTTTGACTACCCAAAAAAGGTATTTGAGACACGCTGAGATTGAGGCAGAATAATATTTATGCTTAAAAAAAAAATATTTTGAAAATGACAGACACTTTAGTCGACACAAAAACTGTGCCAGACACGTGTCAAGTGCCAAATGGCACTTGACACGTGTCTGGCACAGTTTTTGGGCCACGATCCTTCAGCCAGACATTCGATTTTGTATTTAGGCATTACAAAAGAAGTGTTGCACAAATTTTCAGGGTATCTCAAATACCTACTCAAAAATGTTCAACAGCTCTCCTACTATATCTTGTGCGATTCACTTAATTTATTTTTAAACGAAAGTTTACCATTTATTTTCTTCATTTACATCCATTAAAATGTTCTTTGATATAAAGTTACGCTATTTTTACGATTTATTTACGGTTACAACGAAAGAGGTATCACCTTCGGACGTTTTGTAGTATATTTATTGACATTTCACTTATGTATTTGAATTTTTGTGCGTAAAAAAATAATAATGCGCCTTA
Organism: Maratus speciosus; assembly: GCA_963932465.1. Lineage (NCBI taxonomy): Eukaryota > Metazoa > Arthropoda > Arachnida > Araneae > Salticidae > Maratus > Maratus speciosus. The sequence goes on along the minus strand of OZ010788.1, from coordinate 617,781,706 downwards.
TGCGAAGAGGGGTACCTGCAGGCTACTTCCGATCGAGCAACCGTTTTTCTCGGATCAAAAGAATCTGGACCAAATTGGGACGCCTAATTATAAAAAGGCATTATATTTCCTGGAACTTATACCAACATTTAGTTTTAAAAGTTCTTTTTTGACAAAATGGCGGTCATTTAATAAAGAAAGTCATTTTTTGTGGGGTTTTTTTCGCATTTTGCAAGCTCGAAAAAATAATTAATGAAAATTATACTTTTCGTTGTTATAAACTCCAGCAAAAACGATTAGCTTTCTTTTAAATAAAGAAAGAAGAGAATCGGTCAAATAGTTCTCGAGAATATGGGTCGCCCAATGTTGAAACAAGTTTTACAATAGCGTTACGTTCACCGAGCATTATGTGGGTTGCAACTCACGATAAATACACAATAGTGGAAAAACAGATGTAGATAAAATAATAAAATAACAAAAGTAGTATAACAAAGCAATATAACAAAACTAATTATTAGAGATAGTAAGTATAACTACAATAATGTAGAATTTTCAAGTTTTTAAGATAAAAAAATCATGGGCTTTTCTGTAGTATATCAGGCTTTTGCTCAATGCAATTATCCTTTTATCTTTTTGAAATGAATAAACACTTTACAAGTACAACTTTAATTAATTTTTTAAAATGTTTGGTTAGTGCTGAAGATTGAAAAAAAATAACACTACTGTAACACAAATAGAACAGCATGCAAAAGAAACTGTTGGCTCAGAAAAAAAAAACTTTTAGGCTACTTTTAACATAATATCAAATTAATTATAAATAACATAAAAAATTTTCACCATTCAAGGGTAGTTTTTGTATGTAAAGTTGTTCGATATTGAAAAAAATGTCCGCTATTCGAAAGTGTCCGTTTTGCAGCTTTTACTGTAATTGTAATAAAAAAACTAGTTGAATGTGCCAATCCCAAAACTTTCTTCTATATAATAAATTTTAATATTTCAAAATGTTGTTACAGATGCCAATATTTCATTTTTATTAGTTCAATACTATATCAACTTTGACTTTCATCTTAAATTTCTGCTTCAGTCATTTAATCGGAGTAAAAATGAGTTAATCCCGATCATGATAGTTATATAAAATCACGAATAGTCACGAATAGTCGGCTTATCAGGATGGAAAGTTCCCGTCGATTCACGAGTCACTGGTGTACAATAGAACTACGAAAAATTAAGAAGATTAAGCAAAAATCGCTATTACAGCGCCACCTTCCGGCAGAATTTTTCCACTTTCAGGGAGGACCTTCTTGCCATGGCCAAAAACATACACAAAAAATTTGGTTCAATTCTATGCATAACTTCATTCACTTTTCGAAGGTACAATATTGAAAATGGCACCAAATTCGCTATTACAGCGCCTCTTTCCGGCGGAATTTTTCCAAATTCAGGGAGGACCTTCTTGCCATGACCAAAAACATACGCAGAAAATTTGGCTCAATTTTACGCTTAACTTCATATACTTTCCGATGGTACAATATTCAAAATGACACAAAAATCGCTATTACAGCGTCCCCTACCTGCGGACTTTTTTCTAAATTAAGGAAGGACCTGCTTGCCATAGCCAAGAAAAAAAATTTGTTCAATTCTATGCATAACTTCATACACTTTTTGATAGTACAATGGCGACAGACACACGGACAGGCAGACATTTTCTATAAACATGCGTTTTGAGATATCTGACCCCTAAAACTTGTAAATCCGTCGAAAACCGGAAGTCAAAAAAAATTTCGATTACAATACTTTCTTCTATTGAAGATTGAAGAAAGTAAAAATTGATTCGTTAATGGTTGAATTCTTTTCTCTTATTTACAGATTGAAGATCTAAAAGGAGACAAAATAATATGATAAATCCTTATACATTTAATGCTAACTTTAAGCGATCGAATGAATGATTTTAATATTTTGTGACAGTTAAATAACCACGTTTTTATGGGAGGAAAATATCTCCCCTATTATGTGTAATTAATTAATTTATGAAAGCATGAAGATCTCCCATATTGTTATACATAAGATTTTAACTACATTTCATGCTTATCTCATTTTATAAAAAATATAAATTTAATGATTTCGTGTCTCGGGTCGTACATTAAAGGTCTGCTGGTTACATGCGGCCCGAGAGCCGAAGATTGCTTATGGTTATTGTATACTCTTGGTCCAAAAAGTAATATATATATATATATATATCATATATATATATATATATACAGAGCACAAAACATCCGCAAAGAATTTTTTATCAAATGGTCACTGGTCAGTTAGAGACTTTAAGATTTGACTATGTATTAATGTATCAGACAATTGACAAGTTTAAAGATGATAAGTTATATTCAAGGCTAGAGTAGCACAGTTTAAGTTTATTCCAACAGAGCGAAAAATGTCCAGACCAGGAATTGAACCTGGATACTTGGCGTGCCGTACCAATGCCTTACCTGTTAGGCTATCCGAACGATACCTGGCTGACATAATTCACTCTCTTATTTATTGGACTTGGCTGCGAACTGCAGCGCTAGTTGTCAGCCAGGTATCGTCCGGATAGTCTAACAGGTAAGGCATTGGCACGGCACGCCAAGTATCCAGGTTCAATTCCTAATCTGCATTTTTCGCTCTGTTGGAAAAAACTTCAACTGCGATACTCTAGCCTTGAATATGATTTAATCCATTTGGAAAAAAATATTCGATCCCTTCATTATGATGATAAATTATGTTGTCAAACAAGTAAAAATTAAATTTAAAAAATCAAAAAACCCGACTGCGTAAAAAGCGAACTAATTAATTATTTCTCATCAATGTGAAACTATTTTTTATAATACTTACCTACTTTTTTTAATTTACTTGTATTGATGACTTTTAAATTGTGTTTAATTGTTAGTTCCTATCTATAAACACTGTTTTGATGAGGCCTATAGATGTCTATGATGGTTAGAGTTGCAGTAAAGCTAAGGATCCTACCTACACAACTTCCAGGTTGTGTAATATTTAAACGGAGCTTCTGACTGTAAAATAGTCAATGAAACATCGTTTTCATTTTGAAAGACCTATCCAATGATATGGCACTCAATAAGGTGCGTAAAAATATTTTTTCGTCTCGACTGCCATTTTTTATTTTACGGCCGCCATTTTGAATTTATAAAAACAAAACCTAGCCTATAACCATCGGGCGGTTAAGACGAATCGATAGAGACCTTATTCATTAAAATCCATCCATCCGTTGGGATGTTTCGAGGGTATAAAAAATCCACATACTCAGATAAACGTGAAACACATAACCCTTCTTGGCAGTCGGGTAAAAAGACTAGCTTCTAAGACAGTTTCGCAATAATTGGGGCGCTGAGAAAATTCAGGGAAAACTCGAGAAAGGTTGCATTTTTGAAGTATAATATGGAAAAATTTGTAGTAACTGGTGCAATCCCTTATAATATTCAAGTTCATCTCTAATCCTCTAAATTTTGCGCTAAAATACAAACTTATGATAACGATAAATATGTGTTTCATCTGAGGGTTTCTCGATTTCGCCCATATTATCCGCAACGCCGAAATTGTTCGATTAATGAAATATATTAAAAACAAATACATTAAAACCTCTGAATAGCGAATACCTCGAAAAAGCAGAATGTGTCCGCCATTCAAGTGTAACTTTTATATTTAAAGGTGTTTGAGAATGAAAAATGTATCCGCTATTCAGGAGTGCCCGTTATGGAGCTCTTACTGTAATCGTATTAAAAATTTATTAGATTAGTTAATGGTTGAACTCTTTTCTCTTACTCATAGATTATAGATTAGTGACCTAAAAGTTCACGGAATAATTTGATAAGTCCATATATATTTAATGCTAACTTTAAGCGGTCAGGTGAATGGCTTCAATCTTTTTTGACAATTATAATTATTTTTGCGGAAATATTTTCATAATAATGAAAAAGCAGATCGGAAATCAGTTGTTTCTGCAATGAGTCTTGCAAACTTTGTTTAAAAATCGATGTTGCCACATGTATAGTAGGGTGGATCGTAGAATTTTTTTTTTTTTTTTAATTCAAATTCGTCCCGGTGTGCGAAAGTTGCGAATTGTATTGCTTATTATGTAAAAAAAAATTTCGCCCTCTGAATTCATATCTTCATGTGCGCCAAGGTGCGCGAAATCCTCGAATTTACGCTAATTTTCCTGAATTTTAATAGCTATTAAAAAATTACTTTGTTATTGGCCCATTGTGGATACAATGCTATTATGTCCCCTTACCATATGTAAAAAGTTTTAAGTGCCTTGAACATCATCTTCATGCGCCACAAGGGCGTCGAAACCCCAGATTTTTAGCTAAATTATGCTAATTTTCCTGAATTTTAATAACTATTTAAAAAAAATAATTTGCGATTGACTCATTGTGGATACAATGCTATTATGCCCCCTTATCATATGTAAAATGTTTCAAATCCCTACATCATCATCTTCATGTGCCCCAACAGGGTTAAAACATTATGAAATCTGACAAAATTTGACTTATTTTAGGTTTGTATGAAGATACTGTTACATAATAAAAATCAAGATTTACACAATTTTTTTAATAATTTCGGCTATATATGTTCCTTTTCCATATTTACATTTAACTCCTCAGTTTTAATAAGCATCAAATAATTATAATAGGTAATAGCACCCCTTGGGGCGTATGAAGATGATGTTCAAGGGATTCGAAACTTTTTACATATGATGAGGGAACATAATAGCATTGTATCCACAATGGGCCAATAACAAATTAATTTTATTAATAGCTATTAAAATTCTGGAAAATTAGCGTAATTTAGCTAAAATTCGAGGATTTCGCGCCTCTTGGGGCGCATAAAGATGCCAAATCAGGGAGCGAAATTTTTTTTTACATAATAAGCAACTCAATACGCAACTTTCGCACACCGGGCCGATTTTGAATTCAAAAATTTTTATTCTACGATCCACCCTAATGTATAGCAATTAAAGTGTTGGAACTACGAGTATTTCGACTGCGATACGATGTTTATAATAAAGGATTGAGGAGCTGAAGCAGCAGATTATACGCTTGTAACATTTCTTCAGTCATATTTAAGGCAGCTGGGAGTAAATTTCTGAAACGGGTCTTTTACTGATAAGAAGTAGAAAACACTCAATTGCAACATTTTTAGTTTAGGTTGGGTTATGTAAAAAAATTATATACACTATTTTTTTCATTAAACTAGAGTTAAATCTTTAATTAGTGATACCTTCCTCCTTCCTTAAAAAGAATCGCAGGACAACAATTAACAAAAATTCGTGCCGTAAAGAAAAATATTTTCAATGATATTCCACAAGATTCTCCTTTTTATTTATTTATTTTTTTTTTTTTATTGAGGCCGCAGCTACAATTTATCAGGTTACGTTCCCTTCTAATGCACTGATTACGCATTTCTCGTTTTAGAAAATTAACACACCTTCAAAATATTGGGGAGAGAAAATAATTTATTTTATTTTTTACAGACCAAGTATAATACTTCTATATTATTTAATTTTAGTATTTTCTTCATGCAGTGGAGGACTACACTAAAGGAATTTTACAATATATATATCACTTCTTCCGCCTCTGAAATAAAATTTAAATATCGCATATTTTCATACAGTAATGATAAACATTTTTGCATTCGATTAGAGTCGAAAGATATTGAGAAGAAAACGAGTCTTTTGAATTGACGCAAAATCGTTCACAAATTTCTCAACAAATGTCTTTTACAAACTATCACAGATGCTTTTCGCATTCAAACAATTTATTTTACTTCAAAATATTCGACAGGTATTTGTTCTTGCATCTGAAGACATTCCAATTTTACTTCTCTGTTAGCTTTTAAATTCTTGAAATGGTAAAATAAAACATGCTGACTAGAATATCTTGTACAAAATTTCATAGTTTTTTTTTTTTCTTTGCTGAAAGAAAATATTTTTTTTTTTTCGTCCAGATATCTTTAAATTAGTGAAAAAATAAAATGCAGAGTGTCCAAAATACACAACTTCCCAATTATAAATTTTAATAGTATCAACTGTAAACGTTCTAGAGCGTCGATTTAAGGACACACATAAACAGTATTTCAAACAGTTTTGGATAAGAGAATGCACGCACTGTAAAAAAACGACATTCTTACAGTACAAAGTACTGTTCATCTCGCGCACAAACTCGATCACAATTGAATGTACTGTATCTTTCTTTGGTTTCCTGACTATTTAAACATGGAAAATACAGTAGTTGCATAAAATTAACAGCACAATGTACTGGCAATTTGGACGCCAGTAGTTTGTGCTGTGGTCCAAATGCGTCCAAAATTGCCAGTACATTTCACTGTTAATTTTACGCAACTACTGTATTTTTCATGTTTAAATAGTCAGGAAACCAAAGAAAGATACAGTACATTCAACTGTGATCGAGTTGTGCTGGAAAATTTACAGTGGTTTTTTTACAGTGCATGTACTGCTTTGTTATTGACTTACCTGCAGTCCCATATACGCAAAATGTCGACACCTCAGCGTAAAGCGTTATTGCTGGGTTGAAGATTTAAAAGCCATTAGAGACATACGCTTTTCCCTTATAAAAGATCAAGTCTACGTTCCGCCGCTACCTCATGATTTCCCAGAGTTGAGACACAGAACTGAAGAGGCTATTGCTTCCATGACTCCGGACTTGTTAACCGAAGTGTTGGAAGAATTGGACTTTAGGTTGGATTTGCGCCGTATCACTAAAGGTTCACCTATTGAAAACTATATTAGTTTACCTTCAATTTGATGTATGATTTGTTGTAAATAGTCTAAATTAAACAGTTATATTTCATTGCACCTGGAAAATCCCTTTATGGTTTCCCTGTATAAAGAAAAAAAAATGTGCGATAACTGTGCTGACGTGCTAATCATGCTAGGAACAACGTGGTTACGAGTGTATGAGAATCCAAACAATAAAATCTATTAGTGGTATGTGCCAAAACACGATCGGTAATATTGGTTATGAGCCTGATGATACAACTTGCGTGTATGCAGATGTACAGTCGTGGAAAAAAAAAGTAAACACCCCTACTAACTCCTCAACAAATTATCGTAGAAGAAAGTTACTGGTACCGAAAGATTGGAAATAAAGTCTACTTTTAAATGATGTATATAAAATTTTCTTAGGGAGCCACCTACATATTAAAACGAACCACAACTTTGTTTTTTTCAATAGAACTACACAATTCTGACAGCATAAATGAAGTCTACACCCTTCAATTAGCCCCAAAACAAATTTTTATGCAATTCGTACCATAAGTTTCCGAGAAATTATTTATTTTAAAAAGAGCGTATTTTATGGGCTGTCTCCAAATTGAAGTTCCGTACTTGATTGTTAACCGAGAGAGCCCCCTTCTTGATCAAGGCACCTGAAGCGTCACTCAAGGAGTCAATGAAGCCTGTTAGATTACAAGATAGCAGAATAAATTTCAAAATATCTACTCACTTCTATCATAGACGGCCCCTTAAACCGTCATTTTGCCGTTTTTTAGGCATAATTTGAAAACTACTTGGAAGAAAAATGTGAAATTTTGGATTTCCATAAAGCAAGACAATAAATCTAAATCCATGAAAAAAATTGTAGGTTGCAATTCATAATTTTTTTAAATATTAATTTCATAATTCATATCATAAAATTATAAAAATTTCAAATTTAGCGTATTTATGTTTGGGTATATTAGTATTACAGCTACAAAAAAAATTAGCACATAAGGAGCATAATTCCAGGAGATATAAATAAAAATATGAAAATGCAATTTAACATTACAAGCACTAAATTTTGAACGTTTATAATTCAAAAACGTATCATTCAAATGACTTGAAATTTGGTGTCTAGGCATAGTTTGAACCGAAGGTTTGAAATATCTCGTTAAAATTGGGTATTGCCATTGAAAAAAATTAAGTTTGGATTCGCTTTAATATGTAGATGGCCCCCTAAGAAAATTTTATATACATCATTTAAAAGTAGACTTTATTCGAATCGTTCGGTACCGGTAACTTTTGTTTACGATAATTTGTTGAGGAGTTAGTAGGGGGTGTTTACTTTTTTCCCCCCCACGACTGTACATTTTAACGCACACGGTTCACGTGCGCATTGCCAACTTTGGGACCAAAAAGATGAATTCTTCCTCAAGAAGCCAATCTAATAAAATTTTTGTTATAAAAACATTGCATAAAACGTCCTTACCATAGCCGAAACATTTAGAAAAATACAATATAGCCATGCTGCTACTCACAAATGTAACTTTAAATATATTTTAGTTAGAATTTTATTTTAGGGAAAGGCTTTTTAGGGGGGAAAAAAAGTTCACCATCATTTTGGCGCTAACGTTGTCATCGCGCGTATTACCTATTAAATATCATTCCCTATTTTATTGCTTAATATATTTAAAATATTTTAAGACACATCGATAATGGTTGTGTGAATTTTATTTTAGGGAAGGCTTTTTAGGGGGAAAAAAAGTTCATCATCATTTTGGCGCTAAAGTTATCATCGCGCGAGTTACCTTTTAAATATCATTACCTATTTTATTGCTTAACATATTTAAAATATTTTAAGACACACCGATAATGATTGTGATAGTGCTTTCTAGATCAATAGTTTAAAAATTTGCTTAGATGAGGCGTTTAGAAGACAAACCGACTAACTCCATTTTGTGGCGTTTTTTTAAACAAAAGAACACTGACAATTTTCTATATATTTGTACAGTGATAAAAAGTTACCCTTTATTAAAAGGAAGTTAATGAGTTCAATCAAGTTATCCCGAGAAAAAATATTATATAGATACAATATTTTTATAGTTACAATAACTTTAACTGTGTATACTCAACATTTTCATTTGATGGAATTAATCGATTTGTGCACTGAACGGCTCATATATGTAAAAAAATATTTGCTTTTTTTTAATTACATTTCAGGATTTAAATTACAGTAAAGATTACCTACTACATTAAATGTTAGTAAACTTAATTTTTTTTCGTAACTACTTTAAATTTCGGAAACCAAACAGTAATTCCCTCCCACACACATAGAGATTGAAATGCCCTTTTCTTTTCTTTCTTATTTATGAGTGGGGGTGGGGGGTGGGGGGTGGAGTTTAAAGAATTTCATTTCTACTTGGAAAAGTTGTAATTTCTTTTTTTAAATATTGTACTTATTTTTTTTATTAGCTACATTCTGGTATTTTTATCTATTTTAATTTATTTTTACTAGTTGTACTTTTTGTCCATCTTTCTGTTTTTCACAACTTTTCAAGTAATTCGGCTATTTTAAATATCGAAAAGTTTCGAATTATACATACCTCTAAAACGATTTGCATGATTTATTAAATTCCTATAACTGTAAAAATATTTGAAAATGAGTTGCCATTCTTCGCTAAATAAATTAAAATGAATAAAATAATGGCCAACTGTGCAAATTATAATAAATAAATAAAATAAATTTCTTCTATTTTCCAAGGCAGCAGCAGTTACAGTGCATTATTTACTAAAGCAATGCTCGCGTGCAGCGGCAATATGAATGAATCCTAAGACTCTGTTCGTATCTGGACAGGAAAACAGACTGAAAATATCTCCTGTGCATGCGCTATCTATGACCGTTTAAAGAATTCTTTTTACGATGAATCGTTCATTAAGAAGAGGTGGTACAAGCGGAACAATTGACGCATGGACAAATGTGTCAATTTTGCGCTGATCTTATAGGATTACCTTAACGTTTTAATATATATATGACGATTTGACGGCATGCAGTAAGCATTATTGAATTTATGGAGGGGGGGGGGGGGTCCATTCATAAACAGCACAGGCGTTTCAGACGATTGGTTTAAGACAGAGTAAAAGAAATTAAGAATACACACAAGGCAGTCGGTTGAAACACTATTCAGTTTTATTTCCAGACTCACGATTGGATCTAGGAAAAATGCTCAATTCTGTCGATGGTAAAAAAGAATAAAGCCCGCTCTCATCCACACAATTAGCTTTAAAAATGTTCCATCTCTCTGCTGTGTTCTATACATAATTCCGTAAACATCTCCGTACACAGTTCGATGCCTTTTTCTCCTTATTCTACTCACCCATAAACTAGCACTCATCCATCGTAATTCTACCTTTATTGAGCAGCCGCATCGTATATCTAATCTGTCATATCACCTCTCAACCTTGTTACTTTCATCAACATCTTCGTAATCTATATCTCTCTGTGATCATCTCTAAAGTCTATCTAAAAAGCTCTCCAACATCTCAGAAAACTCTCAGAAAAACAACAATTAACAAAAATCTCAGAAAAATCTCTCCAAAACACTCTCTTTTACCACGTTTCTTTCTCTCTCTCTATCTGACTGCCGCAATCAGTATTTATACTACCGCCAAAAGATTGTTCCAGAATATTCCATAGCCTAGCATGCAGACGTGCAAGGTGTAAACAAACTTTCGTCTCTGCTTCGAGATTATGCTAAAATTTGCTTTTCTCTCATCAGACGATTTTTAATAAAAAGAAAAATGAATTTATTTCTGCGTAAGTTTTAAGCATTGAAATATTCTAGTTGGCACCTGGATATTTTAAATGAAAGAATGAATTGAAATAAGTACGTTTGTTAGACGGGATAGTAATATTTTAGCAGCTAAATAAAGATTCTAGGGGAATATGATATACCGGGATTTAATAGCGGATTTTAATAGGAATTTAAATAATAAAATAAGGTTTTATTAAAGAAATATAAATAGTTAGAGCCATTTTTAGATTTACGCAATTTGGAATAAATATTATTATATGGATTAGGATCTTATAGAGATTAATAGACTAAGGATTTAATTTAATAAGCCGGTATAATATACGGAATATTACTGAAAAATGGAAATTTATTTAAAATACTTTTAAACTTGGCGAAAAAATTAAAATTTTGCAATATATATGATGTCTGTATACACGCACATTCTAATTTAGCGAGCGTGGTTTTGTATATAATTAATTAAAGTTATTAAGTTTTAAAAGAAAAATAGCATTTTTGCATTTCTTGGAATCTGGGCAAGAATATCTACAAGTTTTTCAATTATTTATAATGAATGACTTCATGAATTTACAGAAAAAAAATATACCTCTTGGATTTCAAGAAAAAATAATAAAGAAAGAAAGAAGGAAAAGGGCTTCCGAATCTTTTCGCCAACTGTCACCCACTCTTTGTAATGTTATCTTTGTCTTAAGCTCGGCTGACAAATCTTCTCTTAAACGTTGTCGTTGGATAATGGTCTGTGAACGTCAGAAGTTTGAAAAATGGAGTCGCGGAGGAAATAGAACAATGGAATGGAACATGGAGTGTGTAATGAGGTGCGCGCACATTCATCTAGGTGACAGTTCTCGAAGATCGTGAGTGAAATAATATGTTACAATAAAATTTAGCGAAATATTTACGCTGGTGAGAAAAATTCAAGGAACGAGTATATAAACCCCTATAACTTGAATGATTTTGCAGTTAAAGACATGAAACTTGCACAATATCTTTATTTGATCGTGTTTCAAAATTCAGAATATCTTATTTTTACAAAAATAAATACAGTCGAGCCCCGATTTAACAAATTGCGATTTAACGAATTTCTCGATTTAGCGAATTTTTTTATGGTTCCATCGAAAATGGAACAGAAATACTTCGATTTAACGAATTTATAACCGTGATTTAACGAATAATTTTCTATCTAAAAGAAAATAATAAAATTTGAAGATTTTTTCGAATATTTATAAAAGATTTTCAATGTCCCTGATTGTAAATTTTTCTGAATCTGTATCTTGTGATTAAGAAATATTTACATGCGAAAATGTACATTACATCTACGTTATTAATAGCAGCACACTGTAAAAAAAAGGACTAAAAAACACATATTCTGCTGGCAATCTGGACGCCAGTACTATTTCTGTTTTTTTACGGAATTTTCTCCCATAAATTACAGAAACTTTTCCGTTTTTAATGAGAAAAATGGAAAACTTTCTGTAATTTATGGGGGAAAATTTACGTAAAAATACGGAAATAGTATTGGCGTCTAGATTGCCAGTAAAATCTCCGTTTTTTTTTTTTTTTTTTTTTTTTTTTTTTACAGTGTAGTAATGGATCGGCTGAAGACGATGAAACGGAGATGAAGCATACAACATTCAAAGAAGCAATCAGCCTCATAATGTTGAGGACATTGTTTTCACAGCTTCAGGAAGAAATTGACAAAGAAGTTTGGAATACAAAATCGAAAGAAAGCAAACAAAAATCTACAAAATATGTCTTATAATTCATTTAGCTATAATATTTGAATAAATGCATTTTTTTTTCTTAATTACGATACTTGTGATTTATAGCAATATAAAGAAAAAATCTATCTTTATAGTGTATTTTCTTAAAGTTACAAATGTTTAAAATCATTATTAAGGCAAGTGAGTGTTGCTTTTTTATTACCCGACTGCCAAGAAGGTTTTATGTGTTTCACGCGTATCTGGGTAAGTGGATTTCTTTTTCCCTCGAAACATCTCAACGGTTGGATGGATTTTAATGAATAAGGTTTCTAACGATTCTTCTTAACCGTCCAATGGTTATAGACTAGCTTTTGTTTTTATAAATTCAAAATGGCGGCCGTAAAATAGAAAATGGCGGTAGAGACGGAACAAAATTTTTACGCACCCTAATGAGTGGCATATCATTCGATAGGTCTTTCAAAATGAAAACGATGTTTCATTGACTATTTTACAGTCAGAAGCTCCGTTTAAATATTACACAACCTGGAAGTTGTGTAGGTACGATCTCTAGCTTTTCTGCAACTCTAACCTTCATAGACATCTATAGGCCTCATCAAAAACATGTTTATAGATAGGAACTAACAATTAAACACAACTTAAAAGTCATCAATACAAGTAAATAAGAAAAAATACATAAGTAATATACAAAATAGTTTCACATTGATGAGAAATAATCAATTAGTTCGCTTTTTACGCAGTCGCGTTTTTGATTTTTAAAATTTAATTTATAGCCATTTTTTAATGTGCTCTGTTGTATAACAAAAAGTCCTTTCATTATCGCGATTTAACGAATAATCTCGATTTAATGAACAAAGTTGGTAGTCCCGAACGATTCGTTAAATCGGGGTTCGACTGTAAATAAATAAAAATATTTAAATATCAAAATATAGGAAATATGATATAAAAAAAGGTTTTTCTAATTTTAACTGCTAAAAGGTGTAAATTAAAACTTTAAAAACAGTAAAAATAGGTTTAATCTACTGTTTACATGTTTCGACTCTACCAGAGTCATTTTTTAAAGATGGGTATATGGGTCAATATGTGAAAATTGGACAATTTACGTCCACTGCCAATAATATTCCATTAATTATACTAGAACCAAAAACTGAAAAATGTTATATATTGTAACATGTGTTATAACAATTACCAATAATAAATGGATATATGATGATGTATAAATAATTAATTTTAAGTTTTAAACAAACGAAATTATCATTTCAGTCCCTGTACCCAGGTATAAATATCCAATATTAAATGTATGCTGTAAAAATTTTTATAAATATTTTTAACTTTTGCTGTTATATATTAATACTTATATATATACAGTATGGGAAAATATAATGCTCTTTTACTCGTATAGATTGCATAGTAAAATACTGTAGTAAATATATTTGTCCCTGAGGTTGACCATCATCTCAGTCCCTCAAACCACACATTTAGGTTAACAGATACTAGGTGGCGTTGGCAGAATTATTTCCATTGCAACAGCAACTACAGTTCAACTATCCACCATGGATGAAGGTAAGTTATTTTTCTCATCGTTTTATTTTTAGAAATATTTAGTTTTTGTTCTGAAAAGGGATGAGTATTTTTTTATAGCATCATTCATGTCCCCATATTTAACTTTTTATCGATAAAAATAAAGCCTGTTGCAACTTTATTTATGTAACATACCAATGTCACATGGAGTATTTAATCATTTACATGTGTTCCAAATGTTTCAATAAAATGGCTGTGCAGCTGTTAAGACAAAAACATCACCTCAGTCCCCATCATCTCAGTTCCAATTGTTAGACACTGATTATTAGACACTGATTATGGTGTTAACAGACACTTTCTTCCGTAAAAGTTTATCCTACGCATAAAACATGCATCGTTGATCTCAAAATACAACAACAATCAAATGACAAAACATGTATCATAGTATATAATTGTATTTGGAAGTTGGTACATTAATTCAAAAAAAAAATTCTGGAGAGAAATCGTCCAGTTTTCTGATATTGACCCATATAGATAGTACAGACTGGAAGGAATAGATTGTATAGACCGGAGGAAAAAAATTCTCACTTTTATTTAAATTTATTTGGATGATTTCTTCTTAATGTTTAATATATATAATATTTCATAAAGATAATTTTTCCCTCCAGTTTATCTTCTTCAGTTCCGAAGCTAAAATAATAATACAAATGCTTATTCAATGGTTTTTTTTTCAAACAAAATGACATCGTAAATGACAGAAAAAACATCTTTTCTGAAATGGTTCCTTTAGGCGCTTAGTAATTTAGGATCGAAATTATGGATCTAAAACTAAAAAAACCCCATAAAACATCAATTTAATAACCATTAACCTAAATTAACGCAATCCCAAATTTAAGAGTTTTAAACACGTAAATAATCTACAAATCTTCAAAATTTTTTATTGAAAAAGATTTAAGTTAAATACTTACGAAAATTTCTTACTTTCTTGGTCATACTGTCTTTTGGGAATTTTTAGACATTTTGCAAACTCAGAGGAAAATAACATTTATTTTATGTGGGAATCAGCTTAGATGCTGCCATTTATTCGTTTGCTTCGAACGCAAAAAACATTCAGCTATTAAGAAGTGATGTGAAAATGTAAAAAAAAATCGGACATTTTAGTTTTTATAAGAAAAAGAACAAAGGTCCCCGTTTGGGGATCCAGGGACCGAAGAGGTTAAACTATCCATTCATTATAAAAGAAACCATAGAGATTGTAACACTCAAAAATTCAACATGTAACAATACAGCAGCATTCTTTAAGTTACCAAAACTACGGCTCAAGATACTCAGTGGTTACGAAAATAAAAATAAACATCCAAGTAAAATGAAAAAATAATAACTTGCATAATATGAAAGAGTACGTGAAAATTGAATAATGGCGTGTCATAGACCGTGCAATTTTAGAATATTTTTATTTATTTGGTTCGAAAATGAGTCGGGTAGAATTGAAACATGTAAACAGTCGAATAAACATATTTTTACCATTATTAATTTACACCTTTTAACAATTAAAATTTGTATATCATTAGGAGGTGTTAATTTGATACATATAAAAGAGGTTATGAAAATTTTATGTTATTTTTTACCCGAATGAAAAGAAAGGTTATGTATTTCACGTGTATCTGGGTATGTGGATTTCTTTATACCCTCGAAACATCCCAACGGCTGGAGGGATTTTAATGAATGAGGTCTCTATCGATTCGTCTTAATCGTCCGATGGTTATAGGATAGGTTTTGTTTTTATGAATTCAAAATGGCGGCCGTAAAATACGAAATGGAGGCAGAGACGAAAAAAAAATTTTTACGCACCCTGTTGAGTGGCATATTATTGGATAGGTCTTTCAAAATGAAGACGATGTTTCATTGACTATTTTAGAGTCAGAATCTCTGTTTAAATATTGCTCAACCTGGAAGTTGTGTAGGTACGATCTCTAGGTTTACTGAAACTCTAACCTTCATAGACATCTATAGGCCTCATCAAAACTGTGTTTATAGGTAGGAGCTAACAATTAAACACAACTTAAAAGTCATCAATACAAGTAAATTAAAAAAATAGGTAAGTAATATAAAAAATAGTTTCACATTGATGAGAAATAATTAATTAGTTCGCTTTTTACGCAGTCGGGTTTTTGATTATTTAAATTTAATTTTTACTTGTTCACCAATGTTTTAAAGTAAAATTTAATTAAGCGATTCAGGTACAAATCTTGATTAAAATAAGTGGTTTATAATATATCCTACCTATCCTCAAGGAGTTAACAAAATGATTCCTACAATATAGTGATTTAAATACCTCACATAACCAATGTATATTAAAAGCGATAAATTGTTCATTTCGAAATAGATTTATCCAGTTCCTCTCATGGATTTTCGTTAGGACAACAGAATTATTGCTCCTCGCTCGGCAAATTAATCGTTTTATTTATGAGACAGATCATTTTGACGCCTTTCACATAATGTATAAATAGAAATATAGTAATCAATTGCCTACATTCGTTTATTAAATTCATTTTGTGAGAGTATTTGTAGGATTATATCAGTAAAATTAGCGTCGGTTTTGTTGGACAGAATAATATTTGAGTTTTAGGTTTTACATAAAATACACTGTAGAAAAATGGACTAAAAAACGGAGATTCTACTGGCAATCGAGACGCCTGTACTATTTCCGTATTTTAACGGAAAATTTCCCCATAAATTACAGAAATTTTTTTCTTCTGAAATTTATGGGGGAAATTTCCGTAAAAATGCGGATTTCTAGAATTTAGAGAGGGAAATTTCCGTTAAAATACGGAAATAGTACTGACGTCTCGATTGCTAGTAGAATCTCCGTTTTTTAGTGTTTTTTACAGTGTATGCGATTGAAAGAAATACAAATAAAGTAATTTTTTCTTTATTAAAGTATATCTGACTACGTTTAAAATGCGATTTTCGTACAAAATTTGCATTTTCTTTTTATTACATTTCATTAAATCCCATTTCTTTACCTTTCCAAATCTACATTAGGTAAATTTCGTAAGAAATACTGCCTATCACATTCTCCCCTATGTTAGAATTTCTGAAAAAGTTTTGCAGATCTACGCCGATCATGACCCCTAGAACCCAAAACCACCCACAGTTCAAAACTTTATCAATCTATCTATCTATATTACTTTTTGGGGGGCACGATAACGTCCATAATTCTGCACAAATCTCTTCCAAACTGTTACATAAAATCAAGGGGCAGAAAACCTAGGTCGAGTTCGTTAATGGGGAAAAATCGGACCAAGGGGGTGGAAATAGAGAGGGGTTTTGTAAAAACTGAAAAAATCACTTAACTTCTTAATTATAATACATATCGAATCAGTTTGAAGTTATTATTACTTTTAGGAAATGAGCGAAAAAATTATGTATGACAGATTTTTGATAAAATTAAAAATGAGCTCAAGGGGCGAAAAAAATAGTCTTAGTGAGAAAAAAAAAATTATACCATCCTCAGCCTCACCAGTGACCGACAGGTTCTCTCTCGAAGCTGGTCGACGGGAGGTGCTGGGTTCGAACCCAATCGAGCCCGTCGACCCAATCGTTCGGACTTTTCGTGGTTCGTGGTAAATACGGATTAGGTTCCCTTAGAAAGACACCCACGGAGGGCACTTCGCCCCCCTTAGAGCCTATATCCCTCGTGCTGATAATTGGTCGTCATAAGCTCAACCAACCAACCACACCTTCCTCAATTCTCAATATATCAAATTCACTTAAACTTATTATAAATCTTCTTAATACTGGCTACAACTTTTGTACTGACAAATTTTTGATATTACCACCCAGTAGCGCCAACTTTTCAAAAATATTGGATGGGCTCAAAATGTTTTGAATAAAATAACAAACATATTTTCTTTTCTCTTAGTCTGTAGGTGTATGAAGAGAGACGGGAGGGGGAGACTAAAAACGATAGTTCTAAATGAAATTATTTTAAAGCAAATTTTTTAATTATTATAATTTTATAAATAATTTGGTTAAATTACATATATTCTTATAAGTTCTTCCTTATAAATATTTACATTAATATTTGTTTTAAATAACGTTGGAATTGCCAACTATTTGAAAGAGCAAAAAACTAAATGTCAAGAAAAGCATACGTTTTAGTCACCTAAGTGCTTTATCAATCCAAGACATCAAAATGGATTGCAAAATAGGCAGGAAATTTGTTTTCGGCAGAAATTAAACTATACATCCGCTGATGATTGTTTCAGTGCTCCTGTAAGCCTAATGGATGGCCTTACTATTTTTCAAACAAAACTACAGTACAGCCCCGATTATCCGCGGAATTGGGTGGCAAGGACACCGCGGATAACCCGAAAAAGACTGAAAATGGGGTACAAACACGAAAAAAAAAAAGACAATTCAACATAAAAACTTTGTTTTAGTGTTTAAAAAAACATAACTAGAGAACAGGAATTCTGCTTTTTCAGAATGTAGTGTCGCCCCCGACATTTCCATTACTTCATTTTCTTCTGGTGGACTGGTGGTTTCTATTATTATGAAACAGCCATTATAAATGAAGCGTTTAGGTGAAGATGGAAGAGCAGTCGTAAAAAATTAGAACTCTGATTTTCTGGTCAGAATGGGGGAAAAAAATGGGCATAATTTTTTTTGAACAAAAAAATTATGGCAATTTTTTTTCCATTCTGACCAGAAAATCAGAGTTCTAACTTTTTAAGACTGCTCTTTCATCTTCACCTAATGCTTCATTTATAATGGATGTTTCATAATAATAGAAACCACCAGTCCACCAGAAGAAAATAACTCGGTTAAGCGGGACTCGGATAATCGGGATTCTACTGTAGTGAAAAACATATTTTAATTTTAAGACTTAAAGCTCACGCTTTTATTTTATGTAAAAATGACGTCATTTGCTTTAATATAGATGCTTAAAATTAAATATAGCTTATAATAGCTCCATGTTTTATCAGAAATCATTCATTTATATTTTTCTCAAAATAGCACGTATTTTAATTAATTTTTTTCAATTTTTATGGGAAAGTGGCAACAAGAAGATATAATTGCTATTTTTCAACTATTTTTTTCTTTACTTTCTGCAGAAATGGAGTACTTGAGTTGTCAAAATGAAACAAATGCCGCTAAAAACTACAAAAAAAAAACAACTAATATTTCAAAAATAAATGGAGATACAGTTTTCAAACAAATTGCATTAAAAAGTGCTTTTATTTCCCAATACGGCGGTATAAACATTAAAAATGTGCGATGCTTTGAAGTTTTAAAAAATGCTGTAGAGTACTTAATCGCATAATGAAATATCGGCTTTTGTTTTACGGCTGGCTTATATAAGGTAACGTTATTCTTGGAGGCGACATAAAATAAGCTGGGAGAAAGAAATAGCATACCGGGGGGGGGGGGGGGGGGGCTAATAAAACGTTTAGAATACATACATATGCACAGTACATCAGAAACCTTTGCTTTACGTCTAAATCACTAAAATAAAGAACAGCAAACAAGAAGCAATGCCATACATACTGTACAAAAAGAGCCGAGTTACACCTTTAAAATAAATCCGTCACTTGTTTTTGCTTCTTGCTTTGGAAACATCTTTTCTTTATTCTAAATTGTAAACTATTGTTTTTCTTTTAGTATGGAATAATTTTTATCTCGAAAATGAAGTTATTCTTGATATGCTCTCCTGGAATTTATCATAACTAGGGGATCGTACCCGGGCTTCCCGGGTTAAAGAATATAGGTGAAAACATTTTTTTAAATTGAAAACTAATAATTTTTTATGTGCAATAATTTTTTTAGATTGACCACTGACATTAAAAAAGCAATTTTCATATGGAAAATACGAATTATACAATCTAATATTTTTTTGAAATTTATCAAAAGCGATATTTTTTATAAAATGACGTCATTTGCATCCGCTAAAGCAATTCACTTTTACAATCCAGTTTTTAATTTCGTCTATAAAAAAGTGTGCCTATGACGTCATTACCACGGAATAACAGACAATATTCTTGACATAGCCCATATTTTAATTTCAACTTTTTTTTAAGGTTTTATGTGAAAATGGCAACAAAAAGATACAGTATCTCCTATTTTCGAGTATTTTCAGTTTACTTTCAATGACTTTTAATAGAAATGAGGTACTTTTGCTGCCACGATAAGAAAAATGGTATTAAAAACTACAAAAAAATTAATATCTCAAAAATAAATTGAGATACAGCTTTCAAACAAATTGCATTTAAAAGATAATTTTTTTCCTTATACGATGGTGTAAAAATTTAAAATGTGCGATGTTTAGAAGTTTAAAAATTTGCAGTAGAGAAAATTGCAAAACCAAAATTTTATTTCAAATTTCAAAGTGTTGCCATTCGCAAAATGACGTATGCGTTACGCACAGATATGTTTGTCCTTTATAATATAGATAGTCTTATTTAATTGTTAAATATTTTAATTGCTGTGTTTGCATTTGGTTAATAAAATCATGAAAAGACATCAGGACTTTATATCTGATATTTCAAACATGGCAAACGAATCCAGAAATATTCTTCTATTACTTCCGAATACATGAATTTTTCTGTTTATATTTATAAGAAGGGATTATTGCATTTTCCTTGCTCTTAGCTTGAATTAAAAAAGAAAAAAAAAACAGGAAAAAAAGAAAAAAAAATCGCTTCGCGGATAATCGAGACTTTACTGCATTTTTAAGACGTTAATAAAACCAAATTTCATTTGATTAAATAATAACAAAAAATAAATTACTAATTAAATCCATTCAAATTGGGTGGGCGGAGTGATCTAATTATTGTGTGGGCTTACGCCCCATGGGCCCATATAAGTTGCCGACATTGGAACCACCTCTTATCGTTAAAAAATAAATAAATAAATAAATAAAAAGGGGCTTGAAGAAGAAAACAATTCATAACTTCGTCAATTCACAAGGTATCAAATCCTCATAAATTTATTATAAATCTTCTTAATATTATCTACGACTTTTATATCGACAAGTTTTTGATAGGATCAACTCTTATAGCAAAACCAAATTAAACAAAAATAGGGTTTAAAGAATTATCGTATTGTCAAAATTATGATAAAACCAGCTCTTACTAAAAAAATGAAATTAAAAACTCGTCAAAAGCGGCCAGATAAAACTGTTAAACTGGGTTTATCTCTAATCTTGATTTAGTTTTTGCTGGTGAAATTAGTACTTAACTTTAAAATCTACCTCCGCCTGTACACTGTCAGAAAAAAGCTGTAAATTTATGAGCCTTTGCTGTTCAATTTTCACGGGCAACAGGTGAAAAACGGTCTGATTCACTAAAAAAGCACGGTACGACCCCATACATTTTCCTCCGCTACGGTGTAACCCTTCGTTTTAGTCGTGTTTCGAGAAATAATGTCAGTTAACCGCCAGATTCTTGCTTATCCTGGGATTATTACAGGTAAACAGCAGAGTGGTCCGATGAGATGGGGGAGAAGGTTCAATTTTAACTTCGAACTTTTTAACTTTGAAATTTGCAATTTGCGAAAACTCCTGATGTGATGGTTAAAAATGAAGGTCAATTTTGGATTCAGTGGTACAGAATACATAAGAATCGATTATTAAAAGCTAAAATACATCACATAACCAAACTTTTTCAGACTAGTGTAATCTAATAATATTTTAAAATACGTATCATTTTGTAAAGAATTGAGGCTGTTAATTTAGCATCATTTTATTTATCAAAAATTCTGTTTTTCTTGCTTTTTAAATGTTTATTATAAATTGTATATTTTGAATTAATATGTCAGAATGATTAAAGATTTTAAATTTATATTGCAATGTTAATTTTACTCTCAACCATTTTTTTATATATCTGACGAAATTATATTTCGACTAAATTTGTGAATGACCCCCAAATTGCAGCAAAAAATATGCTCCAACTTTAAACAGCTATTACTCGGTCAATTTTAATCGTAGAATAACGGGACTTTTTTTGTATTACTTGTCAGAGTAAAAGGAAAATTTTACAAAATGTAACTTATAGGACCGGGGGATCGTATAAAAATTTAAATTTCGTAATTTTTTAAGAAATGCTTTTATTGACCCAAATCGCTTTTAAAATATTTCTTTACCTGATTTAAAACATTTTTGTAATTGAAACTAAATGTCTAAGACTAACGGTTTAGGAATTAGCCATTGGACACCGTTGAGACCGGACACCCTGTATAGTCGAGTACCTTTATAAATAGTTTTTCGCAAGTTTCTTAAAATATCCTATTTTTCTGAAATATCCTGTTTTTTGTTTTATCTAGCTGTAAAATAATGGGATTATATATTTTATTAAAAGTTAGAACGTTATTAAAAAACAATTGAGGCCATTTATATGAACCAAGGTTGTGGTTCTTTCAATATTGAATACATTTTCTAGTGAGAAACGTTTTTTTTTTTTTTTTTTTCATAAAAAAACTTCTGAAAAAAGCAAAGTATAAGTTCCTAGAAATAAAAGAAGTGTCAAAACCAAAGAAAAGACAATGATACATAAGTTCTGTAAACTTCATATGCACATAACTGTAAATAATTTCAGTAAAACATAAATGTAAACTTCAAATGCGTTTTATGGAAAATGCACTTTTCAGCGAAAATTCCATACGCAAAACATGCTTTCTCAAAAAGTTATTGAAATATCGCGATACGAATTTCAAACTGCAAGTTTTTGACACTGCTATGAAGGCAATGAATGAAACATTTAATAACAGAATAAATACCTTTTATTTTATAGCTGTTTTCGAGAAATGACAACTATGGATTTTCGAAAAATTGACATGTTAACAGATGCAGTATGCCATAAATTTATAATATATCTTAGATTTTAGTCTATTCCTTCACCATTATCATAACAAATTACGTGTAGACAGAAAATGTATATATATGCAATAGAATTTTCTGCCGACAGTTTTACGTATTGGGCTAAATTTCACTCAATTTTACACTAAATTCTTCAATTTATCAAAAAATAATCCATGTATGGACTATTTTTTGCCTTTCTTCGTGGTTTCGAGTCACAATTTTCCGAAAAATAAATTTAAAGTAGAATTAAATAGCTTTTTTAAGAAAAGTTGCTCGATTGTATTTGCAGAAATCGTTTTTTAAATACATTATGCGTTTTGTAAATTGTTTATTTAGACATCATCTTTCATCTCAATAGATTGTAAATTTTTGTTAAAGTGTTCTGAATGTGTTGCAAAGTGTTTTGTAAATTGTTTATTGAGACATCATCTTTCACCTCAATATACTGTAAAGTTTTGTTACAGTGTTCTGAATATGTTGCAAAGTGTTTTGTAAATTGTTTATTGAGACATCATCTTTCACGTCAATATACTGTAAAGTTTTGTTACAGTGTTCTGAATGTGTTGCAAAGTGTTTTGTAAATTGTTTATTCAGACATCATCTTTCACCTCAATAGACTAAATTTTTGTTAAAGTGTTCTGAATGTGTTGCAAAGTGTTTTGTAAATTGTTTATTTAGACATCATCTTTCACTTCAATATACTGTAAAGTTTTGTTACAGTGTTCTGAATGTGTTGGAAAGTGTTTTGTAAATTGTTTATTCAGACATCATCTTTCATCTCAATATACTGTAAAGTTTTGTTACAAAGTTCTGAATGTGTTGCAAAGTGTTTTGTAAATTGTTTATTCAGACATCATCTTTCACCTCAATAGACTGCAAAGTTTAGTTACAGTATTCTGAATGTGTTTCAAAGGGTTTTGTAAATTGTTTATTCAGATATCATATTTCACCTCAATAGACTGTAAAGTTTTGTTACAGTATTCTGACGGCACTTCAAAGATATATATAACTTTCATTGGGTTTGAAATCGTGAAACATCATGTGCTGAGAGATGTATAACACCATTATCATACAACCTATAAATGAAGATTTCAATAAATCCAAAATTATCTTTCGTACAAGTAAGTACCAGGAAGCAATTATAAGAGAATGTCTTGAAATAATTTTCAATAAAGATATAATATGTAACAATGCATTGTCATGTGACATCCATGGAGTCTAGAAAAAATTGCTGCATAGTAGATGAAAAATCGTTTTGTTAAAAATTTGAATACCTTTTTCACTCAACTATCTTTCATACCACCCTTAAATTACAATGGTCTCTCCTTCACGAATTAGCGCAAAGAGAAATAACAACATTTAAATAACTACTGACGATGACCGTGTGAATTTGTCCGAAAATGCTTTTGATTTTAATTTCATTTTTAGTGTATTTTTAAGGTATTTTAATGTATTTTAAATAATTTTATATTATATATATGCCAATAAAAGGAATCTTAGTACGTTTTACTGTGTTTTATACGGCATTTAATTTTTAACTGGAGGTAAATTTAACACTAGAATTGAATTTTAACATTCCTTTATTGTATATATAAAGTTTGCTTTTTTGTGTTAACAACAAAAAAAAATAAATAAATAAATAAAAATCTTGAAGTGTTACATTTTGAAAAAAATAAGAAAACAGTTTTTTAGTTTATATATATATATATATATATATATACCGCATTCCCCCGCATTAGCCAGCATGCCGCAAAATTCGAGGAGGAACAGATTTTTTAATATTAGTCCCTGGTCTTTTCCGGCATGCCGGAAAAAGCGAGGATCTTCGAAAGTGGAAAGGAATGAGGTTCAGTAGCAGCGATTGGTGTTGGGGAGGAGGGGTGCAATATAGAGCTTCTCCCCACTTTTCTAATTATTTAGTTTACTTTTTGTACATATTTAAGATAAAAAAAACGTGTTTCTTGTGTCTCATATACCAGTTCATACAAAGCTCTCTGCCCAGCTCCCATCCGATATTTACAATGCAGAAATAGATTATCTCATAAATTATTACATGAACACAAATATTCTTAATATATGTAAAATAAGAAAAAATATAATAATTATCTAAATATATAAAGAGAGAAATCTGTGCTTACATTATATCAAAAATTTAATTTTATATGATAATTTAAAAAATTGAAATTTAACTGAAATACAGGATTTTATTCAATGAGAAAGATTAGCGGACTAAAAATTAAAAACGTTGAAAGTACCAAAAAATCGAAAATCTTATTTTTATGAACAAAATTTCTTAAATGTCAAGCTTAAGAAACACGAAAACGCTTGCAGTGCTAACCCTAGCAGTAATAGTTCAAATAAGTCGTAAATTGTTCTTCAAACGTGGCAAATGAAGTGCTTTCGCCTCCTTTTTTTTTTTTCGCTCTCTTGCAAAATTTTCTCTTTTGGACTTTCAACGTTTTCCATTCTTAGTTCAAAATTAGAAATACAAAATTTACTGTATATTTAATCATTTATTATCATTATAATTGCTTTCTTCCTCTGTTAGACCAGAAGTCTCGTCTTTGGCATCAGAATCAGGAATGATATTCTTTTGAATAAGTTCTTTCAAATGATTGTGTAAAAAGTCTATGTTTCTTTTTGTAGTTAAACCACGTTAATTTAACCGCACCTTTTTAATTAGGTCTTCGGAAACTTTTTCCCATACTGCCTTTACCCAGACAGCTATAGTAAGATACGAAGCAGATCGACATTTACCAGACTTCGTGAATTCCAGTTCTCCATTTCTTAGCCAATCACTCTATAAACGCCTAACTTATGCTTTGAAAGTCTTATTCCAATGCACATCCGCGGGCTGTAACAATGGTGTCAAATTTCCAGGAATTATCACAAGCTCTGTTTTATAATGTTGTTTAAAACTGTATTTAATAGTCGTTTTTAGGTGGCATTTTGCACTGTCCAATACTTAGACGGATTTTGGTTTTAAAAAAAATTAGGGCGATTGCCCCAAACTTTTTGCTTATATATATTCATCAAGTCACTATACACAGAAGCTTTCATGGACACAGTGACTACAACATCCTTTAGGAAATCCGACTTTGGAATATTTTTTAAGCCTTTAAAAATTAAAATTGGTTTCAATTTTGTTCCATCGGCCACTGCTCTCAATATAACTGTGTATCGTAGTTATCCTTACCAGTCGTTCTGCATAATATGGATTTAAAGTCATAAGTTTTCTGCTACGGCAGATCAAACCACATATGATATATGTAATCGTCGTCATATATATATAGACAGAGAAAGATTATATATATATAGACATCATGTATCATACGTCATATATATATAGACAGAGACAGAGCATTATTTTCCGGCATGCCGGTAAATACGAGTTTTTCCAGCATGCTGGTGTACCTCGATTTTTTCCGTCATGCCGCCTAATGCGGGGGAATACGGTATATCTATTAATTTATAATAAATTCTTTTTCGTAAAAATGCTCCTTATTGACTGTTTCTTTCGTATCGTAAAAATTCCAAAAAAGGAAAAAAAAAAAGTTTATAGCCGATCATTTTCAAAGCATTAAGATAACTATAGTTTGTTTGGATTGAGATGGATAATCAAAAGCTTTGTGATTTTATATCTACCTATTTATTTTTAAAGAAGCTTCAAATACAGTTTATTAGGGCAATAAATTCCACAGCTGCTGAATACAGCTATTTGCCGTTTAGCGAGATCTGAGTTATGAATAATAGTATTTTTTAACAATTCAAATTTCGAGCCCAGGTCACAAACTGCTTATTCATCAAAGATAAAAATTAACAAGTAAAAATTGAATTTAAAAAATCAAAAAAACCCGACTGCGTAAAAAGCGAACTAATTAATTATTTCTCATCTATGTGAAACTATTTTTTTTTATATTACTTACCTATTTTTTTTATTTACTTGTATTGACGACTTAGTTCCTATCTATAAACACAGTTTTGATGAGGCCTAGAGATGTCTATGATGGTTAGAGTTGCAGTAAAGCTAGAGATCCTACCTACACAACTTCTAGGTTGTTTAATATTTAAACGGAGCTTCTGACTGTAAAATAGTCAATAAAACATCGTCTTCATTTCAAAAGACCTATCCAATGATATGCCACTTAATAGGGTGCGTAAAAAATTTTTTTCATCTCTACCGCTATTTTGTATTTCACGGCCGCCATTTTGAATTTATAAAAACAAAATCCAGCCTATAACCATCGGGCGGTTAAGACGAATCGATAGAGACCCCATTTATTAAAATCCATCCAGCCGTTGGGATATTTCGAGGGTATAAAGAAATCCACATACCCAGATACGCGTGAAACACATAACTCTTCTTTGCAGTTGGGTAAAAAATATGTTTAAAATTTTTAGATTTAATATATTATCATTTCAGAGAGCTTACAAAAACAAAAAATATGATTACAAGTACTGATATTCCAACTTTTTTTTACGTAAAGTATTTATTAATCGTTATATCAAATACTTTTTATTCTCAAATGTCTCAGCCCAATTGAAATGCCCGTTCTCCCGTAAATTTTACAATCATATTTATCAGTATAATTCAGTATTTTTAATCTTTTATCATCATTCATTTAATCAGTCATTCCTCTAATTTTTTAATCGCTACGTCACCGTTCTAAAGTGTTAAGTAAGGATGCACCGAATATTCGGTATCTATTCGGTATTGAGCCTATTCGGCCAATTTACCGAATATTCGGTTTGTCCGAATATCAAACTATTCGGTATACCGAATATTCGGCGTGGCCGAATAGCAAACTATTCGGCCTGCCGAATATTCGGTTTGGCCCAATATTAAAATATTCGGCCCAACCAAATACTTAAAAAAATTTTTAAAACATATTTTTAAAAACCTTATACCAATTCTACGTTTAACAGTCAATTTATAAAGATATTCAGAATAATTAGAAACAGAATCATATATTTAAATAAAAGAGAATGTTTTAACATTATTTATTTGCTGTTTGTTAAGTATTATTTAAGAAAATTAACCAATCACGAGGATTTTCATTGGAATTAATTATGCAGAAGTGCGAACATTGTCCAGTAGATAAGCCGTTTCTTGCTAAGATTTTAAGAACAACGTTTACAATCTCTGAAAATGATCGCCCACCCCAGACACCAATCTAGAATGCATTTAAAAACTTCCTTGCTTAATCAGAGGGAGTAGAACAGTTATTCTTGCTGAGTTGCCACCCTATAAAATTTGAATAGATTGTATTATTTATTTACTTTTACTTTAGTCTCTTCCTGACAAACAAGTAATATATAATCCTGCATAATTTTTCTTCCAATTATTTCACAATTTCCCTTTGATTTTAAAATGTTTGTTTTAGAATTTAAGAAAATTTTATTCTTTTGTTTTAATTCACAGAAGAAGCCATGAAATTTAAAATTTTATTAATTAAAAAAGTTTTATAACTATCCTCTTCTTAAATAACTCAAAGTTGATTTTTTTCAGGATAAAGTTTACTTGAAAAAAGCTCTTGATTATCAAAATGAAAGTTTCTGTTTTAAATATTATGTAAAACAGTTTTAAAATTTAACATTTTAATGCCCTAAACTTTGAAATATAAAATTATTCGACAAGCCGAATATTCGGTATTCGGCCTAGCAATTACTATTCGGCCAGCCGAATATTCGGTATTCGGTTCGCCTGTAGGCCGAATATTCGGTATTCGGCCAAAATCACTATTCGGTGCATCCCTAGTGTTAAGTATAGTGCATGATATGTTTCAGAATCCAAACATAAACGTTTTCTTAACACTTTCCAGGCAGGAGACTGTGATCACAGTACTGATAGGACGAAGCATCAAAAAGCGGCTAAAAACCAGTTTTCGTTTGCGAGATCTGGCAACTAAGAAATTTTGCATAAAATACAATTACACAGTACTTATAAACTAAAAAACGCAAAGCTCACAAAAAAATCTTTGCACATTAATTTTTTATACCAATTTAAAGTAGTACCTACCCTAAAGCTGACATTATAAAGCTAACGTTCAGTGTTTTGGCTAGTATAATCACTTTTAAATAAGAATGAAGATAAAATTTATCGAATTGACATAATTTACTAATAAATATTAAATAATGACAATAATATATTACCTTTAATATTTGCTGTTTACACTCTCCCGCTTCCAA
Source organism: Maratus speciosus (assembly GCA_963932465.1). NCBI lineage: Eukaryota > Metazoa > Arthropoda > Arachnida > Araneae > Salticidae > Maratus > Maratus speciosus. Next base: position 617,752,861 of record OZ010788.1, on the reverse strand, counting down.
AGTTTGTTCTTAATCTCAGTTGAATGATTATTATTTCGAATTCGTACCAGAATTTTTTTAATATAAATTTTATCTTAATTCACGAAATGTCTATCATTATATAAACTCTGTGACAAAATAGTATAATATATTGTAAACTCTGTAACAAAACAAAATTGCTCTAAAAAGTGCCCTTTTTTGTAGATCTATGACTTTTGTCATTTTCTTGAGTGGCCTGCCCTTAGGCAGCTTTAACCGTGCTTAACACATTTCGCTTGCTCTGCATAATTTCGTGAAAATCATGTATTATTTATTTATTTTTATTTATTCTATTTTATATAACAAGTTCGATATTATCGCATTGAATCTATGTACTTTTAAGTGTCTAAATACCAGATAGCATTTATTAAAAAAAGCGGATTCATAACACGACGTGTAATGTTCGTGAGCTTAATGTTAATGACAGAAAATAAACGCTAAAATGTAACTATAAATAAAAGTTGGTTCAAATAATTAATATGTAAAAAAAAAAAAAAAATCAAGTTTGAACACCGTAAAACAAAAAAATAATTTATTTATATAATTAATATTTTGAGATTTTTTAAAAGTTCTTTTAGCACCGGAAAACTGTTTAATAACACTGTTACAAGAATATAACTCTTACAGTCGGCATTGCGGTTTCATGACGTGGAAAATGAGTTTTCAATGCGTCATTGGGAGATAGATTTGGCTATTTGTGACGATGTGCAGATGATTCAAAAATCGTAGCGTTTGACTTCACATTGTTTCTTCAAAATGGACTCACAAAATGCCGTCACTTGAGAATCATAATGTGACGAAAGAAATGTGCCTCCTTTTGGTCAGTGTCACCATTTGTAACGATTGGGGCGATTCACCATTGGCCTTATTAATGGAACGGTATATTTTTCCATTTCCTACTATTAGTTCACACTCTCCCTATATATATCTTGTTAAAATTTTCGATCGTAATAAAATACTTATTATTCATCCACTCAAGTTCAAATGCATTTTTTTAAACTTGTAGTGGATGACACTTGATGTTAACCCCTTGAGGGGCACCGGTATATATTATATATCACCTACGATTAATGAAGTTTTACACCAGAAAAAATTTTATTAAATTTTACTTTTCTGACTTTGGTGGAAAAAAGACGTAAAATTGCTTTTACTTATTATGAAATAGAATTTTTCATAGATACCGGTGAGAATTCAGCATTTCACAAACGTAATTGCTTGCCCCTCAAGGGGTTACAGTTTTTTCAAATATTAGTTCATTAATTAAATTTAATTAATTATTTTTAGTTTTATATGGGAGACAAAATGGCGGCCATTGGTTATTGAACAGCATTTAATGCATTTCCATACCTATAAGGGGGGCTTACCATAGGAGGGACCCTGTTCTGTCGCCAAAAGTGACGCCAACTTGGCGATATCTCTAATATTTCGCCAAATTCCCATAGACTTCCATTGTAAACCAATAGGGTTTACTTGCTTATAGAAAATTAACAAATTGAGATATTTCAATGCAACAAAATCTAATATTAGCTTAACACTAGAAAGACGGGAATTTTACTCAAATTTTATAAAAAAAATATTTAACACCCGAATTTTTATTTTAAATTATTAAATTATTTATTTAACTAGTTTTTTTTTTTCTCTTTGTATCTTTTAAACTAGTTTTATAAAGAAATTTCTGGTTCGAACCGAAATATATTTATTTGGTAGCGGTCAAAATGAACGCTCATCGTCTTTCTAGTGTTAAGGGATTATATTAAATTTTTATTTGATGACCTAAGTAGGAATTGACTTTAAAAAAAAATTATATTACTTGTTGTCTTCTTACTTTTTGGGGGGAGAAGGGAGGAGAGTTATAGTGCTGGCTTAAAAAAAAAAAAAAAAAATGTTGATGTTATAGCTTTGATGTCACTCAGTAATATTTTTTACATCTGTAACTTTAGTTTTTAGGATCATAACACTATATCTTTGTCGAAATCAGACAATATAAAAATTTGCAAAGTTTTAGAATCTCCACAAAGATTGCTTTTGTCTTCATTTCAAAGGATTAAGCAAAAACGGCAGACAAACCACTTTCCTTCCAAAAGAATCTGAATCCACGTGAGACTTGCAATCAAGAGAAAAATCCCTTTTTCAATAGCCTACTTAATTTGCTATTTTATAAAATACGCCATACTAGTAAAACGTTAGAGAATTGCTGTAGAAAATTAGTGTCGAAAGAAAGCAATCAAATAAATAGAATTTCTCAATGAGTTGAGAAATCAAGCCATTTAACACTAGAACAGCCAGAAATTTTACTCAAGTGTTATAAAAATATTTCACACCAGAATCTTTATTAAAAACTTATCTAACTTATTTATTTAACGTATTTCTCCGTGGTACATATTTAACTTATTTTAGAAAGAAATTTCTGGTGGGAATCGAAGCATTTTTTTTTTTTTTGGTACCGGTCAAAATGACCGCTATAGCCGTTCTAGTGTTAAAAAGAATCATACACATTAAGCATTCTAGATTCTATTCCTCTACATTTATACTTCAAATCCATATTTTTGTGTTGCAGAACATATAGGAATAAGAAATACTATTTTGAAAAAAAAAAAAAAAAAAAAAAAAAAAAACTTTTTTTTTATAATCATTGTTTCCATAATAGTAACTGCAAGAAATAAATAAAAAGTGATATAATAATTGTTCAAAGAGATGTATAAACTTTTATCAGTCTTTTATTTTTCCGTTTCGCGTTTTATGAGAGAAAGTAAAAAAACAATTTTTAATTTAATGTGTATTTCTAAATTAAGATTTTTAAAAATTAAAACTCATAATTTAACTAATTATAAATCTCACTAGAAATATAAATTTATATGAAAATTGTTTACAAAACATGAGAAGTTAAAATTAAATAAACGATATTTCTTCTATCTTGTATAATATCGAGTTAAAATAATTATCTGAACAATATCTACTCGATTGCAAAAACTGATATTTCGCCAATTTTTCTCGATTTTTCATCAGTAAGCTCAACAAATGGAGTGTTATTCCAGCATGCTGTATTACGGAATGGTAACTAACTTTCCTTTCGAGTACAGCTGTTTTTTAACAAAAAAAAATTCTGCTTAGATTAATATAGTAAATATTGTAGTTATACAAAAAGAGTCCTATAAAAACTGTTGAATTTCTGCCATATATATTATAGTCAAATTTAAAAAGAATACACGATGGGACTCCGTGCGATAGTTGAAACTTATAAAATCTAAATTCATGGCAATTTATCTTCCTAAAAGCATTTTATATGATAACATCGCTGTTAATTTATAAGACAAATTACTCGATTTTTTATATTAAAATAGTTCAGGTACATGTGCCGCAAGGTCAGGCCTCCAAAAAATATAAATAAATTTATAGGCAATGAGACGAAGGGTTACAAAACTCAGTTTCTGTTTCATGTTGTATTAAAATTTTATATAAATAAATGCCTGGAATACATATGTTATCAAGAGTCGGAAGAACGTTGCTTCACGCTTTACCAAATTTCGAACATTGTGTCAAAATAAGGATTTTTAACGTACCTACACTGTAAAAAAAAATCTGTAGTTCTACAGATGTAAAGTTACATGCTTACTAAACTTTCATCTGTAACTGTACAAAAAAAAAAACTGCAAATCTAGAAAACTAGTTTTTGTAAAGCTACAGAAATCTGTAACTTTACAAATGAATCTGCTAAAATTACCGTAATCTTAGTAAAATTTTATCTGTAACCCTGGTTGCAGTTACAAGAAAAGTTCTAGGCATCTCAGTTTCCTATAAAATTCTTAATAACCTTACAGATTTTTTGATTTTCGGCGCAAAAGTGTGTCTGTTATATGAATTTTTGTTGTTATATACCGTTACATAAAATATTTTAGGAATCCCAGTTTCCAAGGAAAACTTTAGTAACTTTACAGATTTTTTTACAGTGTGGTTGTTACTATAACACTGCATATTCGTTTAATAAGCATAAAACTAAAAATAGTTTTTTAATACACTCTTTTATAAATAATGTTTATCTTGAATATCGCGCCTAATTTCCTGACTGTAATTCATGATTTTTCCAAAAAATGTGTTTCTTTTTTTTTAGGATCACCTACACAATTGTGTAGATCAAGTCTTAAAGGGTTAATGAAGATGCTTTATTAAAGTTTTCAACGGGTTCGCTCTTCTGCGAATTTTAAGGAAATTATGAAAAATCCGGAAGTTTACAGTTATATTAGTCAGTTACCGTGTATGTAATATCAACTACATTCCTAAACATGCAGCGTGATGTAGTTCATTGTTTAGATGCTGATGGTGGCCATTTCCATAACTTTTCTTGATTTTGTTACGCTTCACGTTGTTTTGAGAATTCTTAGGAGTTGGAGCCATCTTTCCGCCAAATGTTTAATTATTTTTACCTGACTGCCTTGAAGGGTTATGTGCTTCACGCGTATCTGGGTATGTGGATTTCTTTATGCACTCGAAACATCTCAACGGCTGGATGGATAGGCCTCTATCGATTCGTCTTAACCGTCCGATGGTTATAGGCTAGATTAGGTTTTTATAAATTCAGAATGGAGGCCGTAAAATACAAAATGGCGGTAGAGACGAAAAAAAAATTTTACGCACCCTATTGAGTGGCATATCATTGGATAGGTCTTTAAAATGAAGACGATGTTTCATTGACTATTTTACAGTCAGAAGCTTCGTTTAAATTTTACGCAACCTGGAAGTTGTGTAGGTACGATCTCTAGTTTTACTGCAACTGTAATCTTCATAGACAGTTATAGGCCTCATCAAAAAGGTGTTTATAGATAGGAGCTAACAATTAAACGCAACTTAAAAGTCATCAATACAAGTAAATAAAGATTAGGTAAGTAATATAAAAAATAGTTTAACAATGATGAGAAATAATTAATTAGTGCGCTTTTTATGCAGTCGGATTTTTTTTATTTTTAAAATTTAATTTTTACTTGTTATAATTATTGTGTGCATAATTTATAAGCTACCTTAAAGGCCTGATAATATTTTCCTTTTTTAGTGAGTGTCCTTTTTTAGGATATCTGGCAATATTTCTATGTTATCTAATTTTAATAATTTCTACGTCTGATAAACACGACTTTTACAAAAAGCGACTTGATTCTACTCCTCTGAATAAAACATAAATAAATCGCGCACTTTATTTAGACGATAATGATAAATATATTTCCAACTGATCAAAATCTTGAGATACTAAAAATAAAGGAATTATTTTAAACTGACAGGGAATCTTTGAGAAATGTCCCTAAATTTCACTTCAAATTGGTTTTACAAACTATTACAGATACTTTTCGAATTCAAACTATTCATTTTACGTCAAGATATTCGACAGGTATTTGATCTTCCATCTGGAAGCGTTTCGATTTCACTTCTATTCCAGATATTTTTTACGTGTAACCTGTTAAAATAAAACAAGTTGACTAGAATTTCTTGTACAGAATTTTGAAATATTTCTAGAATCTCTTTGCTAAAAGAAAAACATTTGCGTTTCCTTTCCCTTTTTTGCCTTTTTCTTACTTCTTGTACAGATTACTTTTCTTATCAATCAGTACACAATTTATCTTTTTTATTATTTTTAGATGACTTTGTAATCACAGTAAAACCTCCCTAAAGCGACCACGTTCCATTCCAATAAAAATGGTTTGCTCCGAGAGGTGGTCTCTTAATGGAGGTCATGTTTAAATCTATATTTTAATTGTTGAAAAAAGGTAACAATTAATACTAAAATTTAATTTTCACACTAGAAAAAAATGTAAAAATTTTAGTATCAAAACAAAAATAAGTTAATTATTGCAGAGTTTAAAAAAATTAATACCTTGACATTTACATTGGTTTTACGGTTTTATATTTTATAACTTTTTTTCCAAGTTCTTTCGAAGTTCACTAAATAAATGCCATTTTTTCTGGACGGAAACAAATAATGACGATTTCATTAATTTATTTCTTTGAGAGTTTCTTGACAGAATAGGGCAGGGGAGTTTATTGACGGTCGTTCTTAATTTGTCATCAGAGTTAAATTCATTACCTAAATAGGCACAAAGTGGTTTAAACATTCAAAAGTTACCGGAATAAAAAAAAATCTAAACTCAGTTTGGAATAAAAAAAATCTAAACTTAGTTTAGAAGTTTGGTAAATAATGCGCTCTCCGGAATTATTTTTCTAATAAAAGACATCTAATCAAGCGACCAGGAAAAAACGGAATTTGTTTCATTTTCTTCAAAGAAATGGGTCGCTCATGGAGGGAGTTCAACTGAGGTGGTCTCTGAATGGAGGTAAAATTAGTATTGAGCCTATGGGAATAAATTTCGTTCCATGAAAAAATGGTCGTTCAGGGAGGTGGTCGTATAGGGAGGTTTCACTGTATATAAATACATAGCACCTATAGTCGTCGTCTGGTCCAACTGTCTGTCCGTCTCTTGCATATAGCAGCGCAAAAAATTACCCATCCGATTGGTTTGAAATTTAATTTATAATCTGCAGAATTTTGTTAAGTCATGACAAATTTTATGAAAATCGAATCAAAACTTAAAAAGTTATTAATAAAAGTTTTCACCATTCTGTTAAATCCTATCGTACGTAATGAATTCAATGATATCCCACAATAGGTAATGATTCTACGTTGCCATGGTGAAGACGTCCTATTTAAGATGGAATCTTATTATTTCCGTATTATTGAATTTAATATATAGAATCGTAATAAATTTTGTATTCGTGCACTTTTTGGATAAGAGTGCAACAGCTATTGAACCAAGATCTAAGTATTTATAAAACTAGTTATAGTACGAACGCAACTCATTTGCCATGTTTGACGTACTACAATTCACGACTTGTTTAATGAAGATGTTGTTACAAAGTTCCTTATATCTAGTGAAAATTATGTTTAAATGTGAAAAGGAAGAGATGCATATGACATGACTGGCAAACTCTATACATGGCGCTATTGACCAGTACACTTGGCCACATATTTTGAACATTCGTAACGACTTAAGCTGCGTTTACATTATGGCGTAGTCGTCTCTGCACGTCTACGATGTCTGTGAAACAGACATTTCCAACCAATCGTAATGCTTCGTTGGTTGTTTACACGCCACTGATTGGTTGGCATTTGTGATTTAACTCTTGGAACGCAAACGCATAGGACGATAACGTCATAAGGACATGGGAATTGAGGAACTCTGCAGACCATTTTGCTAACCAAACATTTACCTTAGAGTTCAGCGAAAACGAAGCTCTATGAATAAATGTAAGTCTTAAAAAGGTTGTCGGGTCTGTTTAGTCTAAGCTTGAAACTCTATAATGTAAAATAGCAGAAATATTTAGAAAATACTTAAAAGCCGACATCATCATTAATAGACGTAAAATTGCTTCGGAGAGAGAATTTAGCTTAGTGACAAATTATTTCAAGTTGAGAGTATAAGAGAAAGTCAAATGAAACCGAACACACACTAAAAAGTGATAAAGGAAAATTTTTATTCAAAAATAATTCCCAGAAATGTTAAGTTGTTTATCCCACTAGGACACGACACGATCCATTCCAGCCTTGTAGAAAGCACTAGGTTGCTGATGGATCCATTAACCTCAGCCACTCTTGCACTTCCTCGCCCGAATGAAACCGACGTCCACGAATAGCATGCACGGAGCCATGGTTAATTCCGATCTGATCCGGGTATCTGGTCCTCTGTAATTCGTCAGTTTTTCCGGATAAAACTATCGATCTACGCAATCACATCAGGAGTAATGGCTCCATGGTCCTGTCCTGGCCGGGGATCGTCTTGCAGTGATGTGCGTCCTTCTCAGAGTCTCTTATGCCACTCGTGCACACTTGTCCGTGGCATGCAGTGTTCGCCCTTGACAGAAGACATGCGACGACGAATTCCGGGTGTACCAGCAACCTCAGCCACCAAAAACCGAACCACAGCTCTCTGTTCTTATTTGCCTGCCTCCATTTCTAATGCTGGACGACCGCACTTTTCACTACACTCACCTACAGGGAAATAAAAAAACAACTGTGAGTGCCTGTGAGCTGTCTTTGCGCATTTCTACCAACCCTTGAGACGGAAATATCGATATGTTACAACAAAGTTGCCAATTTTGGCAAGGAATGTGTTATACGGCGCGTGTTCTGTTTTCATTTCACTGCCCCTCATAAATTATGACCCAGCGATTTTTCTACTTTCCTGATTTTATCAGGCCATTTTCCTGATTTTTGTAATAGGAATTGTAGCCTGACAGTCGTTTTTCTGGAATATCTATATATATATTACGCTATCGTAAATGGCATAGAAATCGCGATTATTTGTTAATTGTTCAATGGCAACGTCCGAATGAAACTCACCTCATTGGTTATTGAACAGCATGTGATGCATCTCCATACCTATAAGGGGGTAACCGTAGGGAGGACCCTGTTCCGTCGCCAAATACCGCCAAGTTTGTCACCAACTTGGCGATATATTGCCAAAATTAGTCGCCAAATGTGATGCCAATTTGGCGATATCTCTAATATATCTCCAAATTCCCATAGACTTACATTGTAAACCAAAAAGTTTTTCTTGCTTACAGAAAATCAAGAAATTGATTTATTTTAATATAACAAAACTAATATTAGCTTAATACTTCAGGCAATAGGGGATTTTACCTGGCAAAATTAATGGAAGTTCTGGAAATAGGCTTACTTTATGTTTTTTGGGTCGCTGAATCCGAATTTGTAACTTCCCACCAAAATTTCCCCCGGAAACCTCGCCCCCAAATTTTAGTAAAATGTTCCCCAAAAAAGGTTTTTATTAAAAAAATCATTCTTTTATTGTTTTAGGGGAAAAGTATCTAGAAATTCAGAAAGTAGACAAAATTTGCAACAAATTAGATATATGACATTATGACTTAGGATGAAGGGGAAGGGGGGATCTGCCTCGGAACATGCGCCGCGGTGCTGCGTGGGCTCAGTTGTGCAATTCCACTTAACCACTCACACGTTTACATTCGCCCTCCCATCTCCCCTTCGAACTTTCTCTATAAGGTTTACTTTAAGTTTTTTGGATCGCTGAATCCGAATTTTTAACTTACCCTCAAAATTTAGACCCCCGACCCCCCCCCCCCAAAAAAAAAAATAGTTGTTTTTAACTTAAATTTCTTATTGTTTTAGGGGAAAAGCATTACGAAATTCAGAAACGACAAAATTTGCAACAAATAGGATAGATGACATTATGACGTAGGATGAACGGGGAGGGAGAGGGCTACCTCTGAACATGCACACTGTAAAAAAAAATACGACCAGTTTTCCTGTAGGAATCGGAAAAATAGTAGCCCTTATCGTACCGGAAAAATTTCCGACCCAGCTCGGAATAAAATACGTGAAATCGGAATAGAATCCGTAAAATATCGTTTCATTGACTATTTCCTTTTTTTTTACGGATTTTAATCCGAGCTGGGTCGGAAAATTTTCCGGTACGGTTGGTTGGTTGTATTTATGTCGGCCAATTATCTGCACGTGGGATATAGGCCCTAAGGGGGAGAATGCCTTCCGTCAAGGTCTTTCTAAGGGAACCTAACCCTTATTAATGCTTGGAGAACCAAGGTTCGGAGAAAACCACGAAAACTCCGATCGATTAGGCCGATGGGCGCGATTGGGATCGAACCCAGCACCTCCCGTCTACCAGCTTCGAGAGAAGAACCTCTCGGCCACTGGTGGGGCATTTTCCGGTACGATAAAGGCAACTATTTTTCCGATTCCTACAGGAAAACAGGTCGAATTTTTTTTACAGTGCACTGCGGCGCTTCGTGCACTAAGTTATGAAGTCCAGGCAAAAGGGGATTTTACCTGGAAAAATTAATACTAGTTCTGGATTTCGACTCACTTGATGATTTTTGGTTTGCTGAATCCGAATTTGTAACTTCCCACCAAAATTTAACCCGGCAACCCCCCAAAAAATTGATTTTTTGAAAAAAATTGGTTTTTGAGAAAAGCGCGCGGGGAATGTTCCGAGGTAGCCCCCTCTCTCCCCGTTTATCCTATTTGTTGCAAATTTTGTGTAGTTTCTGAATTCTGTAATGCTTTTCCCCTAAAACAATAAGAAATTTAAGTTAAAAACAACTATTTTGGGGGTTTTCGGTTGGAGAATTTTTGGGGGTAAGTTAAAAATTCGGATTCAGCGACCCAAAAAACTTAAAGTAAACCTTATAGAGAAAGTTCGGAGGGGAGATGTAAAGGTGTGAGTGGTTAAGTGGAATTGCGCAACTTAGTCCACGCAGCACTGCGGCGCAGTTCCGAGGCAGATCCCCCCTTCCCCTTCATCCTAAGTCATAATGTCATATATCTAATTTGTTACAAATTTTGTCTACTTTCTGAATTTCTAGATACTTTTTCCCTAAAACAATAAAAAAATGATTTTTTTAATAAAAACCTTTTGGAGGGAACATTTTACCAAAATTTGGGGGGGTTGCCGGGGAAATTTTGGTGGGAAGTTACAAATTCGGATTCAGCGTCCCAAAAATCATAAAGTAAGCCTATTTCTAGAACTGCCATGAATTTTGCTAGGTAGAGTCCCTATACGGTCTCTATTGCCTGGACTATAAGGGATTATAGTACTTATATTTAAGGGAGTGCAAGTAAATTAAATTATGAATAAAAGTAACATGATGCAATGCTTAGCATGCTTTCCCAAACATGCATTTTAAGGCAGACCAAACTAATCGCCAAGGGCGGCTAGTTCACTAAATAAATTCCATTCATTCACTGAAGACTTGCATTTTTATTATAGATCTGCCTTTACCACACAAAAAGCGAAATATCTCGTAATAATATGGAAAATATATTAAAAACTCAATTACCGTATTTACTCTTGTCGCAATTCTGTCCAGGTTCAGCCAAATCTGAATTACATCCGTGGTATAATTCTGAACCTAATCTCTTATACTCTACAAAAAAAAAAAAAAAAAAAAAAAAAGCCGGAAAACCTAAATTATCAAAATGACAATGATGTACGCCAAATGAACAGGTGCTTCTTACAAATCCTCTCATTCTGGCTTTTAACAGTTCATCTCTGCCTACAAGAATCAAAGCAGCATATCTTAGCTATGTTATTAGGCCTTACATTCCCAACCCTTAGCGATACTTTTACTGTCAACATTACGGTCATGCTAAAACAACACGCAGTGGTTCCTGTGCAGAAGTAACCTACGGCAGTAAATTTTGTGAAAAAGGCTAAATGTTGTGCAAGCTATAAAGATGACGGTGCAACATACACCCGAGCTTGTGCAAACTAGATTCAAGAAAAAGAGATTATTACCCGTAAAATTATTCAAAACTTCTTACCGTGAAGCTCCGAAACTTGTTGAATTCAGAATAACATCTGTAGGTATTTCGTACTCTGCATTCAAAATTTATAAGACACGTAAACATCCAAAACTCAATCCTCTTTACTACCAAATTATTCGCTTGTTGTACTAACATCCAGCACTATAAAGAAAAAACCTGTAAAGTGTATTCTACATTTAATACGAAAAATATGTCAGCAATTAAAACATTTACCGCCAACAACAGAACCGTTTACAATAGAATGCTATAATCCTCCTATACATTACATCATGTTATAGATCAATTATAAAAATACTTCTTGAGGTAATTCTCCAAAGGCATCTAAACATGAGCCGTAGAAAGTGTCTGTTCCATCAACAAGAAAATTTCGAAAACCCTTATAGACCGGGAGCCGGCAGCAGAGACACATGGTTCGTATGGATACCGTTATTTCTCCAGAAAAACTACCAGTATTTTTTTTTATAGAAAAAGAAATCTAGATTAAACGCGCAAAATTTCGCCTTCTTTTAAGAAGAGATTTTCTATAAGATAATACTGGTGCCGAAAAATTTTCTGGTCTGCAAAATTCAAGGAGGCGTACGAACCATGAGACAACCACCTCATTAAATTGGAGGATGGAATTCCAGAATTAGCTAAAACTCGGTTCCCATATTATAACGCAATCGGTCTGCCAAGTCATATCTTGGTGGAAAACACCTAAAAACCCGATATTACCGGTTGACTCGTAGGTTTACCATTTTGTTTTCCTGCTCCCAGTCCGCCATGTTTTCATACCTTTGGGTGCAGGAAAACGCAATGGTAACGCGACCGCTAAAATCGGAATTTTAGGTGTTTTCCACCAATATATGACTTGGCAGATCGATTGCGTTTTAATATGGGAATCGAGTTTTAGCTAATTCTAGAATTTCAGCCTTCAACTCGATGAGGTGGTTATCTGTGCTGCCAGCTCCCGGTTTATTATGATTTTGCAATTTGAAAGCAAAAGTCATTTGTTCAGAAAGAGGAAAAGAATATATCCTGTCAAGTCTCTTCGCACTGGGAAACTGTGAAGAAAAAAAGTAAGAAATCACATCTTGGCGAAACGTTTAATACTACATATTAACAATGTAGTGGATTTCAGCAGTTTAAGGTATTGATAATATACTATATTAAACCAGTTATTAGAGGAAGTTAGGGTATTATGGAATACCATTTACATTTTGATTTACAAGTCAAAAATTGAGATACATTAAAAGTTAGTATAGTGCAAACTTTGACATTTTCTTAACACATTTTTAATGCGTTTAAAGCAAAAGAAAAAAAATACATATCGATATTTAGATTTTAAAAAAGAATTACATTTTTAGGGTAATATAAACCAGTCGAGAAATGGGAAATAGGGTTATAAGGAATATTAAAATTGCTAGATAAACCATTATTTACAAGAATAGCCAAGATTATGTAATCAGTAAGCAGTAGTAATTCATCTGCAAATCATCAGATTCTTTCAAAATTGTTTTAATTTTTAAAAATTCACAAATGTAGTATGTTGTTTACAAGGAATATTACAATTGCAAAAAAAAAAAAAAACACGATTTACAAGAAAAGCCAAGATTATGTAATGAGTAAACAGTAGTACATCATTTACAAATAATCAGATGCTTTGAAAAAATGTTTTAATTTTTACAAAAATGACAAATGTAGTAAGTTGTTTCGGCCCCATCATAGTCCACATGGACCCACATAGCACGCATCAGGCATTTTAACCCCTACTCCCCTCTTCCATCCTCTAACAATTTTCCATGGCAAAACAGGTCTTCGCCATCTGGTGGTGTTTAATCTGGTAAAACGCACATCGCAGATGATACGTCGGAGTGGAGTAAATGTACCTCTTCAATATAGTCGTTTTGAAGAATTTCTGTACCTGATATTTCATATAACCCGACACGCCATCTTGAAAAAAAAAACTCTTCGGTCGTCAACAAGTAAACATAGAGGTAAACGGGCTAACACAGAATAAATATGACTGTTCAACTTATTACTAAACTTGGTTAACATCACTGACGAAGACATTTTATAATTAATATGAATTTTATAAAACTTACCTGCAAAAAAACTGCAACAATTGAGAATAAGATTTGATTTCACCGCGTCACTCCAACAACAGGTATCCAAACCGATCTTACCGTAATTCATCATGCGAGTACTAGGAAGTCGTTTGGCAGATTTATGCTTGGCTGCAGCACCGTACGGGCCATACATTGAAGTATTCCATATTGCCCGACCATTCCATAATACCCGAATTTCCTCTACATCAACATCTCAAGACCTAAAGTTAAAATAATAGAGTAAAATCTCGTTACAACAAATCTATATGAAAACTGATTAAATTCGCTATACTGAATTTTTTTTAAGCTAATATTTTTATAACGCAATAGGATAATAATAATCCAAATAATATTTATTATTATTATTGATTCATTGATTTATTGATTATTAAATATTTTTTTAACAATCCAAATAATATTTGTTAAAGAGAAATTCATTATAACAAGATTCTGCTGTACTTACCAATGCATATCCATTGCTTTAGCACAAACGAAATGGCACCATAGATGACAGAAAGATTCCTTATTCTGAATTTGACACTTTAGGAGTCTGGTAATTTAGACTCACAAATATGAATCTAAAATGACGAGCTCCCTTAAAATATCAATTTACAGTAGAGCGCCGAGACCGAGGCCGATCCGGTTAATGAAAAATGCGGGTAATTGGACAACTTTAAAAATCAGCTACGACAATGTTTTTAACTTCCCTGCACACTTTTTTTAGGCTTAGAACTGGAAATTGTAGTAGTGCACATTTTAGCATATTGCATATGTCGAATTTAGAAGTTACTTTTTAACCCTTAAATGCGCAATTTTTTATTTTGTTTCGAAAAAATTATATATGATTCTCTGAAAGGTTTATTACACAGGAAAATAATGAAAAACATCAGAGATACATTTTTCATATAATACGTCAATCTTTTCGTCTGTTGCACATCTGCAATATAAATAAGAACTAATGTCGTGCGGCTGTTTTACGCTAAAATAATGCAAATTAGTAAATATTTTATAAGTATGTCTCCAAATACCTTATTTTATAAAAATTTAACCTTTAACCCTTTAATTCGCAAAATAAAATACGTTCTGAAAATTACGTAGTACAGCGAATCTGACTTTACACCAGAAAGTTTCAATAGTTAATCTCGCTTTATTTAAAAACGGAATGTCTGTTATTAATTAAAGCAAATATTGCTATTTTCATTTTCTGGTGTCTATTAAGTATATACGAATAAAAAAATCTATTACATTCAAAACAATGTTGTTTGCATATATGCAAAGCTGCACACTAAAGGGTTAAAACTTTTTTATTTATTTATTTCCTACAACATTGGTACAATGTTATACATTGAAATTATTGCATGTATATATGCATACACTCTACGAATAAACGCGAGCACGGAGATGGTGGGCCCTTCTTTCCGAGGACAAAGAAGCAATTTTTCAACCACTTCAGAGAATTTAAAGATAAATATATGTTCCTGGGGCGGGGGATATGCGTGGGACACTCGCGCGTTAGAAGTGAAACTTCGTAGGTCTAGAAATAGTTAATTTTATGCATTGCTCTCTCGATTTTATTATATCAGGATTAGGAAATGGTTATTTAACGGTTAACTGTCGTGACATCCAGCCGAATTTAACCTACCGCGCCTAAAGAATTTTCACTTCAAAAATCTTGAAGAAGGTGGGAAAAAATGTATGGTCCTTGATCGATCCGATTGATTGGAGAATCCGGTTAATAGGCGTCCGGATAATCGGCGCTCTACTATAATTGTTAGTAACGTAATTCACGCAGTAACAAATTCAAGGGCTTTGAACATGTGAATGGCCTTCAAAACATCATTTTTTTATTACAAAATCTTTAAGATAAATAATTATGAAAAATACTTTTTTTCTTGAATACACACTGTTTTGAAGGCATTTTGTAGTTCACTTCAGTGATGTATATCAATTTCACTGCGTTTGAAATAGTGTAACATCATTAAAATACACCGCAAACGATTCTCCTTATAGACCATAATGTAACGGAAATTTTGAGTGCCCCTGTAAGCGAAATATAAATGCTACACGCTCCATTTTCAATAGCGAACATGCCATAGTAAACATCCATAACATATATAAATTAGATGGCAATTCTAGTGTATTTTAGCGAGTTAGAGAACGGACAGACAGGCAGACGGTACACGGACAAACCGAATTCATAAGCACTATTCAACTCAGTTGGAAATTTGAAAAAATGAACTTCAAGCATAAAAAATAATCTGAATAATAATATATTACTCACCGCACATTTATTAAACAAATAAAGTCCCCAATAAGGCATTTTATGCTCAAAATTCAATATACTTTGACATAAAGTTTATAGCTTTGACGTGTTTTGTAAATAATGCATAACCGTAGTTGTGGAGCAAACATTCAAACCGTGTTTTCTCACAAAAAAATAAAAAATGAGTTACTGTTATTTTTATGAACTCTGTGTTAAATTGCACAGAAATAAATGATATTTTTTACTAAAAAAATTTTTCTCCGATTATAAATCAATTTTAAAACTTGACGTTTCAATCAAAGAGTGTTTCCTCCAAAGCCTGCATTCAATCAAGCAGTGATTTCTCCAGTCTGCCAATCACAGTTGTCACTTAATGTGTACTTTCGAAACCTACCATACATATCACAATTGAAACGGATTGTTTTAGAAAAAAATAAGAGAACTGTTAAAGTTAAAGTCTTCCAGAATTATAGATTTCAAGATCTAAATGAAGAATATGGTGTAAATCTTCTTAAAAAGGGAGTTACTGTTGCCTTGTTCAAAGGGTTGTTTTAGAATCTCTTCCTCTTAGCCACGCCATACCAGTTGAAAAGAACAAAGATGTTAAAAAACTTTTGAAGGTAATGTATAGTGAACAGTGGCAAAATCAACCTGGTGATATATTCAAATGATACAACCACATTATCCATGATTGATAAGCCTGCAATAAAAAAGAGGGGGGTGTGTATAACTGTCTAGATGAAGATATTGGTTTTAAAATTTGAAGTGGATTTCTGGCAAACGAGTATTTATTTAGTAAATATTTAATGAATACTACTAGGTACCATAATCTGTCATTTTATTTTAACCATAATCAACTGAAATTCGGTATTTATTCAAATAAAATAATGCTATTGTATTATTTGTGAGTTAGAACTTATTTCATTCAAAAAGCGTTTTATCCACTTGTCAAACAATCAAAACATGTTTCCTCCTCTGAATTCGGTCAAAACGTGATTTCTCCAAATATTAATTGCATTTTATTAATTTGTTTTATGTTTAATATCTTAGGTATGCTTGCAATTCTTTCTAATAAAATGTAATAAACATACACAATAAAAATGAGAATTAAATACAAGTTATTTTCTTATTTATCAGTTTTTGTGTTTTTTGAAAATTTGTATCTAAAGGAGAAAGCATGGTTTGCATGTTTGCTCCACAGTTTTCCTCGAAAAAAATATTTTTTAATAAATAAATACATAAAATATAAATATTTTTGAAAGAGATTTTACGGTAAAACGATAGCCTTTTAAAAGCAGTTGCCAGTTATATAGGACCTTAAAAAGGCAATAAAGTACTCATTGAAAGGATTTGTTATCTACTCAAATTTCACGTTTTTTGAAAGACTTTTCGAAAAGCTTAAATTCAATAACTTCCATTTCAATGTACATCGGATATTTTTGGCATTATAAAACAAGACGTATATTGACTCTTTATTACCCCCCCCCCCCCCCCCGTCTAATGTCTGTCTACTCTCGGTCACAAAAGCATTTTTACAGTTCCAGTCGTATGTCTGCTCTCAGCCGCTATAGCAAAGAACCCTACTGATCTTATACAGGGTGTCCCTAAACTCATGGTACATACGTTAATGGTGATAGAACACAATTAGACCAGCACGAACCACCATACAATACATGGTCGGAACGCAAGTCTTAAAAATGCTAGAGCAGGAAACATACTGTGCCACAAAATGGTGAGAAAGAAGGTAGACAACGATGGAATGAAAGGAAACCGATAATATGAAGAAAAACATGTTATTCAACAAAATGAAAGTATAGCGCCTAGAATATATAGTGTGGAAATCGGCTATCCCTGTGATACTTAAAAAAGCGCTAAAATATTGTATCCCTTAAATGTGCAAACGATGCTGCTGAAATATGAAGATCGCAGCGACACCTGCAGGATATTTTCTACAACTGCAAGATATTGCTAGTCTATACAATGTAATACGAAAATCCCTCAGATGTCGCTGCGATCGACACTTGGAATTTTAGCAGTATCGTCGCACATTTAAGGGATACAAATTTTTAGCACTGTTTGGATAGCATATTTCCACACTAGGTATTCTAGACGCTGTAATGAAAGTAAACAACACGTACGTCCCCCAATCACAGCAAATGCTCAAAATTGCGGCCGCCAACAGTAACGCAGGCTTCAGACCGTCGATGGAGTGGCCGTCGTACATTGGCGAAAACACCAGGCATCTCTCGTATGGTGTCAGAAGCTACGGATATCCGGGCAACAAGATCTTCAACGGAAACTATGGGACCATCATCGTAGATGAGGCTCTTCATGTGATTCCAGAAGAAAAAGTCCAGGCATGACACATCGGGTGAGCGAGCCGGCCAGTTGATTGGTACAACTTTTGGCCTTCCCTTGCATTGCCGTCTGCCGCTCCGTACATGTAATGCATCTCGGCCTTCTCGTGATCTCAGTACGCATCCATTTCATCGATGATCTACAAAACGAATGAAGACAGCTACGGTGAACAGCCTTTTTATTGCGGTCGTTGGGAGGCGCCCTCTAGCGCTTTACTGCTTGCGATCCGATCATAGATTGTATGGTGATTTGTGCTTAATTGAGTTCTATCACTCCCTAATGTATGTACCATGACCATGAGTTCAGGGACACCCTGTATTATATCAACCCGGGAATGCTCGCGTATATCCATGATATGTACGAATTATAGTTTGCCACCAATAAACTCAAATAAAAATTCTTATCTTATTTAATCGCTGACATTGCTCACTAATTCTGCGATAACATAATTTGAAGATTACTTTTCGAAAGATAGTGGTGAGAAATGTAATAATCGTGTGCACCCTGCGCGTGTAATCCAGGGTTAAGTCGGCAAGCTTCGGAGATGCATAGAAGTCGTAATAATATTCTACAAATTGTGTTGATGCCTCATTAGGCATTTTCGCTTCTTAAAATGTTTTTTAAATAATATTCTAAAGGGTGAAAAAGAAAGTGACCGAAAAAAGTGTACCGTGAAATGGAAAATAGTGTCAAAAAGGGAAGTTATAAAATGTAAAGAGTCGAGATTGTTCTGTATTTTCAAACAGAAAAATGAAGGGCTGCCTACTGGAAACTGCTTTGAAAGATATGGCACGATGTCGAACTGCAAAATATAATTTTTACATAAAATTAAAACATATTGTGTTACCTATATCTAAAGTTTTAAAAAGAATTAATAAACCTTGTTTTTCCTTCATAATCTTGCCTATTATCTATTACTGCTCGCTCAACAAAAATTAAGCACCACGACACCTATGTATAAACTTAATACGACCGCAAAGGGTTAAAATGCATTCACTTAACTTGGGAGTTATTTGTTCTAAACTAGTAGAAAAAGAGTTACTAATTATTTTCTCAGAAACTCACAAGGAAGATCTCCATAAGTTCATACTCAGAAAAATCCGAAAAAAATATGGAATATTCTTCTTACTAGGATGTATTGTGTATATGTTTATAAAATAGAATTCCTGCTGAATCTCTGTATATTGTTCGTAAATGAAATAATGAATATTTAGTTTTTTTGGGGTATTAATAATCGGTTGGCGACCCACGAAATTAAAAAAATATACATACGCTTTTATGATAAATATTCTTTAAAGGATTTTTTTTACTCTTCATAGTAGTTTCAGTTATATAACTACAGATTTGTCATATAGATTTATATGTATGGATAATGAAATTTAACGATCGTACTATGCGGTTTAGAGCAAAATTTTAAATTGAATAAAATTGTTTCAAACTCAAAATTAAGGTCCGATTCTGAGCATTGTCTTTTCGACGTAGATATTTTTAGTGTTGAAGACAATAAAAGAAAAGTAATATTATCATGGGAACAAAGACTTCTTCGATATCAAAATGTGTAGCGACAGTTATTTTAATGGAGCTTTTACTTTTAAAATACAGCTAAAACTTATCCAACCGGTGAAACTGAGTAAATTTAAATAATCTATCCCATCGTTTAATTTTAAATTTATTAAGAACTGCGCATTTAAACGCATCACACAAGCAATTTCCGAATGCATTAAAATCACTTGCATTTGGATAGTGTTGCTCGCAAAAATTTCTGGCGCGGTCGTTTTTTCTTGTCACGTGCTCAAAAGTATTTTTTTTTTTTTTTTTTTACAGATTTTTATTGGGATTCCGCTGATAAATATGACCCATCCTTAATTACGTACATAATTAGTTTCACTATTTTTTTTTTCAAAGTGTTTTGAGTGTGCACTTTAAGGAGACCTTCCTTATCTTAAAAATAATTGAGGTGAGTAAATATATTTTATTTATAAATACATTTTACCTTAACTTATCATCATACCTTAACTTAACCAATCATTGAAAATGAGGTTCCATATCAGTAATAATGATATGTGTGTCTTGCCTTTGAGTAGCATCCAATTCCTGCAATTTCTGCGCATGTGCTGCTTTTCTATTCTCTCAACAGAGGGAGTTTTTGCTTTCGCCATTAAAGACAGTCTTGCATCAATTTCACAACAAAGTACCTACTCATGCAAATGAGTGCTGGTATACCTTGCGGGAGATTTGCTGCGAATTTGTCAAGTCAAATTTGTCACGGCAAGATAATAACAGAAAAAAATCAAATTTGTTGCTAATGTGCATGCTATCTGGGTAAATGTGGGTAACAAACACCAAGACTAGTTAAGTTGACTAACATAGTAAAAAGAAGCATTTTAGAGAATGCTTAAAGTTTCAATTTATTCGTACTGCCATACATTTCATATACAGGGTCATCGAAAAAAGTGTCGCTGATTTCGAATTAAAATATCTAAGGCCTGAATAAAGATAAACCATTTATTTTTACGCTGTTAGATTGGAAGAATCTTCCAGAATTTTTTACATTACTTAGAAAACTTCAATATGAACTCCCCCTGTTCCTCTAAACTGGTTAAACCAACGAACGATGGTTTTGTTAGTATATGGATATGGATCTTCTCCATGCGTACGACGAAAATGACGTTGTATATTACCACTATAACAGATTTAAACTTGGCGAACCACAACACACACTACGCTTTCTGCTGCACTCTCACCATGATTGCTTTGAACTGACAGATGAGTGAAATGGCATCACGTCACGAAGTAGTGTCGGCGCATGCGCACAGTTACATCAAGGTCAACACAATCATCACTATCAAAACTCCGTCAGATGTTCTATAATTTCAGGTTGGTTTCGTACCGATTGATTGAATGTTTCTCATGCAATTTATTTTTTAAATCAGTGACACCTTTACCGATGACTCTGTATATGCTTTTGGCTCTCGCTCGCTTCCTTCGAGCGGATTATTCACACTGCAAATAGGGTTATTTTGAAGACTAAATGGAACCTGTTAATGTAAGTAACACGCAAAACATTTGACAAGTAATTCTTTGTAAATGATAGCATGTAACGTCAAGTAACACTTAAAAAAGTGTTTTAAAAAGTTATGTAAATTCCACGAACTGAGAGCAGTTACTTTTAGAGCGCTCTGATTGGTGGAATTCGAGATTATATCTATTGTATGAGATACAAGCAACGAAATTCTTCATTGACGAATTTACAAGCGGTAAACTCTGTCACATGTTTTCGATCGTTTTCCTCCTGAAAAAAGTTATGAGAAAATATCTGATATTGTCTATGCTGGAATAGCATGTGTAATCGGAACTAGAAACAATGCTAAAATCTTAAAAATTGACAATGTCTCACAAGCTTATGTAATCTTAAATGATTATAAATGTGTTTCATGATGTTAGTTTGTTTTAAAAGTAAAAGGTACAGTAAAAAAATCGATTTAACAGCGAAGTAAATGGAAAGAAATGTTTGTTTGGATTTTGCTTTAAAATACAGACATTAAACATCAGAATTTAGGAAAAAGTACCTTCTCTACAAGGAAAATATATTTGAGTTTTCATATTGACCATATTGAGGAGGAGTGGTGGGGAAGGGATTCGATCATGGTGATTCTAATGATAATAAAAAAATCACAATTTGAAATAAAATTTTAATAATTACATTCTTTACTAATAAATAATATACGAGGACCACACTGAAATGTTTGGTACAGGTTTAACGAACCAACTCTTATGAGTGTTCAAAGTAGTTCCCTCGAAGATCAATGCACTTTGTAGGCGAATTTTTCAAAGATTAAATGACTCAAGACATCCATCTCTTGGAATAGACGAGGAAAATTCTTTTATAGCCTCATCAATCTCATCTGCGGAATGAAAACGACCCCCACGTAAAACTCTTTTAGACTAAAAAATAGCTAAAAATCACACATAGCAAGATCAGGAGAATAGGGTGGATGTTCTATCACTTTGGTGTGTTTTTGTCCAAGAAATTCGACTGTAGCCTTTGCTGAATGAGAAGATACATCAACATGGTGAAGCATCAGTCTCCTAACATTCAACTCTTGAAGAATTTTCGGAAGACATTTAGGGTGTACCAGTTAGTTGTAACTGTCTTCTGTCTCTCTATCTTAATGGCTTTGACCAGACCTGTACTCCTGAAGAACACAGCATACATTACTTTTTTATTGCTCGTTGTCTTTTCACCATTGTTGGTTTGGGATCGTCTTCAAAGATCCATATATTACTTTCTTGACACGTTGGAACATCAAAAGAAAGTATGTACAGTCGTGGAAAAAAAAAGTAAACACCCCCTACTAACTCCTCAACAAATTATCGTAGAAGAAAGTTACTGGTACCGAACGATTGGAAATAAAGCCTACTTTTAAATGATGTATATAAAATTTGCTTAGGGGGCCACCTACATATTAAAACGAACCATAACTTTGTTTTTTTTTAATAGCAGTACACAATTCTGACAGCATAAATGAACTCTACACCCTTCAATTAGCCTAAACACGAATTTTTATGCAATTCGTACCATAAGTTTCCGATAAATTAATTATTTTAAAACGAGCGTATTTTAAGGGCTGTATCCAAATTGAAGTTCCGTACTGGATTGTTAACCGAGAGAGCCGCTTCCTTGATCAAGGCACCTTAAGCGCCACTCAAGGAGCCAATGAAGCGTGTTAAATTACAGTACGGCAGAATAAATTTCAAAATGTCTCCTCACTTCCATCATAGACGGCCCCTTAAACCATCATTTTGCCGTTTTTTAAGCATATTTTGAAAACTACTTGGAAGAAAAATGTGAAATTTTTGAATTTCCATAAAACAGGACTTAATAAATCTAAATCCATCCAAAAAATTGTAGGTTGCAATTCATAATTTTTTCGAATATTAATTTCATAATTCATAATTCATATCATAAAATTATAAAAATTACAAATTCAGCTTATTTATGTTTGGGTATATTAGTATTATTACCACAAAAAAAAATTACCACATTAGGAGCATAATTTCGGGAGATATAAATAAAAATATGAAAATATAATTTAACATTAGAAGCACTCAATTTTGAATGTTTATAATTCAAAAACTTATCATTCAAATGACTTGAAATTTGGTGTCTAGGCATAGTTTGAACCGAAGATTTGAAATATCTCGTTAAAATTGGGTATTGCCATTGAAAAAAATGAAGTTAGGATTCGTTTTAATATGTAGATGACCCCCTAAGAAAATTTTATATACATCATTTAAAAGTAGACTTTATTTCCAAACGTTCGGCACCAGTAACTTTCTTCTATGATGATTTGTTGAGGAGTTAGTAGGGGGTGTTTACTTTTTTTTTTCCACGACTGTACGTCTTGTGATCTGTGAAATAATTCAGTGGCCATCATCAGTAAGTGATTTTATGGTTCCTTCACTGATTCTGACACGCTCCGTTATTGGTGTTCTGTGAAATTATGGGGGGGGGGGGGCTATAAAAAATATTTTTTACTTATATCAGATGTAAATTTCCAACTGGGCGAAAAATGTGCAGACCAGGATTCGAACCAGGGATCTCTTGACTGAAGCCGTCAATGCTTTACCATCTGAGCTATCCCGGACGAATCTGGTGGAACTTTTTCATCCAGCTAACCTTATTAATTGAAATCTGGTTCGGCTCAACAGAATAAATCGCAGGTAATGGTACTCCAGAAATCTCTGGATACGTAATTACACTAGATTAATTTTAACACAATTATTTTAATTGGTAAAAAAAATCATATCAGGTGTAAATTTCCAACTGGGCGAAAAATGTCCGGACCAGGATTCGAACTAGGGATAGAGTATGTGGGGGTAAAGATGCGCAATTTCCATACATTTTTATTTTTAACGCACAAATTGGTCTAAACTTATGCAAAGAGTGATTAAAATGTTAGATTAGAACCTTAGGCAAGTGCTACCATCAACCGACATTCTGTCAAATTATAATTCTGCGAGAAATTGCAATTTTTAAAAAAACATTGCTCTGTGTATCATTGCCCCATCGGTTGGGGTAAAAGTACGCAGCGGAGGGCAAAGATACGCAGAGCGTAATTTTTTGCAATTACTGTGGGGTTTTGTCTCATTTCCAAAAAAACGATTGAGTTATGCAAAAGGATTAGTAAATTTCACTAGTATATTATTGTTAAACTGAAATTTGTATGTTAAAGCATGAAAAAAAAAGAAAAGAAAAAAAACAGCGGTCTGTGAGATCGAAAATAGCAGTTAAATTCTAACTACTGAGACAAAAATTGTTGCATAAATACGGTGAGCGGTCCCAAACACCCCATGATCGTAGAATGAATAAAAGGGTTGGCTGACTCATTAGATACTGTTTTTGCTTTATATGCTTTTAGACGCTTTGTAGAAAACGCGAAGTAGTTTTCATTAAAAAAATATCGAAACAAATTTTGCTATGTTTTTGTTTTAAAGACATTACAACAGTAAAGAAAAAAAATAGCAATATTTAACGCATGCCTTCTTACACGTATTGCTTTTAAGATAAGGGGGTCTTGATTTGAACTGTCGATTCAGTATTTCTAAATTGTTTTCACGACCTATAATTACCATTTAATTAATATTAAACTATTAATGGATGAAGTGGGTTTTTTTTAATTATTACACTCTTTATTTTTACTTTCTAATTTATATTTTATTTTTTACTTTTTAGTCTTTAAAATAGTTCATTATTGCAGTTTCACATCCAGTTGGTCTATTTTAGGGATCGTTGTTTCATACATCCCCCATTATCCATCAGCATTAACTCCGTTGTTGTTGTAGCTCGCATACAATTATAATTAAGTTATAAAAGTATAAAATTGTTATATTATCATTTAAAACGCACCTTTGTGCATTTTTTTATTTTTTATTTTTTATAGTTCTAGCCTATTATGAAATATGTGTCAAATCCATTACAAAGTTCCATCTTTAAATACATGAATCAAGTTAAGTTCAATCAAAGGGTGTAAAAAGAAACAGCGCTGTTCTTAGTTTTCTCATTTTCCTTTTGTACTCTGATATCCAAAAATTAAGGGGCTGTGACCAGATTCATTCTATTGTATACGATTTGTCGAATATTTACTGAAATTCTTGAAAAATTGTCCTATGAACTTTGAGGATGTAAAGAAAATATTTGACTTTATCTTTTTCAGTGAAGATATTAGTCGCGGGGCCAATAATAAATTTAATAGTAAAATAATTTTTGCGATCACCCATGTAACAGAAAATGCTCCGAATGGTCTGTCACTGTAGCAAATGCCTATGTGGGTCTTGTCTAACGTTTGTGTGCATTTGTGTAAGCATAGTACGCATATTCGTAAAGATGTTAACGTTTCTGCGAAATTTTCAAATGTTTTTTGTTTACAGAATACAGTCTTTTCAGGCAAACTTAACTCCATTTTCGAAAACTTGAAAAAGAACAGTAGAAACCGTATACTGAATTATTTTTTTATTTTGTAAAATGTTTAAATTAGTTCTTATAACACTATTCCACAATTTTTTATGCATTTCTTAATTCTAATGATTAAGACAAATTACAACAAATATATATTTTTTAAATTGTATAAATCAATAGTTTTTATTGCATTAGAATGTTAGGTATTATTGAACTGTAGTTTAAAAAAATATATATTACCAACTTTTGATTTAACGACCATTCGATTTAACCGACCATTCCGATTCGCCGAAGTCCCGTGAAAATCGTTAAATCGCGAATTTAAAAAAAAAACATATCACGCCTGAAAACGCACTTCCATCAATTATTGTTCATAAACAGTAATGTAAACAAATTATTTTGTGTGCCCCTGTAAATCAATTATAAATGTTATGCACACCCTATATGAGTATTCTATAATATTCATCTTGTAGTGCACCTAAGTGTCATATATCAATTTCATAGTGTTTAAAATAGTATAAAATCATTACCGCAAACGATTTTCATCCATAGGCTATAATGTAACGGAATTATTTTGGGCGTCCCTATAAACGAACTACAAACTCTACACACTTCATTTTAAGTAGAAAACATGCAATAGTAAATTTAAATAACATGTATGAGTTATTGGGTCATCCGGAAAGTTCTGCGGTATTCAAAACAAAGCTCAGTTTCGTTTAATTATTTTTGATACTACTAATAAGGTGGGACCTTGAATGACCCAGAGATGTTCAGACATTCAGTCTTTTCTGTTTGCGCTGCATAATTATTGATGATATTGTCGCATAATTTTTGTTTCATTGTAGCGCTCAAAATGGGGAATTAAAAAGTTCGTTTTCGTCATATTATTTTCTTTTATTTCTGGAAAGGTAAAAATACTACTCGGATTCCACTCAAAATTTGTGCTGTATAGCGGCAAAGGTTGTTTCAGATGACACAGTTCGAAAGTGGTTTGAGAAGTTTAAACGCGAAAATTTCAGCCTCAAAGATGACGTCCACTCTGAACTACCATCATCTGTAAATGAAGACCTCCTAAAAGAAGAAAACCAACGTTACACAGTTCAGAAGCTACCACACAGATTAAATATCCCCAAAAGTACAGTGCATGATCATTTGAAGACGATTAGGTATGTAAACCGCTGTGGTGTGTTGGCACTCCATACTTGAACACCGCAGAATAAGCTTGCGTGAATTTCGGTACGTGATTCTTTGCCGAAATGACATGAAGAAGTTCATTTTTTAAAAAGGTTCATTACGGGAGATGAGAAATGGGTACTATACAAGAACATTATAAAAAAAAATATCAAGTGGTAAGTCAAATGAGCCTCCCCAAGTGTCATTGAGGGGAGAGCTGCATCCCAAAAAAAGTAATGCTTTGTGTATGGTAGGACTACAAAAGAGTTATTTATTAAGAATTATTGCCACCAAATCAGACAATAAATTCGTAAATATACTGTTCTCAAATGAAGTTTTGAAATAAAAATCGAAGAAAAACGACCAAAATCGTCGAGGTGTTGCGTTCCAACATGACAATGCTCGACCCCACTTAGCGATGAATGTCAGGCAACGCCTTATTGAGTATGACTGGGAATTTTTGTGTCACCCTTTATATTCATCACACCTAGCCCCCTCAGATTTTCACCTTTTCAAGTCACTTCAATATTATCTGAACGGCCAGGAGTTCTCTTCTTTGGAGACTGTCAAACAGCACCTTGGTAACTTCTTTACGAATAGACCTAATGACTTTTTTTTTTTTAATGGAATTTTTCAGCTGCCAGAAAGATCGCAAAAAGTCATAGAACAAAATGGTTATGTGATTCCATAAAAGTTTCTTGCGTTTCTGTACTTATTTATTGAAATTTATCATAAAAACCGCAGAACTTTCCGGATGACCAAATACATGGAAATCCGAGTATATTTACGCGAGTTTTAGCATGGACAGACAGACAAACAAACAGAAAGGCAGGCGGCCAGACAAACCGCAATTATAAACACTTTCAATTAGGTTGTAAAGTGTTAAAAATCACGAAGTGTTCAATTTTGAAAAATAAATTAACAAAATAGTTCTTATAATATAATATAACCTTTCTTTTCTAAAATAAACTTTTTCCTCGTAAAACAATAAACCTTAATGACTCTTGATCTTGACTTACTTGATATCGTAAAAATTCCAGGGAAATTTTATACGAAATGATTTTCAAAGAATCAAGATAATTATAAGCTTTCTTCTGTTCCGATAAATCATCAAAAACTTTGTGAATTTAAATATGCCTATTTACTCTGCAGGAACTCTTCCAATAAACTTTTATTCAGGCACTAAATTCTTGAAATGCAGTAAAATGGAATCATTAGCCCAAAAAAACAGATCACAGTAATAAATAATACTGGGTTTTTGAAATTCTAATTTAGAACATTAATCACAAAGTGTTTATTCCCTAAGATAAAGTTAAAAAGTACATTTAAAAACTTTAGAATTTTATTTACAAGTTGGTAATAAATAGCCAAGAAAAGGTTAAAGGTGAAATAAAAAATTGCTACTAAATTCAAACACTAAATTACGGTGTCTGGAAGTAGTGTGGAAATCACGTATACCAGTAGTGCTTTAGACTGTATCCAAAAAATTACATTGTCTTAGATGGCGCTGCAATCGAATTTATTGCTTGAAAGTGTAAACACTAAACGTTAGTTACAGCTTCTAGAAATATGTGGTGCGAAATGAATATAAAATATATGCCTCAATAAATATAATGAATTTAAAATAATTTTCATTCATTCCAAATGTATCACGTATTACAACAATATAAATCTTTTTCATTCTCGTTTTCACAAAATTTTTCTTTAAAAAATAAGTTTCCCGTAGTTTAAATTGCATCATAAATATCTAAAAACACACTGGATTTCTATTCATGCATAGCAATAAACTCGATCATAGCGCCATCTGGTGAAAATGTTTTTGGATACGGATTCGCTTATTGATTTCCCCACTATATATTTTTAGACACTGTAACTAAATTATGATTATCGCTACATGAGAAATAACGTAGGAACTCCCTGATATAGATTGATTAAGTTTGTAGAAATAATAGTCTCTCGGCAAAATGTGGTTATTGCATTACATGGTAAAGGCGTGAGGCAATAAGAGTATCTTCGGTTGTCAAACGTTCCAAGTGAAACTGTATCATATGACGCCAAATTGTTCCGATATTTGGGCCGTAATATAAACCTGCCACAGCGTGGTAAAAATAAAAAAATAAAACAAAAATAATAAACATTTTAGAAGATGCAAAGTAACCGCAAAGAGGAATGGATGCACTCACAAGGTAATTTTCGAATTGTTAAGTCGCAAACGAGATGAACGTCAACCGGATATCAGTTTGACGAATTATAACCCTGTAGTGCTATTTAGAGATATATATTAATTTCCATTTGTTTGATATATTGTAACATCATTAAAATAGGTAATAGAGTTCATTAGATCGGGATTTACAAATTGAAATACAACGCGTCCGTAAATTCGTGGTGCACATTTGATCGGTCACAGGAAATCAACGAATCAAGATGGAAATGTGAAATCTGCACCAAATAAAAGAAAAACTCTCCAAGTTTCCTACCTGTTCAGTGCATTTTGACGTGGCCTCCATTTGTAGCCCTACACACATCTAAACGATATTCAAGTTCTTCCCACACACAGTTAAGGGCGTCTTGTGTAATGGAGTGAATAATGTCAATGATTCTCTGTTTCAGTTGAAGGCCTCATCGAACTGCACTGAACAGGTATGAAACTTCGAGAGTTTTTCTTTCATTTGGTGGAGATTTCACATTCTCATCTTGTTTCGTTGATTTCCTATGACCGGTCAAAAGTACACCATGACCTTACGGCAAACTGTAGTGTCAAATGAAACGGTAGTATGATGGTACAAATAGTTTTCTAATTTAAATAATCATTGTTTAACGTCTGATATACGAGTTACAAATAAAAAATATATATTACAATTCATCAGACATACAAGTAAAATTACATAAATACATTTAATAAAATTAAAAAGCAAACGTTTCGAGCTAAATTTTAGCCCCTCATCAGTGCAACAGAACATTCAAATGACAGAAAACTATATATCATGTTTACAGTTAAAAATTATTAGCAGTTAAAATTAAATAAAGTATAAATTTTTTTAAAACAATACTTCGCAAATATGAAAGTTATCAGATCTGGTTGCAATAATATTAAAAGTAGAGTTTTTCTGGAAGGTGTGTTCACTCGTAAGCAAACGTCGCCGATAAATGAATCATGTGCACTTCCTCCTGAATACTCAGCATTGTTTTAAAAAATTTTATACTTTATTTAATTTTAACTGCTAATAATTTTTAACTGTAAACATGATCATTTTCTGTCATTTGAATGTTTTTTTGCACTGATGAGGGGCTAAAATTTAGCTCGAAACGTTTGCTTTTTAATTTTATTAAATGTATTTATGTAATTTTACTTTTATGTCTGATGAATTGTAATATATATTTTTTATTTGTAGTTTTCTAATTTATTTACCTGTCACCAGTTCTCGGTATTTCTTTACTACAAATACTTGCGGTGACAATGACTTACGGTGATCATAAGGCAAAATTTCAAAAATGGATAGCACGCGTTCTAAATGGTCTAAATTAAACTGTGTCGGATGTGATTAAACTGTCCTAACGTCTTGGCCTCATATTATGAACGGCCAATGCAAGGTGGAGAAAAAACGAACATTCAACATTTCTAGAAAATGCAAAGTGACCGTAAACAGGATTGGATGCATTTTCAAGATATCAAGGTTTCGAATTGAAAGTCACAAACAGATGAACATATAGGAGTTTGGCGAATTCGCATCTTGTAGTGCTATTCAGTGATATGTATTAATTTCAATGTGTTTGACACAGTGTAACATCAGTAAAATATGTGCTAGAGTTCTTTGGATCCAGATTTACAAACTGAAATAGTATCAAATGAAACGGTATTATGATGACATAAATAGTTTCCTTCTAATATATTTACCTGTCACCAGTTCCCGGTATTTGTTTACTGCAAATACTTGCAGTGACAATAACTTACGTTGATCATTATAAAAGGCAAAACTTCAAAAATGGATAGCAAGCGTTCCGAACACCCACGACTAAATTCCACTTTCTCTTTCCGCAATGAAGAAAAAAAAAGAAAACGCAGACAACCCTGTTTGTCTAAACATGGAACCTACAAAAAGACAATATAACAGGATATTGCTGCAAATAAGTTTTATCTTATTTTTTTTTCCGAGTGTAAATTTACTAACATCTCTACACCTCATCAAACACACTGTAACAAATATGTATATAATATACAAGGCTTCAAAAAAGAATTGGAACGCTTTTCCGACTGTTGATATAGTAATTGCTGAAATGAGGTTTTGAAATATATCATGCATTTTCCAATTTGTTGAATTAGATTTCATAATCTATTCTTGATACATGGTTTTTCTCTCTTTCTTTTTATAGAGAGCTGCTACTAAAAGATTGGTTAAAAAAATAATTTAGAATAATTCAATGTTGATTTTTGAAGTTTTAGTGTGATGTCTTTTACATGCATATCTAACGCTAATTTGTAATTTCACAGAACTGTAGCCTTGCCAAAGTTGAACAGTTTAAAAAAAAAAAATGCGAAGTTTCAGAATATCTAGGAAGACATTTCATTCCATTTCAAAGGATCAAGCAAAAAGATAAATAAATAAATGAATGAAAAATAAAGAAAAGAAAAGAAACATTTTTCTGCCAAAAGAACCTGAATCCACGAGAAATCTGCAACTAAGAGAAAAATTCCTTTTCAAGTAGTCCGCTTCTAATTGCTGTTTTATCAAACAGGTCGTATTAGTTAAAAGTAGAGAACTGCAGAGGGAAATTAGTGTCTCTCAAAGTAAACAAGCAAACAAAGAGCACACTCAAACAAAGGGGGGAAACAAGTTGTTAAAAATATTTATAGACATTGAGAATTCTAGTTCTTTTCCTCTGATTTTATTTAAAGCTATCGTTTATGTGCTGTAGAATAAGTCGGAATACGAAGTATAACCTTGAAAACCCAAATTACTAATATTCAAATATTTTTAATATAAAACCAATATTTATGTAATGGTATTTCCGATGTAGAACCTGTTTATATTAGATATTTAGCTCATATTAGCACCCTTAAGGTGTAATAATTTGAGAAGAATTACCAATATTGGCCCTAATATAACCCATATCGATTTCTTGTTAGACTATAAAATATAAATTTAAGATACTTTCATCCGAGTTTATAAAACAGTAAAAAAGATTGACAAAAAATAATCCCTGTAAAAAAAGAAACAAAAAATAATATACTACTTTTGATGGAAATAATATTACAAGTTTTAACAAAACTGAATACTCGAGAGAAAGAAGATTCTTTCTCAAAATTTTCTTAAAAGTTGTTTTATATTATAGATGAAGATGTTACGGAGTAATTTATCATATGTTAAAGTTAAAAGTAGAAAATTATAATTATTAGATAGGGGCATAGGTTTTTAATGTTAAATAGTTTTATATTAAACACATTAAGCGTTACCAACACACATGATTTATGATCACAGCATAAATCCTAACCCTGCCTTTTTCACGTCTCACTCTTTTCGATAATAAAAAGAGCATGACCTCGAAAATCCGGCATTCAGAAAACGGGCAACTTCAAAAATCCGGCCACAAAGTTATTTTCCAACTTTTTTTTTTATACTACCAACTTACAGGAGAAAGAAGATCAACATTTTTTTATGGATTAAGAACTTCGTGATCGAATGCGATGGATTAGCGGACAGCGAGATCGCTGACGCTGTGCTAAATAGAACCGTCGACATCAATTGAACGAGGAAGTGTACCCGGCACAAAAAAAATGTGTCGCTGGAAAAATGCATAAATTTGACTGGAAATTTAATATCTGTTATACAGGAACAAGCTGTGTTTCGAAATCGATATTCTTCACTTTGGTCAGGCAACTTGTATAAAATCAAAGAAAAACTTGTTACAGAACGGTCGAATAAAACTGAAGCAAATAAAATTGACAAAGACGTTTCGGAAATTATTCGAGAAAAAATGGTTTCACTGTTTATTAGACTGTTTTTCCTAACACAAAAAATATCAATTAAAGTAAGTTTTTGTTTATATTTAATTTTCTCTTTTTCTAACGTAAATATCGTTTGACTATGAGTTAAATTATGAGTAAAGGCATAATTAAAGATAACGGAAATACTTTTGATAATTCTTTCAGAAATCCGGAATTTTCAAAAATCCGGCTTAGTCTTGGTACCGACGATGCCGGATTTTTTATGTCATACTGTAATTGCTTTATTTAAGGATAAAATTCTGCAAAATAATAAGATAGAACAAAAATAGTAGCCACAGAATACAATTTGATCCGTGCTAAAAAAAAGAAAGAAAAAAAGGAAAAGATTTTTACGGCGGGCACTTGGCAACTAGGCCACTCTCCACAACAAGACCGAAAGGAATGGCGATTTGTTTAGGAACACTCGCAGAGCGTCTATCGCTACTTCGAGTTGATCTCGTAATGTAAAACCTTGATCAGGTGACGAGGTCTTCACAACGCTAGGCATCTCCAGGGGTATAATTCATAGGGAACTTGGGGAACTTTGCACAAACGACGGATCTTATATGCACCAGGCACCATTAGCATACATGGCGGATTTTTAGCTGCGGCTAGCCTCAAAATCGCGACCTTTCGTCTTAGATTCCAATGCTCTGCCAACTGGGCCACCAGAAAAGAATAGAAAAATGAAGAGAAAACTCTGGTGACTCTGGTGACCAAAACCTTGTCGACGTGTCCAACAAATAAAAAATAAATTAATACGTTTCTGACACAATGGAATCCGATGGATTTTAACGCAGCACCTCCTGTTTTGAAACATTCACGTTATCAGTTACGCTGCCAGTGCTCGATTACATCCCCTCGTTATTTATCACGTATACTCTGCCACATTTCCTTCGAAACTTTCCATACAGAAATCGGTAGCAAAATGGCTTGAAAATGGTTTAAAAATGGATGAAATACCGAATCCGTCGGCGGATTTATATGAAATGATTTGTATGGATTTGAATGTACAATTCGTGCGATAGGGGCTTATAAAATATTAGTCCATCTGTTGCTCAATCGGAAGTATAGTTAGGGTATTATAGCACTCAAATACCAACAAATCGTGATTATAATATTTTCCTTTCACTACACTTTTAAAAATTGTGTCCTGGTTTGAGCCAACTTTGGTGCTGCAGTAAGCTGTAATCATAAGATTGTGAAATCTCATTCCAGTATTCTGAGCTCTGGTTGAACAAAAACTCAAAATGAGGGAACGAGGTTGCACCATCTTGTCGCTGCTATTGCAGCACCAAAAGTTGGTTCAAACCCAAACCCAATTTTTACTTTGTTTCTTTCTAAAGAAGAAAGTATTGTAATCGAATTTTTTTTTACTTCCGGTTTCCAACAGATTTACATGTTTTTAGGCTTCAAAGATCTCGAAAAGCATGCTATAAAAATGTCTGTCCGTCCATCCGTATATCCGTTTGTCCGTTTTGTATCATCGAAAGATGTATGAAGTTATGTATAGACTTGAACCAAATATTTTGTATACGTTTTTCGCTATAGCCAGCAGGTCTTCCATGAATTTAGGAATATTCTTCCGGTGGGAGACGCTGTAATAGGAATTTTCGTACCACATTCCTTATTGTACCATCGAAAAGTGTATGAAGTTATGCATGGAATTGAACTAAACTTTTTGTGTATGTTTTGGCTACCGTCAGCAGGACCTCCTTGAATTTGGAATTATTTCACAGGAAGGGCGCGTTGAAATAGCGATTTTTATGCCATTTTCATATATCATCGAAAAGTGCATGAAATGCACATGAAAAAGTGTAGGCATAGAATTGAACCAAATTTTTTGCGTACATTTTTGGCTATGGCCAGCAGGTCTTCCTTGAATTTGGGAATATTTTGCCGGTAGGAGGTTCTGTAACAGGGATTTTAGTGCCGTTTTCCTTATTGTACAATCAAAAAGTGTATAAAATTATACATGGAACTGAACCAAACTTTTTGTGTATGCTTCTGGCTACGGTCAGAAGGACCTCCTTGAATTTGGGAATATTTCACAGGAAGAGCGCGCTGTAATAGCGATTTTTATGTAATTTTCATGTATCATCGGAAAATGTATGAAATGCAGATGAAAAACTGTATGCCAGAGAATTGAACCACATTTTACATATATGTTTTTGGCTATGGCTAGCAGGTCTCATGTAAATTTGGTAACAATCCGTTGGAATGGGACGCTGTAATAGCGATTATTCTCGATTTTTCATAACCTTGTTGTACATCGGCTGTTCATGCAGCTACGGGCAATTTGAACCCAGCTAACCAGGCAATTCTCGAACAGCTGATGTACAAAAATTATTGATTTTATTTTCGTGTTTACTCTGATTAGTAAAATGAAGTAGAAACTTATGATGTAAATCAACGTTGATGTAGTATCGAAGTACTAACTCTGGATTATTAACATGTATAACAACTTTTTGAAATACTAACATGTATGAGAAAGAAGCAAGTTTTAGAACTGGCGCATCCGACTAGTTAACACTGTATACGCTAGGAAAATAAATATAATTCAGTCCTTAATGGGTAAATAAATATAACTCAGTCCTTAATGGGGAAATAATTTCAATTATAACAAGAATTTTCAACATTTTACAATTAAATGTTAATGAGTTTTTCTGAGAGCTTTTAATACCGTTTGCATTAACATTTTAAACATGCTGCTAAGAAGAAAATAAATTGAAAAAAGAGTGCAACAAAATCATTTCATTTTTCCATTTAATCTTCTGGAAATTTAGTTTTCGCTACATACAACATCTACTTCCATTCGTGTCTTCAACAGTTGTGTCATTCACAACGCATAGGAAAGGATTAAAAAGGATAAGTCCTTATTGTAAAATGATTGCAAACAAAATAAAGCTGAAGATATAATCCTCTTCTTTGCACAAATTCTATCTCTGAATTTTATAAACACTTTCAAAATATTTTCGACGACTACGAAATCGTTTTATTATATTCTTAAATATATTGAATTTTTCCGTTTTGAATAAGGCGTGTTTATTTAGATGTATTCAGAATGTGCAAGGTTGGATGTTTTCGCATGTGCAAAGAAACTTATCTTTCTAATGTATGTAGTTTTCTTTCAGAATCCCTTTTTAGCCAAATACAGGATATCCATCAAAGAATATGCCAGGTATAAATTTTAATAGTATCAACTGTAATCGTTGTAGAGTTTAGGTTTAACTTCACAAATAAAGAGTCACTCAAACAGTTTTAGATAAGCGCATGCGTGAGTATTGCTTTGTTATTGACTCGCTTGCAGTGCCACATACCACAATGGCAACTCCTGAGCGTAAAGCTTTGTTACTGGGCTGAAGATTTAAAAGCCGTTAGAGGGATGCGATTTTTTCCTTTGTGTATTTATAAAAGATCGTGTCTAAGTTCCGCCGCTACCTAATGTTTTCTCAGAGTTGCGACACACAGAAATGAAGAGGTTATTGCTTCCATAACTCCGGACTTGATAACTGAAGTGTGGGAAGAACTGGACTTTAAGCCGAATGTGAGCCATATAAATAAAAGTGCAACTATTGAACATTTGTAAGAAAACCTAGATTATAGTCTAAGAGTCTAACAACGTCAAAAAACACGTCATTTTATCAAGGCTCATTTTTATTTTTCTATATGTTCTTCCGTTTTATGGTGTAATACGTTTGCGGACGGTCTGGCTGTCGGGAGAGGTTGCGTTTACCTGTGGCAGAAGGGCTATGCAGGTCAAAAAACTTCAAAATTACGTCATTTAATCAAGGCTCACTTTTAAAGCCGTTCATTTTAAATCCGTTTTCATTTTGCCATATTTAAAGCCGTCTGGCATTAACTTTGCAACTGAATTTGTGTCTGGCAAATTAATCCGCAAAAAATACTACACCATAAAATTTGAGAACATATAGAAAAATGAGCCTTGATAAAATGACGTAATTTTGAAGTTTTTTGACCTGAATAACCCCTTCTGCCACATGTAAACGCAACGTCTGCCGACAGCCAGACCGTCCGCGAATGTACTACACCCTAAAACGGAAGAACATATAGAAAAATGAGCCTTGATAAAATCAGGTGACGAAAATGTTGCTAGCTCTTAGACTATTAGTTTACCTCCAATTTCATTTATGACCTACTGTTTAACCCGTTCTATACACGGGAGTTCAAGAAATTAATTCTAAAACCAAAATTAAAAATAACTATTCGATTTAGCAAAATAATTTTCTACTACTACGAATTTTTTTATGAAATTTAATTAATCATGTTACTATGGCAGTAGACGATAAAACGATATCTTTGGAATAAGGAAAT
The DNA here is from genome assembly GCA_963932465.1 of Maratus speciosus. Classification (NCBI taxonomy): domain Eukaryota; kingdom Metazoa; phylum Arthropoda; class Arachnida; order Araneae; family Salticidae; genus Maratus; species Maratus speciosus. Next base: position 617,715,832 of record OZ010788.1, on the reverse strand, counting down.
AAATAAAATAAAAAGTTTTGTTGATATTTATGATAAAATGTTTGTCTTTATTTTTTTTAATTGTAATAATTAAGCGCAATTAAATAATCTCTAATTATCAGCATGTGAGGTAAAAGAATCATTGTAATACCCACTGGAGCTTTTTAGTATTGCAGCGTGGCGTACGTAATATGTATATCTCTAATTATTTGCATGTGAGATAAAAGAATTATAATATCTGCTACAGCTTTTTACTATTGCAGCGTGGTGTACGTAATATGTGTATCTCACATTGGTTAAAGAACTCGTGCGATTACGGGTTGAACATAAAAAAAGGATTTTATTGTGAATTTTTAATTATTGGCAGCTGCAGCATTACAAACAGACAGACAGACAGACTAATTTTCATTTTTAACACATTCCAACAAAGTTGAAAAGTGTTTATGCATTCGGTTTGTCTGTCAGTCTGTCCGTCTGTCCACGTTCTAACTCCCGTAAATAGACTCGAATTTTCATGCAATTGATAATCTATAATTAGGGTCACCTAACCATGTTTGGTATTGCATATGAAGTACGTGGAATTAATATTTCATTTACAGGGCTACCCAAAAGAATTTCAATACATTATGGTATATGGGGGAAAATCGTATCCAGGGTATTTTAATGACATTACACAGTTTCAAATGTATTGAAACTGATATAAATCACTGAATTTCACTACCAGATGATTACAGCAGAAAAGGGTATTCATAGCATTTGTCGTTCATTTACAGGGACACACAAAAGAAATCGGTTACAATACTGTCTTAAAGTAATAATTGCTGAAGTGCGTTTTCAATTTCGGTTTGCACTTTTAAATTTAACTGTTTTATTCATATACAGGGCTGCTCAAAGTAGTCGGATAATTTTCCGATTTTAGATGGGAACAGCTGAAATTGGATTTTGAAATGTGTTATGCGTCTCCATAGAATTGAATTAGACATAACATTTGAACTTATTAAACTATGAAGTTTTGTTACATTATTCTGAATGTGTTGGGAAGTGTTTCATAATCTATGCTTGACGCATGATTTTTCTTTCTTGTTATATATTAGATTTGTTGTAAATAGTCTAAATTAAACTGTTATAATAAACTATTGAAAACGGGATATTCTTTTTTTGGACACCCTGATTGAATTGATATATTTGATTCATTGGGAATAACATAACACTAGGTACAGTCTTGGAAAAAAAAAAGTAAACACCCCCTACTAACTCCTCAACAAATTATCGTAAACGAAAGTTACTGGTACCGAACGATTGGAAATAAAGTCTACTTTTAAATCATGTGTATACAATTTGCTTAGGGGGCCATCTACATATTAAAACGAATCCAAACTTCATTTTTTTTCAATGGCAATACCCAATTTTAACCAGATATTTCAAATCTTCGGTTAAAACTATGCCTAGACACCGAATTTCAAGTCATTTGAATGATAAGTGTTTGAATTATAAACATTCAAAATTGAGTGCTTCTAATGTTAAATTACATTTTCATATTTTTATGTATATGTTAAATATGTATATGTTATTATGTATATGTTAAAATTATGCTCCTAATGAGCTAATTTTTTATGTAGCAATATTACTAATATACCCAAACATAAACACGTTGAATTTGCAATTTTTATAATTTTATGATATGAATTATGAATTATGAAATTAATATTCGAAAAAATTATGAATGGCAACCTACAGTTTTTTTGATGGATTTAGTTTTATTAAGTCCTGCTTTATGGAAATCCAAAATTTCGCAATTTTCTTCCAAGTAGTTATCAAATTATGCTTAAAAAACGGCAAAAGAATGGTTTAAGGGGCCGTCTGTGATAGAAGTGATTAGATATTTTGAAATTTCTTCTTCTGTTGTGTAATCTAGCAGGCTTCATTGACTACTTGAGTGGTGCGTAAGGTGCCTTGATCTAGAAGCGGGCTCTCTCGGTTAACAATCGAGTACGGAACTTCAATTTGGATACAGTCCTTAAAATACGCTCGTTTTAAAATAATTAATTTCTCGGAAACTTATCGTACTAATTGCATAAAAATTTGTTTTTAGGCTAATTGAAGGGTGTAGAGTTCATTTATGCTGTCAGAATTGTGTACTGTTTTTATTAAAAAAAAAAGTTATGGTTCGTTTTAATAAGTAGATGGCCCCCTAAGCAAATTTTATATACATCTTTTAAAAGTAGACTTTATTTCCAATTGTTTGGTACCAGTAACTTTCTTCTACGATAATTTGTTGAGGAGTTAGTAGGGGGTGTTTACTTTTTTTTTCCACGACTGTACATATACTTAACACTACAAACACACTATATTGTGTTACATATAACACTAGTTAACTAATGGTGGCACTAAGTTAATGAAGAGTTTGTTATTGCTTTTAGAGAAGTTCTTTTGCACTTTGTGGAAACGATTTTTACACTGTAAATTCCATATGTATACGCGTTATTGTATGTGCAATTTCACTCATTTAACCAGAACTTTTCATTTTGAGTGGCAGTCGTACATTTTCCCGTAGTAAACGAAAAATTTCCTTTTTAGATCTTTCTCGTTGAATGAATAATAATAAAAAAGGAAAATGTTCCTTTCAGACAGAGAAACGGAAATGTTCTTTTTCAATTGAGAGAAAACTGGAAATATCCAGTAAAATTTTCGTAAGTGACGATTTGGCCTATAACCTAGTAATGGGATGTGGCCATGTGGAGAAGGGGGTCATAGTATTCATTCTGTATTGGCAAGTACCCAGTTTCAAATATTGACGAAGGGAAGGCGATAAAAAACGAGTGTAATAATATTCAATACAAATACAGCGTAACCTCGAAAATCCAGCAATTTCAAAAATCCGGCCTCAAAGACATTTTCTATCCTACCATCCTCCTTTTATTTTTACACTTCCAACTCACGAGATAAAAAAAAGAAACAATTGTTTACAAATTAAAAACTTCGAGATTGAAAGCGATGGATTAACGGACAGAGATAACGCTGATGCTGTACTAAATAGAACCGCCGATAACACACATGGCAACTCAGGGGATCAAGGGCGAGGAGCCGGCAGAAGAAAAGGTGTCACTGGAAAAATTCATAAATTTTATATCAATAACTGCTTTAGAGAAACAAGACTACATTTCCGAAATCGAAATTCTTAACTTGTATAAAATCCAAGAAAAACAGAAAATCGAAGCAAATAAAATTGGCATCGAAGTTTCGGAAACTACGCGAGAAGAAATGACTTTACTGTTTATTAGAATTTTTTTTGTTTGGCATTGTTATTTTAAGTACAAAAGGTCTAAGAATACAGAAAGCCTTAATTTTATGGAAAAGATTTTTCTTGTTAATTTCTGTGCATAAATTCCGCTTTTCTTCAAATATTTTTATTCTCTTGGAGAACTTTGACTCTTGGCTGTAGCTCTGACTCGACAACTTTGTCCCACTTCTCTCTGACAGCTTTCTAAAGTTTTACCACGTTTTGACAAACACACAGCTTGTGCTAATTGAAAAATTCGGTTTTGTCAATGATTGAAATATGGACTTATTTAAGTGGTTGTTCTTAAAACAGCTACATAATAAAATTCAAACCACTTTTTTATCAGTCAAAGAAAACCCCACCAACAGTATGGGTTTGTGAATGCAAAGGAAGATCTACATACTTGCTGTTGAATTTGATCGTGAAGGTATAATAAAGTTGAAAAAGTATCAAGTAAAGTTAGAGTACACCGTATTATAAGATAAAAATATTTTAGAAACCATTTTGAAAGAGATGTTTCGGTTTTATTCGTAAATATATCAATAAAGCCGAGCTTCAAAATGTAACTGCAGTCATACTTCAAAATTCGCTGCCGCAGGTTTGACGAAAAAAGAATCACAATGCTGAATTAATTGCGCCCTCTTTGAAGAAACAGTAGTAAATACACTTGACTCGTGAATTTTTCGGCGATTAGTTTGTTAAAGCAACAGAACCATGAAAACCTGAGAACCATGAGAACCTGAAAATCTGCCCAGGAGCTATGAAAAAAATGACCTTATTGTTCTAAAAACATTTATACTATCATAGAAATTTCAAGCCAGTTCTATATCCAAGGGTCAAGGCTATCGAACAGAGTCAAAAGATTTCAAGAAATAAGGAGTTTGTGCATAGAAATTAACCGAACACTGAAAAAAAAAAAAGTAAAAGCAGAAAATGTACTGGGAGTAACGTTGCCATCTATTTTCTGTTTTTTTTTTTTTTTTCACGAAATGTCCGCTTTGGTAAGCCTTCATTCTCAAGATGGAAATTTTCCTTATTCAAGACGGTAATTTTTTTTAAAGAAGTAAATAGGATAGATATCGCAAAATTAAATATATATATATATATGTATGATAATTTTATATGCGGATGCACATTTATATGGAATAGGTACAGTATAACCACGAAAATCCGACATCGTCGCGAACGAGTCTAATCCGGATTTTTAAAAATTCGGTATTTCTGAACGAATACCAAATGTGCTTGCGACATTCTCAATGGTACTTTTATTCATAATTTAATTCATAGGCAAGAAATATTTATGTGAGAAAAAGAGATAATAACATGTTTTTAAAAAATTACTTTAATTGATATTTTCTATCTGTTAAAAATTTTGTAGTAGGTTGAACCAACTTTTATTTCTGCAGTAACTGCAACCAAAAAATGGTGAAATCTCACTCCAAGATTTTGAGCTCCGGTTGTACCTTAGCTCCAAATGTTGGATCAAGATTTCACCATCTTATGTTGGTAGCTACTGAAGCACCAAAAATTGGTTTAACCTATCACAAAACTTTTAACAGTGTAGTGTCTTACAACGTTTAAATTACGACGATGAATAACAATAAAAGGTCGTCGAATGGCCTTGGCATTTCTGTTTTTTAAAAAAATCACATTATAGTTAATATGTAGCTCTTAAATTCAATTTGATGAGCAATTAATTAAATATTATAACTATTGTAGAAACAATTACAGAACAGCTACATTATGCCTTATAACTTGCAATATCAAAACAAAGGAAATACGAAAGAGATTCAACTAAACATGACTTTATTGTCAATAGCACTCGAGAAATAATTATAATTTATATGTACTTAGGATCACGTAATCAAAGTCATGCTACAAAAAATACTTTAAATGTTTTTTTATTATTTGTCAAACAGAAATATTCAACCTTTGAACTTCCATAAATATAAACTGTTGAAAATTAATTGAACATTTCATTAAAACAAAGTGCAAAAGAAATTTGTACCATAAGATTGTGAAACCTTGTCCATTTGGTACTCTGGTTGAACCATAAACTTGTGTAGATTGAACTATAAACCGATAAAATGTTGAACCATGATTTCATAGATCTTGAAACATGACATAGTAAAACGTTGAAAATCGAACTGGTAAAATGTCGAATAAAAAACTGATAAAATATTGAATAATAAAGTGAATAATAAACTTATACTATGGATAAAATAGCTAATCCGACTGGGTTTTCTGTTTCAAGTAGAACCTGACACACAATAGATATCCAAGACTAAACCGAGATTCGAATTTGGCATCTCTTAATTTTCAGACAATATTTTAACCACTAAATAAATGTCCGGATACCAACATGCTCGAAAGCATAATACTGATAGTGCGTTGAACCTATTTGCTATAATTGGCTGTTACATATTGTCAATGGATGGTGAAAAGTTGAGCCATTTTTGAAGTCAGAAAGTCATAATCAGAAAGTTTAAAAAATCATTGTTTTTTGCATCATGAAATAATTTAACATTTAACTAAGAATTTTCATAAAGACTAGTAAGATAACCAACCTACAACTTAAAAAGTGTTATACGAAACCCCAATTAAATATTAACTACTTTGCCTGTGTGACCTGGGCGTATACGTTTAAAGTTTATAAATAGAACTTGAGAAACCGTGTCTTAATTTATGAATGAGATTGTAAAGGAGATGCGACTATCATTTGTGAGGATTGTAGCATGCCATTGGTGATAGCGTAGGCCTCTTCAAAGAGTGCGTCGTCTTTGGGGTTGATGCAAAACATGAGGTTCTAAAAACGCTGCAGAGGAAACAACAAAGCAGTTGCCTTAGCAGCTTTTCTATATTAAATAAAAATAGTCAAAATCAAAAGAGACAGAGAAAATACAGAGAAATATTTTATACAGAGAAATTAAGCAGGCATACTGACTTTTATAATATTCACTCTTATGTCTGCTACATTAACAGCACATTAATTCTGTTTGGGGTATGTTACATTAACTGAGAATTGAATCATTTCCGGTAATTTGACGAGTAGGACTCGTCATGGGATGCAGGAAATAAAACTGAAATTATATTAAAACTGATGCAAATTATATTAAACTAGTTTTCGAGTACTATGCATTCTGCAACTTCCAATCCGTGTCTGAAATTTCTGTTAAAGATGAATTTTGATTTCCTGATAGAAAATTTCTTTGTTTTTACATAGTTGTGCTTAAATGAACAAGGAAATTCTCCTCTCTTTAATATCTTACCGCGTATCTTAAAGGTTTACTACGCAGAATGCATAAAATTAATGTTATCTATTGACAGCTGTCTTACAGCTGCAATTACTCATCAGAAAGGTGTCAAAATTGGAAAGTGTCTTAATAATAGAGATGAGAAAGACAGAAAAATAGCTTTATCTGACGTTTAGCTTCTTATTCAGCTGTATTTTTTGTGAATTTTAGCTACATTAAATAACAGAGCCTTCAAATATTGCATCCAGAAGGCGTTTTGTGGTAAAATCGTAGCATAAAGCTAATTTATCAAACATCGGAAATCTTTACCAATTAATTATCACTGGATCTCGGTTCTGGCTTAATACAATAGAAAATCTTGCACGATAGTCTTGTCTAAAGGTACTAGAAAGGTATTAGTGTCTTGTTGTAAAGGAAATATTATGGCCATCTGTTTTGCAAATTTATATTTTAACAAGTAAGAAAAATGCTTATTACTGATTGCTATGCAATTTTATACATAGACTGGTGACTGACTACTGGTCACTACTTATTATTCCCTGCTGCTCCTACTGATAAATTTTCAATAATAAAATTTACATTGGTGTCTTACCTTTTTTATTTCAGGCCAAGTAAAAATAAAAAGACAATAAAAATAAAACTTTTAATATTAAAAATATATATACAACTAAGATAAAGAGGGGGGGGGGGATATTCGAGCTATTAGAAGTGTGATACCAACAAAAATAATAAAATTAGATTGAAGAATAAAAGAAATATTACAAATATAAAGTCTCCATCTGAAAAATCATACAGCTTCATACAGCATGCAATATCATTGCATGGGGTTTTTTGTCGGAGTTTGTACCGACCATAAGATGAAATTGCATGTCATATCAGAAGTTACTTTAGATGAAAACTTCATCTAAAGAGATAGAAACTTCTTTTTTAGATGGAAAGTCCATCTTATTGCAGGTGTTGTAGGTATTTCGCCGCCTCTGCAGCAACAACGTCATTAACGAAGCGTACACATCAACAATTGTCCCTTATGAAGATCACGTCCGCCACGTAAGACTTTTATCGCTAATACCTAAGACTATTTAAAATACATTTCTTCAAACTTTAACTTCTCAGCTACCTTGTAATGAAGATAATCATTTCAATTATTTTTATTGAAACAAACAGATTAATAAAAATAAGCGGGTAAGTGTGATCACAGATCCCACAGAGGGTTTCGTTTAAGATTCCTTTCAAAGCACTTCATCATTTTGCAAAATCTGTCAGTTCCATATTTCGCAACCAGGAGGCGCACTCTATCTAATCAAACCTTTATCTGAACGGAACTCCGTTTTACAAACTATCCGTAGATATATTAGTCGAAGGGATCGGGCCCAAAGCACCCGAGATAAGTAGCCGCCCCCTTGCGGTAAAAATTGGAACTAAAATATGTACGGCTATGGTGCATAATATGAAATAGTAGTCAAAGGAGTGTCGTCAAAAGTTAGAAAAGTGTGGAGGTTAGAAAAATTGCTAAAAATATAGAAGTTAGAGCCTGGAGGGGTAATTAATATAAGACTTTTCAAAAATTTTAGGATTTTTGTGTGATCGCAAGTGTTCTGCTATAAGTATGCAAAATTTCACATCTCCAACTTAATTAGGGGCTGATTTACAAAAATTGCTTAAAATACACAAGTTAGAGCACAAAAGGGTTTGTTGTTTGATGTGAGGTGATCAGCTATAAGAATGCAAAATTTCAAGTCTCCAGCATATTATAGTTTCTGAGAATGGGCTCTGTGACAGACAAGCAGACAGGACTGAGGAGTGAGACGAATAGGGTTTCGTCAGATGAACAAAACCCTAATACATAAATCATTCCTTAAAATTAAAAATACATGCATAAAGAATGTATAAAAGAAGAATGGAATTTATGCGAATAAAGCTTTTACTTTGACATTACTTAAAAGCCTTTCATATAAAAATAGGATTCATATGGAAAAAATGAGAATGATCGTTTCAATTATTTTTAATAAAACAAACAGATTAATAAAAATACACAAATCATTCATTAATATGAAAAATGCATGAATAAAGAATGCATAAAAGCAGAATGGAATTTATACGAGTAAAGCTTTTACTTTGACAGTACTTAAAAGCCTTTCATATAAAAGTAGGATTCATATGGAAAAAATGAGGATGATCGTTTCAATTATTTTTAATGAAACAAACAGATTAATAAAAATACATAAATCATTCATTAATATTAAAAATGAATAAATAAAGAATGCATAAAAGAAGAATGGAATTTATATGAATAAATCTTTTACCTTGACATTACTTAAAAGCCTTTCACATAAAAATAGGATTCATATGGAAAAAATGAGGATGATCGTTTAAATTATTTTTAATAAAACAAACAGATTAATAAAAATACATAAATCATTCATTAATAAGAAAAATGCATGAATAAAGAATGCATAAAAGAAGAATGGAATTTATACGAGTAAAGCTTTTACTTTGACATTACTTAAAAATCTTTCATATAAAAAATAGGATTCATATGGAAAAAAGGAGTTTGCCTCCAGCAGTCCTTTTTCACGTTTATAAAAGTTTTCTTTCCTTTATCTAGGGAAAGAAAGACGACGATTAAGGCATTGTGATTATTATTGGACTAAATTATGTATAAAAGAAGTGATTGAAATCTTTGACGTCAATTTAAACAAAACTTTTAAAACAATATTTTATTTTTATTTTTTTATTTTTTTGTGAACAACAAGAACAAAAAATATTATTTAATATTTATGAGGCTCGTTCAGGATTTTAAGCTATTAATAATGAAATTTTTGTTTCATTTCAGTACTTAGTTTTGTTTATTTACATTTTTTATAGTAAGATTAAAGTTTTTTGAAGAAGACTTTCAGAAGCACTGTCATTTAATTAATTTCATGAAACACAGTTTTGTGACGTCAGTGCATCTTATTTAATGCAATTATAGCTAAATAAATTTACAATTTCATTAATATTTTCATTTCTTTTAATAACAGTTAAATAATTTACTGAATTTAAAAAAAAAATACGGATAAGGTTAACCCATTTATGCCTGAATTTTTTTTTCAAACGTGTTGGTAAAGTTACTTTAAAAAGTTGCAAAATGAACTGGAAAAATACTAAAAGAAAATATGCTAAAATATTTTTGTTTTTATTTAATAAAATGTAAACGTATTAAATATGGGAATATGCATAATATTTATAATAGTATAATATGCATAATTATATGTTTTGTCCAAATTTACATAAAACAATGCTTTAAATTATATATTATATACTATAATTAGTATTTTTATGAACTACTGAAAAAAATTATTTATTTCTTTTCAGAGACTAATAACATTATAAGTGTTATTAATAATAATTTCAGAATAATCGTATGTGAGACAAAAACAATTTATTTCATAATCATCTTGAAAAGGACTTTACATAAATAACTGTCCCCTAAATAGCTGACAAAAATATGAACCTATTCGTGCCAGCGCCTTATATTTTGTACATTACAAACATGCATAAAAAATAGGTTTGGACATAAAATTTCACAATATAAAAAAAAAAAATACGTATTTCAAAGAAGTCTAAAAATAAGCTAAGCTTATGACTTATTTATTTAGATCCTTCATTGAAAAAATACAAATAAAATCACTTTTTACATTTCGCCATCTTGAGAAATGAGAAATCTATAAAAACCGAAAAAAGCCTTCATTTAAGCAAATAAATAGACATCTTATGCTGTCATCTTTCGAAAACAGATGGAGACATTTATAGTTAATTATTTTATACAATTTTTGCGTTATAAATAAGAAGAAAATTATAAAAATTCATTAAAATTCGAAGCGCCTCAAAAATGGGACGCTAGGCATCATCAGTACAATTCAACCATTATAAAACAAACAACAGAACAAATCAAGTACAGTTAAATTGTAATTGACGTTGATTGTAAAACGTAATTGAGTAAACCAGCCATCTAGGAACAATCTACCATGACAAATGTTATAGCCTGATTTCAAAATCGAAGAGTTTGCAAGTAGCGGGATGTGATGTGTTTCAAGAGAAGGCTGGACTATTTTTGAATTTAGATTTTCTTTTTTGAAAGCACCAATATATTCCTTCAGGCGAATTTCCATCGATCTACCCGTTCCACCAATATAAACGTTAACACAATCTTTACAGGGAATGGCATAAACCGGTTAATTTTGACTTATATTTAAATTTATGCTTATTTAAAAAAAATTAACTCACTTTATTAATTGGTTTAGAAGAAACACCAACATTGAATGATCTTAGAATCCCAGAAATTTGATCAGAAATGTTATTATAATAAGGGATGCAGATAAAAGAATTTGGTTTACTACGTTAGTAGAATTAAGAAAGTTTAAAGTTGTTTTAAAGATTTTCTTAACAAGGCCTATAGAATAGCTAAAATCAACCAAATCTTGATAAATTTTACATTTTTCTTTTTCAAAGTCATCTCTGGAACTGCAATATCTAATGGCCCTGAAGGGTAAAGTCTTAATAACAGCTATTTTACGGCTGAAAGGACAAACTGAATTAAAATTAGTATACTGACCTGTAGATGTAAGTTTACTCTAAACAGTAGTAGTAATAGATTAAGGTTGTGGTTGTGTTTCTGACGGCCAATTATCAACACGAGGGATATAGGCCCTAAGGGAGGTTGCCCTACGTGGAGATCTTTCTAAGGAAACCTAATCCGTATTTACACAAAGAAATCCAAGGTTCAAAGAAAACCATGGAAAACTCCGAACGATTAGGCCGACGGGAGCGATTGGTTCGAAACCAGTACCTCCCGTCTGCCAGCTTCGAAAGCAGAACCTCTCGGCCACTGGTGGGGCCGTAATAGATTGAGAGATATTAGTTATATGTCTGCGGATTAAAATATCATTTTTATTGTTGTTAAAAAAATTTTAAATGTTTATTTTATTTTGCTTCATTTTTTTCCACATATACTATAAGACTATTAATCACTGGACACTTTAAATTTTAGACATTTTGTCAAATATATGAAAATATACTTGTCGGAATCTTCTAGAACTTCAGGATTATAAGGAGTACGTTTGATCTCATATTTATCAATGACGATTTGATAAGGAGAACAATTAGTGAGTCAACAAAGAATCAAAGAAAAATAATGATATTTCTGATCATCCTGTAAAATAAAATGTAGTCAATGTTCTATGGCTACATAATACAAATAAGTGCATATTGTACAATATGTATATTCATTTGTGTAAGAATAGTCTGTATATTCATGGAGATATAGCAATTTTTTTTTTTTAAGTTCAAAAAATTCTTGCATGTTTTTGCTTATATCATGCAGGGTTTTCAACCAAATTTAACTCCAGTTTTGGACAATTTGGCAAAATGTAGTAGAAACAATATAATGTAATTGGAACATAACTATATTAAATATCTGAACGATAACAAAGATATTTGTTCATGATTTAATAGTCAACTCTATGGTGCAACTCATATAAAAAATCCAGTCAAATATCGCGAAAATTTAGAAAGATATCGGCAATACAGTGAGCTGATTTTTAATTGCTCTCTAGAAACATCTGAATGATAAGGGATTTGCACCGTGGCACCTTTATTAGGATCTAGTTGAAAAAAGTCCCATATCTTTCGGATTTTTTGATATGATATTATAACCTGTATTTTATATTTTCTCTAAACAAGCAAAGACTTTAATGATTCTTCTCTTTTGGGAATAAAAATATAAAAAAAAGCAGTGTCTTTGTCTGAACACTAAAGTTGACTAAATTTTTAATGGATATTTACCGGATTTAGAATGTTTTATTAATTTTTGTTGTGGCAATGCGATCTTCAATTTGCGTTTCACCCACGGGGACATGTACTTTTTGATAAAATTTGTTTTTTTTACTAGATTTTATTGAAAGCAATAGCTATGAACTAAAATAAAGTATGCTTTTAATTATGGACGATAGAGAGTTAAGAAAAAGGGGATTTTGTGTAAGATTTCTAACAAGCTGACAATGGGAAAGAACAAAGTCACATTTAAAAAACATATTATTTTTAAAACTTTTATGGTGTAGAACACCACATGGGGTAAACTTCAACAAAGTCAAGTTTAGACTTGATTTTCTTCAAGAACCAAACTTGATACCGACACTAGTTTGCAAATTTTGATACATCTTTTGGTGCTTAAAATTTTGTTTTATTTACTTATAATACACGACAAACCTCATTTTATTTTTCCAGAAGTAGTCTGTAAGTGATAAAGTATATACATTTCTTATTTATTGATAAAAATATATTTCTAAACTTCAAGCTGATTTTTACTATTACAGATCATCATATTTTAATTATTCTATGTATATAATCTGCCACATATAATTTATAATATCTGTTCACAGGACTGGCTGTGTAAACTCCTCCTGAGCATCAAAATGTACGCCGCCATGGCCAGCATCAACTGGATGTTCGTGGAAGGACTGCTTCTTCACTCTCGTATAACTGTCTCCATTTTCAAGCAAGATGCACCTTTCAAACTGTACTATCTCATCGGATGGGGTGAGATTGAGTTTTTAAGTGAAATTATATTTATGCACGAGTATTTACTTGTCACTGAAATTAATTAAATTAACAATTAATTACATTTGTATTATTAAATATTTCAATCAGGGTCTTTATTTATAAAGATAAACGTTAATTAAATTAAAGGTAAATAAAAAAAAACATTTTTATATAATATAAATTTATGTAGTACTATATAATATATGCTATACAAAATATATTTATACATATGTTATAAAATTGCTAAGTCGTTCTATTAAATTTAGAGCAGTGCCTATCTGCTCTATTTAAAAATATAGTCTAGGACCAAAAGAGTTGTATGTGAGCGTGTTTTCCGGTTTCTAACATTTGTGTGTAAACAATCGAATTTTGTCATTTCTTTTTTTATCCTATTTTAATCTCCCAAAAGCAGGCAGACGCGTTTATTTTACGCAGACATGCTATGAGATTTCTGTGGTTGACTGGAATGTATATATACGGTAGTAGAAATTTCATCCAGTGGATTTTGTCTGGTCTTATTTCTCGTGGAAACGTGAGACAGTTTTAGGAGCGTTAATTAAGCCTTTTGCCATTATCCGTAACGTTTGACTTAGATTGAAAGTGGAATTAGATTCTTCAGGGTATGCTTTTATGTAAGATGTTGATTTCATTATTTCAAATGAAGGGAATTTGGAGTCCACGGGATTCCACCTATTTAGTGACATTGACACAATTTCAAGTGCTACTGTTTATATTGTTTTCAGTACTATTTGCGCTCTTTCTCGTAGCGTCATTAATAGTCAGCTTGCTGTAAACAGTTGTAGAACGTAGAGAGTTTTTTGGGGTTAACTTATTTCCTCTTCAATTAGTTCAGCAATTACTCTTTAAAGTTAATCGTCGTTAAGCAAATTTCCCTGTTCTATTGCATTGGTTTTTTTATTACTGGCTTTAAATAGGTCTGATTTTTTTTAATCTTATTTATTGTTTTATGGATACACATTTTAAGTGACTGGATAGAAAGGGTCGCCCAAACTGCATTGAACTTTCTTTACTATTTTTAAAAATACTTGGTTTTGTCTTTGCTTAAACTACCTAATTAGTGTATTCTCTTTTAGTCTTTAGCCTATTCTCTTTTAGTCTTTAGCCTATTCTCTTTTAGTCTTTAGCCTAACTGCCATACTTTCTTCTCAACTTCCAGTCCCGATTAACATTCTAATTAGATTGACTCTAATTCTAATTAGATTCTAATTAGATTGATTTTTATTACTGGCTTTAAATAAGTCTGCTTTTTATCTTATTCATTGTCTCATGGATACATATTTTAAGTGACCGGATAGAGGGACTGGCCCCAAACTGCGTTGAACTTTATTTACTATTTTTAAAAACGGTTGGTTTTGTCTTTGCTTAAATTGTTTAATTAGTGTATCCTCTATTAGTCTTTAGCCTTACTGCCATACTTTCTTCTAAACTTTTAGTCCCGATTAAAATTCTAATTAGATTGACTCTTCAAATGACCATCAAATGACCAGAAGACTGCTAATTCTATAAACTCATAGCCACTCGCACTATATAAGGATGTGGAAATCCAATTATCTAATATTATTCTTGAAGCATCAGTCTAACGATATGATGACGCAAACGCAATCTGTTCAATATTTTCTGGGTATTTTAGCTATTTCTAAGGCTAAGTGTGATCATCCTTCTTCTGACTACCGTCGCTGTTACAATCCACTCGGGGTGCTAAGAAATTATTCTGGTTTTATGCCGAAAGTTGATAAAAGATGTTACTTCAATCTTCTCTCTACTAAAATGTTCCTTAAGGTTTAAATAAAAAGCTTTAACCACAAAGATGTAAATTCATTTAAGTAACTCACCAGAGATAACTTTGTCGTGATTATTATTATAATACGTATACGAGAGTGTATCAATAAGCTTTTGCCCTCACATAGAAATAATTGAAAGAAATTTATGAAATTGCTGCATTGTATTAGTCGTTTTCTATATAGTCACCGTGCACAGTAACACATTTCTGCAAACAGTATTTCAAAGAGGGGGGAGGGTGTATTCCAGGAGGCGCGATAGTAGACCCAAAAAGGGGGGTTCTAACTTTTGCCGGCCCCCACATTTAACATATTGTTGGAAAGGCCTGTGACCAGTTATACATGCTATGCACCACCCGTGCCCCTCCCCACAAATTGTCCTCCGGAGGACACTTTTCTAAATTTTGCGGGCATCACTCATGCTACCCGGGGGGTAAATTTGAGGGGAGGGGCTCGGGAGTGCATAACATGAATAAGTGGTCACAGCACTTTCCAACAATATGTCACATGTGGGGGTCGGCAAAAGTTAGAAAATTTCCCCCCTTTGGGTCTACTTTCGCGCCTCCTAGAATACATCCTCTCCCCTCTCTTTGAAATATCGTTTGCAGAAATGTGTTACTGTGCATGGTGACAGAAATGATTAATACAATGTAGAAATTTCATAAATTTCACTTAATTATTTCTATGTGAGGGCAAAAACTTATTGATACACCCTCGTATACGTATTATAATTATATGTTTACATATTACATTATATGTATTACATATTATATAATATATAAATATACATATTACATTTTATATATTTTTATAATATTATATAATATATAATATACCTTACATATAATGAAACATAATAAAAATAAGCATAAATTAAACTTAGCATAACTAAAAGTCTAATATTGTTAAACATCAATTAAATTTAACCCGAAAGAGATCGTGCGGAGCACAGAGTCACCCCATTCAAAGAAAAACATCAGTCCCGGGGGATGTGTTTATCTGCAATCAATCATCCTTTCAGTATCCTCCTGTCTGATACTCTCTTTGGTAGCGTTATTTTTCTCGCCTTTCCTTTATTCGCGTCAAACATCCATTTCTTGGAACCCATGTAGTATTGGGGTTACTCAGACTCCCCAGGCGACCGTTATTGGTTCGAAATTTCTGATTCTAAGTAGTGTAGTTTTCTGTTATGAAGTGTTTTTGTTGTTTTGTGCACTTTTCTTAATGAATTACTGCAGTTATTGTTTATAATCAAACATTTTTTTTTTCTAATCTAGAATAAATTCTTTATATAAAACTGATTGGGGTGATCCAGTCACCCCGCGCGATCTCCAATGTCATTGATGGGTGCGCGCCTTCAAACATTAAAAAAGAAATACAACTAAAGAAATATACTTTCTTAATGATTTATTGAACTTATTGATTATGAACAAATGATTTTTTTCTAATTTATAGTAAATTCTTTTTGTATAAAACTGATTGGAGTGTTCCAGTCACCCCGCGCGATCTCCAGCATCACAGTTGGGTGCGCGCCTTCTGCCGGGTTCACATTCAGTTCGTGTAATGAACAATTTTAAACAAAGGTTTTATTTATAAAGATAACGTTAATTTCTCCTAAGGCTTTTCTTCATAAACATAATTAAGTTTTTAATATCATGCTAAAATAATCCTACATTTTAGCATGTGAAAAGAGAAAAAAGCAATGGCGAAGCAATTCAAAAATTATACTAAGGGCTTAAATAGGCATTTTTCAAATAAACTGAACGATTATAATAATAAGCAGTTGATAGAGGTTGTACGGGAATAATTAATCTTCCAAACTAAATATTAATGCCATTGTCTAGAAACCAATATCTTAATCATTTCAGATAGATGGCTTAAGATAGGGGAATTGCATAATAATAATAATAGTAATAATAATAATAAATGTTTCTTAATTATCTTCACACAGATGGCGTTTCTTTTATTGCAAACATATGCTTCACTCTTTAAATTAAAAATATAAACATTTTAATAAACTTTTATAAATTAAGGTTTCTAATTTTTTAATCTTTAAATTTTTAAGAACGAATTTTTTAATGATAACACATAAACCATAAAAAATTCTAAAGAGTTTTTATGTCTGTTTAGTAATCCTGTTCTAATTCGACATTTTCCAAAACTTTTCGAAAATTCTTCCTTAGACTATTGGCATTATGCATTTTCAGAATTCAGTAAATTTAAAATTTCAGTAAACTTTAACTTTAGATAGCTAGTTTTAATATTATAAAAATAAAAATAATTTTTTCAGAAAACTTAAAATCGAACCCGAACAGACTAATTGAACCCAGTATCATAAAAAAATGAAGTATTACAAACAAAAATCTTCCTTGTTTCAACTTTGATTGAAAAAATGTTTGCCCTAAAATTAGGATTAACATTATTATTTTACATACAGTATTAATATTTCCATAAAAAAAAACTCTGACAGTTACGTAATAACGATTTAATGTCATTTTCTTAGCATACGAAGTATAAGAATGACGCATGGTAGGTAATTTTACCTCAAAATGAAATACCGTGTCAGCTTCTCAAATAGAGGATGATTTATGACACATCTTTTTTTTCTACTATATTAAACGTATTCCCTTCCTCGGTATATATGCATATCGATATTTCAGAGTCTCAAATATCTGAACAAAACTATACCTAAAATATTTTTTGACAATTGAAATTATTGAATAATACTGAAGGAAAAAAAGAAACAAAAACCCTAATAATAATTATTATAATCATAATAATATAAAACTATATAAAAATCACTTGAATACATCAAACTAAATTAATATTTACTTGAAGTGATAAAATACTTTTAACAAGGCAAAAGATCACCTTTATTTATTCAAATTAGACATTTGTTTCATTACTCCGATGACAACATTCTCAATAATAAATACAAATATTTTCGCAAAAATCATTTTAATTTAAAACAGTGAGGAGAGTGTGAATTGGCGCCGATGGGATACGAACTAGGGATCTCATGATCAGGAGGCGAGAACGTTAACGTCGAGCAAAAGGCCAAGCAAGTTACTCTAAGCTGGTAACTCGCTTTATACTGATCATGTGAGATGAGATCGCTACAACAGGTTACGTGAACTCAAGCATAATGAAAATTAACTGCAATATTAAAAATGGATATTTTGTGAACGTGAATTATTTACTACTATTGCTTCATTTTTCTGTAGAGCATCTCTTTCCAAATTTTAAGAAGTCCCATGGAGGCTGAATCACTGCATATATTCTCACTGCGTAAGAAGATTTTTATTGATTCGCGGATTTACAGATTAATTTTAAAAATAGTAGAATAATTTATCCATCAAGATTTTACTTGCCATCCATTATCCGAGAATCAACAGAAATCTTCTTACGCAGTGAGAATATATGCAATGATTCAACCTCCTTGTAACTTCCTAAAATTTGGAAAGAGATGCTCTACAGAAAAATGAAGCAATAGTAGTAAATAATTCGCGTTCACAAAATATTCATTTTTAGGTGCGTTCGTAATTATATAAATACGTAGCACATATAGTCGTCGTTCAGTCCGTCTGTCTGTCTGTCCGCATATAACAGAGCAAAAACTACCCAACTCAATGGTCTCAAATTTCAAATATATGATTGTTTCAAAATTTTGTCGAGCCATTTCAAATTTTATGAAAATCGGATGTATAGTTTAATTACAGGGACAGTCAAAAGTTTTTCTTTACACTACGGCCAATGGGAAAAATTATTGCAAGTGCATTTTAATGGCGTTACAGCCTTCCGAATATTCTGAAATTTTAAATACATAATTGTTGCAATATTTTGTCGAGCCATTTCAAATTTCATGAAAATCGGACGTATAGTTTAATTACAGGGACAGTCAAAAGTTTCCCGTTACATTACGGCCAATGGGAAAAAATTATTGCAAGTGCATTTTAATGGCGTTACAGCCTTCCGAATGTTCTGAAATTTTAAATACATAATTGTTGCTATATTTTGTCGAGCCATTTCAAATTTTATGAAAATCGGATGTATAGTTTAATTACAGGGACAGTCAAAAGTGTTCTGTTACATTACGGGGAATGGGGAAAAATATTGCAAGTGCATTTTAATGATGTTACAGACTATGCACTTATGAAGTGCAAAAAAATATACATTCAGTACAATATGGAATGCAAAAAATAATTATAAAACCAGTTATAGTACGAACGCACCTCATTTGCCACGTTTGACCAGCAATTTCCGACTTGTTAATATTGCAGTTAAGTTTCATTATGCTTGAGTTCACGTGATTTTTGTTTACCAGTTTTCAATTAAAAACATTTTTTTTGCGAAAGTATTTGTATCATATTTATTATTGAAAACGTTGCCGTCGGAGCAATATAACTTATGTCTAATATGAATAAATAAAGGAAATTTTTTGCTTGTTAAAAGTATTTTATCACGTCAAGAAAATATTAATTTAGTTTGATCATAATAATAATCAACTTCATTATTAAAACTTTAAAATATTATACACTATTGGACCCCGCATATCATTAACCGTGATAATATTGGGAGTGTCCTATTCAACACAAGAATGGCGGGAAATTTTCTCAAGTTTTATAAAAGTATTTTACACCAGAATTTTTATATAAAACTGTTTAATTTTTACATTTAACATTTTTTTTCTTTGTGTCTTTTAAACTTATTTTATAAAGAATTTTCTGTTCCGAACCGAAGTATATTCATTTGGGTTGGGTTGGGTTGATTGTTGACGGCCAATTATCTACACGAGGGATATGGGCCCTAGGGGGAGTGCCTTCCGTGGAGGTCTTTCTAAGGGAACCTAATCCGTATTAACGCATGGAAATATCCACGGTTCGAAGAAAACCACGAAAACTCCGAACGATTAGGCCGACGGGCGCGATTGGGTTCGAGCCCAGCACCTCCCGTCTATCAGCTTCGAGAGCAGAACCTCTCAGCCACTATATTCATTTGGTACCGATCAAAATGATACCTCGCTGTCCTTCTAGCGTAAAAATAACCAAAAAATAAATAACTTAAAATATACAGCAATCACTGTGCCTGAACCCTGTGTACTAAGCACGCCACAAATCGTTAAAACGACAATCACTATAATGTAGTCAGGTTTTCTTAGTGCCTATAAACCATTAGTACAGAAGTTATTAACTGAAGCCCTTGCTATGACAAAGTCCTGTCCGTTTTGTCCCTATAAAACGTTAATACGTCGACCTTTCTAAAAGAGATCCTCAATATAACATGTATCTGTTCACTTCGTACCCTATAAATTGTTAGAATGATAGTCATTATAGCGGGCGTTCTACATTTCATGATCCATAAATCGTTAAACCGACAATTATTATAACGGAGTCCTTTCTATAATAAGGATATCACTGTTCAATGTATTGTTAACAGTGTTGTCGTAAAAGAATCAGAAGGTATACGCTTGAGGCAAAAGTTATGCGCTAAAATCATGAATGGCATGCCTACAGTACGCTATAGCTTTATTTGAGAAACAGAAGGTATAAAAACAGAGGTCTTTAAAAAATTCAGAAGTTATACGGCATATACCTGATCCTTTTTATTTTCTTCTATCTTCAATAGAAGAAAGTATTGTAATCGAAATTTTTTTCGACTTCCGGTTTTCGACGGATTTACACGTTTTAGGGGTCAGAGATCACAAAAAACATGTTTATACAAAATGTGTGTCTGTCCGTGTATCCGTCAGCCCGTGTGTCCGTATGTCTGTGTGTCGCCAATGTACCATCAAAAATTGTATGAAGTTATGCATAGAATTAAACCAATTTTTTTTTAAAGTTTGTGGCTATGGCAAGCAGGTCCTCCATTAATATGGAAAAATCCGTCGATAGGGGGCGCTGTAATAGCGATTTTTGTGCATTTTGAATATTGTACCATCGAAAAGTTTATGAAGTTATGCATAGAATTAAACCAAATTTTTTGTGTATGTTTTTGGCCATGGCAAGAAAGTCCTCCATGAATTTGGAAAAATTCCGACGGTAGGGGGTGCTGTAACAGCGATTTTTGTGCAATTTTCAATATTGTACCATCGAAAAGTGTATGAAGTTATGTTCAATTCTAATAAAAATACTAATAAAACTAATAAAAATAAATTACTGGTATTTGTAACAACGTTTTGAAATATTAATATACATGAGATAGAAGAAAGTTTTGGGATTGGCACATCTAACTAGTTTTCAATTATAGCCTATCAATGACTGAAAAATTTTTACATAGAAAAACCAAATTCAGTTAAATAAAAGAGTGTTATAAAATCCATCTCTCTTTATAACGATACAAGTTAAATGTATTTATTAGATTATATTCGAACAGTGCCAAAATGTGAAGAAGAAATTCTTATTCCTAAACAATATTAAATTTGCCTCAACACTTATCTATATATACATTAACTCTTACTATAACTATATAAATAACTATAAATATTAAAACATTTTTTATGTCCATGTTTACATATTTGCACATTTTATATTGTTATATTTTTTTTTCCTTTGCATAACGGAAGCTTTGATTTTCAAAATGATTTTATTTAATTTTTACATAAATAGAAAATTTAAGCAATCTTCTTTTTTCATGACTGAATCTAATACATCTCGACTTGAATACAAGAATAGTCTGATAATTTAAAGAAAAGGGGAAATATGGAAATTAAATTTGAAAAAAAAAAGTATACATATCTAAAATCTTGCTGTAATTTGATTTTAAATAATTCAAATATGCGAAACTTTTCACAAAGATATCATAACAAAATTTGAATGCAGTTATTCATTCATTCTGCCTTTTCAAATCTTTTATTATTAGAATAACTTACTGGAATTTATTTGCATGAAATTTATTTCCAACAAACAAATTTTTTATCGATGTGAAAAGAAAATGAAGGAAATATTAAATTTAGTGGTAAAATGTACGTTATAAATAACCAAATTAAATAGCAAACAGACGCTTTTTATGATAGGAATTTTTTTTTTCAAATGAATTTATTAATATAAGAACAGAGAAAACAGAGCTGTAATTTACGGTAGGCAAAAAAAAAAAAAACGCGGGGGTTTTGACAAATTTATTTTTAGGCAAAGAAATTTTAATTTCCGCTTCAGTATATATTAATTTTACATTTTTTGCAAGATAAAAACTTTTCTTTTGCGACAATATATATTTCGTCTCTTTTCCCCTCTTTCTGACACAGAATATAAGTACTATTTTCAAAGTTTCTAGTTGTTCATTTCTAGCCAATAAAAAAAAAAAAGAAAGAAAGTAAGAAAGAAAAGAAAAGAAAAGAAAAAATATTGAAAAAGAAAAAATACAATAATATATCTTTATTTATAAAC
This sequence comes from Maratus speciosus, assembly GCA_963932465.1. NCBI lineage: Eukaryota > Metazoa > Arthropoda > Arachnida > Araneae > Salticidae > Maratus > Maratus speciosus. The sequence continues at coordinate 617,693,559 of OZ010788.1, read as the reverse complement.
AAATTAATTAATTTATTGTTGTTATTGTTATTATTATTATTTTACGAAAAATCATTTTAATTACACATTTATTAGTAGCAAACATTTCACTGTTGTCACTTCACACAACACATTTTTTAAGATAATATGCACACCACTTTGACATGTTGAAAATTTCAAAATATCTCATGTCGCTTGTTTATTTTATGTCATTATTTTTAATTTTTTTTAAAGAAAAGAAAGAAAAAATGTGTATAATAATACACCTTTACTTATAAACAAATTAATTAATTTGTTATTTTACTTTATTTATTTATTTTACAAAAAGTTATTTCAATTACACATCATTAGTAGTAAAACTTCACTTATTTCTTAAGGATTAACTTCACTTTGACCGGTTCAAAATTTAAAATATTTTTTGTCACTTAAAGTTTTTTTATACAGCCGAAAATGACATTTTATTAGTTCAAAATCAATATCAATAGTAAAAGGACAATTTTGGAGATATAGAACTAGAGCGCACCATAGCCAGTAAATGGTAAAAGAACATTTTATTTTTTTCAAAACAGCATTTTCAAAATCAGTGTACGATCTATCTCTGCCAATTTTCAATTAATCTACGTGATCTTTTTATATGTCAGTTGTCACGTAGTTTACTAATGAAACATGTATGGGTTTTTTTTTTTTCGAAATACAGTAAAACCTCCCTGTGAGACCACCTCCATTAAGCAACCACCTACCTTAACGATCATTTTTTCATGGAACGAAATTCATTCCCATAGGTTTGATACTAATTTTACCTTCATTCAAAGACCATCCCAGTTGAACTCTTTCCATGAGCCACCCATATCTTTGAAGAAAATTAAACAAATTCTGTCTTTTCCTGGTCGCTTGAAGAAGGTTTTATTAGATAAATATTTCCGGAGAGCGCATTATTCATCAAACCTCTAAATTAAGTTTTAAATTTTTTTATTCCGGTAACTTTGAAGTATTTAAACCCCTTTGTGCCTTTTTAGGCAATGAATTCAACTCGGATGACAAATTAAGAATGGCGATAATTAAACTCCCCTGCCCTATTCTGTCAGGAAACTCTCAAAGATACAGATAAATTAATGAAATCGTCATTACTTGTTCCCGTCAAAAAAAAAAAAAAAATTGAATTTATTTACTGAACTTCGAAAGGACTTGGAAATAAAAGCTATAAAAGATAAAACCGTAAAATCAGAGCAAATGTCAATGTATTCATTTTTTAAACTCTGCAGTAATTAACTTATGTATTTAATTTTTGTTTTGATACTTAATTTTTTATATATTTTCCTAATGTGCAAAATAAATTTTAATAACATTAATTGTCATATTTTTTCAACAAATAAAATCTAGATTTAAACATGACCTCCATTAAGAGACCAGCTCTCGGAACGACTCATTTTTATTGGAACGGAACGTGGTCGTTTTAGGGAGGCTTTACTGTAATAATATCTCACTGTTATGTGTAACTTTAAGTGACTAAATGTGGATTGAAAACATACATTTTACTTTGTAGAGAGACCGTTTCATTAAAAATCCATAAACAGAGTGTACGCGAATTCGATCGACAAATTCAGCGCGATGGCTAGTAGGCATCAAAAGGATGAAAAATTGCCATAGAACATGGGGTCGCAAACCACACTGCTAAAAACTTTTCTGTGAAATTACAGAGAATCTACTGGTAATCCATTATCTTAAGTCTTATGTAAAATTACAGAGATTAGAAAAACAGAGATTCTGTTAAATAACAGAGAAAGTATCCAGTAAATTTACTTTAGACCCACTTGTGGAGGCGATTTCCTGTGAAAGAGGTATTGGTTCGCCATAAAACGGTGGTTCCAGGTTCGTAAATAAAAAGGGAAAAAACTCCAGTAATTCATGCCAATATGAAAGTTTTTTATTTAGATAGAAGCGAGAAAACACACATAATGTAGAGCACCGTTTGAATCCAATTGTACATATGTATGAGCAGAAGTGCTCCGTAACGTAAAAAAAAAAAAAAAAAAAAAAAGCAACGGCCCCTTTATCGGGACACTACAGCCCCAGCGGAAGGAAGCAGACTGAACTTTTTGCGTACCAAAGCCCTGGCTTTGTTGCGTACTGAATCACGTGACTTGGCGTATTACATTATCGCCAATTTACAAAGTTTTTGACGCCGCACAGTGGGGCAAGAAGCCTTCAAAACTGGCAAAAAATCGAAAAAATGAAATTCTAGTTTGAACTTCCGACATACGTCACTTTAATAGAGCAGATGTCAGTAAACATCTGCCTAGTTTTAAAAAGCGTGCAAAGTTATCTTGGTCGTCACTAAAGTACGAAGCACAGCCCTCTGAATACTAGGCCTGAGTGCTCATTCAAAATGGCGGCTGTCGAAGGCGGACTTTTCCCCCACTAGTAAAATTATATCGTGATTGAGCGCCTAGTGAATCTCCCTTCAGGTCCCGGTTTTCTTGTAATATTATTTTACTGAAAGTTTTTTCAATAAGCTCAATCAATCGATTTGATACCGTGGTTCACTCAAATAAGATAATTTCCGCCTTTTTCGTTTTTCTAATAACATTTACAAAAAATTCCATTACGTTAAGCACTTCGCAACCACAAGAAATTATACAGTAAAACATTAAAATGACATTAGGAACTAAAATATAACTACCATTATGTAAGGAAAAAATATGCTTGCAAAAAGTACCCTTTGAATTCAGAGATTTATGCTTTTTATGGTTGTTACTTGAAAAATCTGTTTCATAATATAAAACTTGATTTATTATTACCTCATCATCAAAGTAAAGAACTATACTAATGTGTAAAAAGCAATATTCTGTAATCAAAATAACTCGTGGAAATTTTTGAATATACCATACACTAGAATGTACGATTTGCTATTAAATAGCCATCATTCAAAAATATTTATCAAAAATTAACAAAAATATTTCCCGTCTATTACATTTGTCAGAAAAGTAAAGAAAATTTAAAATGTTTTTTTAGCTTCATGATCAAAGTTTTATATTGGAGCCAGCCCTTTAGTTATGAAAAGAATAACATATTAATTGACTAAATGCATTTACACAAATTAAAAATAAATGAAAGGATAAATTTGGTATTTAAATTATGAAAAGCACGACAAAACTTATTCACATATTGTTAAGAAATTCAGATATTCTAAGGTTGAATGCTAAAAATAAATACAGATTTATTTATTTTTCAGTTTTTTTAAAATTTTTCTCTTGTATTTCTTTTCTTAATTAAAATTTTTAATAACTATTTCTGAGTAATTATTTAGTAAGATCTTATATACAACTTGCATCATATTTTCAAATAAATAAAGCTGTCATGAGTCCAGGGATCTGTTTAGAGAAAAATTAAGTCCTTTAATGAACCTTTCACAACCTCTTCATTTTAAAACAGGGCTCTTCACAAAATTTTTCAACTTAACAATTAGCTTTACACAAAACTTTTGCATTTCCAAACACTACTTTTCATCACAAATTGTAAAAGTAATACTATCTAACTTGTCAAAAAACCTATTATCAAGATATAGATGTGGAAAGGGTCTTGTTAAAAATGTATAACAAGAACCTGAATATAACGATAATTTCAAATTCCCAAAATTAAAAGTAGATTTTTCATAAATGTGAAAAAAAAAAAAAACTATTCACAATATCAAAAATAGGACCCACAAAGAAAAATCTGGACAGATCCCTGTGAGTACAATATTTACATAAATGATCAAAGTCATTCACTACATTTTTAACCTAAAGTTAACTAATTTTTAATAAAAAATTCATATGAAAAATCACCATTACTAGAATCTATACAGTAATTACAACAGTGATGTTTCAGCAAGTTTAGAAAGCAGCATAACCTGCAATGAAAAGTAGGATTGGCACTATGTTTTTATAAACTGGGTTTAATATATCATTTAAAGATCTTTAAATGCGTCTAAATTTATCAGGCATAAAAGTGGAAAACGGAAAAAAAGTTGTAAAATTTTTTCCATCTATACAATATTTATTTTTGGATACATTTTAACTTATTTATACAATAAAATAAAATATTACTGTATGTATGATTTTCTTTTAATAATTTAAAATTTATTAAAAGAAATTTAAACTAACAATTTTACAGGTCTTTTGAATCAAAACAGGAAATTGAAGACAGTTTGCTAAGATGTAAAACCATAAATATCTGATGAATTTATGTGAACTACAGCGATTAATTTGTCAAAATAAATATTATTTTAGAAGGTTTGTCTGTTTAAGATTTCCCCCTCCTTTCAAAAACAAACAAAAAAACAAACCTCCATGCTGCACAAATATAAGCAATTTAAATTAATCTTTACTCCAGAAATACATCTTCAAAATTGCATCACTGAAATTACACAAAAGTGTTAATTAGGAAAAAATATTCTATTCCAAAAAGAACCTTATGGAAACTTCCTTTACCTTTTAAAGTCTAAAAAAATCACTCTGGAAAGACATTTTAGAAACAATTTACACCGCTTTCAGATGCTTATTCACCTTTGATTTGATGGTTTTTTGCACAGTAATTCAGAAACAAATTCCGACGATTTGAGTAAACAAAATGATTATTAAATTTCCTAGAGACCCCCCCCCCCCCTCTCATATATGCTTCCAATTTTTTCTTAGCAGTTTTGCATCAATCCAGAAAATGTCCAAAATTGCTTTAAAAAAGGTGGAATTCCTCCTTTAGGAGGAATTGTTTCGTGCCTGATTTATTGATAAATTTCATTTCTTATCTAAATATTTTTGTTTATTATGAAAGAGCTTTTGAATTATTAGTCTTTTCTCATTTTCAATCAACTTCTCTACAGAGATATAAAATTACTGACATATAACTGTACATTCATCATATATTTTAACAATCATGTCAACCTTATACTTATTTTCTTAGATTGCTAATATTCAAACCAAGCGTCTGATATAATTTGTTTTATTAAGACAATAAATTTGAAAAGTTAAATCAGAACTTACTTCAATAGGTATGTCAATCCTTGGTAATATCCATCGAACATCATTTTAGAATATTTAATGCATATTCTAGCCTTTTAGATGAAATTAAAATTATATTTGCGAATCCTTGAGAGCCATATTTTCTTTTCAGAAAGAGAAGCACATGAAACGCAGGGAAAACACTTGAAACACTTTCTTGAAATAAAAAAAAAGTATCAAAATAAAAGAGATAGTATAAAGATGAAAATCATGAACCATGTACAACTTTATACGAAAACTGCGACTTGAATTCATCAACGATGGAATTTTCAAGAACAGAATAAATGGCGCCCGTCACTTTGATTTCGCTTCAATTTAACCGCCTTCGACTGGTCACGTGACCCACCGGAGTTAGTTTAGCGATTTGGCCGGTGTAGAGATGGCTGTGTACGAAGTTAAACTTCATATCGCATGATGATAATAAATGAATAAAAAAATCAATAATTTTGTTTCAACATTCGTTATTTAATTAGGCTGTAATAATTTTAAAATAATATTTTTTTACTATGAAACCTTCAACTTCAAGTATCTAACAAAAATACAATAACTTTTACTTTTTTTTTTAATATGATTTTTATAGACAAAGTGACACTTAGAATATATAGTAGTGAAATTTATAAAAAAAATTTAACAGTGTCTACAAACATTGAAGGTTTTAGTTATGAGTTAAAGAGGGTTAAGTGTCAACTACATTTTTTTCTACTAGGTTTGAGTTTTAGGATGGTAAATATGTCAGAAAATTTTGCTCCTTTTTGCCCCTTTTTTAATTGTATGGTCCTTTTTATAGTTAATCATCCTCAATTTTTTGTTAGTGTACATACATAAACATGATTACAAATTGTTTTTTTTTTTTAAGAGACGAATTTAAACACATTATATATTACCAGAAGAGAACTTCTGAATATTATGAAACGTTCGAAACAAAAAATCTTTTCAAAAGCAATGTGATTTTTTGGTAAAAGACCTCCAGAATAGGACAAACTGCGAACGTAGTAGTTTTATAGACTTAAAAAAGAAGCTAAAATATTTTAAATTTCAAGATAAATTCCGATGGGCAAAAGCCTGTCGAGACAAGGATAATGCAGTCGGTAAAGGAAAAGTTTTTTAGAATTAATAAGGAATGGCTTGACAAATCGCTTTCATTTCCTCGATTTGAAAAACAAACAGAGGCGGCATTGAAAAAGAAACGTGGCCAGCCTGATATTCCGTTGAAAGGTGTTCTGAACGATCAAAAATATTAAGAGCAAAATGATTATGCGATTCTTGTTCGATATCTTCTTTAGTGTACGCGACATGTATGAGTTTAAGATCTGAAGGACGCATTTAGGACTCAAACGTTTTAAAAGATATAACTGCAAGTCCAAAGCGAGCTATCAAATATCAAAATGCTTATACAAAAATTATAAAATCACAACAGCCTTTGTCAGGAGAAGATTCTCTGACTCTATTAATAGACGCGAAATTATCTCGCAAACAGTTTAATGTCATTAGAAGTCCCCAGAAAAATGTCCCGCTTGCAAAATTGTGCAAGAGGCAAAAAAAGAATGTTATCCTAAAAACATCGCAGTAACAGAAATTAGTGCATCAGTTACATTACAGACTCTTCTAGATCATACTTCAGAGCGCTTGTTACAAATACTAGAATCTGTTATCGAATAGCTTGAAAATGAATAATTAAAGCAGTTGTGCCTTATATCAAAGTGGGGTTTTGATGGGTCTTCAAGACATAGCTCATACAAACAATCTTTCTGTGACTCGGAAGCCAGCGATTCAGGCACATTTATTACGTCTCCAGTTCCACTTCGAATTATATCTGAAAAAAGAGTTATACGAGTTTTTTTTTTTTTTGGCATTTTTAAGGCGATATTATGGATGATTTGTATTTGTAAGAAACTATCTTAACTTCTTGTTTTTAACTTATTTTTGTACAGAAAATATTTGAAAAAGCTTTGTAAATTAATTAACCCTTTAGTGCGCAGCTTTGCATAGATGCAAACAACGGTGTTTTGAATTTAACAGATTTTTTTTTTTATTCGGATATACCTAATCCACATCAGAAAATTAAAATAGCAATATTTGCTTTAATTAATAATAGACATTCCGTATTTAAATAAAAGGAAATTAACCATTGAAACATTTCTGGTGTAAAGTCAGATTTTCTGAACTATGTAATTTCTAGAACGTATTCTATCATGGGAATTAAAGGGTTAAATGTTAAGTTTTATAAAATGAATAATTATATAAAATAAGGTATTTGGAGACATAGGTAATAAAATATTTACTAATTTGCAATATTGCTGATGTGCAACAGAAGACAAGATTGACGTATTATATGAAAAATGTATCTCTAATTTTTTTCATTATTTTTCCTGTGTAATAAACCTTTCAGAGAATCATATATAATTTTTCGAAACAAAATAAAAAATCGCGCATTTAAGGGTTAATAAATTACTCTATAGCTTATGTAAAAGTTTTAAGTTTTACTACGTAAAATATATAAAAGCTGTGCTTTTATTGTTCAATGTAAATTTTATTTATTGCCAACTTTGGTGGCTTCCTGCCCCATTGTGTGCCGGTATAACAGAGACAAAGATTGGCGGCAGGTTTAGCAGAAAATAATGTGGCAGCCCCCCTTTCAGCACACACTCACGGGATGTAAAGCAACCCTGCTGTATTTCATGAGTGATGCACTTAGGTTTATGTGTCCTTGATTACTTTTAACTAAAGACCGTTAAGAAACAAAAATAAATATGCGAGAATGGGATTTTGAATAAGTGGAAAATGGAATTATAAATATTTGTATTTGAACGTGTTAAGTTCGTTGCGAAAAGGAGAGAGAAAGAGAAAAATATATACATGAAGATAGAACTATGTATTGTTTTAAGAAAAAGAATTAATTTAATGACTATACTTGTTCAAAGTAGATTTTGAGTAACGGGGGGCCGGAAACCGATATCTTGCAGAGAAAGCTGCCACACCACTGTCGGCAACAGGCAGATCGCGATCCACCTCTGAAGCGCGGAAGGTCGAAGCTTGGACCGCCAAAAAATTTCATTTTGAATAAACAATTTATTAATATTTACATATAGTAGATATGTTTCAGCGATTGCCTTATCAATTTACTTATATTTTACAGTAATAACACGACCAATTAAAATTTTTAATAGAGATGCATAGTTGTTATGAAGTTCAAAGCAAAATACAGCATTGAAGCGCAGGCGCGGCGGTGGGACTGGCCGGCTGCGTTGAAGCGTATGCGCGAGGATTCGTCTTTTCATTTGCGTTGTTATTGTCGTGTGCTAAAATAACGTTTTGTGAATCAATATGTATCCTAAAAAGCGTAAAGTTGATATTTTCTGTTTTATTATGTGTATGTAAAAAATTTCAGAACATATACTTTTGTATGTAGCATTTTTCAGAACGAATACCTGGCTTTCCTATTTTCTACTATATGTATGTATATGAAAAAATAGAATTTTTAAAGTAATAAGTACTTATATTACTTATGTGTTTTTTTTTCTCTGGACCTCGATAAAAGTTTTCTAAAGTATTCGGACCCCACTTAAAATTACTTACCGACCCCTGCTTTAGACAGAATTCTAAATTTATTTATTTTAATGACAACAATTTAAATTATTTTTAGAAATTAGAGATTTTTTGAAATTCAAATTATTAGAACTTGAACTGCTGTACCAAGTTTTATAAGATTTATTTCTAACCGGAACAGGATTAGATCCCTAGTCATGTGGGTTGGAGGCGATCACCTTATTGACCGTGCTATAATAGCTGTTGTATCTGTATGCAAAGGATGTCTTTTATGATTTAGCGGGGTAAATCTATTATTCTTATAACTAACCGTCTTTGGCGACTTGTTTGGTCTCCCTTAAAATTTATGTTTGAGAAAGCATGCTAAGCATTGTATCATGTTACTTTTATTCATAATTTAATTTACTCGAACTCCCTTAAATATAATTAATATAATCCCTTAAATTAATATTAGTTTTTGTTGCATTAAAATATCTCAATTTGCTGATTTTCTGTTAGCAAGAAAACCCTATTGGTTTTCAATGGGAATTGGATTACTAGAAGGAAGGTCTATGGGAATTTGGCGAAATATTAGAGATATCGCCAAGTTGGCATCCTTTTTGGAGAATAATTTTGCTCGCCAAATTTGGCGACATCGCTAAATCGGTGACAAACTTGGCGGCATTTACCGGCAGAACAGGGTCCCGCCTATGGTAATCCCCATTATAGGTATGGAGATGCATTAAATGCTGTTCAATAACCAAAGCGATGCGTTTCATTCGGGTGTTGCCATTAAACAATTAACAAATAATCGCGATTTCTGTGCCACGTACGATAGCGTAATATATATATATAGATAATAGCATTGAAATAATACTACGGAATGTCTTTTAATATTACCAAAATTTCATGCACATACTGAATGAGACAACTGCAGAGTCAATAAACATCTCGCTAACTCTGCCTAGACGAATTATTTCTTTCAAAATTATTCTGATTTTTAATAAAACAATTATTTTCTTCTTTAATATTTCTAATAATATTGTAAAGAATTTTAAAAGTGTGTATTTTGAATTATATAGGGTTATAATAAAGGTAACAGGTTATAATAACAATAAAAAATATCTTTAAGGGGGTCCGGGACACAAAAATCTTCAAAATTTCTAAAAAAAATTATATTGCAATAAAATTTCTCTGTTTTTCCTTGCTTAAAATGACGTTTAAATCATGTTTCTATCTTAATTGGAACAGGAAATATTCATCTTTTCGTTTTGGTTTGTTTTCAAAATCTAGCTTACAAGCAATAGTTGTCGTGGAAATGACTTCTTGTAAAAATGCGTTTTTCTTCATGATGGGGTTTTTCAACAGTTCTCGTATTTAAATTTTTGTAAGTCAAGAACCGTTAAAAATAAATGGTTTAAACTCGGAACATGTTTTTTTTTTAATTGTTTTACTTTAATTTTGATTAAGCAAGTTTGAAAAAAATATTTACTTTTGAAAATGATTTTTTTTTAAGTTGCATCATTTTTTTTTTAAATTTTTACTTTAAATATTTTTATTTCTTTTTTAAATTAATATTTTTTTAAATGCTGAATCAAAATGAAAACATATATATTTCTGTTTATTTAAATGAAAAAAAAAATGAAATTCTACAAATAATATTTCGAGTTATAACGATTTTAAATCACCCCGCTTTTTTAATAAATTTTAAATTAATATATATATCTATATGAGAAATTTTATCATGTGATTTTGTTCACAAATGATATGGTTAACCATCACAAAAAATTTAAAAAATTTAACTCAATAAATAAAACTTATTTTAAAATGTGTCTCGGACCCCCTTAAATAAAAACGTGAAAATCCCTACAAGGAATTTGATATAAAAAAGGGGAAATGTCTGAAAAATGATGAACGAGAAACTCAATCGAACGCATTTAACCGAGAACTAGTGTAAATTTACAGAGAGTCCCGGGTTTTTTCTTTGTTTTTACAGAAATTTTTAGCAGTGCACTTATTGAGTCACAAGTACAAAGTGTTTCAATCTAAACGAAGTCTAGTTGACGGTAATAATTTTGATAAAAACAAAAATATTGCTTTGAAATGTAACTATATGTACCTTGTTTTGTATGAAATGTGATAGCACCACGAAAAGTTCTGGGAAAACAATGTGCTCACGTAATCGGTGATACCGTATGAACTGGTCATCGCAGTCCAAAATGTGGAGGGTCAAGTGCATACTACAGGTACGTATAATGGAAACATATACCACTTTTTTATGTTATCATATTTACAACAAAATCGAGCATGTCTATTAAAAGTTTCATTATAATATACATCAGTTTTCTGTTATTACCGGCAACCCAAGTTGACTTAAAGCAGAACACCATGTATTTTTGATTAACCCTTTCCACCCTGGCGGTCACATATGTGTTCCTTACATTAAAAATGCTTTAAACTGTAAATAACGCCTTGCAGATACGTAAAAACATCATAATCACATATGTGCATTCTATATTTTGACTTTTTAGTGGACAAGAAACTCCACTAGCTTTGAAATAGTAAAAAAATATATAAAGTTGACAAAAGTTTTAATTTTTTTGGCCAGAAGGGTTTAAACTTAAATTAGGGACTACTTTTCCGAATCAATAATTTATGAAAAACAATAAAAAATACCAGTATGTTTTTATGTCTGTTTAATCCTGTTGTAATACGACATTTTCCAAACGTCTTCAAAAATTCTTCCTTCGACTATTGTCATACGCAAAGAACGCGAAATAACTACATTCGTTAGGTTTCAGAAACTAACATATTCGTTAAATTTCAGTAAAACTCAACTTCTGTGATTTGGTTAGTTACTTTTAATTTTATTAGCATAAAAAGGATTTTTACCCCAAATTGAAAAAAAATTCAGGGCCGAAAGGGTTAAATAGGTGGTTTGCGACCAAATGTTCCATGGCAATTCTTCATCCTCATGATGCCTACTATCACCAATCTGAATGAGTTGGTCAAATTTGGCAACACTCTGTACATTATTTAACCTGCTACGTATATCAGTAGCTTTTCGATTAAGGAAGCTCATTCGTTTGTTACATTGTTCTAGGTCAAGTCTACGCTGCTAAAAATCTGCAGCTAACTATCAAATCATTCGAACGATTTTAACCCGGCAATAGTCGCCTCTGGGTCTTTTTGCCGGCCATATAAATGTTTCTTCTCCTAACTCATAGACTCTTAAAAATACAATGGAGAACTATCTTGTAGCTGACTTTAAGTGTTTCTCCCCCGCCATAGTGAAGTAACAAGACATCCCTATTTTTACATCAGGTACATTTTTACAAGCAAAGTGGAAATTGTTGGAAAAGTCTACGCAGTGATCGCTAATGTCAGTTAACCTTTAACTGATGTTACCGGTCTCTCAGACCGTGGCTTTTTTCAATTTTTATAGTTTAACTTGCAATTTCAGTTTAACCTTTAACTGATGTTACCGTTCTCACAGACCGGTGCTTTTTAAAATTTTCATAGTTTAACTTGCAAATTTCAGTTTATCTACAAACACTACTGAAATTTTGTTTCGTTTGGAACATTAGTACTAACACCAGAGACTTTTGAATTGATGAATTTTAATTATAACACTCCTGTACAAAAAGTTTAGTACGAAAACATCATCCTATGAGTTAATCGCGGCTTTTATTCATCTTTCGATTTAGCGGTCTCACAGACCACTTCACACTAGTTACGTGACAACTTCTGTGACATCAGTTAAAGGTTAACTACAAACAATACCGAAATTTTGTTCCGTTTGGAACTTTAGTACTATTACCAGAGACTTTTCAATAGATGAATTTTAATTATAACAGTCATGTGCAAAAAGTTTAGTACAAAAACACCATCCTATGAGTTAATCGTGCATCTTTCCTATACATCTTTCGTTGCAGCGGTCTCACAGACCGCTTCACACTAGTTATGTGACAATTTTTGTGACATCAGTTAATTAATTTTTACTTTTTCCCATTATTCAAAATCTCATGAATAAAAAGGTATAGTTTAAGTAAACTGCAAATTTATAACTTCATTGAAATTTAATATTCGAATATTAAGTGAAAAAGTTTCTTATTTTATACTTTCTGTATACGTAGGGGGGTGAAGCGGTGGCAAAAACACCAAGAGCAACTAATAACGTCCTGAAAATAGACGCGACTACTTAAAGATATAACGGTTACTTATGATCGTATAATTAAGCGTTCTGATCACATTATTGATCCTTTTATGATCAGAATAAAGTTAAATTACCGTTCTGTAATTGTTTTCAATAAAAAAAAGTTAAATAACTGGGCAGTCTGCTGCAAATTTTTAACATTGTACTCTCTGTCTACCACCTGACTCTCATTTTTCGAAGCGCTCCTTCCATCAGCTGTCAAGACACCTCAAGACACATATTCAGTTAAACGCTCTTTAAATTTCTGTGTTGTTATATCGCTCACCCGCAAAGAAAGTGACACATCCTGACAAAAATAAATTTCACAGGAGAGGCAAACGGAAATTTTGCATGATTTTACTGTAACATGAAATTATAACACTTAGCTCTGCATGCAGGAATGAAAACTTGCATAAAAGCACAAAACCCTTAAAAATGAAGATGTAGGATGAGTTTTGGAGGGTTGTGTAAATTTACCTAACCACACAATCGACCCCTCATCTGTGGTCACAAATGGACGTATGGCGTAATAAAGTGATTTTCCGCATAGCTGCACTTATGAAACTGTTTGTGTAGTAAGACTCACGACAGACCTATTAGTGAAATAAAACGCAAAATAAATTTTTGCGAGATGTGTCACTATACCTGCTGAATCTTCCATGAGGACAGGATCGATGCTATTGTGAAGACTTGATTTTAATTTAGGAGGGGGGGGGGGAGCGATTAAATTTGTATTGTACTTCTTTAATTTATATCTTAAACATTCAAAGAAACCTGGAAAATACTGGTATTTGTGTAGCTTTACTCAGTGGCGTAGCTACATATTCAGCGCCCTGGAGCAAGTAAAGTTTGTGCGCCTTCTTGTCACTCAAAAAAGTTCTGCGTAATTTTGATTTGAAGTTACATATATATATATATATATATATGTGTGTGTGTGTGTAACTAGCTGACCCGCCCGGCGTTGCCCGGGCCCGTTATAATAACGTAAACAAAACTCAAGTTTGTATGATTTTATATATTCCGAAAGTAGTTCAAATGAACCCGGTCTTAGGGATGGCCCACTGCCTTCGGTAGTGTCTAGTGTGTAACCGACAAGTCTCTTTCTGAACTAACCTGTGGCCTGGGTCCCGCTACCAAAGGCAGTGTTCTGTGCGCTCCGGAGACAATCAAAAACCAAGTTGAATGAGTCAAACCCCGTAGTAATCGAGCTCATAGAACCCGAGATAAGAATGCGAATCCTGGCGGTGAATCTATAATCTTTAAAACAGTCATAAGCTAAGTTGAATGGACCAATTTAGGTTGAAATATGGCCCATAATAACCGAGAAAAGAATGCGCCGTTAATGTTCAAAAATGGTGGTAGCAGAAGTCTAATACAAACTTTATAATACAGAAAGTAGCTGAATCTAGGTTGAATGAACCAATTCCCGTTGAAATCGAGCCCCTAAGAACCCGAGGAAAGAATGCGCCCCCAATCAGTGGATGGTGTTTGTGGCCCCCACCCCCTGTAAATTTAACAAATTACCTTTAACAAAAAACGCGATATTTAATTCACGGCTGCAGTGAGTAAACGTAAGTTGATGCCGAAAAAGAAGATTAATATTCGAAAAAGGTGGTAGCTGCAGTATAAGAAAATTTTTTAGTCGTTTATAAGTAGCCGGAGGACCCTCGAACTATGCTAAAGAAAATTGCAAGACAATCGGATAATTTTTAAAGAAACTGCATCAAGGGCCCTAAGAAGGCGATTAATATTCAAAATTGCTGGTAGCTGAAGTGAGAGTAATTTTTTTTTTTGTTATTCTTGTAGTAGCTGGGGGACGTAAGAATTTGTTAGGAAAAAAATCTTAGTGAATCGGACCATTTTTAGGGGAGCTATAATAGGGGGACCAAAAGGGGCCAACTGATAATTGAGAGCAAGGCCTAAGGTGAAAACATGTTAAAACGTCCTAGTACTTAGCGCTTTAGATTTTCAGTTAGGCGAAATTAAGTATAGGGTATAAGTACTAATCAAGTACTAATCTTTAGAAATTTTTTTCAAGGAAATGCTTAAAGAGACCTAGGGTCCCAATAAAAATATGAAGGTGTTGTCTCGGCGAGAGAAGTCCCAGACTCAATTTTGAAATTATGCAATGATAGTGTGACACAATTAGGGGGTAAAAAAAGCATAGCGCACAAAAAGTTAGCCTAGAGGGCCAGTATCTTAACTGAAATGTAGAAGTGGAAAAAAAAAACTAAATGAAAAAAGAGCTCCGAAAACGAAGCTCGGATTAAAAGGAGGCAATTTATTAACAATTTAGGAACTTTAGGAACACAAAAACTTCAAGTGGCTCTGTACCAAGCCCCAGGGGTCCAGAGTCACAACTGGAATGTTGCTGGGCAAAAGGAAATTTTTTTAGTATTTTATATAGTAGTCAAAGGATGCTAAAACAACGTCAAATAAATTGCAAGATAATCGGATCATTTTTAAAGAAGCTGCACCAAGGGCCCCAAGAAGGCGATTAATATTCAAATTTTGTGGTAGCTGAAGTGTAAAAAAAATTTTTGTCGTTCATATAGTAGCTGGGTTTCGTAAGATGTTGTTTCAAAAAAAAGTTAGTGAATCAGACCATTTTTAAGGGAGATATAATTGGAGGTCCAAAAGGGGCCAAATGATAGTTGAGAGCGGGGCCTTAAAATGAAAATATGTTAAAAGGTTCTAGTACTTGGCGCTTTAGATCTCAATAAGTCGAAATTAAGCATGGGGTATGTATTAATCATTCGAATAAAATTTTAAAAAAACGCGAAAAAAAGTGGGGAAAATTCTTTAAAAAGGGCACTAGGTGCCCAATAAAAGTGTGAGGGTGCTGACCCGGGGAGAGGAGTCCAACTCTCAATTTTAAAGTTATGTATTGAGAGGTTGACAATATTAGGGGGTGAAAAATGCATGGCGCACAAAAATTTCAAGGGGCCCAGGTTCTTAACTGGAATGTAGAAACGGAGAATAACTAAATGGGAAAAGGGTCCCCAAAACGAAGAAGATCGGGGCAAGTTATGAGCAATTCAGGGTATAAAAACTGAAAGGTGCTCTGGGGAACCGGTCATAAACAATTAAAAATCTGAGCTCCAGGCGCATCAGGACCTGTCTTGGACTACCCTCACCCAAATTTTCAGACTTCTACGTGCAATAGATTTCGTTGGCCACCACACACAGAGCGAAACTTTCTTTTATTAGTATAGACTAGCTGACCCACCCGGTGTTGCCCAGGCCCGTGATAATATTCTTAAATGAACTTGAAATTTGTAGGATTTTATTTCTTAAGGCTATTCTTAAATCCAAAGGAGCAACTTTATGACATACGTTTTAATTAATTTTTGCTCGAGAACGCATGAAACTAGCAGATGTTGTTATTCAGAAACTTTGTAATCGAAAGATGTTTTCCGCATTTTTTGTAAACACAATAGGTCTTACAGAAAACACTGTCAAAGTTGGCATTTTCAATGGAATTTCCCGGAGAAAGCAGAAAAGCCAGTCAACGAAGGGAGAAAAACGTCTTGTCATATATCTTTAACACGACTTTGTGTGAAATGCGCGCTCCAAAAATCGGTTAAAAAACAGTCCTGAAGCAGTACAAAGCGCAAAAATCAGTATAATAAAATTTATTATAGAGGAAATTACAATCACAGCATTGTACGAATACACGAAGCCTATACACATTTCAAACAAATACTTAATAAATGATTTTACAAATAACTAAATAAAATAAAATACGAATATATATATAAAGAGAGGCCACGCTCTTTGGTACAAGACAGACTGAAAATTCTTGAGGCAGGCCATGTCCAAACTGGTCACAGAAAAAATTCCAGAATATATACGTTAGTGTTTAAAAGATTTAAATGGTCCTTTCTTTCAAGAAAGAAACTTTCAAGAAAAAAAATCAATTCTTCTGCCTTGCAAAGAGAAATAAAAATCATTAATGAAAAATAAAAGTCTTCAAAAAAGAGATTTAAAAAAATATTAAATGATTTAAGATTTTTCATATCTAATGCTTATAGTAAATTTTAAAACTATTAGTTTCAGTTGATGGAGGAAGCAGCTTTACCTGGTTTAGGGCTCACCGTCCCGCAGGTCGGTTGCCCGGCGGGCCAGTCTGAGCCTGCCAGAATGTGACTTAATTTAGTAAAATTCTATTTTTTTTATTATTATTGTTTATCGGCCTTGTTTCGGCATTGGCGGAATGAAAATTTATTGAAAATTACGTCTTTAGAAAAATGTTTAAGCTTTATGAATGAAAGTGCACGTTTTCTTTAAAACACGACGTCTTTATCACTAGTGGAAATATTTCGCCTCTGTATAAAATTAGGAACTAAGTTTTTATTCATTCTTATACTGTTTTGAACAAACAATATATCTGTAAACTGTTCAGAAAGTTGAATGAAGTAACTCCAAACATTTTCTTCCTTTTTTTTTTTTAATCGAAAATTCATCGACTACTTATATGTGCTATCAGATGGTGGTGGAATGTGCGTGTGTGTCGAGGGAGTAGACACAGCCTGATTATGGCCTAAGCAAACTCACATTACTATGTTCGAAAAATATGTTTTGCCTTATTTAATCCTAAAATTCTGCGATAAAATAAGGTTTAATGTGGAAAACTACTGTTAGAAAAAGTGGTGTCATTTTGCATAGGCTATAATCAGGGCCTAAGGAACACTTAATTTGGTACTTAACTTTTCTCTCTTCTTGAATCTTATCGATTTTGCATTTGACATTTGCAATATTTTCAAAAACTCAAAAACAATACGCACAAAATTTAAGTTGCTTTTTCCTCCTCACCCCCCCCCCCCCCTCTAAATTTTGTCGCCGTGGGCTGATGTAGAATATGTTTAAATCCGGCTCTTATTATTGTTTTGTAATCTGTATTGATGCATGTTTAGTTTCCACAAAACAAACAAAAAGAAAAAAGCTTCAAAATTTTCATTTATTGGTTTTCGTTTGTAAAATGGTCAATAATTTTCTTCAACTTGTCACGCTATATTTTTTCCCAAATCGTAAAATAATTTTCGTAAATTACTACTGTTACATCGTACATATAGGTTTCTCAGCGGTGAACTCTTTGGCTACCATTATTTCCGTACAGTAATCATCATGATAAATGTCTAAAACATTTCTAATAGAAATGTACCAGAAAGATTACTGTTTGAAAATAGTAGTAGCCAGTAAAGTGGCCGATGTTAAATAAGTTGAATAAGCCTTGTTAAATAAGTTTTGATTACTTTAAGATCTGAAAATCTTCAACGGTCGTCTACGGAAAAGTTACAGAAAAAAGTCAGGCATGCTGAAACGGTGTTGGAGAAGTTACTTGAGGCTGCAATATGGTATGAATTAAAATTAAAACTTGATGAATAGAAGTCATTTCTTTCAACTGCGTATGAAAACATGTTTTAAATCGAAATAGTTGAGGTTAAACACAAGGTAAAATATCATAGAAATACGCTGATTGTAACAAGATTCATCTATAATGTCTGATTAATAATGAAAAAATATAAAAATATTTTAAGAAATCGCTATTTCGCTTTTTCTAATTTTTCGCCCTTAGGATTCGTGCGCCTGGAGCAGTTTGCTCCAACTGCTCCACGGTAGCTACGCCCCTGGCTTTACTTCATTTTATTTAAATTTATTATCTCTATTCATTCCATATTGAGTTTGGTAAATAAGCTCATTAATAAACTTGTGGAAAACCATTGCCATTTGCTATATTTCCAATGATGTCCAATTCCTGATCAATACATCTCTTAGTCCAAACAGTGAATGCACGTTTTATGTAGAATATGTAGAGTAGGTGGGGGTAAAGATACCCACTTTCCATACATTTTGATTTTTAACGCACACATTGGTCTAAACTTATGTAATGTGTGATTAAAATGTTAGATTAGAACCTTAGGCAAGTGCCACCATCAACCGACATACTGTCAAATTATAATTCTTTGAGAAATTTCAATTTTTAGAAAACATTGCTCTGCGTATCTTTGCCCCATCGTTTGGGGTAAAAGTACGCAGTGGTGGGGCAAAGATACGCAGTGCGTATTTTTGCCCCATTACTGTGGATTTTGAGCCATTTCCAATAAAACGAATGAGTTATGCAAAAGCATCAATAAATTTCACTAGTATTTATAGTTAAACTGAAAATTGTAAGTTAAACCATGAGAAAAAGAGAAAAAACAGCGGTCTGTGAGATCGCAAATAGCAGTTAACCTCTAACTACTGTTACAAAAATTGTTGCATAAATACTGTGAGATGTCCCAAAGGCCCCTTGGTCGTAGAATGAATAAAAAGGTTAACTGACCCATAAGATACTGTTTTTGCGCTAAACTTTATGTAAAGACCTTTTATAATAAAAATTCTCCTCATTTAGAAGCCTTTAGCCATAGTACTACTAAGTTTCCAAACGAACCAAAATTAAACTAACATCAATAGTTAAATTGAAAATTACAAGTTAAGCTATGAAAACTGAATATAGCAGCGGTCTGTGAGACCGTTAACAGAAGTTAAGGGCTAAGACTTAAAACAAAATCGTTTTATGAAACAAGAATATTGATTTTTAAAAGTACGTAGGTAGATACCTGCGTTCTAAATTGAAAAAATGTTAATAGAATAAGTAGTTAACTAGCTTATATTAGTTAAGTAGCTATTATATTTTGTACAATATAAAAAATAAAATTTTCCAAAACGCAATTGTGGAAATCTTTGCATGTAGCTGAAACGATAGGACAAAGCCCCGAATCTTAAACTTGTGCGTATCTTTTCCCCAAGACGGATGCGTACTTTTACCCCATTCCGCAGTATTTTACTTAACCGGCTACCTACAAATTTAAACAAATGCGATCGAGATAAACTATACGGGATTTAGAAGCTATAGAGCTTCTGTTCTCCACTGAATTTTTGGATTTGAAAAAATTCGAAGTATTGTCAGCTAAACAATAAAGTGAAAAATTAAAAATATTAGATCAAAATGTGAAAATTTAAACTTACCCCATTTTCTTGGCACGGAGTGCTACTTTTTTCACAAGGTTTGAACACACAACTACTACATTTAAGACCAAACTACCACTTTGGTCATGATTGTAGAAATGTTTCTTCATATTAAATCAGCCAGTGCGTATCTTTGCCCCGTGCGTATCTTTACCCCCACCTGTTGCAGCTTTATAATTAGTCGGGGATGAACTTTTAATCGAAATACAGTAAACTCCCGATTATCCCGCCTAATGTACCAGAAGAGTAGGCCGGATAACAAAAAAGCCGGAGTTCTATAAATATTTACTCACTTATGCACCCCCCCCCCATTATATTAAAATCACATGTTACACATTTTAAGATAAATTTTATTTATACAGTTTCAAAATAAGCAAAACACTAACGTAAAACCTAAGCCTAATTCGTAAAAAAAATGAGTAAATCTTATTTTACTGTTCATTAATAAATCATTGCACAAATAAGAAAAGTTATGCATAAGATAAAAGAGTCAAAACTTAGTTCACTTCGTAAAACTTCAATAAATAAACACGAAGCAAACCAAAAGACTATACGAAACTAACCAGGATAAACGGAAAATAACGTCCGCACTTGTTAACATCCGTTGCACAACTGACGAAACAGGTTATCAAACCTTAACTCCCTACCTCCCTTCCTGTCTGTCTCTGCTATTGCATTCTGTAAAATCCCTTCTTGTTTCTTCTTGTCGAGTGTTAGCACTTTCCTACGGACAAGAACCTGCCTGTCTCGGCCGCTTGCAACATTCCTCTTTTTTTTCTTTATTTTCTTTCTTTTTTTTTTTTTACTAGGCAGATAGTACGGAGGACCGGATAGTCGGGTGTTTACTGTAGTATTATTTAATCGAATTTCTTTCCTTTAAACCTTGGTTTCAATGGGCAGATTATCATTATATTGTAAGGTGAATTTAGGAACTTCAAGCAATCGATATGATTTATATCCTTTTTACTTAGTAGTTCATGATTTTTCCAAAATATTTCCGTTACAATACATTCATCGGACGTGTGGGCATCAAATCTGATCTCGGGATATTAATCACTTTCTCTTAAGCTTGGTAGAAAGCGCAGGCTAGTGAATTCATTTAAAAAATGTATTATTTTTGTTCTTTTTTAAGATACCGCAATAATAAAGAAAAAACAGCAAATTTCGAACTACTCATTCGTGATTTATAAATCTTTTCCTCAACGTATAATAATAATTTAATTAATATTAAACTGTTAATTGGTAAAAAATGTGTTTTTTTATTGTTACATGCCTTATTTTTAATTTTTATTAATTTCCTACTTTTTTTGTTTAAAATATTTTTTATTGCTGTTGGCCTATGGGCCTATTCAGCCAGTTGGCCTATTTGGACAAGCGTGGTTCGGCGCATCATTAAAATCATAGTTGTTCTAACTCTTATTTACAATTGTAACCATAAAGTTTATTGGGTTATTGATCATCTGTGACGAGCTAATGTAATAAGACCTCAAAATTAAGTTATTAATTTATAATAAAGTTCTAAAAATATTAAAATGTTGCATTTTTTTTTTCGGAAACACACCTTCGTATATAATTTTTATATTTCTAGCATAACAGAAAGTGAGTTAAAATTCGACTACAGAATTCCAGATTTACAGACAAAAACAAAGTTGAGTTAAATAAAAATTTTTAAGATATATTAAATACTATTTCCTTAAAAATTTCCCATTAGTTCTTCTATATAGTTTCAGCATGAATGCGCCAACCGTATATGGTTTTTTAGGCATAAAAAACAAAAAAAATGAGAATTTTACATAAAATGAAAAAAAATTAGAATGAAAGTGCTCCATATAATGAAAGAATTCAATGTGCATTCTATTAAAAAACAAGGAAGATATGTTCTTTAATCTTTTACGTACTGAATTATGAATTCATGAAAATTTTTTCTTCTAAAGCATTTTTCGTGAACTGTTTAAACTACATTAGAAGATTTACATAATCATTTAATAAATTTTAGAAAGATTTCAGAAGGATTGAAGGACTAGAAGGATTAATTAAATTTGAATTTACAGGGATTCTGTGCAATATTTATAATGCCACTCAAATCTTTTATTTTAAATATTTTTCTTACTATTTTGTAGAATAAGGAAATGCACAAATATAATGTTCTTACAATAGAAATATAGAAATATTTATGAATTGAAAAATCCCCCCCCCCCCCCTTCAACGCCAACAAAGCTGAAAAGATGTAAAGGCAAAAGAAATCCACCTTTTAAAAATATTTTTGTTTTGTGTAACCAATAATGCTTTTGGAACAAGATAAAATAATGTATATGTATCTATAACTCATTCTAAACTGTATTACAACTTATCGATGTATTAAATGAATTTTGTAACAAATTATTTTAATGGTACTTATGTGTACCGCCAGTAGATAAAGGGTTAAAGCGAGCACTTTAAAAAATAATATATTGAATTTATTTATAAAATATGTAATACAAGCAATATTTTGGAGAATATTCCATTAATATGAATGAGAAATGCAGCTATCCTTTACCAACTAATTAGGATTTAATGCCAACTGGATGATTCTCTGCACCTTTCCCTTTTGATGATCGTAGAATCCGAACTCATTCTCAGCGAAGCACTGATCACGCAGGATGAGACGAAGACATTATGCTACAAGCCCGTTTATTTACATAATGTTAATTAAACTCTTAGGCTTTTCATTTCATATATATAATAAAGTCTCAAGCGCTGAATAAATTAAACCCGTATGTACTGTGAAAGAAAATTTTCAAAGTAAAATTTCAAGCGTATTACATGTATTCTACATTCATTTCCTGGGGAAACAAAGATATACTTCATTAAGTGCTAAACAAGCGTTTAATAAACATCATAAAAACAGAAAAAAAATACAGTATAATCTCGATTATCTGATGTAATTGGGAACGACCATCTTTCGGAAAATCGAAATTTTCGGACAATCGAGAATGCTTGAAATATATGCAATATTTCTTATTGTGATAACAAGTTCTTAATAAAAATAAAGCAATAGAAAAATAGAAACAAGGATAAATTACCTGAATTTTACATTTGAAATTAAGTACCTTTTACATAGATCACAAGGCAGGCCCGTAGCCAGGTGGGGGCCAGGTCGGGCGCTGCCCGACCTGGAAAAATATTTGCCCGTCCTAGCACAATTGACTGGACACCCTGATCGACACATTAAATTTCTGAACTTTCCTTTGCCTTATTAAAAAAAAAAAAAAAAAAAAAAATAGCATAGATTGTAACTTAACTAACAGACACCCATCCCTAAAACTTCTCAATTCAAACAAAACAATTTAAACAAAAAATTCATTTCTGAAGACTTTTTTTTTCTTTCGTTCTGAGAACTGCGGGACATTTTTAGTTTTGTTGCTTTGTAGAAATTCACCTTACAGCCTCCCGAAACAGTCAAACTACAGACTTTAGAGAATAATACATTTTAGAGATTATCCTTTTAACTCCTTTCCTCAAACTGATTAAGTGATGTCCGCGAAAATTGGTTTCTTTGTACAACTTGTCATACATGAAATTTATTATTATCAGGTAAGGGAAACCAAAGGTATATGTATTTTCAGTTGCAGATGGCTACCTATTTTATTTCTTGACAAAACAGGTTGTACAAAATATACAACTATCATGTGTTACAATCATGTGGTTTTGTCATTGTTAACTTCACTAAGTTGCTTTTGGGGGCTTTTGAACAAAAGTGGAAAATGTTCTTTAACAGCTTTCTTAACACTTTTAGCAAATTATAAAAGTTTGTAAAATCGATCAGTGTCACACGAAATTGCAATATCCAGAAAGGGTTTTTCAGAGTAAAAGGGTTTTATAATTACATGTAGATGTCATCTATGGGGCAATGAAGACGGGTTTCCAGTAGATAATAATAAAGACAGATATTTCTCCGTCCAGTTTTTTTTTTTTTTTTTCGTCTGACCAGATGTTTTCTGTTCAGGACAAGATTTGACTAGAAGGATAACTGTATGCCTGAAATTATGGATCTCGATACAGATGTTTGATTTTTTTTTTTTAACAATTTTTTTCTTTTAATTTTTTATGCTATTTTTGTGCTTTTTCCCCACATTCATAAAAGGAATCCATTTTCAATCTATCTTTCCATTTTAGCCGAACATAGTAAAGTAGTCTTCTGCTATTTTTGAATATTTAACAAAGTCTTTTATGTGATTTTTAACTTTTTTTCGTGTTCCGACGGGATTTTTTGACATTAGTAAAAAGGGTCCGCTTTCAAACTTTTAGCCCAAAGTACAAAATTTTGTCCACTGCAATTTTTTAATTTTTAGCGAACTTTTTATGCGATTTTAAACGCTTTTCCCGTTTTTAAGACTCCTGCGATTAGAAGAGATTTTTTTCATATTTTAAGAAATTTTCGTCTTTTGAATGGAAAATTTCTAGAAATTTTGATCTTTGATTCGTGGTTTTTTGGTGTTATGAAGGAAAAAATATTCATGCGTAAAAGTTCAGTTTCTAATAGGGAAAAATACAATGCAACACAATTGACGGAACACTATTGGAATTTGATTTGACGAAAATGCATCTTTATATTGAAGGATGTTAGGTAATTTTTACGTTAGATTAGTAACTTTCTATATTTTTGCAAAAAATGGGCAATGAAAGCATTTTTTTTGGGGGGGGGGGGTGGGGGGTGTTTGAACGGAAGTAAAAGCAACGGAAAAAACATACAATTCACTGATTTATTTATTTTATTTATTTATTTTTGAGAATGTAAAAGGAATCCGGTTTCAACCTTTTATCTCAATCTAGTAAGTTTTGCACTCTGCGGCGTTTTGTTCGCCTTCCGCGGTGTTTTTTTTTTTTTCGTTTTTTTTATAACAACCCAAAATGGATTCAGGTCTTTTAGCTCAATATAGAAAATTTATCCTTTGCAATTTCTGAATCTTTTACGAACATTTTATGTGATTTTTAGCGTATTTTTTAACATCCCACTTTCAATTTTATGGCTCGATATAGTCAAATTTTGCTCTCGGGTATTTTTGAATTTTTGTCCAATGTTTTATGGGATTTATACCCCTTTTTTCGCGTTTTGCGGATAATTTTTGACAAGTTTTTCTAAAACCAAAGAATTAACCACTAGATTTTGCTGCTGTCATGATTAAGCTGAAGGTGTAAAAATAATAAAATATGCTCCTATAGGAACGTGAACGACGATGCTGGAAAATTTAACTTTTACCTGGAAACTAATACTTTTATCGAAAGAAAAATTACAATAATTCAAAGATTGTTTGATTCAAGATCAGATTGGGGATATCCTGAACGGGTTTACGCTGCGGAAGGCAGTGGGGCCCCCAAGAGGGAACCCCCAAAATAGGTTCTTTTTTGAAAAAAACAACTAGCAAAGCAAGCGAAGATCTGCTAGTAGATTAAATAATTACAGAATATAATTTATGTATAATTAACATTAGTAATTTATCGAGAGAAGAGAAATGAAACGTTAAAAAAGAAACAGGTTGAAAATAAGGGGATAGGTGGCAAATGCATGGCACACAGATGCCTGCTTTTTGGGACCCCCAACAAGATTAAAAAGCACATTTTTTTAAAAAAAAACATTTGAATAAAAATAATGAGGATTAAAAGTTTTGAATCTTGGGTTCCAACTTTTCCTCACTTTTAATAGGGACCCCAAAAAAGACATTTTAAAAAGTACTTAGAACCTGCAAAATTTCTTTCATCTGGGCAACTTTAAAAAGAATGGTGGCTATAGAAAGAAGCGCATGTCTGATTTGGTTGAAGAAAGTAATAGTATTAAGAAAATTTTGAACCTTATTGGGGCACCCAACGAGATTAAAAAGCACATTCTTTAAACATTTGAATAAAAAAATGGCGGCTACAAGTTTTGAATCCTGGGTTCCAACTTTTCCTCACTTTCATAGCCCTCCCCTACCCCTTCCCCAATAAAAAACAATTTAAAAAATTTTAGAGCCTGCGAAATTTCTTTCATCTGGACACCTTAAAAAAAAATTGTGGCTACAGAAAGGAAGCACATTATCTGTTTTGGTTGAAGGAAGTAATAGTATTAAGGAAATTTTGAAGATTATTGGGATCCCCAACGAGATTAAAAAGCATATTTTTTAATAATTTGAATAAAAAATATGGGGCCTAAAAGTTTTGAATCTTGAGTTCCAACTTTTCTTCATTTTTATAGCCCCCCCCCCCCCCCCCAAAAAAAAAAAAAAAAAAAATCAATAAGAATTTAGAGCTTGCAACATTTTTTTCATCACCTTTAAAAGAACGGTGACTATAGAAAGAAAGCATAAATTTTTTGAAGGAAGTGGTGGTATTAAGGAAGTTTTGAAACGTATTGGGGCCCCCAATGAGATTAAAAAGCATATTTTTTAAAGATTTGAATGAAAAATTTGGCCTAAAAGTTTTGAATCTTGGGTTCCAACTTTTCCTCACTTTTGTAGAAGGCCTTAAAAAAGACAATTCAAAAAGAATTTAGAGCCTACAAAATTTCTTTCATCTGGGAACCTTTAAAAAGAATGGTGGCTGTAGAAAGAAAGTGCATATCTGTTTTCGTTGAAGGAAGTACTAGTATTAATGATGTTTTGAACCTTTTGTTTCACCTTTTTCTCCCATTTATAAAAGGCTCCCAAAAAGACTAAAGTAGCATTATATTTTTTAAATTGAATTTAGAGCCTTCAAAAGCTCTTCCATCTGGGCACCTTTATAAAAAATAGTGGATATAGAAGGAAAGCGCATATCTGTTTTCTAAATCTGACAAAGATCTTTGACAAAAAAATGAATTTGGATAAAACAAATTAAAATGTTATTAAAAAATACATAAAAAAATAATTATAAAAGTTAAACACTATTCGGCTCAAAGGTACAATAACTTACTACTGGGCCACTGACTTTGCTCCCCCCACAAATGGGGGGGGTATAGGGGGCGGTTTCTACGGCCCTGGTTATGGCAAATATCTTATTTAACTTTAATATATTTTTATTATGTCTCTGAAGAAACTTTACAGATTTCATACTGACTTTAGAAATATCTTATATTTTAAATGAAAAAAAAATTCCCTAAAATCGCAGTACATATTTTTGAAGAACTACGAATAAGAGACTAAAAAAATTGATGAAATAATCTGCCACCCCTGGAAAAACCTTTGCCCTACCTGGAAATATGGTCTAGCTACGGGCCTGTCACAAGGGTTTGAAAAAATGTTTTGTTTGTCACAGTTTCGATTTTCTTTGCTTTGAAGACCTATC
Organism: Maratus speciosus; assembly: GCA_963932465.1. NCBI lineage: Eukaryota > Metazoa > Arthropoda > Arachnida > Araneae > Salticidae > Maratus > Maratus speciosus. The sequence goes on along the minus strand of OZ010788.1, from coordinate 617,666,535 downwards.
ACGGAGTCTATTATTGTTATTAGTTCACCAGTATCACAATCTTTATTATGCTCTAGTCATGCCAAACCTTTTTCAAAACATTCCAAAGCTTCAGAATTGATAATTTGTCCGTTTTCGTCGTTCCAATCCGCAGCTTACGGGAGCTCAAGTTAAAATCAAAGGAACTCTAACAAAGAGAATCGAAAATATTCATATGTATTCTTAGTTCCGAAAGGACCGCTTGCACACAAGGAATATGATAGTTAAAAAAAAAGCTTTCAAAATGGATTTTGCACGCAAGGAATGTGATAGTAAAAAAAAAAAAATAAATAAATAAATAAAAAGACTTTAAAAATGGATTTTGGATAACCGAAAGTTTTGGTTAAAAGAGTTTTGGATAAAAGAGGTTCTACTGAATTTATAAACTGTCTACATGTTCTGGCGTCAGCGAAGCCTTTATCTAGACAAATTAGAATATTCGATCTCTAGTTGAACGATCTCTAGTGTAATGTTTTGAAATTCCACTGTCTGCCTCGGATTACACACGTTATTATTTTGTTTATTTTACTTAGCTGTTTATTTCCATCACCGTAACAATGAAGTAACTCAACCCATCATTTTTTAAAGTTAAATAATGCTGTATCGTTGCATATTCAATTTTTGCGTCTTACCAATTTAATGGTTTTTCTTTTAAAATTATGGGTGGAGTTACTACATGCCTATGAGTATGGAAATAAATATCACACTAAAAAGAAAATTAAATAACGTGAGTGATGTGAGATTACGTGAAAAAGGTAAATGATGGCGTTTCATCTCATTGCATTACAGATTGTAGAGTTTTCCCATTTGCCTTGATGAAAGCCTCGATGTACAGTTGTGGAAAAAAGAAAAGTAAACACCCCCTACTAACTCTTCAACAAATCATCATAGAAGAAAGTTACTGGTACCGAACGATTGGAAATAAAGTCTACTTTTAAATGATGTATATAAAATTTTCTTAGGGGGTCACCTACATATTAAAACGAATCCAAACTTCATTTTTTTCAATAGCAATACCCAATTTTAACGAGATATTTCAAATCTTCAGTTCAAACTATGCCTAGACACCAAATTTCAAGTAATTTGAATGATAAGTTTTTGAATTATAAACATTCAAAATTTAGTGCTTCTAATGTTAAATTACATTTTCATATTTTTATTTACATCTCCCAAAATTATGCTCCTAATGTGCTAATTTTTTTTGTAGTAATAATACTGATATACCCAAACATAAATAAGCTGAATTTGCAATTTTTATAATTTTATGATATGAATTATGAATTATGAAATTAATATTCGAAAAAATTATGAATTGCAACCCACAGTTTTTTTTATGTATTTAGTTTTATTAAGTCCTGCTTTATGGAAATCCAAAATTTCGCAATTTTCTTCCAAGTAGTTTTCAAATTATGCTTAAAAACGGCAAAATGATGGTTTAAGGGGCCGTCTATGATGGAAGTGAGTAGACATTTTGAAATTTATTCTGCCGTACTGTAATCTAACACGCTTCATTGACTCATTGAGTGGCGCTTAAGGTGCCTTGATCAAGGAAGGGGTTCTCTCATTAACAATCCAGTACGGAACTTCAATTTGGATACAGCCCTTAAAATACGCTCGTTTTAAAATAATTAATTTCTCTGAAACTTATGGTACGAATTGCATAAAAATTCGTTTTTAGGAAAATTGAAGGGTGTAGAGTTCATTTATGCTGTCAGAATTGGGTACTACTATTGAACAAAACAAAGTTATGGTTCGTTTTAATATGTAGATGGCCCCCTAAGCAAATTTTATATACATCATTTAAAAGTAGACTTTATTTCCAATCATTCGGTACCAGTAACTTTCTTCTACGATAATTTGTTGAGGAGTTAGTAGGGGGTGTTTACTTTTTTTTTTCCGCGACTGTTCATATATACTGTTTATAAAAGAAAACTTTTTTATTGTTTTTATGGTTCTTATTTATCACCTTTAGCAATTAATGAAGTATATTGCTTTTGGATGTTCCAATTTGTTCTATATATATTTTTAAAGAGTGAAGATCTGAATAAAATCCGTCTTCAGAAAAATCGGTCTAATTAAAATCTTGAAAAAGAGAGTAAAGTCTACCTCATCAATAAACAGTTTTTTTATTTATTCTTGTCTCTTAATTCTTATTTGTATGGGGTTTTTTTAAAACATTAAAATATAACTTTGGGAATAAACTACAGTATAACTTCCCTTTAACGAAGTTTTCTACTTAATGAAATTTTCTGCTGAACCTTGAATTTGAACAGCATTAACATGTAAATAAATCTCCATATTACGAAAAACATATTCTATATGACGAAGTTTATTCCACTTTTCGTGCATGTACAACATTCAAACATAGAGTTTGCTGTTACGATGGGTGCATGAATTTATTTCCGCGGATTGTATGAAAATGAAAATATTTATTCAATAATTTCCATTCTTCTTGGTGCTGAACAAAACAATTTTTTCAGCAGTAAGATAAACACTAGCTATCGCCACTCTCTCAAACACACATGCTCGGACTGACAGAGTGGGGCGATTCAATAAGAAGGGGATTCTAGTTTCACGAAAATGTTACAGACGAATTGTTCGGGTACTTACAAAAGTGCGAAAATTTTAATGAACAGTGTATTTTTTTTATAAGAAACCTTTGCAAAGTAATAATACAGACTTTTTTAAAGTTATGGATCTGGAATACTGAGAAAAAATGGAAAAGGTACGCTACGCTACACTGTAAAAAAAAAATGACATTTTTACAGTACAAAGTACTGTTCATCTCGCGCACAAACTCGATCACAGTGAATGTACTGTATCTTTCTTTGGTTTCCTGACTATATTAACATGGAAAATACAATAGTTGCGTAAAATTAACAGCACATTGTGCAGTTAATTTTACGCAACTACTGTATTAGCACATTCACTATGATCGAGTTTGTTCTGGCAATTCTACAGTGGGTTTTTTTACAGTGTACCTCATCTCATATTATTATGTGTTTTTTAAATATTTTTTTAATTACATTTTTCTCATATGGCTATATTGCGTAGAAAAATTTACTGCATACATTAAAATACATTTTTCTAATATTTCCATTTTATGTGTATTTTCATTTTATACATGTGTTTTTTATTATACTAATTTCTAGGGATGCACCGAATATTCGGTATCTATTCGGTATTTGGCCATGTTATCGAATATTCGGTTTGGCCGAATATCAAACTATTCAGTATACCGAATATTCGGCTTGGCCAAATAGCAAACTATTCGGCCTGCCAAATAATCGGTTTGGCCGAATATCGAAATATTCGGCCAACCGAATACTTAAGAAAAACTTTTAAAACATATTTTAAAAAACCTTTTACCACTTATACGTTTAACAGTCAACTTATAAAGATATTCAAGAATAATTAGAAACAGAATCATATATTTAAATAAAAGAGAATGTTTTTACATTATTTATTTGCTGTTTGTTAAGTATTATTTAAGAAAATTAACCAATCACGAGGGTTTTCATTGGAATCAATTATGTACAAATGCAAGTTCCTGAACATTGTCCAGTAAATAATCTGTTTCTTGCAAGAATTTTAAGAACAACGTTTACAATCTCTGAAAATGATCGCCCACTCCAGACTAGAGGTCTGCACGGGCCGGAATTTCCAGACCCGGGCCCGGCCCGGTGTAAAAATTGAAAGTTCGGCCCGGCCCGACTAAATTTCTACAAAAAATTCCGTTTTTTCTCGACATACAATTAAGATTCTTTTAATGATTACTACATGCATATTTATGGGAACATTTTACAGTATATTTTAAATTACCATGCGTTCGCAAAATACAAAACACACAATAGTAAACATTAACGATTACTTACAGTGTTTTAGTCATCGTCCCTACAGACGTTTCAAAATTTAAATAAGGGTTCATTAAAAGATTATTGTAGTTTAGAATAAATGGTTAAAAAACATGATAACTTTTGAAGCTTATAATAAAAGGTAGATTTGTGAAAATATTTCTGTCATTTTTAAGGCTTTTCTCAAATCCAAAGGAGCTACATTTTGATACATTTATGAATTCATTTCTTTTCGGAAACGCATGAGATTGGCAGGTATTCTTATTCAGAAACCATGTAAATGCCGTTTTTTTCTTAGATAAAAGTAATATATCTTTCAGAAAATACTGCCAAAGTTAGCGTTTTGAATTGAATTTCCGGAAGCGATAGCACAGGAAAGGAGAAAAACGCACAGTCACGTGACAAGAGTATCTGTTATCTCTGTACGTAATTTATGAAAAATGGAAACGCTATTCGATCCCAAATGCCTTCAATACTCAGGCCTGTCAATTTTATGCCTTTATAGTTAAAAATGAGTCAGAAAATGTGTCTGAGAGTTTCGCTTTGTTGAGCAGTAAATATGAGAACTATCTTAAGGTACATTTCCAAAGATACTGTTAACAGAAGTTCATTATCGCTATTAATACTTTTACAAAACATAATGCCTGTCCTACACATCCTGAGAACGATTAAGACCAGTTCCGTCCTGGCACAAGTCTGCCGAAAAAATTAAACCCGGGATCAGGCATCATGTAACTGTACGATGCCGATCTCTACGATGACATGTTACATTTCTGTATTGATGTTGTTAAACTCGCTTCGGCTCGTAACGCACATTTATACTTCTCGAAAAAGTCATATTCATTGGAAATGGCCTCGTATTTTATCTGCTACTCTCAAATTCTTATATCGGGCCGATATGCCTTATTAATTTTTTTTATCGGCCCGGCCCTGCAGGCCCGTTCAATTTTTTTGCCGGCCCGGTCCGTTTGAAAATTCTCCTCCATTCCGCGGGCCGGGAACGGGCCTCGGGCCAATCCCGGGGCCGTGCAGACCTCTACTCCAGACACTGATCTAGGATGCATTTAAAAACTTCCTTGCTTAATAAAAGGTAGTAGAAGGGTTATTCTTTCTGAGTTGCCACCCTATAAAATTTGAAAAGATTGTATTATTTATTTACTTTTACTTTAGTCTCTTCCTGACAAACAAATAATATAGGATCCTGTACAATGTTTTCACAATTTTTTCTTTGATTTTAAAATGTTTGTTTTAGAATTTAAGAAAATTTTTTTCATTTGTTTTAATTCACAGAAGCCATGAAATTTAAAATTTTATTAATTAAAAAAGTTTTATAACTATCCTCTTCTTAAATAACTCAAAGGAGATTTTTTTCAGCATAAATTTTACTTGAAAAAAGCTCTTGATTATCAAAATAAAAGTTTCTGTTTTAAATATTATGTAAAACTGTTTTAAAACTTAACATTTTAATGCCTTTAAATTTTGAAATATAAAAGTATTCAACAAGCTGAGTATTCGGTACTCGTCCGAATAGTTACTATTCGGCTGATCGAATATTCGGTATTCGGCCTAGCAGTTACTATTCGGTATTCGGTTCGTCTGTAGGCCGAATATTCGGTATTCGGCATTCGGCCAAAATCACTATTCGGTGCATCCCTACTAATTTCACAAATTTTAGTTGATTTCTATTTAACGAATTTTCTGCATAACGAAGTGTTTAGGTGTAATGATGAGACTTCGTTAAATGGAAATTTGACTGTATGTAGAAAAAAAAATTAATGAATGCAGCGAGGTCACATAATGAAATAGTATAAGATGCAAATACAGTATAACCTCTTTTATTTCTCTGTACTCTCGGTTAACCGAAAACCATTGCCCCACCAGTGGCCGAGAGGTTCTGCTCTCGAAGCTGGTAGACGGGAGGTGCTGTGTTCGATCCCAATCGCGCCCGTTGGCCAAATCGTTCGGAGTTTTCGTGGTTTTCTTCGAGCCATGAATTTCCATGCGTAAATGCAGGTTAGGTTCCCTTAGAAAGACCCCCACGGAGGGCACTCCCCCCTCGGGCCTATATCCCTAGTGTAGATAATCGGCCGTCAAAAATCAATCAACCGAAAACCATTTTTAAAGCTTTTTTTTTGTACTATCACATTCCTTGCGTGCAAAATCCATTTTGAAAGCTTTTTTTTTTTTTTTAATCATATTCCTTGTGTGCAAGCGGTCCTTTCCGAATTACGAATACATATAAATATATTCGATTCCCTTTCTCAGAGTTCCTTCAAATTAAACTTGAGATCCCGTAACCTGCGGAGTGGAACGAAGAAAACGAACAAATTAGCAATTCTGAAGCTTTTGAATGTTTTGCAAAAGATTTGGCATGGCTGGAGTAGCAGAAAAACTGTGATACTGGTGAACTAATAATATTAAAAAACCCCGTGATAGAGCTTCAAATCTACGGAAATCGAAACTGCGACAAACAAAACATTTTTTCAAACCCTTCTGATATATGTAAAAAGTAGTTAATTTCAAAATTAAAGTTCAGATAATTTATTCTTGTTTCTATTTTGTTATTGCTTTATTTTTATTAAGCACTTGTTACCATATAATAAGAAATATTGCATTTATTTCTCCTTAATCTTAAAATTGAAGTACTCTCGATTATCCGAAAATTTCGATTTTCCGAAAAAGGGTCGGTCCCAATTACTTCGGATAATCGAGGCTCTACTGTAATTTTTTTTCTCAGAGTGAAAGAAATACATATTTTCTAAAGTAAGTATAATAAGGTGAAATAAATTAAAGTCTAGAAAATATTTCAGTAGAGAAATACTACGCAGAATATTCCATAAATATCAATCAAACAAAATACAGCCAGCTTTTGCTGGAAAATTAAGATTGAATGTCGTCAGGTGGATGATTTCTTTGATTGACTGCTTCATTCCCTTGATGATCGTAGAATCCGATATTATTGTGAGCTAAGCACTAGTGACACAGGAAGAGTTGAATTATGATTTAGATTCTGTCATATTATATATCTGAAACAGGAGCTGGTTATGCATCCTTAGTACAGTTTATAACCTTGAAATTCGGATAATGCTGTATCGTTACATATTCAATTTTTGCGTCTTACCATTTTAATGGTTTTTCTTTTAAAATTATGGGTGGAGTTACTACATGCCTACTGGTATGGGAATAAATATCAAGCTAAAAAGAAAATTAAAAAACGTGAGTGATGTGAGATAACGTGAAAAACATGAATGTTGGCATTTCAACTCATCAAAAGTAGAGTTTTATCATTTGCGTTGATGAAAGCCTCGATGTACATGTAGACTGTTTATAAAAGAAAACTTTTTTATTGTTTTTATGGTTTTTATTTATCACCTTTAGCAATTAATGTAGTATATTACTCTGGATGTTCTAATTTGTTCTATATATTTTTTAAAGATCTGAATAAAATCAGTCTTGAGAAAAATCCGTCTAAGAAAAAACTTCAAAAAAAGAGTAAATTCTATCTCTTCAATAAACAGTTTTTTTATTTATTCTTGTTTCTTAATTCTTATTTGTATGTCGCTTCTTTTTTTTTAAACATTAAAAATATAAGTTTAGGAAAAGACTATGTAGAATAAAAAAAAATTAGTGAATGCAGAGAGGTCACATAATAAATTAGTATAAGATGCAAATAATAGTATTTTTTTTCGCAGCGTGAAAGAAATACATATTTTCTAAAGTAAGCATAATAAGGTGAAATAAATTCAAGTCTATGAAATATTTCAGTAGAGAAATACTAAGCAGAATATTGCCGGAAAATTAAGATTGAATGTCGTCAGCTGGATGATTTCTTTGATTGACTGCTTCATTCCCTTGATGATCGTTGAATCCAATATTATTCTGAGCTAAGCACTAGTGACACAGGAAGAGTTGAATTATGATTTAGATTCTGTCATATTATATATCTGAAACAGGAGCTGGTTTATGCATCCTTAGTACAATTTATAATCTTGAAATTCACTCCTTGGTTATACGCTCCCAAGAGTAACATAAACTAAAATTTTTGCATCATTGAAAGAAATTTCATGTGTAAAATATGTCAGATTTATAAATAGATGAAAATAGTTTATATTCTGTTATATTATACATCTTAGTTTATTTACGCCCCAGAACACGTTATTTATCTACCACTAATAAGAGTTCTAAGCTTGACTTGAAAATCATTTCTTAGCGGTAAAAGGGCCCCCAGAACTAATTAAATTAAAACTTTCTACCATGAAATTAAAATTTGTATGTGAAATTTCAAAACTCACATTTAAAATTAAGACTAAACACTGATTTACATTCTGCCGTGTTACACACCTTAAAAATATGTTCAGTTATGTTTCACGGAACCCGTTATGTATATGTTGATAAATAAATTTGTAAGCTTGAAATTCATTCCTTCTTTTTAAAAAGATCCCTAGTGTAAAATGAGTTAACACTGCACACAGTGAAAGAAATGTTTTAAGTGCCGAAAATTTCAAATCTACAAATAAGGATAACGGTGGAAGATGGAAGAATTAATTAATGTAAAAATTATGGGATCTCAGGACTCTTAAAATTGGGAAAAAATGAAAAAAATCCCAACATTTTCAACATTTAGTATCTTAAAATGCTTATGATTTTAAAACACAATTTTTAATGGGGATTAAAGATATAGGTATGTTCTTTCATTTTATGTATTTCAAAAAATGCAAGATGGGAATTAGCATTTGCAGGGAGCTCCAAACTGTCAGAAATTTGTCGAGCAGAAAATTGGTATCACAGATTACGCGCAGAATTACAAAATAAATTTTGCGACTAGACTGAAAATTCTGGTGCCTACTTATACTTCAGATTATACGAATTACCTTGACCCTAAATAAATTTATACAAATTTGTATTTAGCTAATGCAAAATTTTGAAATTTTCAACAGTATAATCACCTAGAAAAATTTTTAACAATAAATGAGAAATTTTAGGGTCAGTTTATACAGACTAACATGAAACATATGTTTTGAAAATTTCATGAACAAATATTCAGAAGTTTTTGAGATATCGTGCGCGTTATGCCCAGAAACGTCCTTTTGAGAAAAATGACTTCTAAGTTTCGGAAACGCCGCTTCAGCTATTGAGCGGGTATAATTCTAACAGCCATAACTTCTGTTTTAATGGGAATTTCAAGGAAACAATTATATCAAAATGTTAAGAAAAGACAGGAGTTTAATATTTAAAAAAATTTTAAATTTCGAAAATTTTGAAGCTTTAAGGGGACGGTGGGCGTTAAAAAAAATTTCTTTTCATTTTCATAATAGAGATTTGAAATTTTGTGCAAACATACATTTCACCATAAGTAAGTAAAATACCTTAAAAGAAATTTCTAATCTTATTATAATTTTAAGATCTTTTAAAAAATTTAAAACTTTAAAAGGAACTTTTAAAATGCTTCTTGCGTCTTAATTTTTGAGATATTTCCTCGATTTTGCATTTGAATCCCGTAAAACTATTACAAACAAATCTGTGTATCGATTTTTTAATCCTTTAAATAGTTAATTTTTTAGAGATATTTTTCGGAATTCCATATCGATTTTCATCAAAATTCTGCCTTATAATAAGTTAAAAATCAGATTCAATTGTCTTAATGAAGTCGAATTTTAAAATGCATACACAGTTTCCTTTGAAGCAATATCAGGATTCTTTCTTGTCAGTTTCATGAATTTTGATCAAAAATTAAGCAGCAAGGAGCATTTGAAAAATTTAAAAAAAGCTGAAACATCGCATTGAGAAAAACAGATTTAAGTATATTAAAAGGACAAAAAAATTATTTGTGAACAAAATTAAAACACTTGTAACTTTGCGTAAAATAATCGCATCTGCATGCGGTATTCCACGGATGACGTAGAACAAAATGGAGAATAATAATTACACACATAAAGAAATGTCGACTTTTGCTCAAATAAAGGTATCCCTTAAGTATTGTTTAACCAACGTGTTTAATCAACGTTATGTATTATATAATAAAACACACATACTACAATATATATTAAAACACACATAAATAACGCCTGCATTCAACAGTTGCAGTGGTTCCCAACCTTTTATATGCCGCGCCCCACCAAAGCATCTGTAAAGTCACTATGTCCCCCCCCCCCTATAATCTGTAAATTATGTCTCTTATTATTTAAAAGGTGAACTCTATTCACACGGTGGTAGTGTAATAGTGCCTTAACAATAACTATTCATTTCACATTTTTAACTTGTCAAAGAGGTGAATCTTTTACCACAAATGTGTTTTTTCATCATTTTAAAAATGCAGTGAGATTATATATCTTTGCCTAGATGCCAAAACGAGATTTGTTGTACTTTCCCAACTTCACTCAATGTTAAAGAAAAGTGTTATACGGACTGCATTTTTATCTTCACAAAATACCTTTAAAATACACTTACATTTAACTTTAAAACTGATAAATTCATACTTTTTATAATGCATTCTTGTAACTTATAAAGAGTTGGTGTAAAATCTTTGGACACTGACATTCCTTTCTATGGATAACACAATACACAAGAAGTATTCCAAGATTATCATCTTTATCAAATTTAAGTAGCCATTATTCCGCTTAACACATCCTCTCTAGTTACCTTTCCCAAAATCGTTAATTGTCTTCACGAATAGAAGTAGAAAACTCATTCAATAAATAATGGAAAACATTGCGAAAAATGAAAAAAACAAACACCAGAAAAATTATAGAAAGTTTTAATAAATTTAACGATACCAAAATATTCTAAAAGATTATTCACATAATTACTCTGGTGTAAATCTATTTTAAAATTTTGATAGGGAACATTTTAAAAATTCAATAAAAAAAAAACAGATTTCTTAAATTTTACTTGTGTTCCATTTATTTTTAGTCTACAACATTACTTTCCCCCAAAAAAGACAAAAGAAACTGATAGCGAATGAGTGAGTTAGAAATTTGGAATTGCCCCCCTAGAAGATCAAATTGCCCCCCAGTGGGGCGTACGCCCCACGTTGGGAACCACTGAGTTAGAGGTATATATAAATATAGTATGTGTATGTCTGTATAATATTTATATATACCTTTTAACGTTAAGTATTGTTTAACCAACGAAGTAACTGAATTAACTTTACATGGTACTTTTCGTAAGAACTTTTAGAGAATACTTTTCAAAAGAAAAATTTAATATAAAATTTAAAGCATATATCCTTTATAAATAGAGCATAAGCAATGGTGACACTGAAACACACATTAAATATCTCATACAGATATGACTCTTCCATAAACTCAATGGTAACCGAGTCGAAACTTATGGTAACCGAATTGCAACTTCAGGGCTTCTAGTGACAACAGTCGCAAACGTTTCGGGAGGGTCGCAACAGGTAGTTGTTACTTGTCTTATTTGTATATTATCTATCTTTTACTGATGCGTCGCTAGCCGGTTCTGTATTTGTTTACGTTTTAAAACGCAAGACATGTTTTATATTATCAAGCAGATACTAGGAATTAAGCAAACAACCTCAGAAAATATGCACTTACACGTTTCTTCTTAAAGATTTAGCCCTTTTTTATAATCATTTAAACAGAGAAATTTTCAGATATTTAAATGGTTTCAAACAATCAAACTTTCCAACAGGTAAACGTGACAGTGACGGTTTATGTTTATAAAATTTCTCGCTCGCGCATTTTATCCCCGTCTGTGGTCAGTAGTGGCGCTAGAATCGCGCCGGTACGGGTTTTTGCTCCTCTGTCATATTAGTCCAGGCAATAGAGACCGTATAGGGGCTCTACCTAGCAAAAATCATGGTAGTTCTGGAAAGAGGCTTACTATATGTTTTTTGGGTCGCTGAATCCGAATTTTTAACTTCCTACCAAAATTTCCCCCGGCAACCCCCCCCCCCCCAAATTTTGGTAAAATGCCCCCCAAAAAAGGTTTTTATTAAAAAAATCAATTTTTTCTTATTGTTTTAGGCAAAAAGTATCTAGAAATTCAGAAAGTAGACAAAGTTTGCAACAAATTAGATATATGACATTATGACTTAGAATGAAGGGGAAGGGGGGACCTGCCTCGGAACATGCGCGCGGTGCTGCGTGAACTAAATTGCACAATTCCACTTAACCACTCACACGTTTACATTCGCCGTCCCATCTCCCCTCCGAACTTTCTCTATAAGGTTTACTTTAAGTTTTTTGGGTCGCTGAATCCGAATTTTTAACTTCCCCCAAAATTTTCCCCCCCGACCCCCCCCCCCAAATAGTTGTTTTTAACTTAAATTTCTTATTGTTTTAGGGTGAAAGCACTACGAAATTCAGAAACTAGACAAAATTTGCAACAAATAGGATATATGACATTATGACGTAGGATGAACGGGGAGGGGGAGGGCTGCCTCTGAACATGCACTGCGGCGCTACGTGCACTAAGTTATGAAGTCCAGGTAACAGGGGATTTTACCTGGAAAAATTAATATTAGTTCTGGATTTCGACTCATTTTATGTTTTTTGGGTCGCTGAATCCGAATTTGTAACTTCCCACCAAAATTTCACCCGGCAACCCTACAAAAAATTGATTTTTTGAAAAAAATTGGTTTTTGAGAGAAGCGCGCGGGAAATGTTCCGAGGCAGCCCCCTCTCTCCCCGTTTATCCTTCGTCATAATGTCATATATCCTATTTGTTGCAAATTTTGTCTAGTTTCTGAATTTTGTAATGCTTTTCCCCTAAAACAATAAGAAATTTAAGTTAATAACAACGTTTTGGGGGGGCAATATTTTGGGGGTAAGTTAAAAATTCGGATTCGGCGACCCAAAAAACTTAAAGTAAACCTTATAAGGAAAGTTCGGAGGAAAGATGGGAGGGCGAATGTAAACGTGTGAGTGGTTAAGTGGAATTGCGCAACTTAGTCCACACAGCACCGCGCGTATGTTCGAGGCAGATCCCCCCTTCCCCTTCATCCTAAGTCATAATGTCATATATTTAATTTGTTGCTAATTTTGTCAACTTTCTGAATTTCTAGATACTTTTCCCCTAAAACAATAAAAAAATTGATTTTTTTAATAAAAACCTTTTTTTTTGGGGGGGGGGGGCTTTTTACCACAATTTGGGGGGGGGGGGTCGCCGGGGGAAATTTTGGTGGGAAGTTAGAAATTCAGGTTCAGCGACCCAAAAAACATAAAGTAAGCCGATTTCCAGAACTACCATTAATTTTGCTAGGTAAAATTCCCTATTGCCTGGACTATATCTGTATAAAATATTTAATCTGTGCACTGGAAGAGCTCATTCATGGTTTTGATTCTATCCCGCAAGGCATGGTGACGTCACGGCGACGTCGTTGTGAAGTCACACTGTGACTTTGTGACCGTCGATGTGACGTCACGTGACGTCGATGTGACGTCATAGTGACTAGAATGCGAGGTCGTTATGGCCGTTTTAGAGGTCGTTTGTGACGTCACATTGTGACCACTCTGTGAAGTCACGGTGTGACAAATTTGTGAAAAGTGTGTCCTTTGTGACTATTTTGGCATTAACTTTGTGACGAACCTGTGACGAAAGCGACAATGCTTTGAAGTCACACTGTGACCAATTTGTGAAATATGTGTCATTTGTGACGAACTTGTCATAAACACTGTGATTTCAAATGAAAATCAAATTTCAAATTAATTGCTTAAAAGACGCAAATAGTGAAAATGATTCCATGCTGGGACTCGAATCCGGGCCATCAGTACAGTGCACTGACATTCTACCGACTAAATCACATGGAACGATACCCAGGCTGAAAAATTTCTCACTATTACATGTTGGCAAGGCTACAAACCCAGCACAAGATGGAATATTTAGCGTGAGCCACCAACATGATGCAAACACGAAACTTAATTAAATCCAGCATCGATTGAAATTATATTAATACTTGGAAATTTTTCCAGCGAGAACCATTCGCTTTGCATACAATATTTCAAATGAAAATCAAATTTCAAATTAATTGCTTAAAAGTCAATTTTAATTTGAAATGTTGTATGCAAGGCGAATGTTTCTCCCTGGAAAAATTTCCAATTATTAATATAGTTTCAATCGATGCTGGATTTAATTAAGTTTCGTGTTTACCCCATGTCGGTGGCTCACGATAAATATTCCATCTTGTGCTGCGTTTGTAGCCTTGCCAACATGTAATAGTGAGAAATTTTACAGGCTGGGCGTCGTTCCATGTGGTTTAGTCGGTAGAATGTCAGTGTGCTATACTGATGGCCCGGGTTCGAGTCCCGGCATGGAATCTTTTTCACTCCTTTGCGCATTTTAAGCAATTAATTTGATATTTGATTTTCATTTGAAATATTGTATATAAGGCGAATGATTCTCTCTGGAAAAATTTCTAAGTATTAATACAGCGATGAATTTTAAAATAAACTTTTGCTGTAAATATAAAATCTTATCTTTTTACCGTACTTTTTAGCAAAATATCGCTATTTTGGAGTCCTATTCTTCTACAACATTTTAAATTTTTCCACTTAAAAAACAATGCTTATCAACTGCCATATTTTTTTATTAAGTTCTATGCTTGATATTGAGTTCAAGCTTGATATTTAGAATGTGTAAGTTTTTTTAATTTGTTGTTATTTGTCATTGCTTTATTAAATATGAACATGGAGACTAACGGATATTAATACAACTATTATTTATAGAGCGGCATGATAAGCGATATTTATTTAAATTTTTTATTCCCGTGTATATTGTATTTTGTGAATATGAGCTAAATAGATTTGGTATGTTTTATAGGAAAAGACTGATCTAGGAAATAGAAAAAAAAACGATTAAGAAAAATCATGCGTTAAGCGTAGATTATAAAATACTTTCCAACACTTTCTGAATGCTTTAACAAGACATCGTAATTTAGGGAAATGACGTAAATAAGATAACTAAGTAAACATTTCAGAAAACGCATAAAACATTTGAAAAACTGATTTCAACAGTTACCGTCCATAGCCAAATATGTTTTCCAATTCTTTTGAACAGCCCTGTATTTGATCTGTAGGTTGATACACTGAAAAAAAAATGAAGTACTCAAAAATGAGTAATCCGACGTACTCATATCGAATTGAATATTTTTGGATCAAAAATGAACCTATGCTTTCTCTATTTTGAAACATCACATGTTATAAAACCCAAACAAACGAATAGTTTTGCACCCTGTAATGGTTCATTTCATTTATAGCGGCATAGCGGCATAAATGATGTTTATTAATGTAAATATTAAATTATGCACAGCATTTTAAAAATAATTTAAAAGTACTTGGCAATAATGCTCTTGTCATAAAAATATTCGATTTGAGTATCTTGCTAAGAATTTTGCTATTTTTCTTAATAAATAATCAATTAAACATTTCTTGTTAAGAACTTTGAACGGGAAATAAATGTCAGTACATTTTTACTTTAAATTTTAGGTTGTTTTTTTTTTGGGGGGGGGGGGGGGAGTGCATAACGATTCATATTTCATCACAACCATGGAATAAAAAATGAATACATGTGTTTCTCAACTTTGAGTACATTTGGATCGGAGCTATTTTGAGTATGTGACGCATTTAAAATTGGGTACTTCTTACTCAATTTTGAGTACCCATTTTTTAAGTGTATATATACTATATAATGGGAAAATTTAGTTTAGCAAGAAAACGCCTAACAGGTTGAAATTCTTTTTCAGCAATTTATACTAATGTAAGGAAAGATACTTGAATATTTTTGTACAACCCTGTAGTTTACCTAGAATCTTTATTACACGCTACTATTTAGTTAAAATTTAATTCAAACTAAGACACTCTTAAAACTGCTGAAATCACATTTCCAGAAATTATCATTTATAGACGGCCTTGTATCCATTTCCTTGCGTGACCCTGTGTATCATTTTATCCATATTCTACAAACATTTATTGGTAAATTAAATGCAGTTCAGCGAAAAAAAAACATAACTCATTTAAAAACCACCTTTAAGCAATTTGCGCCCATACCCAGTAATCCTTACGAATACTTTTGTGTAGCCTTGTATAGGAATTATAGCATTTATATACACGATACTATGCATAAATATAGTGAATCATAAAAGCGCATATCATAATTAAAAATACATTTCCAGCAAACATCGCTAATGAACAGTACTTCGGATACAATATAGTATCTGAAATATTTTGGGTGTCCCTGTAAATGCTATATACGTATTATTCGTATTATAAATGAAATAATTTATAGTACGTAAACCTAAGCGACATACATCAATTTCATTATATATGAAATAGATTAACATAATTAAAGTATGCTGCAAACAATTCCCTCCACCCCTATATCATTATGTATTTGAATTCCTTTTTTAGCCCTGTAAATGAACAATAGCTATTCTGTGCATCGCATAGTCAACAGAATGCATATTTTAGTGCCCTTCATAAATGCATATAAATTTTATTATGTTTGAAAGCGTGCGTAAAATCATTAAAAATCATTTGAAACGATTTTTTTCCATAGGCCGTAATGTAACGGAAAACTTTTGGCTGGCCCTGTAAATGAACAAAGCATGCTACAAACTTCATTACAAATAGGTACCGTGCTATAGTAAACGTCAATAACATCCAAAAATTTCAGGGCAATCCGAGTATATTTTCGGGAGTTAGAGTGCGGACAGACTGCTAGACGCAGAGACAAACCTAAGTCATAAGCACTTTTCAACTTATGTCCTTATGTATCCTGTATTATATGAACTTTTAAAAAATATATACTAAAGCAGTTTAATCTATAACTTCCTATCAGGCATGAAAAACACTTTATTTCAATGCTTAAATATCATATTTTACTTTTTAGTGCCAATAATTACGTGTATCATAAACGTAGAAAATGAATTTACAATAGAAGAAAATTTAATAACCGATTCAGAATGTCTATAATTAAATGTTTGATTAAAATCACAAGCACAAAAATTCTTACATACAATTTAAAAAAATAAATATACCAATTTGAAAAACACTAAAAATAATAATTAGTATTTATAATTGTACTATTAAACAACAGCAAAATACAATAAATAAATTAAATGCACTATTAGATTTAACAATATCTCAAAAATATTTCCGTATGGTATAAGGAATTACTATTATTTCATAATTTTGGCAAATGTTAAATCTGAAAACATTGGTTTGAAGATTTAGGATTTAAAAAGATAATTTAAAATATTATTAGCACTAAAAGAAAATTCTTTCAAATGTTTCACTACTGTAATATGTAAAAATATATTTTCCCAGTATAATGTTAATTTCTAATCTGAAACAGTTTCGTAATCTCATGATAATCGAACATCATATTTAACCCCAAAATAATAATAACTATAAGTGTTAGTAATCAAAAAATAGTAAGAAGCCGATAAAATAATTCCAAATCATTGTCGTTCCATACATTTTCAATCTCAAGTAAGAGTAAATTAATGTTTATATTAATTCCAGTATGAACTTAAGCCTGAATCAGTCTCTGCGCAGATTTTTTTTTTTTTCAAGCGATGGCAGATTAAGATATTTTTCTTTACAGTTATCGAATTGAAAAATATCGCTTCTGACATAAAGATCAGTCTCTTACAAATATAACATAAAACTATTTAACTCATAATATACAAATCAGGAACAAAATATTTAAATTAAATAACACTTACATATACGTTCCATTAATATCCGTGTATCCTAAAATGGTCATTTCCTTATCTTAAAGTGTTGTAGACTTGGTGATGTTCTAAAAACAGTGAACAATTTCCCGCGTCTTCTCATATTTATTTTTCTGTGGGCAGACGATTTTCAAGCAGGTGTTCTGTTACAGATTATTTGTTTTTGTATACAAGAAATATTAACTTGAATGCGCAGTAATTTTCTGAAAGTATCGTTAATTAAAATTTTGTATTTGAAGACATGTCCTATATATTTAACCTTTTCTTTTTATCCGTACCAAATAATTCAAGTTAAATGTATTGTAAAGTTCCTTTTTTCTAAATAATCATAATAATAATATTCTTAATTAGAGTTTATTAGATAAAACATTGTTTAAATTTTTAAAAGGTGTAAAAATAAATTTAATGGTATTAACGACCCCGCCCCCTTTTTCTTCTTCTTTTTTTTAAAGTAAAGTTTGTTTTGCACAAATTTTGTATATTTCTTTTATTTTCGGAAAATGCTAATTTTATTTAAAAAGTCTGAAAGAAGTAGAATTTATGACTTGAATACAAATTATAAAAATATTCTAAAGCAAGAAATGCATAGATGACTAAACTCTGAAGACTCTTTCTACGTGCTCATTAAAAGGTGCAGATTTAACTGTAATAGAAAATTTTTAGTTTGAAACCACAGAAGTGTTTCGAATAATCCTGGTCGGTAAAAAAAGAAAGAAAGAAAGAAATTTCCTCCCAGCAAACTAAATATGTAAAGTGTATAAATTTAATAATCCTAATTCTAAATATATTATCCAAATGCTAGATAAAATTGAAATCATGAAAAAGTATACATTCACTGTCTTAGATATCAAATGGATAAAATATAGCCTGAAAATTTAGTTTATTAATGCTTGTATCGTGCACTTTATTTATTATGCCCCCCCCCCCTCTCCTCTTTAGTGACAGAATTTACCATTTGCTATCCACTAATATATTTTCATTCCTTATGCCGCTATAACTCGTGACTGCTTAAAATATTTCTCTTCATTTTCAAAGATTTTTGAAGTTCATATTTTTGTCACACTGTGACTTACAATATAGTGGTTTTTTTTGTCACATATGTGACGTGACGTACGTTACATAGCAGTGACATAACAGTGACGTCACATTTTTTCTTAATTGCCAGAAAAATATAATTTTACAGTAAATAACATGTTTTAAAGAATTTTCGTAATTTTTTAAAGTTTTCTAAGAAGTTCACATCTCAGTCACAATGTGACATCACTGAGTGGTGGCATTTTGGTCACAGATGTGACGTGACCACAGTGACTTACAGTGACGTCACAATGACGTCACTGTGACCATGCATGCTATGAGGGATAGGTTCTACTGGGGGTTCAATACCTGCACACTCCACGCTAGTGCGATTTTGGATTCCGTAACTTTAACTGCGTATAACTTTGTTAGCAATACACAGATATAATGAAATATAACACATGATTTCTACACGGAGTTTAATGAGGAACCGAATACTGATATTTATTTTTATCATCAATTTCATTTTGTTGAGGAAAAATTTAAATGAATGAAAGCATGCTTGTAAAATCGCAGACATTTGAAATTTTGTTTGGTGCAAATACGCAATAGTGTGGAGTTCATGGGTTAAGGCGATTATCTCCTATATCACGGACGATAGAATTCCAATTACAAAATGCGTTAAATTCCAGTTTGCCTCTTATTTATTCAATTTGTTTTACAAGAGACCGAATTTAAATTAAAATAAAAAATTTAATTTTTATATGACTCTCTTTCTCCTATAACTTATACTGTAAAACCCCGATAATCCGAACTAATTGGGACCGCTGCCAGTTCGGATTTTAAAAAAATCGGATTACCCGAAATTCTGCTGAAAATAGAAAAGAAAAAGATGCGTGCTAATGTAAGTTATAAGTACTCAGTAGTATAGTAAACATCCTGTAATCCGGCATCCTAAGGTCTGGCAATAATTCGGCACGGTTTTCGGAGTAAAATAGTATTCCTGTGTAATCAATCACTCCCGATTGTGTATAATAATCCAATGTAACTTCATAATGAGGAATTACGTAACAACCCATTACAAACGTTTCAAAATCGCGAATGTATAAATAGTTCAATCACCACGTCGACGTGGGGGAAGAAACAAATATTTCTGTAGATAATTTGCGAAATCAAACTGTTGAAAGGAAAAATAAATTTTTATCATCTGAATTAAATATTTTTTGCATTTTAGAAAAGAATTTTATAGTGGCTGGCAAACAAACTGATATTCGAGATTTTTTTTAAGATGGCTACTGCGAGTAACCCTACAGTGCATGTTTTCATTTTATATTCGTGTACAATGTTCTACTTTTACATTATTTTTTTTTTTCATTCTGCTTTTTTTAACCTGTTCAAGTATAATTTTTGAAAATAAAATCAGTTCGGATTAACTAGAATTTCGGATCAGCGGAGCTCGGATTAGTTGAGTTCTACTATAATTAGAAAAATGCTGCTCTGCGTAAAAGAAGGACATCAAAATAGTACCATTTTTTGCTGCTAAAATTTACCGAGTCATCATTCTTTAAACTTTATGGAACTTCAACATTTTGTGGCCTTTAAAATGAGAAGGTGAACTTTTAGTACGAAAAAAAAATTACATATTCATAAAATTCGGTACATGATAACTCGGTAAATTTTGCTATGCTGAAAGAACGGGATTTTTTTTACCGTGACTTCCTATTAGGAAAGCAACATTTTTTAAAACATAAGTCATAGTAAAAGGGGGCCGTATAAAATATATTAAGTGGGTCTGGTATACAAAATACTTCAAAATTTGTAAAAATATTTTCTTTCATTAAAAATTTCTCTGTTTTTTACTGCTTAAAATGAACTTTTAAATCATGTTTCTTTCTTAATTAGAAAAAGAAATATTATCTTTTTCCTTTTGATTTGTTTTCAAAATCTAGCTTTCAAGCAATGGCTGTCACGCAAACGACTTCTTGTAAAAAAGCGTTTTTCTTCATGATGGATTTTTTCACCATTTCTCGTATTTAAATTCTTACAAGTCAAGAACCGTTAAAGATAGAGGGTTCAAACTTAGAACATGTCTTTTTCAATTGTTTTACTTTAATTTTGATTTAGCATATTTGAAAAAAAATATTTACTTTTGAAAATATGATTTTTTTTTAAAGTTTCGCCACTTTAAAAAAAATTTTTTCGTTAAATATTTTAATTTTTTTGAATTAATATTTTTTTAAAATGCTGAATCAAAATTAAAACTTATATATTTCTGTTTATTTAAATGAAAAAAAATTGAAATTCTATAAATAATATTTCGAATTATAACGATTTTTAACTACCCCACTTTTAAAATAAATTTTACATTTAAAATTTAAAAAAAAATCATGAGAAGTTTTATCATGTGATTTTGTTTATAAATGATATGGTTAACTATCACAAAAAAAAATCAGAATTTTAACTCGATAAATAAAAATTATTTTAAAATGTGTCTTGGACCCCCTTAAATTTCATATTTTTATATTGATGCGGCCATTTGTAAAATAAATTCCATATAATTTGTAACTGATTTGATTACAGTCTGTAATTGGAAGGTATGTTTCTGTGATTAGCGTCTTAACGTCCTATGCTAGCCCATAGGAAGACACTCACAAACAGATTTTATGATATGGCAGTGTTCTTTTCAAATTTCTCGTTTGTATTTCAAAATTTACTAAAAATTCTTTTTTTCAGAAGATATCTAATATTCCTGTTCAACCGGGTATCTTATTATTTTTTAGACTTTGGTTGCTTTTTTTTCTGGGGACACTTTCCAATTTGGGAGTCGTTCAGAATGTAATGAGGGGCGATATAACGAGAGGTTTTTAGTTTTTAATTAATGTATCTGGGTGTAAAATTCATCAAACAATCCAAAAATTACGTCAAAATTGAAGACCTGGGTGGAAGGCGATGTTATGTAACAAAAATTGTAATTCGAGAAAATTGAAGTGAAAGTCTTTTGTTGTAATTTAGTTATTTATTTAATTCCTTCTTAGTAGCGTATGTTTGAATGTTAACAGGTGACACTAAACTTTCCTAGAAAAGAATATTAACTTGTAATTATTAAATATTGGAAATTATTTGCACCATTTAAATTACTAAATATAAAAATATTAAAAGATACACTCTCATATCTTCAATACTAACAAGGGAACCACTTTTGGTGCTGCCATTGAGACCTGGTGCATTTTAAAGCCCTATATTACGAAGTTTGAGAATAGATAAAATTTTTCTGTTAAAATATTATTTCTTGATTTTACAGCAGCATCACTTTCTGAAAATATAATTTTCGAGACCACTTATCGGACTATTAACATTGAAGTTTTTTAAAGAAAAGCATTTAAAAATAAAAATTAGTTAATAATAAGTATAAAATATTGAAAAAGTTTAAAAATTCCTTCAAGAACCCATGAATTTGATTTTGAAAAATGGCAACATTATATTCAAATTTTTGACGGGGGAAAAATTGGCGTTTTTTTTTCTTCTAAAGTAGAGCTCTCCGGAAACCCTAGCCAAATATCATAGCTGTTTGTCTTGTGTGACGTGTGGTTCAGACTTCAGTAGAAGTTGTAATTTCCGACCTAATTAGGCACAGTAAGTTTTTTAAATTGTGTAAAAATATTAAGTTAGTTTATGATTATTTTTACCAAAGAACCATTTAATACAACAACATTTCATTTTAAACATTCGAAACTTTATTCCATTCGATTTCAAAAGAAAATAGTTTGCTTATTTTGTATTTTGCTAACAAATAGTTTTCAATGATCTTGAAAACTTTTATAGAAATATATTTACTATATTTATATATTTATAGTCTGCATGGGGAAAAAAAGAAAAACCTAATTCTTGTTTCATATGCTATCAATTATCGGATAAATCGCAATCTGATACAATTCTAGTACGTACTGTACGTGCATTTCTCCCCGGATAAAGCGGGTGGAAAAATTGTAGCGCCATATTTGGCGACTCAACTCACTTTTGGCGTGAAATAAACAAATAAAAAATTAAAAGTATAAAAAAGTATATAAAATATCATTTTAACAGAGAAATTTTATCGGATCTCTAACTGTTATGTACAGGACTACAAAATGCACCAGGTCTCGATGCTAGGTGCGAGCGGCACCATAGTGTTTCTCTTGTAAGTAGAATTTTAGTATTTTGGTTTACTATATGATATAATATCTCATAACGCTTTCATCTATAAAATAAAATAATTTGTGAGAAATTGTATCATAACGTGTTCTTCCACTAAGCTCTTCAACTATGGGTTCGTATTGAAAATTCCAATGTCTATTACAATTTCAACATAGAGGTAAACTGAAAGTACATACACTGCAAATTCTCAAACATAAAAATAAACACATTTTGCAACACTTTTTGTCACCAAATTAACAACACATTAATGTGTTGTGAACTAGAAAACTTCATATACAAAATATTTTTGGTGTTGTGATTGTGTTTTTAATATGTTGCAAAAGTGTCGCTACCTAGAAATGTGTTCTTAATATGTTGCAAAAGTGTTGCTATCTAGAAATGTGTTCTTAATATGTTGCAAAAGTGTTGCTATCTAAAAATGTGTTCTAAAAATAGTGTTGTTAATCGTGCTGTAAATAGTGTTGATGAAAATATTTTCTTTGTTGTGTTTTGCTCAACAAAGTGTACTGCTCAACACTTTGTCACCAAATTAGCAACACAACACTTTGTCACCAAATCAACAACACATTGTAAACACCACACAATTTAGAACACTATAAAACAACACTTGTAAAACACTTTCAAAACACTTTCTACATCGTGCCTTTAAAATTACACAATTTTAAAAATAAATTTTTTGAAAACACATTTTCTCCTGTTGTAATTTTTAACAACACTTTTTGCACAATCTTTTTATTTGGCGCAACACATTCGCGTCACATTCACAACACAATCGAAAATGATTTCAGTTAGAAGTGTTAATTATTATGGTCAGTTAGTATTTCAAAAGTGTTTCACGAATTTGTAGTGTATATATAAATAATCTATAGAGAGGTGTTCTCTCTTTTTATGCTTTTTTTCCCTTTCGCCTACTGTCCATAGCATATATTTGTGTTGTTGGATGTTTCAGGTTTTCCACTGGTGTTTGTGTGTACGTGGGCTTTCCTCATATCTCGGGATCTCCACACCCATTGCTGGAAAGGATACGGAGAGTCTGACTATGTGTGGATTCTCACCGGGCCTATGCTCATCGCTCTTCTAGTAAGAAGCCCTACTATAATACTGTTCCTAATATGTAATTCTGCGGTCTTCTTATGAAACTTATTCAGTACTTTAGAGTGTCCATAAATGTATGTCCCAGTTATAAATTTTAATAGTATGAACTGAAAGCGTTATAGACTGTTGGCTCAAAGTTACAAATAAAGACTAACTCAAACAGTTTTAGATAAGCGCACGCGCGAGTACTGCTTGGTTATTGACTAGCTTGCAGTGCCACATACGCAAAATGGCGACTCTTGATCGTAAAGCGTTATTGCTGGGCTGGAGATATGAAAACTGTTCGGCAGTCATACTCAATCTTTTTTCCTAGCAGGCCGTAAACATATGTTTGAGACGTTAGGCGGGCAGCACAAAGCAATACAACAAAGTTAATATTGTTAGTGGATTAAATGTTTGTTGCGGAAAAATATTTACCAAAAAAATTTAGCAGCTGTATTTACGAACGATAAACTTCTTGGTAGATCTTTATTGCAAATGATGTAAAAATAGGCCGCGATGTCCGTTGCTTGGTAAAAAGTAGGGTAAAAATATTTTGGAAGCAATTTTTTTCGCGATAAATGTTCAACTCGAAAAATCTGTATTAGCTATATAATACGCATAAAATGCTATAATGTAACAAAGTAGAATTTCAAAGTTCTAAAGAAAAAAAAAATCATCATATTTTCTCTAATAAATAATTTTGCCCAATGCAAAAGTTTCATCTTATTTTTATTGTAGAAATATACTGTGCAAATCTAATTAATTTCGAAAAAAGTTTGTTTAGTGTTGAAGATTAAGAAATACATGCAACATTGTAGCACACATGGGACTACATATAAAAAGAACTTTTGAATAAGAAAACGGCATTGAGATGTTTTAACATAGTTTTAAATGAATTGAAAATATTAGGCGCAAATTTTGTCTTTGAAAATATGTAAAACAATAGTAAAAGTCTTAAGTATAGTTTTTTTTTTTTTTTTTTTTTTTTTTTTTTTTTTTTTTTTTTTTTGCAGCACTTAATTAATTTTATAAATATGAATTAATGATTATGTGTCTTGGGCCGCACATAAAATACCGCCAGGCCACATGCGGTCCGCGGGCCGCAGGTTGAGTGTGGCTGCGTTAGAAGCAGGCGAGTTTTTCCCTTGGCGCCTTGTAAAAAAGATTGTGTCTACGTTCCGCCGCTACCTGATGATTTCACAGAATTGAGACACAGAATGAAAAAAGGGCTATTGTTTCCATGAGTTCGGACTTGTTAACTGAAGTGTGGGAAGAATTGGACTTTAGGTTGGATGTGTGCCGTCTAACTGAAGGCGCATCTATTGAACATTTCTAAGGAAAACTAGGTTAGTTTACCTTCCATTGGATTTATGATTGGTTGTAAATAGTCTAGTTAAAACTGTTATAATATACCATTGATGCTGGGACACTCTTATATGGACATCCTGTATAATGCAATTGCTTATATCAAAAGGATTGCCTTCCTTTAGAGCAGTGTTTCCCAACCTTTTATTGCCCATGCCCCACCGAAGCATCTGAAAAATCACGCTGCCCCCCTCACACACATATTCTGTAACATGTATCTCATATTATTCGAAAATCGAATTCACCTGAATGAAGCCTAACAGTTTTAACGATAACTATTCATTTTCATATTTCTTAACTTATGATAGAGCTGAAATTTTCTTGAATTTTAATGACTCATTGAGAGTTGTTGGATAATCTTTGGACATCAAATTTCCTTTCTATAGATAACAAAGCACACAAGAAGCATTTCAAGATTCTGACTTTTGTCAGGTTTGTTCCCCATCAAAACACATTTATCTTTTTCCCTCCCCGATTATCATTAATTAATTGCCATGTACTATCACATTTTCAAATTTAAATTGTATATGCACTTTCATTTACCGTGTAGAAGGCCCGCACTACAGCCATAAATATTTACAATTTATCCATTTCCTTTTTTAATGTTATTAAAAATTTGAAGATTTTATAAAGTTGTTGGTACCACATTAAATTATTTCAAATATTTTTTAGATTAAATATGTTAAAGAGAATAAGATTTGGGTATACTCTTGAGTAATTTCAAGTGTAGAAATTTCGTTATGTTACATACAGCTGAACGAATAGATAAAAATAGATCATTCGATAAATAATTGAGAAAAAGTGTAAAATACATTAGTATCCATAAAAGTTATAGAAATTTTTAAACATAAAAAAAGGGAAGAAAGGGGATGCTAAATTATTTAAAAGAAATTGTTCATATAATTATTCTGGTATTGATTCCATTTTAACATTTTGATTTTAACCTTTTTTAAAATTCAACAAAAGAAAACCTTCTTTTTTAATTTTGCATGTTTTACTCGTATTTTTAGTCTAAAATCTTACTTTTCTTAAAAAAAAAAAAAAAAAAAAAAAAAAAAAAAAAAAAAAGAGAGAGAGAGAGAGAGAGTGAATGGGTGAGTTACAAATTTGAAATTGCCCCCCTAAAGAATCAAATTGCGCCCCACGTTGGGAACCACTGATTTAGAGAAAGTTCTCTGAAAAATGACAAAATGACTGATTTGCATTTGAATTATGGTATAAAATTTTGAAAAGATATTAGAATTTTATTTTTATTTTACCAAATTTTTAAATAATTAGCAATTTGGAGGGTCCAAAATTTATTACCAAAATAGATTTTTTTTATTTATGTTTACACCTGAAACTGCATTTTTGGTTCTACTTAACAGTTAGCTGTTGTTGTGGTGCTAATTACTTCCCACGAATTTTTCTACGCTTGTACTTTTTTTATCAATTAATTATATTCAGAAAATAATAATAAAGTATATAAGTGATATACTCGCTGATTAATTCAATTGACAAATACAAGTCATGTAAGAATATACCATTATTTTTTATAAAAATTAACTTTATTTCTTATTGTTGTTGGTTTTTTAAACTGTGATTAATTTATAACAGCAGATGGGGAAGAAATGGCATCATGACGCCAATCGCGCTCAAAAAAATTTTGCGACGTTCCGCTCTTCATCTCTCTTCTTGTAAGAACCCTTAGTATTATACTGTGCCTATTGTGTGTTTCAGGGGTCTTCTTATAAAACTTCTTCAATACTATAATACAATTGCTCGTATCAAAAGAATTGCCTTTGTTTGGAGAACGTTTTCGGAAAAATGGCAAAACTAATTTATTTATATTTGAATCAATAATGATTAATCGGTAACTGATGTTACCGGTCTCATAGACAGCTGCTTCTTTCAATTTTTATAGTTTAACTTATAACTTTTACTTAAACTTTAAACACTACCGAAATTTTGTTTCATTTGGTACTTTAGTACTATCATCAGAGACTTTTGTATAGATGAATTTTAATAATAAAAGCCCTGTACAAAAAGTTTAGCACAAAAACACCATCCTATGAGTTAATCGCGCTATTTATTCATTTTTCGATGGAGCGGTCTCACAGACCACTTCCAGTAGCTGTGTGATAATTTCTGTTACATCAGTTAAAAGTTAATTTAACTTCAGCCAAGGGTTAAATTAACATTATTTCCTCTTAACATAATGGTACTTGGCAACCGTATTCTCTGCGATGAACTAAACGTTTAGCAATTTTTTTAAAATTGACCGATTTTGTCTAAAAAAATGAGAAAACGTTAATTAAAAAATGTTCTTAACCATTTGGAAAAATGATTATTGTCCTCGTCAGGGTAGGAAATCAAAAACATATCTGAAACTTTTTATTAGTTGAATCCGCATTTTATTCGTTTTCTGATTGGTCTATACAGTAATCTGCATTTTCCTTTTGCTTTCAACAGAGATGGATACTTCTGTTGCCACTATGACGAAAAAGTAATAAAAACTACAAAAAAAATTAATAACTCAGAAACAAATTGAGATACAGCTTTCAAACAAAATGCGTTTAAAAGTACATTTTTTTCTCTATACGACAATGTAAAAAGTAATATTGTGGGATGTTTAGAAGTTTAAAAATGAAATTTCATTTGAAATTGGTCCAGGAATATTAATGTTTAATCCATGGCGTACGTAATGTATGATCAACTCCGTGCTATTTTTTATGTCTTAAATTTTAGTCTTTGAAAAAATCATTTTCCAAATGGTCGTTGTGATTTGTTAAATTGCATTTTTTCCCCTTCTTAAACATTTGTAAAATAAGCAATATTTTTATCATAGGCTTTCAGTTCTAGTTCACTGCACAGATATGAGTAAATGAATGTCGTAAAATAGTATAAGAATATCTGCTTGATTTATAAAAATGACCGCAAACCAAATTTAGTAAAAAGCAACTTTTTCAAAAAGAGAACTTAAAGCTTTTGATTTTGATAAACACATTGTTAAGTTTTCATTCCAAAATTAAAACTCTATGAAACATTGTAAAAAAAAAAAAAAAAAAAAAAAAAATGTTCTATCATTTAGATATAAATAAATATTGGATAATAAAAAAATTCTAAAATGTTCATTTATTTATTTGTTGCCTTTTTAAGTATAATTTCCTATTACGGAGAGTTCAAGTTTATTAAATTAGCTTTATATTCGCAACTAATAGACGCAAAGGTGATAATAAAACATTTTTTAATTGACGATTTCAGCTAAAGAAAATGGATGAATAAAAGAAATTATAAACATTTGCGCAAAAATGTTCGTTTGAACGTAGGTAGTCCGTCTACATTTTATTAGCAGACGCTTTAAACATAAATTTTGTATACGGAGAAAGGAAATTGCTACATATCTTTTCAAAATATTAAGCCAATATTAAACCGAATCCGTCACTCTGTTTTTTTTAACCTCCAGGTAATGTTCTAAGA
This sequence comes from Maratus speciosus, assembly GCA_963932465.1. Classification (NCBI taxonomy): domain Eukaryota; kingdom Metazoa; phylum Arthropoda; class Arachnida; order Araneae; family Salticidae; genus Maratus; species Maratus speciosus. The sequence continues at coordinate 617,637,858 of OZ010788.1, read as the reverse complement.
AAAACAGAAACAAAATAAACAACATTTTTGATAAAAACTGCATATTAAATGTGAATACTTTAAATTTAATTTCTTCTTTATATTCATTATAACATATTTATTATAAGTATTATAAAATTCCATTACGGATATTAATTTTACTACATTTAAACTGCATATTAAATGTGAATGCTCTAAATTTAATTTCTTCTTTATATTTATTATAACATGGTAAGTATTATAATAATTTCATTACAGATATTAATTTTACTTTATTTTTCAGGCAAACAGCGTTTTCTTGGTAAACATTGTAAGGATACTGATCACAAAACTGAATCGCAGTGGATCTATAAACAATAGACACATGAAGTAAGAAAAACTTCCAAGTATTATATTTAAAGATTTTAATTTGTTTATCTATATTATTGCAAATTTTGCTGGAGACTTCAGCTGTTTTATTACATTAATTACTGTGACTGTCGGAACTAAACTTGTGGTGCTACAGCCCATTAAAGAAATATGGCCTGCAATGCCTAGCCTTGTTTTCTTGACTATGGACACTGAGGTGTTATACAGCGTATGTCCCGATCAGCCTTACGTGGGACCATCAGTGATTAATTCCCAAGCAAGCTTGATACTCAATTTATCTTCCCCCAAGAGATGAAAGGTTAAGTGAACCTTGGTCAGCCTGCAGTTCTGGATCTAACTGTGGGCTTGTAGCGAGGTAGACCGACGTGTTGACCACTACGCTACTAGGCTTTCCTGTCGGAATTCATTTAAATGAAATTTTGAAAATAATCAAAATAACTTCAAATATGTAACCTGCCTCTTAAAATTCCGTATTTTAGAACTCTCAAACTTAAATTCTCGATTTTAATTCGTTTTGAATTAAAAAGGGGTGACAGCCTAAAAAATAGGCGATCATCTTTATGTTAGACATACTTTTGACATAGTGGTTATGGTAAAGATATTTATATAAAGAGTTAACCCTAAATGTAAATTTGTATTACATAACCGAAAAGTAAACTATATTTATGACTAAACTAAAGTTTCATATTCAGGGGCGTAGCTACAGATATTTTTTCGGGGGGGAGAGTTCGAAAATTTCCCAACTTGAAACAAATTCCTCCAACATTCAACTAAAGTGATATGCACAAAGTGTGTAATTATGATAGTGAAGCTTATGCATAAAAAATTCCTTTCCAAAGAAAAATTTTGAAACTAGAAATATAAAAATTCTAATTATTGGTTTGTTTAATAAAAAAACAAACACGCGTTTTACTTTCTTCAGTCTTTACAAGACGAAAGTATTGAATTCGTAAAAAAAATCTACAACTGGTTTTCGACGGTTTGATACGTTTTAGAAGGTCCTGAACATGATTTGACTGATTTTAGAAAATGTCTGTCTGTGTGAATGTGACACAAATTTTGTGGGTGCTCTATCCCAAGAACTAATTCGCGGAATTTTATAAAACTTTAGATTCAGTTATACCTTGATAAAAATTAATGCTGATTAATTTTTGGTGTAGATTACCCAAAAGGTGGCGCTGCTATGCTGTATTTTTCACGATTTATATGATTTTAGCGATAGTTATATCTCAAAAACTGTTGCACAGAATTTGATCAAATTTCATATTCTATTAAACCTTGACATAATTTAGTGCTTATTAGGTTTTTGTATATATCTGTGGCACTGCTGTGCTGCATTTTTCACGATTTTCGCGTTAGCTATATCTGAAAAACTAATGCATGGAAATTTAGTCAAACTTCATATTCGGTTACACTTCCTTATTGGGCTTGGGTGTATACTGTCCAAAGGTATCGCTTTTGAGCTCTTTGGGTTTGGAATTTTGGTTGCAGACATCTAAGAGCATGAGTGTCGAAATTCAATGATTTGTTTGAAAAATGCGATGCTTCTATCTCCTTTTTAAAGGCACATAATTAAACGAATTATAAATTAAATGCACACAATTAAACCTTTAGAATTCATTATTATGGGCATAGAATTGTTATTTAATTTTAACATTGTGATTGCAAATTTTGAAGTACTATTAACATGTATGGGATAGAATAAGGTTTTGGGATTGGCACATCCAAATAATTTTCATTTAACATCAATTCTTTTGGTCTTCAAAGAAGCTAACTCTGATGAAGCTAACCTAACATCGTCCAGTTTAATAAAATCCACTATTTCACTTTCACATTTTAAAAGCATTAGGCTGTCAAGTCTGTCAGGCCTCATTGTAGCTTGCAATATATATTTATTAAATTTTTATTTGACTAAAGATTCTTTCATTAGATGCAACGCTATAAAGATAAGCTGCTGTGAATGTTAAGGTACGAGTATATAGTTTGACAGTGTGACCCAAATAGTCTTTGGATTTCATGGCATGAGAAAAAGTTTGTTAAGTGAGTTGGGATTTGGTTTATTTCTATTTGACTCTGCAAGTCATGTACATCCGGTTTCTCATATCCAGGTGGAAACATTATTAACTTTTCTCAGTTAGTGATACTCAAATTTGCCTTGCACAATTGCAATTTAAATATGGAATGTATTGATGCAATATTCTCCTGACATAGGGAACATTGTCATTTAAGCCCATTACTAAATTGCCGAAATTTTCTTGTATTTCTTATAACTCTTCCCTGTAAAACTTATGTCTATCAATGTCCATTGCTATGCTATTATTTTTATCTATTCCATTTGGTGAAACCGTTTTCCCACGGTGCTTTCAGAAGTCAGCTTATTCAATCACATCCTAATATTCATAATTGTTTATGAACTTGTCTATAAGGAAATCTTTATTTCTTCAAAATTTTATTCAAGTGCAACCTATCAGTGTTTATGTCAACCTGTATGTCGATTTTTTTCTTCAGTTGATGGGCTGCTTTCATGGTCATATTTCTGTTCCAAATTCAAATCATCCACTTTTTTACCTTTTTCATCCTCGAATGGATTTTTAGATGCTCCAAAATCTTGCATGAAAACTCTTTTCCTATTATGAAGGGTTCTTTCGTGCTAAGATTTATAGTCATTTTTTAGAACAGCTTTAAACACACAACACTGGACTTTTGGTTTAAAATTTACTAAACACCTATAAATATAAATGAACAGGACATATATATATTTCCGCACACAAATAAAGGTAAAATGTGGCAAATGTATCTAAACTAACGACTTCTTATATTCACATTTGCTCATATAAGGCTTTTGTCATGACAGCGAAGGGTTAACTAATTTGCGGAGCAAAAAAATCACGAGAATGAATAAAATATTGTCCAAAAATCGCAAAATTAGTGCAATTTGTGAAAACTCATCAAATCTTCTTTCCCAGCTGTGTTTCAAGTACGTGACTACATTCCTTTCTGTTGTGCTACAAGTGATCTCCAATTTTCAAAAGAAGCTGCAATCCCTTTGGATTAAAATAGCTGGATTCTCTTTTGGGAGGGTGAAAATTTTGAGAAAGGAACAAAGTTTTGAAGGAAATAACGGAACTGGATAGTCAGCTATTGGTGGATAGGAGTAGAGAAATTTAGGTCTCGTAGATGAATAATATTTTTGTAGAACTGAAAAATACAATGATAGATTGAGTGTGGCTGATTTCTTTTTGTATTTCTTTTGATAATTTAATTTGCTTACTGTTACAATACTCAGTCAGAAACATAATCACCAAAACAATAAAAATTTCATAATGTCTCAAAAATCCAGAATTTCCCAACTCTAAGCTCAAATTTCCCAACTTCACAAATATTGGGGGGGAGGCTCCCCCCCCCATACCCCCCATGGCGACGCCCCTGTTCATATTTAAAATAACCATCCAGATCCTACTAATCACATTTTGTCGCCATTATACGTTTTTCAGAACACATCATAAAAATCTATAAAACCAATACACCCTTTGTGAAATTTAATCATTTTTCCTCAGGCAGAAAGACATGCTACCACTATGAGAGACAGTATGATTAGCTAGAAACAGAAGAAATAAAGTTAGAGAGATATAAATGAGAGGTAACAGCCAATAAGAAAGTATGGGAAAAACAGAAAGCAATCTATTAGAAAACAGTTGACACGATTTGCAAATTAATAAAAATACGAACATTTGGATGAGGAAAAAAATTAAGTTAAAAAGAGGGAAAATGTTAAATTAATAAGGTAAAATAATAAAAAAGAAACAAATATTAAAACTAAACCATAATTAAAATGAAAAGAAACGATTAAAATTAAAAGGCGGGAAGAACGAAAAGGGAACCGTTAGATACGAGACAATACAATTTAACCAAATAGCAAATGTTAAATAAAAGTAGCAGAGTTAAAAAATTAAGGATTAAACTAAATACGTTTTAACAAAGTGTTAAACTAAATACGTTTGAACAAACTGCTGAGAGGATAGTGGAATCAGATTTTCTAGACCTATAGCTAAATTTACAAAAACAATTTATAGCAAAATGCAATTCGTATGAAAGATAGTTTTATCATTTAAAAAATTCTGAGAAATTCAGGGTTTGAAAGGCTGGAATCCGATGACTGTTTAACATAGCATTAAAAACTTCTTGATAAAAACATGTCGCGATTATTATTTTAATCGTGTATCCTGACTCCTTTTTTCCCGACCTATATCAGATAAATAGCACTCATTAAGGAAAGTTTTCTATTTGCGAAGAGAATAAAAGAAGCACCTAAGAAAAGGTGATTGAAATTTATTGAGAAGTTTAAACTAGCAGTAAAGATTTACCGTTTGAAAGCTTTGGCTCATTTGCTGCATACAAAAAAAAAAAAAAAAAAAAAAAAAAAAAAATACTGTAACATAGAAAAAGATATGAATTAAACAAGTCTGAAATTGAGCGCCAAACTTGGCAAATGAGGTGCTTTCATACTATAACTGGTATGATATAGAAAATCATATATTGATAATTAATATACTCAAAATCATGTTTGTTCCTAAATTACTTTTCGTTAAATTATTTGGGCTCTCATAAATCTCAAAATCTATTCATTTACTGACTAATATAACTTTTATATCTGATCTAAAACACTCTCTTTCATAATAATGTTATTTCCTGTCAAAAATAAATGTTTAACTTCGCTAAAGTACTTTCCTTTTGCATTTGATTAATCTTTGCGTAATGTTTATGATAGAAATTAAACAGCTGTCCTTAGATAAAATAATAACAAGGAAATAAATTACCTAAGGATTTATTGCTTATTTCATAGAATCATTATGAAACATTTTTCATCCGTTATCTATTGCCAGATTCACGTCATTATATTTGAATTTTATATGTTGGAATACTAACGGATTTTTTTTTTAAGTTATCGGTTGGACAGAAGGATGTATGTATTCTGTAGTTTTGGCTACCGACTCTCAAACGCTAAGGATGTAACAATTTATGTGCGCATTAGGGGGATCACCTACCCTTTTCTATGGCTACCATAATAAACTTATTGTTCCTGAAAAGACTTAGTGCTTATTTTGAGCCAAATTCAACATTTCGGGACGAGAGCTTTTGGGTTCTGCAAAGGACACAAATGCAATGTTACTGAATCCGGCCTTGTACCATCTTTCCTGATCTCCATAATATTTTACGAAGTAAAGAAACAAATTTCACTTCTACAAATCTTCTTGATAACTGGTTTTATAAACATTCAGATCTTGATGCAATAGTTGTTGCACTCTTATGCAAAAATTCATAAAAGAAAAATTTATTACGATTATATATATTAAATTCCGTGATGCGGAAATAATAGGACTCCATCTTAAATAAGATATATCACTATGGCAACCTAGAATCATGACCTATCATGGGATATCATTGAATTAAATATGTGTGATAGGATTTAATAGAATGAAGAAAACTTTTATGAATATCTTTTTAAGTTTTGATTCGATTTTCATAAAATTTGAAATGACTCGACAAAATTCTGCAACGATTATGTATATTAAATTTCAAACCATTCGGTTGGGTAGTTTTTGCGCTGTTGTATGCGGACAAAAGGACAGGCAGACAGACGGACAGACCAGATGACGCCTAGAGGTGCTACGTATTTATATAATTACGAACGCACCTAAAACTGCCTAAGTTAATCTTAGATCCATTTCTAAGTGTTTCTAAATGCATAAAACGTTATTCAATCAAATCTTATTCAATTCCTACTATTAGTTTACACTCTCCCTATATTTATTTATATATATATATATATATATTGTTGTCTGGATAATACGCAATGGTTAATTAAAAAAAAAAAAAAAATGGGGCTTATGTATTATTACTATATTTTTTATACGTATTTTATAAGGATGTTGAATTGATATTTTATATGTAATTGGTGACTTTCATTAATATTATATTTAGCTTAATTATTGTTTTATCTTATTTATAATCATTTGTTATTAAATTTTAATTTACTCAGGACAATATCATATTAATTACTAATAGTTTGCCATTTTTATAGCGTTTAATATACATATAAGTATATTTAATATAAATAAAGTTATACTGTATGTATTAAAATGGGGTAATTATTTTTATTATTATTCCTCTATTATTTTTAATATTGATCTATTTTCACTTTGTGTTATAAAATTTATATGTCCCACACTCATACTTTTAGGATTTTTATGGCTGTATGAAAATAATCCACGCACTATATTTGAGATTTTTAGGTAATGGGAATTTAAGTATCTGATAATCTTCTATATACCTCCATATGTTTATTTCCTGTTCATTTTATAATTATCTTATATAAAATAGTTTTCATTAACGATTTTTATATTATTTTTAATATATTTTTATTAATTATTATTGAAATTATTTTGTTTTATAGTATAAATCTATATGCTATAAATTCTCAATGTTATAGCATTATTTAAATTCTTAGTGTAGTTTAAATGAGTAAGATAATAGAATATTTTGTTTCCTTTTTTTTAAAATTTTATTAACAATAGTTTTATTTTAAATATATAGTGTGGTTTATATTAGGTTTATAATTATCTATATATAAGGATTTGTTTGGTTTTGCTGTTAATCAAAATTTTTTTACATTCTTAGGATTTCAAATGTTTATCTTGTGACATTTGAATAATAAAAATACTACTAGATGGCAGCACCAAAATTTGTCTTTTGCAACTCTTTTTCAGTTATAAATTACTACACCAGGTGGATTTTTAAGCTAAATTTTGAAGTTATTGTTATATAGTTATTAATTAATTTAATAGTGCATTATAGTTATTTTAAATAATGTAATTACTTTCTATTTCTTTTATTTTATATTATATTAATTTTATTTTTCATGAGTTTTCAAAATGTATTAACAGTTAGATGCAAACGAAACGCTTGCAAATGAACTGACTTGCAATGGGATGACGACATACTTGCAATGGGTCTCCAAATACTCATGCATTTGTAACGCTTGCAAGAAGTTACTCCTGTCTGCAAAATTGCTAAAAAGAGCATCGATTACAAACGATTTCGATGAATGATACGCCAATAGGAAGCAAGAAAGCTTATATCAAATACTAAAGGCATTTATCGCAGCCAACGTGTTTTTTATTTACAATCTTGCTTCACTCAGCGGCTCAGCAATTTGATATTTTTACGTTTGCTTAGTTATTCCTTTAGACACAACTTCATACAATTTTTTTTTTTTTAATATGATGCTAGTACGCACTTTTATTAAACGATTGATGCAACTTGGTATTTTTTTTTTTTTTTTTTTTTCTGTGTAAAATTCATTTTACTTCTGATTCTCATTTAACTGCTTACGTACACTTACATTGTTTGTTTTTTGTGTCTAGAAAAGTTTTGTTCTAATATAAATTTTATGTAAAATAAATAATTTTTTTTTCAGTTTATCATTATGGCTTATAAAGCTTTCATTTTTTAAATTATGGTGTTGATAATAAAAATATTAGAAAATATTTAACTAATTTAATTATATGTACAGAATAAAATTTTTCTTACTATTCTAAATGAATATATATTTTTTAGGAGGGGGGGGGGGGAGAGAGAGAGAGAGAACTGTACAATAAACCACAATAGTTAAAACATAGTCATTCAACTAATATCCTGTAGCGACAGAATGTTGTTTCTTTCAGTCAATGGTAAAAATATTGCTAACAAGAATAATTTCTTTAAAAAAGAAATTTTAATTATTAACATTCTTTTAAATTTGTGATCGCATATGCAGATTTTGAATATTTTTATTAATTAAATACAATAAAAAATCTAGATTTTATTTTCACAGAAAAAAAATACAGGTATGATTTATTTACATATGAATTAAAAATAAGAAGCTGAATTTTATTAGCCATCAGTCAATTTTGTTCATATTGCTGTAGAAGGAGTGCTTTCAGGACAGATGGGGGGGGGGGGGGTGGGGGGATCCTGATCAAGCATAAACAAAGTTGTGTTATTTTACAGTATTATACACCTACAGATAAAATGAATGAAACTTTGTAATGGATATAAAATTAAACTAAATGTATGCTAAACTGAGGACTGTTTAGTTAATGAATTGAAACAACTTATAAAATTATAGTACATTTTAATTTTTTTTAGATGAATATATTAATTGAAAGCTGTATTTCAGTTACTATGTTTAAAGTGCATATGTAGAAGGAGAAAAATAGCAACATTTAAATGAATTTGCCATGCTTTATACTACATTTACATAAAATTTACTGTGATTTAAAAAATATTTATTAGATTAAAATAACTGGGTAATTTTTAATAAAAAAATAATTCATTAAGATATTGTGTTGTAGAGTAAAATGTGCCAATGAAGTATTTTTTTTTTTTTCTAAAACATATTTAGCTTTGCAGCAACAATGAGAGATGGATATGTTGGGGAGGGGGGGGGGGGCTGGATAGCTTTTCTCAGAGCATCTAAAAAGCTGATAAGATATATAAAATCTAATTCTATTGAGAGGAACTGGCTCTAAAAACTAACGTAAAGAAAAGCATAAGCAGAAAAAAATTATTAGCATACAGCTATTTCGTCTTCTTAACAGCAAAGTATATATGTAATGTTACTACTGCTGTTTCTCACTCTTATTTTGCCTGAGGATTGAAGATTGGTCTCCTTTTATGAAACAGCTGAATGCTAAATTTATTTGGGCTGCATGTGCTTTTCATTATGTTGATTTGTACAACTCATGTATTTAATAAAATATACTTTATAAACATATAAAGCAATGAAATTCTTTTTTATGAGTAATAACAGGAGCACAGACAGGATCTTTACCCAAGTGTCATTTCGATTTGAAACATTATTACTTATAAAATAATGAAATTTGTTGTTTTACATACTCATAATATAATTCATTGTAAATACATTTCATGTAAAAAGTGATAATGAAAAGCACAAGCAGCCAAAATTAATTTAGCATTTAAATATTTCAATGCTTCATTAAAGGAGTCTCTATTTAATCTTCAGAGTAAAATAAAGCAAAATTAGAAGCGGCATTAACAGTAACATAATACTTTGCTACTGTTTTTCTCACTTTTTAGCTCACAGGCTATCAAAGCCTGAGAGCTTATGTGCTCGCCGGTTCTGTATGTACGTACATAACGCGATAACTCTTGATAGAAATATCCGATTTGCTTGAGGGCTAGTCCCCTCCCCCCATAATTTAAATAAATCTGTTTTTCATGTAGAATTGTTTGATTTGCTCCAAATTTGGTATACTGGTTTATTATGTTAAGGAGCTTCCCTGATTAGATTTAGAGGATCATTAGTTAAGTATAAAGGAGGGACGGGAGATAGTCCCCCCCCCTTAATCTAAATAAATGGTTTTTTTACGAAGAATTATTCGATTTGCTTCAAATTTGATATACTAGTTTTTTCCAATATGGTGCTTCCTTCATTTGATTTGGAGGTTCATTGATTAAGTATAAAAGGGGGAATGGGGGAAAAGTCCCCTCCCCTTAATTTAGATAAATCGGTTTTTATGCAGAATTGTCCAGTTTACTTTTTTTTTCTAGGTTCATTCTGATAAGGAGCTTTTCTGATTAGATTTGAAGGTTCATTGGTTCAGCATAAAGGGAGAAATTGGGAGCTAATACCCCCTTAATTTAGCTAAATGGTTTTTTCATGCAAAGTTATCTGATTTGCTTCAAATTTGGTATACCAGTTTATTATGTTAAAAAGATTCCCAGATTAGATTTGGAGGTTCATTGGTTAAGTATAAAGGGGGAAACGGGGCTAATCCCCCTTCATTTATTTTTTGAGGGGCTATTCTTTGAAATAAGCGTATAATATACAATTAGTATGAATAGCCTGTGAGGCTCAATGCCATCAGTTTAACTGGGAACTTTTCTTTTTATTCATTTATTTTGCATGGAAGAAATGACTTCTATCATGAAGCATTGAAGTAGTCGTATGTTAATTTTCTTATCTATCAATGCTTTTCTTTTCATTGTTTTTCTATTAATTTTATCAGATTTAACTCTCTGTTTCACAGCTTAAGTAAATTTTAACAGATTGATTTTAATTAAATTTTCATTTTTAATTGAAAAACAATTATGATTTCTTAATATAACTAATTTTCAGGCATGATTTAAAAAAAAAATCTATTTCCACATGACTCAACCGTAAACATTTATTTGTTACAACAATGTAAAGTAACAATTGCAGTAATATAAATAAAAATGCAAAATTAAGAAGAAAGTGACAGCTTTATCACAATTGCCAGCTCATTGCCCAAACTTGGTGAGAGCTCCTTTTTCATCCTCCTGAGTATTTTTGACTTGAATATTAATCAAATACTAAAGGGTAGAAAACAAAATAACATGTTTATTTGACAAACATATTTAAAAGTACAAAATAACTTTTTTGTGAACAATCCAATCCAGAGATTAAAAGAAAATTGCCAGAGCATGAAGATCTGAAAATAAAAATCATAAAAATCTTAAACATGCATTATAAATTAAATTATATTATGAATGTGATAAAAATTCCAATTTACTTAAAATATTCTTAGTAGCACCTCAAGCTCTTTATTTTGACCTCCAGATTTTTGATAAAAAGTTGTTTTCTACTTTTAAGTACAATAAGTGCTTTTTTCCTTACTTTTTAGTCTAATATTTCTTTCAAGTAATTTGATTTCCGAAGACAGTTTAACCACTTTCATTTTCTTCTAAACTGTATAATAAGATATGAAAGTGTTTGTTTAAAAGACTATTTTCTGGATTTTATTATTGAGTTTCATATAAAAACATAATGTATTCTTACTTCTTTGTTTATCCTTTCATTATTGCAAATGATTTAATCCTTCCAGGCATACTGAAACTTAATTTGAATAGACTGTTTATGAAACTAAATTTCTTTATAAGGGAAAATAAATTTAAATAACAATAGTATCTTACTTATAAATGCTCGAAAAATAGAGAATAGCAAAGGAAATTCTTTCTGCTATTCATTAATTGTGTAAATAGAAGCATAAAATTATAGTAATTAAAAAAAAATAAGAAAATTTAAAAATATCTGTGCTATAAGATGATATTGCAAGAATATCAGCATTATTATTGTGTAAACATATTTATTAAAAAAGAATGCTTGAACTGTGGGATTAACAACAACAATAATTTAAATGGAAATGATACCTTCACTATAAATTCTATTACTTTGGTACTTTGAAGAACACCCTCAAATTTATCAAACAACTTTATTTTTTGTATCAGAATTTATTTTTGAAAAGTATATATTTTAATTGCATTCAATTTATGTTAAAATAATGAAAGACTGAATAAATACAACTATACTTTAAATATATGTGTATACATAACTAGGCAATATGTATTTATGTCAGACATAATTAAAAATAGAAGCAAAAAATTACTGAAAACACCTTACTTCAAAGAAAAAAAAAAGTAGTAAAAATTGAAGTATTTACTTGCTTTAATAAAAAATCAAAGTCTCTAGAATTAAACGCAAAGAAAATCTTTAAGGTTTTAACATAGGAAGACTAGCTTTATACACAAAATTTGTTATTTAGTGATACAGCAAATTAGAAAAGATAAAATTTGAAAAATAGTTTCTTGTAATATTCACGCCATGTACTTTATTTATTAAACAACAAAAATATTAAACACACATGAATTACTTCCTTTTAATTTAGGTGCTGCAAATAACTAACTTTAGAATTCCTAATACAATTCTAATGTGTAACACTTTTCAAATAAAGATATAAAATAAAAATACACTAAAAAAAAATTACTAATTTTTAACATAGCTTTTCAAAAAATGTGCACATAAAATAACTTTCCAAATCCCAAATGAACTTAATTATCAAAATATTAACTTAATGTAAGCATGTTCATTGGCAACACAAACTGAAACTAGGGCAGCAGCAAGTGTGGTGTAGACGACATCTAGGTTTACAGCAACAGCAAGCTCAATGTATATTATTGGTTGTGAAGATCATAGTATCTGAAGATCTAGCAAGTTACACTCGAAGACAGAAAATCGAAATAAACTCCTGCCTGCAAGTGTAGCCAGCTGTCATAAAAATTCAACACTATATCTTTCTTCCATCCTTCATAACTCAGTCCTTTGAGTTACAGAAGTCGACTCCTATCTTCAGCGATAACAGCAGTACATTTTAAATTAATATTTTGATATTAAGTTCGTTTGGGATTAGAAAAGTTATATTAATTGTACATTTATAGATAACAACCATATTAAAATGTTTTTTGTTTTTCAGTAAATAATTTCATTTTATACCACTATCTGAAGAGTTTCATATATTAAAAACTCATTAGGTATTCCAAAGCTAATAAGAGTTATCAATAACTACTAATTTAAAATGAAATGATTAAAATGAGTATAATATTTTCATTGATTAAAAAAAGTTATGAATAACATTATGAATGTATTTAATTTTGCTTTTAAAATAAATAAATACTCTTTTAGTTTCATATACACATACAGTGAGAGCTCCCAGAAAGACATCTTCATTCAATGCTACTGATTTAAATCTGAGATACACATTGAAGTAACTTTTAATTCAATTTGAGTAAACTGTTTATTCAAAACAATTTATGATATTTCAGAAAAGATTTATTACAAGTGATGATAGATTTTATTTTGCAGATTGCTGCATTTTCAAATGTGCAAAATAAAATGAATACAAAGGAAATTTTTTTTCTACTAACATAAACAAAGATAATAGGATTTTATATTATACTATATTTAATAGATTTTATTCAGAATGCACACATAAAATTACTTCCTTTATATAAAAACTTAAATTATTATAGTAATTTCAAAATAATAATAAAATACTTGTACTAGAATACAATATATTACTGAAACAATAATATATTATATAAATATATACATTTCAAAAGGTAATATTTTTTTTCTATGCCAGAAGTGCCTAATAATAATGAAGGCGATAGCTTAGCTAGAGATTTCATTACATATAAAAAAAAACCCCTAAATTTAAGAAACGGTTTTTATTCAAAGCTCAAAAAGAAAAATTTGAAATAGTATATTGATCCAAATACATAAATGAAAACAATAACATAGTGAGCTTCATTTTCAAATATTCAGTAAATTAGAAATAGAAATCAAATGTAACAATGCAGCTGAAATATATATATAGATTAAATTTCACATTTGTGTCGAATCTTATAAAAGAAAATAATTTTTTTTAACTTACTTGCATATCAACTGAGAGGGCATTCGGTGCCGTCTATAAATGAGGCGTTAATTCGTCAATATGAAGCTGGGTAGCTTTTTTTAATAGTCTGTAATTTCCCACAAATTGTAATACTCTTTCATCAAATAAATTTGACTTGTCTTTGGGAGTTCTTGTTATCTGTTGAAGATTTTCCGTCGTCGTTTCTCTTACAAATAATAATACATCCGCCATCTTTTCACCATCTTACCATTGCAATTGTGTTTTGCGGAAGGTCTGAAGCTTCTGCAAATTTTGCCAGAGTTACCAGACGAGTTGCAGACGATGCGTTACGTTTGCATGCATTTTTCGGTTGCAGACAGCTTTGCAACCGGAAGTGTTTCGTTTGCATGTAACTGTAACTGCATCCTTTGGTCTCAATCACTTTGATTTCTTAACTGTTTTATTCACCTTAATCTTTACGATATTTTGGGAGCCATGTGCGTGTGGATATATTGAAAAATACTGAAATATTAATCGGTATGTTGTGTATTATTTCTATTTTATATCCTATAAATATTTAAACAGGTTTTATTGATTTTTCCATTTCATATTATTTGTTTTTATTCTGTTTTCATTTTTAATCTATTCACTTGATAATAATGGTTGTTTGGTCACAGGGAAAAATAATATTAGCTTTAGCTTATTTCTCTCACAGAAAACAGCCATATTGCTTATATCATTGAATTCTGTGCCCTTGATAACGTAATTCAATATATAAGCTTTTCCATTATTTGTCGGTGTCCACTTTCTTCTTTTTTCTTCCATAATAATTCTTACAATAAATTATTTGGCACTTTTTTTTTATATACTTTCAGCTTTAATTCACAATATTACGGTTTTTGATGGTGGTAGGTTATGTTTAATTAATGGTTATATATATTTATATATCATGTTCAAATTTTCAATCGTTAATAAAATACTCATTATTCATCCTATCAAGTTGAAAAAAAAATTTTTTAATTTGTACTGGATGACAATTGATGTTAATACAGTTTTTTTCAAATGTTAATTAATTAATTTTAGTTTTGCATGGGAAACAAAATGGCGGTCATTGGTTATTGAAGATCAATGAAAGTATTTTCAATAAGGGGTTACCATTGGGGGGGGACCCTGTTCTGTCGCCAAATACCGCCAAGTTTGTCGCCAACTTGGCGATATGTCGCCAAAAGTGACACCAACTTGGCGATATCTCTAATATTTCGCCAAATTCCCATAGACTTCCATTGTAAACCTATTTGCTTATAGAAAATCAACAAATTGAGATGTTTTAATGCAACAAAAACTAATATTAGCTTAAGGGATTATATTAAATTTTTCTTTGATGACCTAAGTAGGAATTGACTTTAAAAACAAAATTTTTATATTATTTGTGTAAGCTTCAACAGAATAAATATCCTTACTTGGTTACACTGAAAAAAATTAAGTACTCAAAAATGAGTAAATCGATGTACTCATATCGAACTGAGTATTTTTGGATCAAAAATGAACCGATGCTTTCTCAATTTTGAAACATCACGTATTATCAAACCTAAACAAAACGATAATTTTGTACCCTGTAATGGTTTATTTTATTTATGACGGCATAAATTATCTTTATTAATGCAAATATTAAATTATGCACAGTATTTTCAATTAATTTAAAAGTGCTTGGAAATAATGCTCTTGTCATAAAAATATTCGATTTGGGTATATTGTTAATAATTTTACTATTATTCTAAATAAATAATCAATTAAACTTTTTTTGTTAGTAACTTCGAACAGGGAATAAATGTCAGTACATTTTTACTTTAATTTTTAGGTTCAGGGGGCGGTACATAACGATTCATATTTGAACTCAACCGTGGAATCAAAAATGAGTACACGTGTTTCTCAATTTTGAGTGCATTTGGATCGGAGCTATTTTGAGTATGTGACGTATTTAAAATTGAGTACTTTTTACTCAATTTTGAGTACCCATTTTTTTTTTCAGTGTTTGTGTAAAATCTTGAGACGTTTCGATAAACCAAATATGGCGATAAATTAAAATGTCCCAGCCGGGGCTCGAATCCATAACCTTTGACTTACATTGTCGATGCTCTACCGTTTCATATCAATAATAATTTTTTTTTAATTGTAGGCAAGATGATGGCTCCAGTGCAAGGCTTTCTGTGGTATCAAACCCGAATCGAGATCCAATGAGAATTAATTGGTAAGTTTACTTTTACATAGATTTATAATTTTGTTAATTATATTATACTTTGTTGAACTCTATGGTGTCTTTGATATTTCTAGAACCCTATACTAGAAATATCTCAGATAATATTTATATATTAACAAAAGCATGAAGCGATTTCTTAAAAACCTTTTTCACATAGTTCCTTGAAAATTATCCTTAAACTGTAAGCGCACATATTCATCTACATTTTTTTTTTTTTAACTTAACATGTTTTCAGTCCCTACACATTTTTCATTTATGTATTTACAGCGGCCAACTATCATTTAGAGTCCTTCATCGTGTAGGCTAACTCGATTTTACCCGAAACAGACTAGAACCATTGTTTTGATGACGCTATTTTTTTTTTTGTTGTTGTTGTTTCGGGTTCGGTTCGGGTTGATATTTATAAAATTGTGAATATTTATGGAACTCTGAATATTTATAAAATTCAAAGTACCAAGTCGATAAGTCATGGTTGCATAGAAAATACAGTAGAACCTCGATTATCCGAAGTAATTGGGACAGACCCTCTTTCGGAAAATCGAAATTTTCGGATAATCGAGAATACTTCCATTTTAAGATTAAGGAGAAGTATGTGCACTATTTCTTATTGTGGTAACAAGTGCTTAATAAAAACAAAGCAATAGCAAAATAGAAACAAGAATAAATTACTTGAATTTTAATTTTGAAATTAAGTACCTTTTACATATATCACAAGGGTTTGAAATAATGTTTTGTTTGTCGCAGTTTCGATTGCCTTTGATTTGAAGCTCTATCACGAAGTTTTTTAATATTATCAGTTTACCAGTATTACAGTCTTTCTGCTGCTCCAGCCTTGCCAATCCTTTTGCAAAACATTCAAAAGCTTCAGAATTGCTAATTTGTTCGTTCCACTCCGCAGAACGGGAACGAACACGGGAACTCAAGTTAAATTTTAATCTAATCAAGTTATGGGAACTCAAGTTAAATTCAAAGGAATTCTAAGAAAGGGATAAAAAATATTTATATGCACTCGTGGTTCGGAAAGGACCAGACAAGGAATATGATTGTTAAAAAAAAAAAAATCAAAATGGATTTTGAACACAAGAAATGTGATTGTTAGAAAAAAAAAAAAAAAAGAGCTTTAAAATAGGATTTCGGTTAACCGAGAGTTTCGTATAAAAGAGGTTCTACTGTAATTCCTTTTACTGTTCTGCTTCTTAGAGCACCGTAAAAGTTTTTCTAAATATAACTTATAGGACCCGATGATCGTATAAAAATGAAAATTTTGTAACCTTTACAAAACTGCTATTTCAACGTAAATCGCTGTTAATATGATGGAGAAAAACTTTTGTAATTGAAGTAGTTCTTTAAAATTAATGTATCAAGTATTAGCTATTGAATATCAATAAGAGGGCACTCTCTGTGCAGTGTTTTTGCTTAGGATAAAAACATATAGATGGTAGCACCAAAAATCCAGGTAGAACATTTTATCTTACATTCTCACGCGGTCGTCGAAGAACTTTTTATTACAGAGCTGTATAATATTTAGAATGTATTTATGAAGGAGTTATAACGGAGAACCTTTTCATTAATAATAATCCATTGCGTTTTCACAATAATCAAGGGACGCAGATAAGACTTATAACACATTCCAGACTATATTTTAAGATGCTTATTGCAGGAACAGCAAACAAGGTGCATTCCCATCGAGTGACCCCTAAAACACAGTTTTTATATGAAGATTACATTTTGGTCAGGTTCGTACAGAATCATCTCAAATCCAACTGAACTAAAAATCAGTGTAGATGCTACAGCATCCTTGGCATGGTTTTGCCAATACCTTCGTATACTTTTAGATCTGGAAATATTATTATGCAGAGAGAGACAGAATCCAGCGACCGTTACATGATAGCCTATGTTGACATTTTAAATTGCTGGCGATAAACAGGGAGAAGTTTACATCGTCAAATCATCATACAGTAATCTCAAAACCCATAGACAGAAAACCTACGAAATGTTTATATAAGAACATGAAATAAAGACATCTGCCAGGTTAAATTTAGCAGATGAATAGGACGGGAAATTATTATGTGACAGTAATTACTAAGGCTAGGGAGTTGGAGTCGGAGTCAGTCCCATTTTTGAGCGAAAGAGTTGGAGTCGGAGTCGGATCTGTTAAAATTTCCGGAGTTGGAGTCGTCCATTTTACAAGCAGGGCTGCGTTGTTGGAGTCAGGCCCATTTTTGAGCGAAAGAGTCGGAGTCGGAGTCGGATCTGCTAAAATTCCCGGAGTCGGATTCGTCCATTTTTCCCACCCTGGTAATTACACATCATAAATCTTGTTATATTGAAGTGCGTTTGCCTGCCTCCGTTAACAAAATAATCGTATCGAAAAATGATTTCAATCTGTTTACATTTTTTTATTATTTATATTTGCGTTAATGAAAAGATAAATTACGACAATTGAACATTAATAGATTTATGTTTATTGTTAAAATCCAACGATAGCAGTAACGGTTACCTATAAGTAATGTCAAAGCGCAGATTGAAAATTAATTGTTTTTCTTTAATTTATTTACATTGAAAATACATCTGCGGAAAAATCTAGTGTATGATTACACATTTAATAAAAGTGTTATCATAAATAATAGAAACGAGAAGCATTACGTAATTTGGAAACAGGGCGCAATGAATTTATAACTAGTATTTTAAAATATGAAATTAAACTCACTTTTTTTATAAAAAGGACAAGGGTTTGGAAACAAAAAGAATATATATAATGGAAACTTCATTATAGTATTAATCGTTTGTTAACTTCAAGTTGTGTTCAACTCAGTGTTCTCGCTGGCTTTTGACCAACAATAGCGATTTGGCGATTAAGAAATAAAAAACAGTAGCCAAATGAAAAGAAATGGTAGTAAAATAGATTCGGCGTGAAACACTGAAAAATATATCTTTAACCTCTTATTGTATCCCTTTTTTTCAAAATGTTCTAAAATAACCTAATTTTTTGTAATTGCTTATAAAATAGAAATTCGACTATCTGTTACAGAAACTATTAAAAAGTACATTCTAAATGTATCCTAAATGTGTAAATGGTTCAGACATTCTTTCAGCAGTCTAAATAAAAATTTGAAATAGCTTATCTTTGATCTACCGTTGTGAAAATATACACTAAAAATTGCTGCCAATGATACTTTACATATACAACTAATAAATAGTGTTGTAAATGGCTACTTTCAACACCGCACTTCAGCAAAGCTTTTCTGTATTTGGCGCTTGATGCGAGTAATTTTGTTTGTGTTTTTACCGGCGCGACGCCAGCGCATAGATAGTGATTAGCTGGCAATAGAGAAATAATAATAATCGTTTCTGTGTCTTTGGCTGTAGTAAAACTGAGTTGATGTTGAGTCAATAACTCTATAAATCGAGCAATGTAAATGGCACGCTGCGACTGAACATGTAAAGCGAAATCAATCGTTCAGCAACGCGAATAAGAACCTGGACTGTGTTGGCACACACACACACACACACAAAGAGCAGAAATTGAGAACTCGCAATTTGGCGAGTCTGATTGTTCTTTTACTCGATTTGGCGCAATGGCGAGCGATAGCGAGAACACTGGTTCAACTGTGGAATAAATGTTTATTTGTTACTTACGAAAGTGCAGTTATTAGACAAAATGTTTTGTTTGTAATTAACTATGTTACTAAAACACCATACTCTGTGAGCTGAGCGCCCCACCAGTGGCTGAGAGGTTCTGCTCTCGAAGCTGGTAGACGGGAAGTGCTGGGTTCGAACCCAATCGCGCCCGTCGGCCTAATCGTTCGGAGTTTTCGTGGTTTTCTTCGAACCTTGGATTTCCAAGCGTTAATACGGGTTAGGTTCCCTTAGAAAGACCCCCACGAAGGGAACCCCCCCAGGGCCCATATCCCTCGTGCAGATAATTGGCCGTCATAAATACAACCAATCAACCAACCTGTGAGCTGAGCATGCTTATTTTCTCTGTGTTTTGTACAGATTTCCTTGATATTGTCTAATTTTATTTAATGTAGGAAAGCTGTCAAGGCAACTGCTTTGTTGTTTCCTCTGTTGGGACTGACTCACCTCATGTTTTGCATCAACCCCAAAGACGACGCTCTCTTCGAAGAGGCCTACATGATCACCAACGCCATATTGCAATCTTCACAGGTGATGCTCACAGCTACTTTATCAATCTTATTCCTAAATTAAGACTCAATGTTGAATTAAAGTGCAAGTTATGACATCGATATTGTTCATTAAGATCGTTGTCCAACCAAACGCATTGTTTGTGATAATTACAAATTCCATTTTATCCATAAATCCATGAAATTATAAGACAATAAAAAATGTTGTTTAACCCCTTAGGGACCGGCGGCTTTTAGACAAATTTTATTCGGTTGGCACCACTTATTTAAAAGAAGTTACCTTTACTTAACCTTTAACTGATGTTACAGAAATTGTCACATAACTAGTGTGAAGCGGTCTGTGAGACCGCTCCATCGAAAGATGAATAAAAGGTACGATTAACTCATGGGATGGTGCTTTTGTACTAAACTTTTTGTACAGGACTACTATAATTAAAATTCACCTACTCAAAAGTCTCTGGTGATAGTAGTAACAAAATTTCGGTAGTGTTTTTAGTTAAACTGAAAATTTCAAGTTAAACTATAAAAATTGTAAAAAGCCGCGGTCTAAGAGACCGGTAACATCAGTTAAAGGTTAAACAATCACAAAAATGATCTAATTAAAGAAACTAAATTTTACTTTTAATTTACTTTTCTTAAATATTTCATGAATAAAGAAGAGATCTACTAATCACTAACACCATACACAAAACACTGTTAAAAATTGTTTTCTGGAACCATTTTTTGGTACTGTAGTAGCTGCAACGATAACATGGTGAATTGCTTTCCAAAAATCAGTTCTACGGCTTGACCGGAGCTCTCTGAATGAGATTTCACCATCTTCAGGTTACCTCTACAATGTTAAAAATTTTCAGCTTTAGCTGCATAATCACTCCACCTCTTTTATAGAATATCTCTTTTTTGACCAATGAGAATACACCATAATATAGTCAAGTAACCGTTTTCTATAAAAGCAGTGGAGTGTCTATGCAGTTAAAACTGCAAGATTTTTAACAGTGTATTGCAGCACCTAAAGTTCATTCAATGCAATACAAAATTCTTAACAGTGTACTGCAGCCCTTACAAGTGGTGGTCGCATTTTGTTCTATGGTAAATGCATGAAAAATGTTTCCTTGTCGGCCGGGAAATAAAAATTGAGAGCGCCTTTGAAAATTACCTGAAATGCATTTCTGCTCACGCCAAAATTTAGTTGCGACTTTGTAAAATTGTATATAGAAGTAGATATTTTTACCCTCTGTATGATGATTAAAGAAAATAACTACAGCTTTTAAGAGCAATTGACTATCATGTCTCATCATCAGGTGATTAGCTGGAGTCAGTAGTAAGCCGTCATGGATAAAAACCTATTCTGCTGTGATTATAGGCAGATACCAGATAGAAATGTTTTTATCCTTGCCGGGGTAACTACTCTCTGCTGATAATCATCTAATGCTGAGTGGTCATAATAAAATGCTGTTGTAGATATAGTCATGCTCTTTAATCTTCATAAGTAAGTAAAGGAGGATCTTACAAAGTTTCCACATACAGTTAATATATTATCGTTTTGTGTATATATTTTGTTTAAATTGTGGGTTGATCTTTTATTGTATATTTGTGTAACTTCAAATATTGAATGTTAATGAATTACAAAAAATATTTCGGAGTATTTTTTGTGCAATATCCTTCATTAGATGTACCACAATAGTTCAAACAGATTTTTATTCTTGTTCGAGTGTCATTGATAATAAAGTTTACAATCAAAATAATGTTAAATAGGCCGTAATTTTGAGGGAAATGTTTCATTAAATTTAAATCCAAAGTTTACTTATTGCTCTTTTAGTATTTTTTTTTATTTAGAATTTTTCAAATTATAAGACAACGTAACAACATTGTTTAATATTTAGATAATTATTCATTAAATTCCAATTAAGGACTGTTAACTGTAATATTTTCTATGTCCTTTCCTCTTTTATTCATCTCTATAGTACTGTCAGACACTAGTCATTAAACAAATTTTCTTAGTGGACTTCAAAATAGTGTACTCTATTTTCTGTTAAAAATGTAGTGAACAGGGCGCATACCCGCACTTCTAACTCAAAAGTTTATAGATAAGCAAAACATCTAGGACGAGAAGAATTTTGCTAGAACAGGTTACTTATTTACAATGTAAAAAAAAAATCTGTAACTTTTACAGAAAGAAAAAAGTATTTCTTACAGAAAAAAACTGTTTCACTCAGTAAAAAAAATGTGAATTTTGTAATTTTTACAGATAAAATCTATATTTTTTACAGAAAAAACTGTTTTAAGGAAAAATTACTGATATTTTCTGTAAATTAAACAGTTTTCCACTGGCATCAAAATTGACAGTTTTTTCTGTCAATTTGAGGGATTTTTTTTACAGTGTAGGTGACAGGTTCACGAGCTATATGAATTCACAAACATAGTTACAGTTCGGTGGGATATCATACAATACAACTATTTACAGTGATATTCCTAACACCAAAACTAACACTTCACACAAGAAAGATTTTGATGCCAAATCCTCCACATTTCATTGACGTATACGATACAAAACATATTAATATGATAACAATATCTAATACAAATTTCAGATAGATATTATACATAATAATGGAGATATATAATGCTAGAGACAGTGCACATGCTAAGCGCAACTCTATCCAATACATTAATATGCAATTATAAAGCGGATATTGTTATGTACTATGCATTACAATTCTGTATAATAATGCGCGAAAATATACACTGTATGGAGAGATATGCAATACTATGTGTAAAATACACAATAAAATACATGCTTGTGGCTGTAAAATGAACTACGGATATGATAATTACGTGTGACATTCCTATTGATACCATATATGAAAAAAAAAAAAAAAAAAAAAAAACAGAGAAAAGCTCAACAAATACAGGCGTATTTTAATTAAATAGTATATAAGAATATTAAATGTTTTCAAACAGTATTAACATCATTATTAGTGTAAATAAAAAAGTCTCTCGATATATTTGTCTTAGACTAAGAAAATATTCCGGTTAAGCTACAAGATTTAAAACTATGAGTTTCTTTTCACGCCTTTCTGAGTGCATTTAAGCCAATACACCAACCTTAGTTAAAGCTCAAAAATACAATATATTTGATAAATAAAACATCTTCGTGACCGCCAAGAATATTGCGAGCGTCTTATTAAAATTCGGCGATACGTCTGAAACACGAAAAAGGAGTACAGTGGAACCCGGTTAAGACGCTCACGGTTAATACGCGATTCCGCTTAATACGCGGATTTTTTCCGGTCCCTTGAATATCGCCCATAAGGCTAATGCAACAATATCACGTTTAATACGCGAACGGTTAAGACGCGATCCCGCTTAATACGCGAGATTTTTTCGGTTCTTTGGAAAAAAATCACACTTAAGACGCGAATTCATTGATCAAGATGCGAATTCTTTGTCTCTACTTCAATGTTGCCAATTTACCAGATTTTTTTCATATTCAAATAAAAAACACGGCTTACGAATAGTAGTATTTACTTTATTTAGTAACATATTAATTAAAGCTAATATTACTAATCGGAAATAGTGGCAGATATTTGAATTTTTAAAAACCCGCTAAATTAGCAACGCTACAATTATTGTTTCATCCTGCGTCCTAGCATTCTTTGTCTCTCGCTTTGTGTATGTTTTTACTGTAGTAGAGAGAGATAGACGAATTCAAGATACTCAGAGTAGTCATGGAATTATGATTAAAGATTAGTATACCTATTGTTAGTGAAATTTTAAATATACGTTATATCCCTACTATGTTTCATTATAGGCAAAATAACCAAACTCGTAAAGATTAAATAAATACGACTGCTGTTGTTTAGTTCTTTTATGTTTTCTTTACTCCTTGCTATGCTAACAATGTTTTTTTACACAAATACTATTATTAAGGATAGTCTTTTCTTATAATGAAAAGAAGGACAAATTATAATTGTACTCATTATCACATGTGCTAAATATGATTTTAACAATTGCTTCAAAGGTTTAATAATTTTTTTAGCTCTGTTAAAAAAATTAGTCTAGCAGGAAATTATTATTATTATTATTATTTTTGATTGCAGCATATTAATCCATAATAAAGCCATTTGAATTCACTTTTTATTTTCAGTTATTATTCCATTTGGTTCTATAAAAAGAAACAATGAGTTGAACTCAATTAAATTTTAATCTAAATACACCTAAACGATACAATTTTCGACCGTAAACATATAAATGAAAGTTCTAAAGTTCATTTAGACGATTAGATGTTGTAAATAAGCCCAGTTCCTGCAAATTATACAAATCACGTTTAATACGCGATCCCGCTTAATACGCGACTTTTGCACACTCCCTTGAAACGCGTCTTAACCGGGTTCGACTGTATTTCTTTAGCGAAATTTTGGTTGCAATCATTTTACAATAAGGACTTTTTACAATCCTTTCCTACAAGCCGTGAATGATGCGACAATTTTTTTAAAACTTGTAGTTTTTTTTTTGCATAAAAATTGATATTTTTTGCTTCTTCTTTTTCAGGGATTTTTCGTGAGTCTTCTTTATTGTTTCATGAACTCGGAGGTAAGTGCCCCAAATGCATTATACCTTAATAGAAAACCAATATTATTTATTTTGTGGTCCAATATTGCGCAGGTATCGCTATTTAATCACAAATACATCCAATAAAATGAAATATGTATTGGTTAAAGATTGGTTTTGTATTAAAAAAACTGCCAATGAAACGACTAGTATCTCAAGTATACTTTGTACCCTATAGAGAAAACAAATATTAATTATTTTAGGTCTAACATAGCACAATATTGGTACTCTGTAAAAAAAAAAAAAAAATCCGCTAAAATACGGAAATAGTAATGGCGATCGATACGCCAGTACTATTTCCATATTTTGACGGAAACTTTTTCCCGTAATTTCCAGAAAAATGTCCGTTTTTTCGTTCCGAATTTACGGCGGAAATTTTCGGTTAAAATACGTAAATAGTACTGTCGTCTCGATTGCCAGTACAATTTCCGTATTTTAACGGATTGTTTTTTTTTACTGTACATTTAATCAGAAATACATCTAATAAAATAACAATATTGGTTAAATATTGCCTTTACATTGGAAATGTTGGTAATGAAAAAACATCATTGATTAAATACATGTTTTACATTAGAAATATTGGCAATGAAGCACCAATATTAAAGAAATATTTGCTTTATGTTGTAAATATTGGCATTGAAATGGCGAAAATTTTGCCAATTCTAGTTCATTGATGGTAGTAAATACTCCGATATCAAGGCAGTATTATATACCAGTATTGTCACTATTGGCCAAGACATAACTAATAACTTTCTGCTATTTTGTATATTACTAGAAATAAGAGCATACGAAAAAGTCCTTCCGGCCAGTGCCGGGAGGAGGAGGTAGCTTTCATATTCCTTATTTTAAAAAAGCAAACTTATATTATTCAAACACACGAAGCTCAATTTAGTGGAAACCGAATATAGGAGATTCAATACTAATTTTTATCAATACTAAATCATTATGAATGAGAATTTCTCGAAATTAGTCAGCTTTATCCAAGCTGTTTTAGGTAGCTTTCTTTACAAAAAGCTACCTATTGCAGCCGTTCGGAGGAAAGCGATTTCAAAAAATTTTAGTATATTTTCATCGATCATGACACCCAGACCCCGAAACCACCCTCCGTTCAAAATTGATATATATATATATATATCAATATATATATATCAATATATATATATATATATATATATATATATATATATTGATATATATATATATATATCAATATATATATATCAATATATATATATATATATATATATATATATATATATATATATATATATATATATATATATATATATATATCTGACATATGTCACACTGTAACTCTCGTATTTATGAACCGATTTGGATGTAATTCGGTGTGTACATAGTACATACCAATGTCTCGACCGAGTTCGTTGGCCAGCTTCATCCGCCATTTTGTTTCAAAATGGCGGCCATTTAAAAAGTTTAAAAAAATTTTAAATTTGAAATGTGGTACCAAAAAATTGAAAATGGAAAAATATTTTTTTCTTATGTATTTCACCTTTATACAAAGACTCCGTAGCAGTTTTTGTTTCGTCTATATCTTAAAAAATGGCTGAGTTATAGTATTTTGAATTTCTAGCGTGGCTGACATTTTGAAACGTCCTGAATTTTGTCACGCGATAAAAGGCGTATTTATGAACCGATTTGGATGTAACTTCGTTTATACATAGTACAGACCAATGTCTCGACCGAGTTCGTTGGCCAGCTTCATCCGCCATTTTGTTTAAAAATGACGGCCATTTAAAATTTTAAGAAAAATTTAAATTTGAAATGTGGTACCAAAAAATTGAAAATTGAAAAAATATTTTTTTTTATGTGTTTGACCTCGATAAAAAGATTCGGAAGCAGTTTTTGTTTCAACTATATCTTAAAAAATGGCTGAGTTATAGCATTTTGAATTTCTAGTGTGGCTGACATTTTGAAACGCCCTGATTTTTGCCACGTGATAACAGACGTATTTATGAACCGATTTGGATGTACCTTGGTGTGTACATAGTACATACAAATAACTCAACCGAGTTCGTTGGCCAGCTTCAACCGCCATTTTGTTTCAAAATGGAGGCCATTTAAAAAAATAAAAAAAAATTAAATTTAAAATATACCAAAAAATTGGAAAATGAAAAAGAGTTTTTTCGTATGTGTTTGACCTTAATACAAAGTTTCTTCTATATCTGAAAAAATGGCTGAGTTATAACATTTTGAATTTCTATTGTGGCTGGCATTTTAAAACGACCTGATTTTTGTCACGCGATAACAGGCGTATTTATGAACCGATTTCAATGTAACTTGGTCTGTATATAGTACATACCAATGTCTCGACCGAGTTCGTTGGCCAACTTCATTCGCCATCTTGTTTCAAAAGGGTTGCCATTTTTTTTAAAAAATTTAATTTAAAATGAGGTATTAAAAAATTGGAAAATGAAAAAGATTTTTTTTATGTGTTTGGCCTTGATACAAAGATTTTGGAGCAGTTTTTGTTTCTGAAAATTTGTTCTTTTGTTTATTTCTTAAAAAGTGATTGAATTATAGCACTTTGAATTTCTGTCATGGCTAACACTTTGAAACGATCTTGTATTTGTCACGCGATACCACACGTATTCGCCTATTTCGATGGAAGAAGGCATGTGGATAGTACACATCAATATCTCGACCAAGTTCGCTGGCCAGCTTCATCAGCCATCTTGTTTCAAAATGGCGGCCATTAAATTAAAAAATATATATGTTTAAAGTGAGGTGCAAAAAATTAGAAATTGAAAAAGGTTTCTTTCTTAAGTATTTGACCTTGATATAAGGATTCAGGAGCATTTTTTGTTTGTCTTTATCTTAAAAAATGGCTCAGATATAGCAGTTTCAATTTCTAACGTGGGTGACATTTTGAAAAATCTGATTTTTTGCCTGCGACAGCACTCGTATATATCAACCGATTCCGATGTGAGTGAGCATGTGCACAGCAATTACTAAGGTCTCGACCAAGTTCACTGGTTAGCCTCATCCACCATGTTGTCTTAAAATGGCAGGCACTTTAAGAAATCGCCGAATTTGGCACTTGGCAGCCAAATATAAGTTACTTTAAATAAAAGCAGCTTGGATAAAGCTGACTAATTTCGCGAAATTCTCATTCATAATGATTTAGTATTGATAAAAATTAGTATTGAATCTCCTACATTCCGTTTCCACTTAATTGAGCTTCGTGTGTTTGAATAATATAAGTTGGCTTTTTTAAAATAAGGAATATGAAAGCTACCTTTTCCTCCCGGCACTGGCCGAAAGGACTTTTTATTTAAAGTAACTTATATTTGGCTGCAAAATTCGGCAATTTCTTAAAGTGCCTGCTATTTTAAGACAACATGGTAGATGAGGCTAACCAGTGAACTTGGTCGAGACCTTAGTAATTGCTGTGCACATGCTCACTCACATCGGAATCGGTTGACATATACAAGTGCTCTCGCAGGCAAAAAATCAGATTTTTCCAAATGTCACCCACATTAGAAATTGAAACTACTATATCTGAGCCATTTCTTAAGATAAAGACAAACAAAAGATGCTCCTGAATCAAAGGTCAAATCAAGGTCAAATACTTAAGAAAAAAACCTTTTTCAATTTCTAATTTTTTTTCACCTCACTTTAAAGATAATTTTTTTTAATTTAATGGCCGCCATTTTGAAACAAGATGGCTGATGAATCTGACCAGCTAACTTGGTCGAGATATTGATGTATACTATCCACATGCCTTCTTACATCGAAATAGGCGAATGCGTGTGTTATCGCGTGACAAATACATGATCGTTTGAAAATGTTAGCCATGCTAGAAATTCAAAGTGCTATAATTCAACCATTTTTTAAGATATAAACAAAAGAACAAATTTTCAGAAACAAAAACTGCTCCGGAATCTTTGTATGAAGGCCAAACACATTTTTTTTTCATTGTCCAATTTTTAATACCTCATTTTAAATTTTAAATTTAATTTTTTAATAGCAACCCTTTTGAAACAAGATGGCGAATAAAGCTGGCCAACGAACTCGGTCGAGACATTGGTATGTACTATGTACAGACCAAGTTACATCCAAATCGGTTCATAAATACGCCTGTTATCGCGTGACAAAAATCAGGTCGTTTTAAAATGTCAGCCATAATAGAAATTCAAAATGCTACAACTCTGCCATTTTTTTAGATACAGACGAAACAAAAACTGTTCCGGAATCTTTGTATTAAGGTCAAACACATACGAAAAAAATCTTTTTCATTTTACAATTTTTTCGTATCTCATTTTAAATTTAATTTTTTTTTAAATTTTTTAAATGGCCGCCATTTTGAAACAAGATGGCGGATGAAGCTGGCCAACGAACTCGGTCGAGAAATTGGTATGTACTATGTATAAACGAAGTTACATCCAAATTGATTCATAAATATGCCTTTTATCGCGTGACAAAATTCAGGACGTTTCAAAATGTCAGCCACGCTAGAAATTCAAAATACTATAACTCAGCCATTTTTTAAGATATAGACGAAACAAAAACTGCTCCGGAGTCTTTGTATAAAGGTCAAGTACATAAGAAAAAATATTTTTCCATTTTCAATTTTTTGGTACCACTTTTCAAATTTAAAATTTTTTAAAAAATTTTAAATGGCCGCCATTTTGAAACAAAATGGCGGATGAAGCTGGCCAACGAACTCGGTCGAGACATTAGTATGTACTATGTACACACCGAATTACATCCAAATCGGTTCATAAATACGAGAGTCACAGTGTGACAAAGGTCAGATATATATATATATACAGGGTGATTCAGCTCGTCGGTGACAAACTTTAAGGATCGATAGAGCACACCTAGACGAACATTTTTGAATAGGGAATGTAGGGTCCCTGACGCGATGGTAAGGCGCTAGGCGCTTTCGAAAATTTGGGTGCCGAAATTCGAAACGTCATAAAAACTAGGGAAATGGTTAGATTTTCTTGCTTGTTGCGTCGAAATGATTCTGTTTGTTTAGACTTTCTTCAGTACCAATTTGATAAGCGTATCTCTTAAAACATGGATAGGGGGCGCTGCAGACTTTGGAGAGCTAGACAACAACTTTAAGCCCGTTATTTTGATAATTTAACACATGCTCGCCAAAGTTTATACTCTAACTTAAAGTTTGAACCCAAAAGTAGAGCCCTGCAAAAAGCGTAAGAGCCGGAATAAAATGTCAAAGTACAGGGTGGTCGAAACTCGAAGGCTCCTAAGAGATAAACAAACAGATTTCTTGACTTATGGCATGCATTTTCATGATTCTGTTTGCTGGGGCTCTCTGAAACTCAGTTGAACGGTACAAAAAGAAACATCGATAGGGGGCGCTTTGGGCAAAAAACATAATTCGTTGACATTTCGGACGCTAACTGGAAACGGGGCGCTACGATCAGTTAGTAATAATGAAAACACATTTTCTACCTCTGCTCAACACTTCTGAATAAATTTAGACCAAAAACATCAATGATACTGGAAATTTATTTACAAAAAATAACACTACAGAAGATGCTCGAAATTTCGACCTTGGGCCATGATGCAGGCTTCGCACCTCCGTCGCATTGAGGAGTGTGTGTTTCCAACAATGCCAGGAGTATCTCTGATCTGCCCTGCAGCTGCCACAATGCGCGCCACAAGTTCTTCAGCACTGCTGACAGGTGTATGGTATACCTCGGCCTTCAGGTAACCCCAAAGGAAGAAATCCAAGCAGGTGAGGTCTGGTGATCGGGCAGGCCAGTGAACTGGACCCCCACGCCCGATCCACCGCTGGCCATACCTTGCGTTTAGATGGAGACGCACGTCGTTCGTGTAATGGGCCGGAGCTCCATCGTGCTGGAACCACATCTGGCGACGCGAACCTTCGGGTACGTGCGCCTCATCCAGAAGCTGCGGCAGCACTTGATCCAGGAAAATCAGGTAATTTCCACCTGTCAGCCGTTCAGGTAACAAATAAGGGCCAATGAGGCAATCCCCCAGAATGCCGGCCCACACATTTACTGAGAAACGCTCCTGGGCTGCTCGGCTTCTGGTTTCATGTGGATTTTCATCACACCACACATGACTGTTGTGGGCGTTCCACATTCCCTCCCGGCTGAAGGTGGACTCGTCCGTAAACAAAATGCTGTTTACAAAACGGGGATCCCTGGATCTCATCGCCAAGTACCATCTTGAGAATTCCACTCGAGGGCCAAAATCCTGCTCTCTGAGCAACTGCACCCGCTGGATGTGGTAGGGGTGCAGATTCCGGGAACGTAAGATGCGCCACGCAGTTGCTTGCGAAATGCCAACATGTCTGGCGATATCTCTCGTGCTAAGACCTGGGTTGTCCTCAACCAGGTTAAGCACAGCCTCTTCGTTGTCGGGGGTGCTCACTGATCGCTCCCGTTCAGGCCTGCCTCCGTCGAAAGATCCCGTTGTGGACAACCTCTGGTGTACTCGAGCGAAGAAGGCATGGCAGGGGATTTGCCTGTTGGGGTAACGCTCGGCGTACAACCGCTGAGCGGCTCGTCCATTACAACCAGCAGCGCCATACGCCAAATGCATGTCAGCCAATTCAGAGTTTGTGTACCGTTCCATCCTACTACCGATCTGCAGACAAGTAACCCGAAGCTTAAGTAGGTACCGCACGTTCAAAAGACGTGTCTGCGCATACAACTACGTCATCTCGCGTTGTCGTCTACGCATTACGTATCTTTTGCATATCGATATGGTACGATATCTTTTGCATAAATCAGCAAAAAGCACCTTATGTAAATTTTATTGCGCGCATTGTGCATGATTGAAACCAGCTATGTTTGTTAAAAAAAACAAACAAACTGCAGTTTTAATAGCTTCTTATGATAAGTAAATTACTCTCTTGTTTTGTTTCTAACTGATCGTAGCGCCCCGTTTCCAGTTAGCGTCCGAAATGTCAACGAATTATGTTTTTTGCCCAAAGCGCCCCCTATCGATGTTTCTTTTTGTACCGTTCAACTGAGTTTCAGAGAGCCCCAGCAAACAGAATCATGAAAATGCATGCCATAAGTCAAGAAATCTGTTTGTTTATCTCCTAGGAGCCTTCGAGTTTCGACCACCCTGTACTTTGACATTTTATTCCGGCTCTTACGCTTTTTGCAGGGCTCTACTTTTGGGTTCAAACTTTAAGTTAGAGTATAAACTTTGGCGAGCATGTGTTAAATTATCAAAATAACGGGCTTAAAGTTGTTGTCTAGCTCTCCAAAGTCTGCAGCGCCCCCTATCCATGTTTTAAGAGATACGCTTATCAAATTGGTACTGAAGAAAGTCTAAACAAACAGAATCATTTCGACGCAACAAGCAAGAAAATCTAACCATTTCCCTAGTTTTTATGACGTTTTGAATTTCGGCACCCAAATTTTCGAAAGCGCCTAGCGCCTTACCATCGCGTCAGGGACCCTACATTCCCTATTCAAAAATGTTCGTCTAGGTGTGCTCTATCGATCCTTAAAGTTTGTCACCGACGAGCTGAATCACCCTGTATATATATATATATATGTATATCAATTTTGAACGGAGGGCGGTTTCGGGGTCTGGGGGTCATGATCGATGAAAATATACCAAAATTTTTTGAAATCGCTTTCCTCCGAACGGCTGCAATAGGTAGCTTTTTGTAATGAAAGCTACCTAAAATTTTAATTAATTACGTTAAATCTTAAGTTTGAAATGATCAACATTGACTAAGGTTTGATAGTAGATTAGCGACATGTAATTAATTTAGACTATCACTTCTTTTTCCATTTATATATTTATGTTTCATAGAAATTTAAAAAAAAAAAGTTAAATATAAAAAAAATAATAACAAAAGTTTTAAAATTGTACGATAAAATTAATCTTCGAAAATTAGTTTTGGCATGTTTTTGAAGTTCCGGGTTTTGTATTCTTGAGACGTTATTTCTTCTTTTTACAGCTTACTACGTCGTTCATGGATTACATGCGGAAAAAAAAAATGTACCATATTAAAAAATATATAATAAAAAATTCGAAATCCAGGAAAACTGATTATTATTATTTTTATATATAACTTGAAATAATTCCTTTTTTGAGGTGTAATCTAGAGGCAACGTAGTAAGCTGTATAAAGATAAAATGACGACTCAAAAATATAGAACCTATGGGTATCTAAATCGGGCAACAAATTAAAAAAAGAGTTTTTCTCTGTCACATTTGTTGTACAATGGTAAAATTTTTGTTATTGTTTTTTGCAGTTTAATATATTTTTTTAAATGGTAGGAAATATTGAACAAAAATTAAAAAGTCCTTCCGGCCAGTGCCGGGAGGAAGAGGTAGCTTTCAAATTCCTTATTTTAAAAAAGCCAACTTATATTATTCAAACAAACGAAGCTCAATTTAGTGGAAACCGAATATGGGAGATTCAATACTAATTTTTATCTATACTAAATCATTATGAATGAGAATTTCGCGAAATTAGTCAGCTTTATCCAAGCTGCTTTTATTTAAAGTAACTTATATTTGGCTGAGATGTTGATGTATACTATCCACATGCCTTCTTACATGGAAATAGGCGAATACGTGTGTTATCGCGTGACAAATACAAGATCGTTTCAAAATGTTAGCCATACTAGAAATTCAAAGTGCTATAATTCAACCATTTTTTAAGATATAAACAAAAGAACAAATTTTGAGAAACAAAATCTGCTCCGGAATCTTTGTATCAAGGACAAACACATAAAAAAATCTTTTTCATTTTCCAATTTTTTAATACCTCATTTTAAAATTTAAATTTAATTTTTTTAAATGGCAACCCTTTTGAAACAAGACGGCGAATGAAGCTGGCCAACGAACTCGGTCGAGACATTGGTATATACTATGTACAGACCAAGTAACATCCAAATCGGTTCATAAATACGCTTGTTATCGTGACAAAAATCAGGTCGTTTTAAAATGTCAGCCACAATAGAAATTCAAAATGCTATAACTCAGCCATTTTTTTAGATATAGACAAAACAAAAACTGTTCCGGAATCTTTGTATTAAGGTCAAACACATACGAAAAAAATCTTTTTCATTTTCTAATTTTTTGGTATCTCATTTTAAATTTTAAATTTTTTAAATTTTTTTAAATGGCCGCCATTTTGAAACAAGAAGGCGGATGAAGCTGGCCAACGAACTCGGTCGAGATATTTGTATGTACTATGTACACACCAAGGTAAATCCAAATCGGTTCATAAATACGCCTGTTATCACTTGACAAATAGCAGGACGTTTCAAAATGTCAGCCACACTAGAAATTCAAAATGCTATAACTCAGCCATTTTTTAAGATATAGACGAAACAAAAACTGCTCCCGAATCTTTGTATCAAGGTCAAATACATAAGAAAAAAATATTTTTTCAATTTTCAATTTTTTGGTACCACATTTCAAATTTAAATTTTTCTTAAAAATTTAAATGGCTGCCATTTTTAAACAAGATGGCGGATGAAGCTGGCCAACGAACTCGGTCGAGACATTGGTATGTACTATGTACAAACGAAGTTACATCCAAATCGGTTCATAAATACGCCTTTTATCGCGTGACAAAATTCAGGACGTTTCAAAATGTCAGCCACGCTAGAAATTCAAGATGCTATAACTCAGCCATTTTTTAAGATATAGACGAAAATAAAACTGCTCCGGAATCTTTTTATAAAGGTCAAATACATAAGAAAAAAATATTTTTCCATTTTCAATTCTTTGGTACCACATTTCAAATTTCAAATTTTTAAAAAAAATTTAAATGGCCGCCATTTTGAAACAAAATGGCGGATGAAGCTGGCCAACGAACTCGGTCGAAACATTGGTATGTACTATGTACATACCGAATTACATCCAAATCGGTTCATAAATTCGAGAGTTACAGTATGACAAAGGTCAGATATATATATATATATATGGATATATATATATATATATATATCAACTTTTGAACCGAGGGTGGTTTCGGGGTCTGGGGTCATGATCGATGAAAATATACCAAAATTTTTTTAAATCGCTTTCCTCCGAACGGCTGCAATAGGTAGCTTTTTGTAATGAAAGCTACCTAAAATATATAATAAACTATAAATACACAAAAATTGATCATATTTTTGTTATAACTTGAAAAAAAAATATGTTTTATTTTTCAGTTATAATTGAGACAATTTAATAAGCAATATGAACAAGAACAAAAAGTCATGCGTCCAGCATAAATTACGTAACACATTCTTTTCTTTCAGAATACTGTAATAAAACTTTACTGTTTACTGAGGTCAAAGATGTCCAAATTCCAAATAAGAAATTTGTTGTTGAAAACCCAATTTGCTATGCTATACCCAATTTGCCCAGATGCTATTTTTTCAATAGCATCTGGGTCGAGAGGTTGTCCTAACTGAATTTTCTGAGGGAAAAATGTCAAGAACTTTGCGGACTAATCTCCATGCTGTGGCTGCACTGACGTCCAGTTGTTGAGCCAGCTGTCGAGTTGGTGCTGCTCGTTCTTCCTCCATTATTGATTTTGGCAGTAGTGATCTTTTCGGGCGTCATTTCTGTCTTTTGTTTGGTCTTCATGACCACTTTGTCTTCAGCCTCTGAACCTGTTCGTTCAAACTTTTTTGTTACTATTTTATTCCTATTTTTTTTTTTTTTTTTTTTTTGGAATAGTGGTAAATGAATATGAAACAGAGTACACGTGAGACAATTAAGGTTACACAAAACTTTGTGTCCACACGCTTATCCATACCGATTTAATTCTTTTTCTTTATAAACCTACAAATTAGTTTTTAATGATCTGTTTTCATTTATAACATGCATTATGTTTGCTCAGAATTGCAATTTGTTTATGATTTTGTCTTCATGTTCAATCTTATATTTTTTCAGAACTTAAAGAATTTAAGGGGGCTCAGGGCTTGAAAACTTTCAAAAAATCGTTTTAATTTTTTTTAGTATCTATTTTGATTATTTAATTAATTCTGAACACAGTGCAAAAAACCGCATAAAAATATTTGCATTTTTAAAGGAGTTATAAGCATTTATGTAACAATCACTTTCAAAGCCGCACCCATTTAATTGCAACTTTAAATTGCGTTTTCTCAAAACTTGATTTTTGAGGATTATCCGTAAGATTTAAAAAAAAAAAAAACTATTTGATTGAATGGCTTAATTTTTTTTTTTTTTTTTTTTTTTTTTTTTTTTTTTTTGCATGCGTATAACATCATTATCTATAGAATTAATTAATATAGTTTAGATAGTTTAATATTTTGAGTAATTTTAATGGAAAAAAATTGTATTTTTTAGGGTTTTCTAAATTTTCAAATGTGAAAGTTTTTTTAATAAGGTTTCTTTTGAGTGATAGTTATATCCTTAATTCCTTCTATAGAGTAAAGTTTCCTAATCATTTTAAAGCAAAAATTAGATTCTTATCTCAATTCACCATTAAGATATCTTACGGATGGTGATATGACACCTAATTTTTTTTTTAGAAAATTGTGTTATATAAATTTTACTATATATATTTTTTTATTACATTGAAGTACTTCATTTTATAATTTTATAAGACTACAAACATACCTTAAAAATATCAGAAAGTTTAAATTAGTTATTGAATACTTCTTTTTTTTATATGGACTCGAAGCGAGAGCTCTATTTACATGTTTTTCGGTAACGATCAAGCCCTAAATCCCCTTAACTTCTTCATCTTAATCCAGTGTCAAGTTAGTGTTGTTAACTGTTAAATTTAACCTTTTCAGGTTCAGACTGTGGTCCGCAACAGTTATCTGAGAGCGCTTATACGTCGGAACCCCAATCATCGTTATGCGAGGAATCGTAGCCTTCCAAGGACTTCCACGGCTTTCCTCTCACACACTGAAGTTTCGGTGACAGAGACTGCACGTCATAAGGTCGCACCTTCCAGAAACGCCTTCGTGCCCCTCCATCAAGAAGTCAACGGCAAAAGAAAACCCGAACGGAGCAATCTTTCACCTGAAGGAGACAGAACTTGTGTCTTTTAAAACAGCCACCCAGTTCAATTTTAATCCTTCTCTGAATTTGTAAAAAAAAAAATATATATATATATTGTTGTTTTATTGTCTGCTCGTGTTCTCGAAAAATGAAAAAAAAAAATCAATATTCATTTTTTTAAGTAATATTATTCTACGCTGTGTACTGCACAAAATGCAAAAATTGCCATCTCGATATGTGATCTGGAAGTACTCTACATTTGTTTGTAAAGTAGGGGTTTGGTTTAGAGTATTGCGCGGGAAGTGAACGGCAAAAGAAAACCCGAACGGAAAAATCTTTCACCTGAAGGAGACAGAACTTGTGTCTTTTAAAAACAGCCACCCAGTTTCTATTTTAATCTTTCTCTGAATTTGTAAAAATCTATTGTTGTTTTATTGTCTGTTAGTGTTCTCAAAAATGAAAAAAAGAAACCATGTTCATTTTTTAAGTAATATTGTTCTACGCTATGTACTGCGCAAAATGCAAAAATTGCATCTCGATATGTGCTCTGGAAGTACTATATATTTGTTTGTAAAGTAGGGGTTTGGTTTAGAGTCCAGCATGGGTCGGGATATACCCGAAACAAACCGAAAACTCTATTTGAACATGACCCGCAACCCCAACCGAACCAGACAAAACGAAATTCCTCGACCCGCAAAAATAATTTTCGGCGACCGGCTACCCGACCCCAAACAACATATTTCAACAGACATCCAACCCGAAGCCGAAATGAAAGGAAAATAAATCATGTTTTAATGGAATTATGAAAAAGCGATATACAATTATATCTCTAATACCAATTTTATAAGCAGATGCCTCAGGATCGTTGAATCCTGAATCGGGTCGGGTTGTCCCTAATTTCCTATATTCGGGTTGTGATGACTGATTTTCTTTCTGCGGGTAAGGTTAACCCTTGAATAGAATAATTATTGCGGGTCATATTTAAGTTTTTTGTAAATCGGTTGTTGTGATTATTACAAAACGTTTGAGAAGAACTGTGTTTCAGATGAAAATAAATATATATTTGAATATGAGTATATTTTCAGTTTTGTGCATGAGAAATAAAATGTATATAAGAAATGTGATCATTGGATATTTCTTTGCCGTGCAGTTAAGAACCATTTTTTCTTCTCTCGGAATATGAAAAATATTACAAACATTTCGTTTTTGATGCATTCAAAAACACAAGTGTCGTATTTTTGATAGTTTATGCACACATGCATATGTTACATGTGTGTAGATTTAGAGGTTTCTATTGTTGAAAGGCATAAGGGTACAAATATTTAAGCGTATGGAATTGAAAAATTGTCCGCTAAATAGAGGTGTCCGCTTTCCGGAAGTGTCCATTATGGAGGTCTTAGTATACAGATTTTTGTATACAGATGAAAAAATATTTTGGACATTCTGTTGAAAAATCGGATTAACCCGAACCCGACCTGCGAAATTCAAACACTCAACCTGAAACCGAACCTAACCCGAAACAATAAAAGTCAATCCGACACGCAGCAAAAAAATATAGCGCCAAGCTGACCCAACCCGAATCGTGTGTCGAACAGGGTGCAGGTAAAGGCAAGTAACCCGACCCGATGCAGGACTCTAGTTTGGGTTTTTGCTTTTCCTGTGAAGTAGCATTTTTTATCACAATTTGTACATTTACTCTAAAACCATCGTGGTAATTTTCCTTTCTTTGTAAGTTTGTCTCATTGGAAATCGTTTTCTCCTTCCATTGAGGGAATTTCAAATAAACATTTTTCTTTTTTTACGCAAAAACAGTAAGAAGTGCTTTTTATTTTTCAAAACTTCAATACAATATAATTCTTTTGACAAATCCTTAATTCATTTGATACGTATAATTTTGTATTTGATACGATAAAGTTAAACAAAATATTCTTTGGTAATTGTATGAGTGATTTAGGAGAAAAGGACATTTAGTTAATAAGTAAAACACCTCAACACGTAACCTCTTTAACTAGACCTAAAATTATATTAACTATAATATACAAACGAACCTATTGGTGAGAGCCCCACTGCTTTTGACATGATTCTTAGCGATCATTAATACGGCAATCCCTATAACGGGGATACCTTATCAATGCATAAAATTGCAAAAACAGTTTTTTAATAAAAAATAAGCATTTAAAAATGTCTTCACACAAAAGAGAAAACGTGAAAATTTCGATCGTGCCCATAAATCGTTAAAGCAACAATTCTATAACTGGGATCCTTCGTTAATGCGCGAAATCGTAAAAATACGTTATTTCGTTGCAACGCAAAAAAACATGAAATTAAAAAATATCTAATAAAGAAATGAACACTTAGAATGTCTTCGCTAAAACAGGAGAAAAGCTAAAAACTTCTGGCAGAGCAGATTTTTTTCCAAAATAAAATCCACGATAAGCGATAGTTAAAACAGCAAATCAAAACATATGCGCCATTAAATAAATGAATAGCTTCATTAGTATTCAGTGTTCCTAAATTAAAAAGAATATATTCGAAGCAAATAAATTTTCGTTATTTTTAAAAAAGAAAAATATATATTTCTGCCGTTCAGATAAAGTTTCAAAAAAGATTTTATTTTTGCGAGTCTCTTCCAAAAACACATGCTTTTTGTTGCTATAGCAGTAAATTATTGAACTTAAGGCAGAATAAAAAACGCAGTTTTTCTGTTGCGCTCCGGAAAATTTTGAAAAGATTTTACTTTCGTTTTAAAATCCCCAAAAATCAGAAATTACAGAGTTTTTTTTATTTTTTCTTAAAATGTTTTCGAATATTTTTCTGTATGCAAAAATTTTAAATTTAATTATTTTTAAATTTAATCTTGGATGGAAAAGATTTTACAGTGAAATCCTTTAAAAAAAGCACTCTTTTGGATAATATTCTGGTTAAATGCGAAAATTTAAAAATTCACTGTACGAGCTCCGAATGAAGTTTATTGGTGACTAAACTTGGCATGAAAGTATAACTCATATTCACTTAATTGGAAATATTAGCTTTCATTTTGATTCCTTTTGGAAAATGACGCCAGCGGCACTCGTGTGGCTGCAGTGACCTTCCAAGCAAAGCATAAGTAGAAACAAAGGAACCGAATCTCGTCCCACTGCCAGGACCATTGAGCTCGACAATAGAACGGAAGACTAACTCCCTATTCTGATACATTGAATCCAGCGGTCCGCCCATGAATACCAATGCCAAAGATTTTCCAAGGAAAATATTTGGCAAAATATAGATTTCTTCTCATAGAGTAGCATGGGATAGATATTTTCAAATTGCATTTTCTTTTAAAAAATTGACGAAGTTGCTACAATTTTCACTGATATATATTTTTTATTGAAAAAAACTATAGATTTTATTTAAATTAATCGCAATTTTTCAGTTTGATATTAGTTAAAAATGAAATTTTAGGTAAGCTCAATGAAAAAAATTGAACAAAAATTAAGTATTGCTCATAAAAAATATCAAAAAGATGTAGAAAACACCAAAATTGATTAAAAAGTATGCGAAAAAGTTTGAAAAAATGCTTCTAACATTAAGAAAAGTGCTGGACTCATTACTTGCGCGCATTGAAAATGTGATGCGGCCGTGGCAGAAGGTGGATAGGTGAGTTAACTCTCCGTATTATTGTGGAGTTCAGTGGCCAGGACTCCTGAATGCTGGCACAAAAATAGCGGTTTGCGTAGGCGGATTTTTTGTTTTTGAGCGTTTGTACGGCCCCTAAATTTTGATACCAGCATTTTCCAAAAGTTTTCTTTGACTCATTTAATCTTAGAAAAATAAGGAATAAACAACTTAAAAAATTATTGATATTTAAATTCAAGAGACCGTACAAACACTGAAAAAAAAATCTGCCATTTTTGTGTCAACGCTCTGGCCTTGTATTCAGGGGCCGGTGGCCAGGATTACATGCCGATTAGCTAGGTGCTGAACTCAGCAGGTAGAGGCCGGTTTAAAAAAAAAAAAAAACTAGGAAAAGAAGGCGTTCTCCCACATATTGACAAATCCCTCGTTTTTTAGTCCGACAAGGAGTCAAAATGTCTCATTCTTCCATTCCAGGGTGAAAAACATACTATAGGGTAAAGTGCCCATATTTCGTTCCCCTCCTAATTTCGCCCCTCTTAATTTCTCCATTTCTACGAAAGTGGCGCCACTTATGACGCAAGGCACAGGGGACGGAAGGTAAAAGGAGTCAGTGTTGAAAGTTTCGCTCGCCAAGACGCATACATAAATTAAAGACGGCAAATTTCCTATTTTTAGAAGACCTGAGTTCTTATTACGTCGTTTATAGAACGTTATTTACTGCACTGTAAGTATTTATTTCTTATTCATTGCATGTATTTTACGTTGGTAAGATGCTGACAGTAGCATACAGTGAGTTTTAGGACGCTCAGTTCATCTTACGGGAACTGAAGCTCCGCCATATTGGGAAGTAGCGCGGTCCCAATTTCGTCTCCCTTGCAGTTCTTATTTTCGTCCCGGGGACGAAATTAGGAATGTTTTTCATGACATTTTTTTTTTCAATTTTTTCCCTCATGTTTGGATGGCTAATGTTTCGTTATGTTCTTCCACTGATTATTAGTACATTTATTTGTACCTTACTTTAATGTAAATTAAATTACTTACTCATTTAGAAATAAATTTAGATTTAGTTATAAGTTAAGTCTCGGCGTATTGAATTTTTTGGGGGGACGAAATTGGGACTATTTTTTTTCTTTTGAGTTTTTTAGATACTTTTGAAAAAACAATTTTTCGCATTGTTAAAATTTTTTGTACGATATTTGCCTATGTTTCTATGTGCGTGGGTAGTTAGTCTATCTAAAATCCAAATTTGGTAGATTTTCACTGAAAATTACAACTTTCAAGCGCCTAAAAGTGACTGGGGGATGATAATAGGGCACTTACCCTACCGGGCAAAAATGTTG
Source organism: Maratus speciosus (assembly GCA_963932465.1). Lineage (NCBI taxonomy): Eukaryota > Metazoa > Arthropoda > Arachnida > Araneae > Salticidae > Maratus > Maratus speciosus. Next base: position 617,596,314 of record OZ010788.1, on the reverse strand, counting down.
AATTTGGATTGATTTTGTGAGAAACCGCTAGCGAACTTGGAAAATTGAAAGTAAACTCGCACAAATTAATTTGTTTATCACTTATTTCCATTATATTTATCAAAAAGTTCAGAATTGTTATGTTTTATGATTAAGTTCGATCCCAATCGATTCGTATGATTTGTCTTTATTTTCGTCTTCAACAAGAAATCGAAAATCTAAGAGCCAGGTGCATTGTTACTTACCTTCATTTACCTGGAAATAAATTTACGTGCAAGAGACTTCCCTTCCCATCACTAAAGCATATGCACGAACATGAGGATATAAACATTTAATTTTATTAATATAGATTGAAGGACCCGCAGCAAAAAAATATTGACGACCCCTCTCCTAGCGTTTGCTTGTTATTTCATTAAAAAAAAAAAAAAAAAAAGAAAAAAAAAAAAGAAAAGAAAAGAAAACAGTCTATTTTCTTGAACCTTATATTTACAATCATTTCTAGCTTTTGAATCGCAACATGAGTTGCTTCTCCGAAGTTTCCACTATTTCAGTGTTACATATAAATTCTTTTCACAATATTGCCTCGAATGTGTCGAGCATTTTGAAAATACCATTAAAAAATGTGGTCGTCATGCTCAACACGGGGCAAATAAAATAATCTGTAAAATTTCTGTGAAGCTGTTGGTTGCGCACAGTGTATTTGTGTGACTTGAGTGTTCAATTCAAAATCATGTGATGTGTTTGTGAATGTAAATATATATATACTGTGTATTTGTATGAATTTCACTTGAAGAAGTGTGAGTAAAAAACTTATGTATTTATATGAATGTCATCTTAAAAGTTGTGAATAAAAAAATATTGAGTATTTATATGAATGTCATCTTGAGAATTGTGAATAAACGTTTTAAACTATATCTGTTTTCGTGTTTCAAATTTTTAAATAGTCTTAACATTCATAGCATCAAGCATAGCTACACGTGTATTGCAAAACCTTCCGTAAAATAAAACAAGTAAGAAAAAATCATGCACCAAGCATAGATTATGAAACACTTTCCAACACATTCAGAACAATGTAACAAAACTGCACTGTTTAAAAATTAAAATATTACGTCTAATTCAACACTATGGAAACGCATAATACATTTAAAAACCCAATTTCAGCTGTTCCCATCCGCAATTGGAAAATTATGCGAATTTTTTCAGCAGCTTTGTATAAGATTTATAGATTTGAATCTATTAGCTACATGCAAGCCAAAATTTAGTTCACTTAAGAGATACATATACTTCAGTTGAAAATTTACCTTCAGCAATTTCCTCTAATAAGGAGAACGGTATGTGAATACTTTTGTGCAGCCTTGTATTTAAGGTATGGAATTTATATGTAACGAGTAGGATGCAAAATATTAATTAAATTTAAAAGCACATACCGAATTTTAAACCGTACACTCCAGCAATTATTACTCAAAGACAGTACTGTACTGTAACCGATTTCTTTTGTGTGCCCATGTAAATGAATAAAAAATGCTATGAATGTCCTGTTCTAACGTGATCGTAGTGAAATTCAGTGATTTACATCAGTTTCAATACATTTGAAATAGTATAATGTCATTAAAAAAATCTGCAAACGATTTTTCCCCCTATACCATAATTTAATGGAATACTTTTGAGTGCCCCTGTAAATGAACGATTAATCCTACATACTTCATATACAATACCATACATGCTTTGGTGACCCTAAATAACCTTTATCAATTCCATGAAAATCTGGGTATATTTACGAGAGTTAGAGCGTGGACAGACAGCCAGACAAACCGAATACATAAACACTTTTCAGTTTTGTTCGAAAGTGTTAAAAACATAGTCTATAATTAAATAGATCCAATAGAACCAAATCAATTATCAGGGTATATGAAATACATTTCACCAAAGAGGACGGGACAAGATAATTTTATATAGGAATGACAAAGAGATAACTTAAAACTAGGATCAAAGAACATATTAGACCGGCAGCACAGACAATCACCTCATCGAGTTCACGGATGAAATTCTAGGATTAGTTAAATCTCGATTCGCATATTAAAACGCAATCGATCTGCCAAGTCCTATCTTGGTGGAAAACACCTGAAAACCCAATTTTAGCGGTTGACTCGTAGATTTACCATTGTGTTTTCCTGCTCCTGATCCTCCATGTTTTCATACCTTTGGGTGCAGGAAAACACAATGGTAAACCAATGAGCGATCCGCTGAAATCGGTTTTTCAGGCGTTTTCCACCAAGATCGGACTTGGCAAACCGATTGCGTTTTAATATGCGAATCGAGATTTAACTAATCCTAGAATTTCAGCCGTGAACTCGATGCTATTAGAGCATCGAGTCTGTGATTGTCTGTGATTGTCTGTGTTGCCAGCTCCTGGTCTATATACCAGACATAAAATACAACAAGAAAACAACTGTTTTGGCCAGACTATATGACAAAAAACCTTTACAGATTGATTTTAAAGATAGAAGAAAAACATAACTATGAATATTTTATTTGCCATCCATTAACAGAGAATCAATAAAGATATCTTTACGCGTTGAGTATATATTCAGCCTCCATGGAGTTACCTAAAATTTGGAAAGATATGCTCTGGAGAATAAGAAACAATAGTATAAAATTATTCATGTTCACAAACATAGATTTTTAGGTGCGTTCGTAATTATGAAAATACGTAGCACCTATGGTCGTCGTTCGGTCCGTCTGTCTGTCCGTCTGTCCGTCCGCATGAAAGCAGAGCAAAAACTACCCAACCGAATGGTCTGAAATTTTAAATATATAATTGTTGCAAAATTTTGTCGAGTCATTTCCAATTTTATGAAAATGGGATGTATAGTTCAATTACCAGGGACAGTCAAAAGTTTTCCATTACATTACGGCCAATGGGGAAAAAAATATTTTAAGTGCATTTTAATGATGTTACAGCCTTTCGAACAGAGTAAAATTGTTATGCAGTTATGAAGTTCACTAAAATATACATTCAGTACAACATGCGGTGAAAAAGATATTTATAAAACTAGTTATAGTACGAAAGCACCTCATTTGCCACGTTTGACGAGCAATTTCTAACTTGTTATTACTGCATTTGGTTTCATTCTACATGAGATCGCGTAGTTTTTGTTTACCAGTTTTGAAATTAAAAATATTTTTGCGAAAATATTTGTATCATACTAGATCTTGAGAATGTCGTCGTCTGAGTGATGAAACATGGCGATCTGAATAAAGGTGTTTATTTGCCTTATGTGTATTTTCACCACGTTTTAGCAAGTATTAACTTAGTTTGATCATATCTACATTTTTCATTATTCTCTATAAAAGTACAATGTACTTTTCTTCAGGAAGCTTTTATTGACCCAATATTCCACTTTTTAGCTTTGCATTGGAAGTATGTACGTACAGTCGTGGGAAAAAAAAAAAAGTAAACACCCCTTACTAACTCTACAAAAAATTATCGTAGACGAAAATTACTGGTACCACACGATTGGTAATAAAGTCTACTTTTAAATGATGCATATAAAATTTGCTTAGGGAGCCATCTACATATTAAAATGAACCATAATTTTTTTTTTCAATAGCAGTACACAATTCTGACAGCATAAATAAACTCCACACCCTTCAATTAGCCTAAAAACAAATTTTTATGCAATTCGTACGATAAGCTTCCGAGAAATTAACTATTTCAAAACGAGCGTATTTTAGGGGCCTTATCCAAATTGAAGTTCGGTACTCGATTGTTAACTGAGAGAGCTCCCTTCTTGATCAAGGCACTTTAAGCAGTCAATTAAGCCTGTTAGATTACAGGATAGCATAAAAAATTTCAAAATATTTAGTCACTTCTATCATCTATCCCTTAAACCATCATTTTGCCGTTTTTTAAGCATAATTTGAAAACTACGTGGAAGAAAAATGTGAAATTTTGGATTTCCATAAAGCAGGACTTAAAAAATCTAAATCCATCAAAAAAATTGTAGGCTGAAATTCATATTTTTTTCGAATATTAATTTCATAATTCATAATTCATACCATAAAATTATAAAAATTGCAAATTCAACGTATTTATGTTTTGGTATTTTAGCATTATTGCTACACAAAAAATTAGCGCATTAGGAGTATAATTTCAGGAGATATTAATAAAAATATGGAAATGTAATTTAACATTAGAAGCTCTAAATTTTGAATGTTTATAATTCAAAAACTTATCTTTCAAATGGCTTGAAATTTGGTGTCTAGGCATAGTTTGAACCGAAGATTTGAAAATTCTTCTTAAAATTGGGTATTGCCATTGAAAAAAATGAAGTTTGGGTTCCTTTTAATATGTAGATGGCCCCTTAAGAAAATTTTATATACATAATTCAAAAGTAGACTTTATTTCTAATCGTTCGATAACAGTAACTTTCTTCTACAATAATTTCTTGAGGAGTTAGTAGGGGTTGTTTATTTTTTTTCCACGACTGTACCATTTAACACCAATACATATTCAATAATCAAAAGCGAACACAAAATCTGTTTTTATAGGTAAAATATATATATATATATATATTTCTTTAATTGAGTTCAAAATTGTGTTTTTATTTATAAAACTAGAATATTTTGCTTATAATTCTGGCAATCATGTATCTTTTTAATACAGCAAAATTAACTGTTTACATCATAAACAGATGTACAATTTTCAGAAAGCTGCATATTTTAGGATTGTGGACTTCGGATATCTATTTCATTTCAACTCTTGATCTGTTATTTCTAAATTGTTTCGAAAAATAAAGCTTTAAAAACCTATTCCAAACGATAAAATGATAATAAAGTTGCCTCCAGTAATTCTACTCAAGCAATGGTTTCAAAATGGCTTTAAGTATTTTTAGTATCTCTTCGTCTACATAGTTTTAATTACGATAATTTTTTTATGTTAATCTATTAGTGCAGTACATAATTTTTAGGGTTTCATTAATCTGACGAAAGCCTACTCGCCTCTGTCTGTCTATCACAAGAGTCCTTTCTCAGAAATTGTATATTTTATAGACTTGAAATTTTGCATACTTTTAGCTGGATACCTCCGATCACAGGAGAAATCTAAAAATTTATAAAAAGTCTTATATTATTTTACACTCACAGCCAAAAGTTAAGCACACAGCGGTGAAATGTGGAAAAATCGACAAGTACTGCTTGCCATGGATTGACTGGAAATGCTGCAGGAAGGTAGCGAATATGTTTATGCATAAAACAAAACAAAAAATTACATACAAAGATGAAAACACTATTGGATTTTCATAATTTATAAAGTGGAGTCGTATTGGAGTCATTAACAAAAACAAACGAACAAAACCGACATTAATAGAGTATGTGAACACCCATCTCCTACATAAAAGTTTACAGCGTGTGGCCATGCTTTCCACGAGGTGATCAACCAATGTAAAGTCACAGATGACAAAGGGGAAGAATTATCAAGCCTCCGAAATTTACCTATGTTGATTAAATATGTTTACGCTCTATTTTTACATATAGACCGGGAGCCGGCTGCACAGACAATCACGTCATCGAGTTCACGGATGAAATTCTAGGATTAGTTAAATCTTGATTCGCATATTAAAACGCAATCGGTCTGCCAAGTCATTCATGTGTACCTTTCTGCGCAAAGTAGTGGCAGACATTGTCTTACCAATGGACTCGTGTGGAGGTCGCTCTTCGATTCCGCTTGGCTAAAACAGCAATACAGGGCTATTACAAATGATGGTCCAGATTTTAAAATATCCTATTTTCGAAATTACAGCACATTTTACAATAAGTGATACATGATTTTAAAGAGAAATATACCAAGTTTTTTTTTTCAGTACAAATGTTCGATGTGTGACCCTTTTGTTACACGGCATGCGTCCAATCTGTAATCAAGTTCGTTCCAAACACTTTGTAGCATCACTCTGCCAATGGTTCTGAAAGCTTCACAAATACGTTCTTTAAGTTCTGAACACTTTGTTTTAAACATTGGTGGTACATAAACAATGTCTTTGACACTGTCAGAACTTAAAGAACGCATTGGTGCAGAATTCAGAACCATTGACAAAGTGATGCTACAAAATGTTTGGGGCGAACTGGATTACATATTGTACGCATGCCATGTAACAAGAGGGTCACACATCGAACATTTGTAACGGAAAAAATCTTGGTATATTTCTCTTTAAATTCCTGTATCACTTATTGTAATATATGCAGTAGTTTCGAAAATATGATTTTTTTTAAACCGGGTCATCATTTGTAATAGCCCTGTATATCGATCTTACGCGGGGATCGTAAGCCTTGGACTACCGCCACAGGTCTTCGGACAACTGTTTGGCTGGTTAGGAATTGTTTCCATAATCTTCAAATTACGGAATGATGAACAAAGTGGTACGCTACCTTATTTAGATGTATTACTAATTAAGACGCACCAAGGAATAGCACGCACTGTTTAGAGAAAACCCATAGCCAGTCAATCCATTATCCCTCATAATGCTCAAGCACCTTTTTCATACAAAGTTTCTGCATTTAGACATTCTATTCATAGAGCTTTCACAGTTTGTACTCCCGAGCAGTTAAATAATGAAATAAATGAAATACATGGTATTGCAAGAAACAATGGATACAAAGAAAGCACCATAAAAAAGTTAATTAAAAGCTTGAAGAATAAAAAGAAAAGAAATTTCAATCCACAAAATTCCATGTTATCCACATTACAATATTTTCCTGGTTTCTTCGAACGTTTGAAATATAAACTCAGTAAATTCAATATCTCCCTAGTAGCAAAACCTTCTACGAAATTAAAAAATATAGTATGCAAGAAAATACGTCCGATAGAGTCAAACCAGTTATCAGGAGTATACGAAATACCTTTCACCAAAGAAGATGGAACAAAGCAGTTTTATATAGGTATGACAAGTAGAAAACTTAAAACTAGAATCAAAAAACATATAGCAGACATAAAATACAACAGAAGAACCACATTTTTGGCCAGATTATACAGCAAAGAACCTTTACAGGATCAGGATCACTCTGCCAGGGAGCCAACCAAAAATGGCATAGGCATGAACCCCTGACAGAAAAGTACCCTCTGCGACCTGCAAAACCACAGCTGGGGAATAGCCCAAGAAATACAATGACAAAAAAAAAAAAAAAAAAGTAAAACTTACAAAGAGCGCCCTAGCGCAGGAAAAGTGGTTAAAATAAAACAAAGATTAAAAATCAAAATTTATATTTTATAAACGAAAAATGCTTATTTAGTTCGTTGTAAATAAGTCTGAGTCTGTGATAATTTGATTTCGAGAGCAGTATGTTACGCATGTTCCAGCTAAGTGTCCGGTTACGGATAAAGTTAAATGAAGTAGGCATCAATGGACATTTATCAAACAGATAATGTTTGACATCACCGATGTTTCCACATAGGCATTTATCACTCTGGCGTTTTCCCCTTTTATAAAGATAACTAGGAAATGCCCCATGTGCAGATATAAAATAGGCATGGACTTGCGAGAAACACAAAAATGAGGTATCCACTTTTTTAATAATACTATGCGTGTCTCTTCCCTTATCGCTATAAGACCATTCGTTCTGCCAAATTTTAATAATATTGCTTTTGTAGAACTGCTTCACAAACGAAACAGGGATAGGAATGTTTATTTCAGCATCAAATGTACCAGTCTCAGTGACTGATTTGGCAAGGTAGTCTGCGCGCTCATTTCCGACGAAACCAACGTGGGATTTAATCCAGCCTATATTAATAGTTTTATTATGCAATAGTCGTAAATTCGTATAAATATTAAAAAGAATTTCGTCCGTCGGAAAAAGATTTTGAAGCGCTTGAACTGAGGACAAGCTGTCTGTATAAATGCGGAATACACTGTATGAGGAGTCTCTACACCACTCAATTGCGGAATCTAAGGCGGTAAGTTCAGCCTGGTATACCGTATTAAATAATTTAAGTCTAATTCTCTTCTCAAAGATAATATCTTCTTTCAAAAATACCACAAAAGCCGCTCCAACGCCCGTAGGCATCTTAGAACCATCTGTATATAAAACTGGGTGGTTGTACAAAGGGACCTTCTCAGTAATAGCACGTACGAAATTGACATGATGATCATAATAAAAGTAGGGATAGTGAAAAGTATAAACTTTTTTCATCAAACGATCTGTTGAAACATAAACATCTTCTATCCAATCTGAACCATCATTATTCTGAACTTCAAAACATAAAGCCAGTTGTTTTAATTCTACTTCGATTGGAGGAGAAGAACCTTTACAGATCGATTTTAAAAATAGCAAGTTAAATTATACATCAAGATTTTATTTACCATCCATAATCCGAGAATCAATAGAGATATTTTTACGCAACAAGAATATTTGCAATGATTCAGTGTCCCTTGATCTACCTAAAATTTGGAAAGAGATGCTATGTAATTTTAGTAACAATAGTAAAAATTAATCCACGCTCGCAAATAGCCAAGTTAATTTTATTTTTATTTTATGTTTTGCAATGTTTTTCATTATGCATGTTGTCTCGTGACATTGTTTACCATATTATTGTTTTGTTAAATTATATGAAAATTAATCCACGCTCGCAAATAGCTAATTTAATTTTAATGTAATTTTATATTTGCAATGTTTTTCATTATGCATCATGCCCCGTGAAATTGTTTAATATGTTTATTGTTTTTTAATTATGTGAAAATATTTTCTATCGTGAATGATTTTGAAAATGTCGCCGTTTGTGCGACGAAACGATCGTCAATCTTAATAAAGATATTTTTTCACTTTTTATAGCATTATTTTACGTAATCTACTTAATCTGTACGAAATCTCTAAATCCTTTTTATCAGCACTTACATGCAACTCCTGTAACCCTGCACAATGCTGTCTTCTTATACGACTACCTTTTTTGTATATTTCTCGACACTAAACCGTTATTGGCTGTTACATAATATATCTCCAAAATTTTTATCTAACTCCGCAGTGAATCCCGTGTCTCCAATTCATATTGGCTTCTAGATATTAACATTTTCCTCTGTCTGCTAACTAGTGGCAGTTAGTGTAATAAATTAATTTAATGACATTCGGACATTTTTTGATTTAGATTTTAAAAGAAAACTTTCATTTCAGTCTTTTTCTTTAAGGCTAGATAAAGTGTCATCCATAAATGATGTCACACTTTTTTTCAATATTTTTTACCCCCTCCCCTCCCTTTATCACAAAGTGTCACACTTTGCCACACCCCGCCCCCCCCCCTCCCCCTTATCACATGTCAAGCTATATTACATAAACATATACTTGCAGTTCAGAAACAAAGCACTACGTTACAAAACATATTTCAAATTTTATTTTTTAACTTCTATGTATTTTAATGACATTTGTGAGCGTAACATTACAAATAATTCGTATACTTATTTTGTATGAAAAAAATTAAGGTTTACAACAAAAAACATAATTAATAGTATATAATAGTAATAAAATATTAATATGAAAGAGCAATTGAAAATAGTAGTATTTTGAAATTTAAAATGGAATTTAATATATTTGGCTTTGAATCTTATCTTTACTTTATCAACACAAAGTACTTTAATTTCAAAATAACTTCGAAATTTAATCTGCGGATTTTTAATGCTTTTATTTTAACCAAAATGTGTGATGTCACATTTCTTCTTACCCCCCTCCACATATTGTCACCAACTGCCAAATTTCAGGAACACCCCTCCTCCCTCTTCAAGCGTAACTTTATAAAAAATATCTGAGGCCAAAATCAAAAAAAATAAAAAAGGTGCGATGTAGAGACGGATCTCGGCTATCCATTGCAAAAAAAAAAAAAATTTAAAAATTAAAAATTAAATTTAAAAAATCAAAAAACCCGACTGAGTAAAAAGCTAACTAATTAATTATTTCTCATCAATGTGAAACTATTTTTTTATATTACTTACCTATTTTTTTTATTTACTTGTATTGATGACTTTTAAGTTGTGTTTAATTCTTAGTTCCTATCTATAAACACTGTTTTGATGAGGCCTCTAGATGTCTATGAAGGTTAGAGTTGCAGTAAAGCTAGAGATCATACCTACACACTTCTAGGTTGTGTAATATTTAAATAGAGCTCCTGACTGTAAAATAGCCAATGAAACATCGTCTTCATTTTGAAAGACCTATCCAATAATATGCCATTCAATAGGGGGCGTAATTTTTTTTTCGTCTCTATTGCCATTTTTATTTAACGGCCGCCATTTTGAATTTATAAAAACAAAACTTAGCCTATAACCATCGGACGGTTAAGACGAATCGATAGAGGCCTCATTCATTCAAATCCATCCAGCCGTTGGGATGTTTCGAGGGTATATTAAAAATCCACATACCCAGATACGCGTGAAACACATAACCATTCTTAGTAGTCGGGTAAAAATTTCGAAATGCAAACGAGATATTAGAAAAATCCCTCCCCATAGGATTAGCATTAGCTGGTGAGTGTCTTCGCCGGCAGGGACAGGAGCCTTAATGAAGAGATCTCCGTTTCAAAGCTCGGCATCGGAGATTGAAAATTTTCCCCTGGAATAGATTTTATTATCTAATACAGAGTTTTATTATTATTATTACTATTCCTTGTCATTTTTAGTATTAAATATTTATTTAAATATTTTATCAATTTTTTTTTTCAAAAATTCTTTTTTTTTTTTTTTTTTTTTTTTTTTTTTTTTTTGAAGAATTGTGAAATTTTAAATTGACTACATTTTACTGCCCCATGGATTTAAATTAAAAGAACTTTCGTATTTTTTACCCGACTGCCAAGAAGGGTTATGTGTTTCACGCGTATCTGGGTATGTGGATTTCTTTATACCCTGGAAACATCCCAACGGCTGGATCGATTTTAGTGAATGACGTCTCTATCGATTCGTCTTAACCGTCCAATTGTTGTAGGCTAGGGTTTGTTTTTATAAATTCAAAATGGCGGCCTTAAAATACAAAATGGCGGTAGAGATGGGGAAAAAATTTCACGCCCCCTATTGAATGGCATATTATTGGATAGGTCTTTCAAAATGAAGACGATGTTTCATTGGCTATTTTACAGTCAGGAGCTCTATTTAAATATTACACAACCTAGAAGTGTGTAGGTATGATCTCTAGCTTTACTGCAACTCTAACCTTCATAGACATCTATAGGCCTCATCAAAACAGTGTTTATAGATAGGAACTAAGAATTAATCACAACTTAAAAGTCATCAATACAAGTAAATAAAAAAAAATAGGTAAGTAATATAAAAAATAGTTTCACATTGATGAGAAATAATGAATTAGTTCGCTTTTTATTTCGGGTTTTTTGATTTTTTAAATTTAATGTAAATTTATTTGACATTTTTTTAGCTAAAACTCAATCATACAATTAAATATGCTTTGCAGATATACGCTGAACGCTGAATATGCTTTTCAGACATACGCTGTTACAATCGTCTAAAAAACAGTTCTTGAATAATTTTAGTTTGCTTAAAAAATTATCTCCCAATTGTAATAATTTTAAAATTAAATTTAATGAGGCTGCCATTTATGTTCTTATTGCAAAAAGGTTAACGATTTAATAATTATAAATTAACGGTTTGTATTCATTAATTAAAGGTTGGTTGGTTGTATTTATGTCGGCCAATTATCTGCACGTGGGATATAGGCCCTAAGGGGGGGGGGGGGGAGCGCCTTCCGTGGAGGTCTTTCTAAGGGAACATAACCCGTATTAACGCTTGGAGAACCAAGGTTCGAAGAAAACCACGAAAACTCCGAACGATTAGGCCGACGGGCGCGATTGGGATCGAACCCAGCACCTCCCGTCTACCAGCTTCGAGAGCAGAACCTCTCGGCCACCATTAATTAAAGGAGAAAGTGTTTTGAAAGGAATATTAAACAAAACCCAATATGAAATCTTCGATCACACTTACTCACTTCTTTCTCTTTACCTGGGTTAAAGGAAGCATAAGTCGGAAATTGTGCGTGAAACGTGGCAAATGAGGTGCGTTCGTACTATAGCTAGTTTTATAAATATTAAGATCCTGGTGCAATAGCTGTTGCACTCTTATCCAAAAATGCATGAATACAAAATTTATTACGATTCCACATACAATAAAACCTCCCTGTGCGACCACCTCCCTGAACGCCCATTTTTATATGGAACGAAATTTATTCCCATAGGCTCAATACTAATTTTCCCTCCCTTCAGAGGCCACCCTAGTTGAGCTCCCTCCATGAGCGACCCATTTCTTTGAAGAAAATGAAACAAATTCCGCTTTTTCCTGGTCGCTTTAAGAAAGTTTTATTAGAAAAATAATTCCGCAGAGCGCATTATTCATCAAACTTCTAAACTAAGTTTAGATTTATTTTTTCTTTTTCGATAACTTTTAAGTGTTTAAACAACTTTGGGCCTTTTTAGACCAACGAATTTAACTCTGATGACCAATTAAAAACGTCGGTCAATAAACTCCCTTGCCCTATTCTGTCAGGAAACTCTCAAAAGAAATAGGTAAGTTAATGAAATCGTCATTTTTTGTTCCCGCTCAAAAAAAAAAATTGCACTTATTTACTGAACTTCGAAATAAACGTAATAAAAGATAAAACCGTAAAACTAAAGCAAATGTCAATGTATTCATTTTTTAAAATCTGCAGTAATTAACTTATATAATTAACTTTTGTTTTGATACTTACATTTTTATATTTTTTCCAAATGTGAAAGATAAGTTTTAGTAACATTAATTGTTACTTTTTCAATAATTAAAATCTAGATTTAAACATGACCTCCATTAAGCGACCACCTCTCGGAGCGACCCATTTTTATTGGAACGGAACGTGGTCGCTTTAGGGAGGTTTTACTGTATTAAATTCTGTAATACGGAAATAATAGGCCTCCATCTTCAATAGGACGTCATCACCATGGCAACCTAGAGACATTACCTATCATGGCGTGTTATTGAATTTGTTACATATGATAGGATTTGACTGAATGAAGAAAGCTTTTATTAATATCTTTAGTTGGTTTTCATAAATTTTGAAATGAGTCGACACAATTCTGCAACGTTTTATATAGTAAATTTCAAACCATCTGGTTGGGTAGTTTTTGCGCTGTTATATGAAGACAGACGGACAGACAGAAGGACGGACCGAACGACGACTATAGGTGCTACGTATTTATATAATTACGAACGCACCTAAAACTTGGTTATTTGCGAATATGGCGGCATTCAGTGGCAAAGGGTTAATAAACCAGAAATGAATGAACTCTTCATAATCGGAAATTACAGTTAAAAATACAAAACATAAATGAATATACATTTCTGAATTTTTAGTTTTCCAATATTTATTTATGTAAGTATTGGATAATTCGCTTTTAACAATACTTCATAATTAAGTGTTTTGATTATTGGGTGAAAAGTTAGTAATGTCTTTCAAAAGTAAAAACTTTAAATGCATTTTTTGAAAAACTTGCTTCTTGGTAAGCTTGGTTTACGGTAATTTCGATAACTCAAACAAATATTCTTATGATACTTTCCGGCATTCAGTTAGTCGTATCTGTGCAATGAACTATAGAAATTAAGGTCTGTGATAAAAAATATTGTTTATTTTACAAACGTTTAAACAGAAAAAAGTTTTTTTAACGAACATTTTTCGAATTTTTAGATAAAAATCATCATATTTTAATCAATTTTAGAAACAAAGACTATAAGTGCTACGTATTTATATATTTACAAACGCACCTAAAAATAAATTGAATTTATAAAAGGCAATAATTTCATGTCAGAAAACAAGGAATTTTTTGTCTCTACAAAGTTTTTTGCTCATTATTGTAATTTTATGCTTGTGCAATGAACTATAGAAATTAAGGTCTGTGATAAAAAATATTGTTTATTTTACAAACGTTTAAACAGAAAAAAGTTTTTTTAACGAACATTTTTCGAATTTTTAGATAAAAATCATCATATTTTAATCAATTTTAGAAACAAAGACTATAAGTGCTACGTATTTATGTATTTACAAACGCACCTAAAAATAAATTGAATTTATAAAAGGCAATAATTTCATGTCAGAAGACAAGGAATTTTTTGTCTCTACTAAGTTTTTTGCTCATTATTGTAATTTTATGCCTGTGCAATGAACTATAGAAATTAAGGTCTGTGATAAAAAATATTGTTTATTTTACAAACGTTTAAACAGAAAAAAGTTTTTTTAACGAACATTTTTCGAATTTTTAGATAAAAATCATCATCTTTTAATCAATTTTAGAAACAAAGACTATAAGTGCTACGTATTTATATATTTACAAATGCACCTAAAAATAAATTGAATTTATAAAAGGCAAGAATTTCATATCAGAAGACAAGGAATTTTTTGTCTCTACTAAGTTTTTTGCTCATTATTGTAATTTTATGCTTGTGCAATGAACTATAGAAATTAAGGTCTGTGATAAAATATATTGTTTATTTTACAAACGTTTAAACAGAAAAAAGTTTTTTTAACGAACATTTTTCGAATTTTTAGATAAAAATCATCATATTTTAATCAATTTTAGAAACAAAGACTATAAGTGCTACGCATTTATATATTTACAAACGCACCTAAAAATAGATTGAATTTATAAAAGGCAATAATTTCATGTCAGAAGACAAGGAATTTTTTGTCTCTACTAAGTTTTTTGCTCATTATTGTGATTTTATGCTTGTGCATCGAACTATAGAAATTAAGGTCTGTGATAAATAATATTGTTTATTTTATATTGTTTATTTTATTGTTTATTAAATATTGTTTATTTTATTGTTTATTTTATGCGATATGACGAAAATGTGATTACTTTTCACAGAGTAAAAATTTCAAAAATATGCATAAACCAGAAAAATGTCTGCGTTATTAATTTTCTGCATAGAATTTTTCTTTGTATACTTTTCAACTTTATTTTAATGAAATATGTTTATGCCAAATATACCTTACGACGACAATCTGACTAGTTTTCAGAATGCATTAAAATTATGCATATGTCAAAAAAGGCGCGTCAACAATTTTTACACAGAATTATTTATTCTACTTACTCGCATTTTTCCTACAGTAATGAATATTCACTCGAAAAAATAATTAACAATTAAACAAATGAACCTTCGCTCTTCACACAAACAGTATAGAAATGGCGTTTCCCCTTTATATTACGTCAAAAAAGCTGATGTAAACATCATTTATAGTTTTTGACTAAGCATAATTCCCCATTAATTTAATTTCTTACCTGTAATCATAAATTTCATTACATGTGTATGCAGCATTAGAATTTGAATATAGTTTATAAAGAACTAATGGTTTGAATATAAAAATTCAAATTAAGAAGGCATAGAAATTTTTCGGCTTTTATTTTTTTTTTTTCATTTTCTGAACGTCATTCCTTAATAATTCATAAAAAATCTCGCGGATTCTTTTTAAAATTTTAAACTTAGAAGATTTTAGAAGATATATCGATTCTTGTCAAATCTTTGTCGAACGAGCGGTACTGGTTTCAAAACTTTAAACGTGATTTTTTTGGAAATAATACTTTCTTTTTATAAGAATTTTTTTTTTTTTTTTTTTTTTGGGGGGGGGGGGGAGGGGGGGTTATGAAATCTTATATGGAGCATTCTCACAATATTTTGACTTTCGGGAATAAAAATCTGGTGAAATTAAACTTGCTAAAATAACATTTTAATCTGATAGAAGAATGCCTTAATGATTCAAAATAAAGAAAAAATGGTCAGCAGCGAAATTGTTTTGATTTAACTGAGGTTTAAGTTACACTTGCGAGTTTAATTTTCCTTACCATTTTACCACTATAACTTTTCATTTTCTTCTAAATTTTTACTTATAATGAATTTGCATAGTACACACAGGACAATCAAATAAGAAATAATAACAATGTTGTATTTTTAGTGCAAAATTTTGGTATACCATTGTCTTAAAGGGATGTTAAGGTAAAAAAAGGAGACGGTATAGGAAAAAAAGGGACGAAATGGGAAAAAAAGGGACGGTAAGGAAAATTACCACCTATTTTAGGCAAATCATGTTAAGACTAAATAGTAGCCACAATGTTCATTGATTTTTAGAAACAGTTATTTACATTGGATTGAAATAATAATAATAATAATAATTTACCTCGAAAAGTGCAGGAATAAACTTTGGGGACAGTAAGACTACCAATAAAGCCACGATTCTTAAAATTGATATTTAAATGCTGATTTAAATTCTGCAGTAAATTTCCTATCAAAAAATTTTAGACATTATTTCTCTAGCATACTTCTGCATGAGAAAAAACTTGAAAAAAAAAATTCTGTGACTTCATCTGAAGTGATTTTCTGTATAATTTTAGAAGAGGGACGATAAGGAATCTAAAACCCAGAGACAGAGTTTAAAAAATAATAACAACCCTAAAAATGTGTGCAGGTTAATTTTTTGCTACATATTTATATAAAACAATAGTTCCAGTTTCGGAAAAAAATTACGTCGAATTATTTTTATTGAAACAATTTTATACAGACAGCTCCAAACTTAAAAATCAACATCAGGGATTCACTCCTGGAATCCCTGATGTTGATGAGGATACGGGACGGTATAGGAGTTTTCCTGGTATTTGGACCCCCAACATCGTCCAAAATTTATTTATCTCGTTAATATTGTTATGCAGTCATGCAATGGGATGTTCCCCAGTATATGAAACTAAAAAAAAAAAAAAAAAAAAAAAAAACACAAGAACATGTACTAAAATAAAAATTATTATTCAGGGACATAAAAGTCAAAAGATTGTAAGAATGCCTCATATATAATTCTTAACGTTGAATTTTTTTTATTATCATTGTTTGTTAAAGAGTCAGATATTTAGTCAAAACTAATACATTAAATTTGCCAGACCCTCACTTACTTAAAATGAAAAATTTCAAAAATTCGTCCACCAAAGATTATGCATGTATACATTTATGTATTACAGTTATGCATTTTTGAACATAGTCGAGCAACACTATGGAAAAACAAGTCTAAAAGAAGCATTTGTCAATATAAATTTATAAAAATTTTGTTTTTGAAAGTTCCAAATAATTGTTTATTTATTTCTACCTAATTCTTGGCAGTCAGAAAAACATAAAACTTGTGTATTTTTTTAAAGAAAAGAACAAAATGAATAGTAACTATACCAGCATTAAAATTTACGTTACAAAGCCTTCATTTTGAATAAATTTGAGTTACGCAATTCTGATATCGACTGTAATGTTCTGGTCACGAATTAAAATATTTCCCTCCTAAGAAATGCACGTTCAGAGACCACTAAAACTTTCAACGGCTAATGAAGTCATTAATTTCTTTTTTCTAATTAGATCGCCGCAGAGACTTCGATTGCTTTCCTTTTGTTATTTTAGGAATATTAATCATGAAATCAAACTATATAATTACCTGCGAAATGATGCTCAGCAGCCTGATAACTGCTCAGCTGATGACGAGCTGTTATGTTTTTAGCTCGAAACGCGTCCTGTGTTTTGTTTTAATTTTATGGTGATTTTTTACACAGTTTTATTATTTTAATTATATAATTACCTGTATTGTAAAATTTACATGAAAATAAAGTAATTAATTTATTTAATTAGATCCCGGTAGAGGCTTCGATTGTTTTCGCTTTGTTATTTTAGAAATGTTTTGATTATGAAGCTAAACTATAAAATTATTTGTCTTGTAAAATTTACAGGAAAATCAAGTAATTAATTTGTTTATCTAATTAAATCCCGACTTCGATTGTTTTCGCTTTCTTATTTTAGAAATATCAGTCATGAATCCAAACCATACAATTACCTGTATTGTAAAATTTACATGAAAATCAAGTAATTAGTTTGTTTATCTAATTAGATACCGGTAGAGACTTCGATTGTTTTCGCTTTTTTTTTGTTTGGTTGGTTGTATTTATGTCGGCCAATTATCTGCACGTGGGATATAGGCCCTAAGGGGGGGGGGTGCCTTCCGTGGAGGTCTTTCTAAGGTAACCTAACCCGTATTAACGCTTGGAGAACCAAGGTTCGAAGAAAACCACGAAAACTCCGAACGATTAGGCCGACGGGCGCGATTGGGATCGAACCCAGCACCTCCCGTCTACCAGCTTCGAGAGCAGAACCTCTCGGCCACTGGTGGGGCCCCCTTTTTTTTTTTCTTTTGAGATATCAAACATGAATCCAAACTATGCAATTACCTGTATTGTAAAACTTTCATGAAAATCAAGAAAGATTAGTTTTATTAAGCACGAGATTTTTAAATAAAAATGTAAAATATACTGTTTTAGCTGCAAGCCTATAATAATGATTTTCTGGAAAATGGCCTAAGACTTTTTCGGCATGTTTTGTTATGAATTGTGGCCTGAAATATACAATACCTGTAATTAAAAAGATATCTGCATTCAATGTATTTTCAATCTGCCAAAATAAATTCATCCGTTTTCGAGATTAAACAGATTTATTGGGATAATGCTAAAAAAATTCGTTACATACTTTTATGTAGCATTAGAGTATGAATATAAATTATAAAGAAACATTTCAAATCAATAACAAAATCAGGAACACACACAAATTTAATTACCGTGTGTCCTAAAATGGACTGACTGATTTTAAAATTTAGCAAGGTTTTTTTTAACTGCGATTCCCGACTTTAGTTCCAAATAGCAACGGTAGATGGCGTAAAAAACAGTAGGCGCTGACATCCCAAAACAGAAATCATCCAGCATTGATGCGAAGGAAGGGGGTTAAAGATATGGAGTGGGGTCTCTAAGAAGAAGATTGTATTAGCGAATGGGTCCACTCTTTATATTTAACCTCCTTCCTTTGCATCAGAGCCGAGTGATTTCGGTTTTTGCCTCGTTTGAGTGCTACTGCTTGCAGCACCGTCTTCCGCTGCTATTTAGAACTAAAATGAGGAATCGCAGTTAAAAAACTGACATATTACATAACCCTCCAGCAAGAATTTTTGTAATAGTTGTTACACTCTATATAAAAAGGAATGACTATTCACTCCGGAAGAGTGAATAGTCACTCTATCGCAGAGTCAAAATACGCCATACCTCTTTAGAGAGACAATTCACTCTGAGCAAAAGGGAAATTTTTGATTCTCTGAAAGATTGAATAGTCACTCCTGGGAAATGAATATTCACTGTAAACAAGGGTGGATAATCACTCTTTCGGAGGAGTGACTATTCTTTCTTGCTAAAGGTGTGTGTTTTTCGCGCTTGGTAGGAGTGAATATAGTCTCTCTTTAATAAGAGTGAATGTTCATTTTTTATGGGGTCAATTATTTTTTTTATATTGCTTTTATGGACATTTTAAAAGAATCACATCTTTTACAGCATGCAATGAAAATAGATACAAGCGTGGTAAAGATTCACTGAAAAAAATGAGTAGATCGATGTACTCATATCGAATTGAGTATGTTTGGATCAAAAATAAACCTATTCTTTCTCAATTTTGAAACATCACATTTTATCAAACCCAAACAAAACGTTAATTTTTTACCCTGTAATGGTTTATTTTATTTATGGCGGCCTAAATGATGTTTATTAATGTGAATATTAAATTATGCACAGTATTTTAAAATAATTTAAAAGTTCTCGCAAATAATGCTCTTGTCATAAAAATATTCGATTTGGGTATCTTGCTAATAATTTTGCTTTTTTCTTAATAAATAATCAATTAAACGTTTCTTATTAATAATTTTGAACGGTAAATAAATGTCAGTGCATTTTTACTTTAATTTTTAGGTTCAGGGGGTCAGTACATTGTGATTCATATTTGAACACAACCATGGAATCAAAAATGAGTATAGGTGTTTCTCAATTTTGAATACATTTGGATCGGAGCTATTTTGAGTATGTGACGTATTTAAAATTCAGTACTTTTCACTCAATTTTGAGTATCCGTTTTTTTTCAGTGTTGGACTAAAATACTTTATTAGCAATGTTTATTTAATTCACAGTTTGTAACACTAATTGAACTTTTAAGGAAAAATTCTTGTTTTAAAATTTTTAATTTTTGTTTTAAATATAAAATCTTATCTTTTTACGCTATTTTGGAAAACCCTATTTTTCTAAAACATTTTTAATTTTTCCGCTAAAACCACAACTCACATCTTTTTTCAATAAGTTCTAAGCATGATTTAAACTGAACATTAAGAATGTGTAAGATTCTTTTTTATGTGTTGTGATCTGTCATCGTTTAATTAGATATGAACATGGAGTCTAGATTTTTATGTCCTGTGGAATATGTTTATATTTTTCTTTTAAACATATTTCTTAACTTAATCATAATTTCGAATTTTCTTCTGCTATTGCTGAAAAATGATATTAATACAACGCTTATTTATATAACGACATATGATAAGCCATATTTAATTTAAAATTTGTATTCCCGTATGTATTGTATTTTGGGAATATGAGCTAAATAGATTTCGCATGTTTTATAGGAAAAAATTGATCTAGGAAATAGTAAAAAGAAGGAAATATAAAAAGAAAGAAAATGGCTGCATGCGTACTGCTCTTATTATTTGAAAAATATTTTTAATGTAACAAGTACTTATTTATCTCTTTAAAATATATTCAATCTTATATAAGTGATGCTATGAACATTAAAAAATATACACTAAAGCAGTTTTATCTTTAAACTTCATTTCAGGCATAAAAAACACTTTATTTCAGTGCTTAAATATCATGTTTTGTTTTTTAGTGCCAATAATTACGTGTATCATAGCTGTTTAACTCATAATCCTAACATACAAATTCTACCAGGAATAAAAGATTAAAATTAAATAAGACTTGCCTTTCTTTCCATAAATAATCACTTTAATAGCATCCATATGTTTAATCCTAAAATGACTGACGCCATCTGAATCGGACGCTTATCTTAAAAAAAGCATCGTAGACTTGCTGTTCAATTCAGATTAGCTGATGAGTAATACGCATACATACCTTTAGAGATCGACAGAAAATTCGGTTTCCTTTTCGTCCCAAAATCTGAGTTGCGCCGAAAATTCCTTTTCGGCGACAATGCAGCCAAAAATTCAGCCGGACCGAAACTCGACCGAAACTATCTGTATTCTAGAAATCTCATTTCTTCCTTTGAAAATTTTCAGCATCACCCGTTGATTCGAGCTCAAATGAGACACTCTTTATTTATTGCTATTAACTTCACTGCGCATAATTATCCGTCGTCACAGACTCAAGATGGTTGCAAAAATAATAATGCAAGCAAAGCATATGTGACTCAACACTGAAGATACATTTCGCACGCTCGGGAAAAACTGCAGATAACAGTAATAGAAGTTTGAAACGGCAAAACTGTTTCGAATGCTCTTTGAGAACGTTTTAAATACATTTAATTCTATGTGAAGATAAGAAGTCCCATAAATATTCGCTTTAATAATATCCGTATATTTTATTTCTAAAATGGCAGACGTCTTTCTCTTATCTTAAAAAATCGTCATAGACAAGACTGTTCTGATTGGCTGATTAGTAATACCCATACAATACTCATTCCTGCTTAGAGTGAATCGTCACTCTTTCAGAGCAGTGACTATTCACTCTTGAAAAGGAGTGCGTTTTAGTACGTAATTGCCAAGGTTATATTATGTAATGGAGTTTTTGAAAATTAAGAAGTGACATATTTTGGTGCTATTCATTATTTTACTCCATATATTGGTTCAAAGTTCAACGGAAATTTTTTTTTAAGTGTATAATGTCAGTCTTTCCCTCGAGATATTTCTCTCTCGACAACGGAGTGACATACTTCATTCTCGACAATGGAGTGAAATGTATCCCTCCTTTCTAGGGAGTTGAAAATTCCACTCTTTAAGGAGTGTATTTTTATAAAATTCACTCCAGAAAGAGTGAAAATGCCTGTCACTCTTTCAAAGAATTTATCGTGAGCCACCGACCTGGGGCTATTATGGTTCGTATTAGCCCCAGGTCGGTGGCTCACGATAAATATTCCATCTTGTGCTGCGTTTGTAGCCTTGCCAACATATAATAGTGAGAAAATTTCCGAGCTGTGTATCGTTCCAAGTGGTTTAGTCAGTAGAACGTCAGTGCGCTATACTGATGGCCCGGGTTCGAGCCCCGGCTTGGAATCTTTTTCACTATGTTGGACTTCGCGCCTCTTAAGCAATTACTTTGAAATTTGATTTTCATTTGAAATAGCATATGAAATTTTGAAAAAAAAAATGAGTAACCAGATTTTGAACTATGAATTGGAACCAAAGAACGTCTACGGGGCGTAAACCTGGCCAAAAACGAAAAATGATTAATATATATAAGAATAAATAATGAATAAATGACCAAAAACACTCTTTAATTGGAAATAAGGATTATTTACTGAGAACAGAAAAACCTATTAATATTAATCTCTCTATAACGGAATCGCGTCTATAAAGTTCCGTATGAATATTAATTAAAAAAAAAGTTGAATGATAGATAAACAAATGGCTTCTGAAATAATAAAGACTAATTTAAGAAGTGATATTCAATGCAAATAAATACTACTCGTTAAATTTCGTAAAGCATGGGACAATTAAAGCTGTATATTACGGAATCTAGTAGTAAAAGGGAACACCATAAAATATATAGTCCAAAAAAACCCTTCAAAATATATACAAAAAACACTTTAATTGCTTAAAAGACGTCAGATATCAATAAAAAACATTAAAATATTGACACGTTTCAATTGATTAGCAGAACACATAAAAAAAAACACAAACTCAATATACATCCTCTAATCCGGCACGTTCGATACTTGAAGCATGCTGGATTACGAAATTTTCCGGATTACAAGATGAATGTCGGAAAAAACGCGTATAAGATAGAATTATACAAAAACGACAATAAAGCATGTTTTTTATTCTTTAAACATCTTGAATAGAATAAAAAAATTCTCAAAAATGTAAAGTACAACATATGTACACGACTACAAAATGAAAACGTGTACTGTAGAATAGGCCTGTAGAATAGGCCTACTCGTAGAAGACGTTTTAAACAAATCTCGACTATCATCTTGTTTTATAGTAGTATCGTCTTTTCTTTTTTTTTTTTAGGAAGTCATTCCGTATGATGTGGAGTTTCATAATTTCTGCATCGGTGAACGAACTGCTGCGCTCAGAAGAAACTTGAGAATGCATTCAAGGCATCAGCTGCTTGATTCCAACTGATGCTGTTTGTCTCATCCACATCATCATCATAAGTGTTAACGTCTTTGGGCTCTTAGATTTATAGTACTCTGAATAATGCCCTCATCTGTCAAAATTTCCTTTGTCAGTTCATCAAAATCTGCTTCAAACCTCTCTTTATTACTTCCCTATTCAGTTGAGACATGGATTCTCTATAGGCAAACAACATACAACACCTTCTATCTCATCGTCAACTGTATTGCTTTCAGTAACTTCAAAGTTTCCGTCTATTATTTCAGGCCAAAGTTTAAGGCTGCATATACACGCTTGTTTTGCCATCCTTCAACAGTTTTCGTGGAAATCTTTTGTTCTGGACCCTTCTGTAGTTTATTCACAAAAGAATGAGGGGAATCAACAATGGGTCAGGAAATAAGGAGCTCAACTCTACTTGAAGGAAAGCTGCGAATGGACCATCCTTCTAACCGTTATCAGTGTCGGCGTCTTTTCTTGTAGCCACGCGGTGTTTTTGATCTTTAATGACTTTAAAAGGAAAGGGACTGATGTCCTGCAAAAGAGGAACCTTTCCTTCAAGTAGAGTTCAGCTCATTATCTCCTGACTCACTATTGATTCCCCTCATTCTTTTGCGAATAAGCCGCAGAAGGGTCCAGAACAAAAGATTTCCATGAAAACTGGAGAAAGATGGCAAAACAAGCGTTTGCACGGAGCCTTAAGCTGCGAACGGACCATCCTTCTAACTGTTATCAGTGTGGGCATCGTTTTTTTGTGGCCACGCGGTGTCTTTGATTTTTAATGAATTTAGAAGGAAAGGGACTGATGTCCCGCAAAAGAGGAATCTTTCTTTCAAGTAGAGTTGAGCTCCTTATCTCCTGAACCATTGTTGGTTCCCCTCATTCTTTTGTGAATAAACCGCAGATAGGTTCAGAAGAAAAGATTTCCACGAAAACAGGAGAAGGTTGTTAAACAAGCGTCTGTATGCAGCCTTACGCCATGACTTTTACAAAGTTTTCTGTTTCATTCCTCATTCTAAAGTTCCATCAGATTATTTTACATAAACATCAGAAGTGATTAAACAAGGAATACTATTTTTTTTTTTCGAAATTCGCGGCGGATTATCCAGAATGCCGGGCCTTAGGATATCGGATTAGAGGATATTTACTGTACAATGTACATAAAATACTGGAATGCGATATCAGTCTCTATTATAAAGTGAAGATACAATGCCCTCTATATTTTCAACACTGCCCGTTGCTCCATCTATAGTCCGTTTCCCAGAATTCTTCAACCATTCAACCCAAATATTCGGAATACGAAATGACAACGCATCATTACATACTTTTGAACCTCTTATATATATATTTCAATCGATTCCGTTATAAATAGTTGTAATGTAAATGAAAATCAGATCTATCAATAAATTTGCTTTCATGGAATAGGATGTTGATATTCTCTTTTGTATTAAATATTGACAAGGCTCGTTTCCCCTATTATATTTTACATCTGCAACACAACTAATACTGAATTTCCTTTGGGTCATACCTACATAATAGTTTATAACCCCCCTTCCTCACACTCCTTAATAAAGGTAATAATATATACTCCTGAAAGGGCAATGTTGAAAGTATGGAGGGCGTTGTATCTTCACTTTATAATAGAGACTGATCTCGAATTCCAGTGTTTTATGTACATTGTATATATATATATATTTTATATGTTCTGATGATGATTGGGTGAATCAATTAAAACATGTCAATATTTTAATGTTTTTTATTGATATCTGACGTCTTTTAAACAATTTAAGCATTTTTACTATATATTTCAAAGTTTCTTTCTTTCTTTATATATATATAATAATGGATGTTGATTCGATACTTTTATATGTATAATAGTGTAGTTATAATTATCTATTTATCAATTCATATAAAATTTATTCATATTCATTAATATTTAATAAAGTTAACGATTAACTTGTATTTAATTTTTAGCCTACTCAGGACAATATCATATTAATTTCTAATAGTATACTATCTTAAATGAGAATAAAATGCATAATGAGTGTATTTGTTATACCTAATGTATGACAGTATGGATTTTAATTTGGTATTTTTTTTTTTGTTGTTGTTGTTATTTTCCTCTATCCTTTTTTATTTTGTTTCATTTTGAACTTAATTGGTGTTCAATGGTATATTTCCCGGTTTTCTGTGTGTGGTAATCCCAAATTCATACTCTTTAGCTTTTTTATGGCTAATATGAAGATGAAACCACACACTTTATTTATGGAACTTTAGGCATTTGGGACATGAAGATTCTGTCAAAGTTCTACAAATATCCCTTTTTCTTTTTCTGCTCATTTTATTTATTTATTTAATTATTTTTTATGTTTGATGGTAATTTGTATTGATTTTTAATGGTCATATATATAACGTCATTTTATTCATAATTTCAGTTTTTGTTGGTGGTCGGTAATGTTTATTTAATGGTTATATATATATATATATATATATATATATATTATGGTGTTACTATTAATGGAAGTAAATTAAGACCTTTTTTTTTATAGTTGATCTAATATTTGGTAAAAGGGAAATTATTCATGTCTTGAAAAGATAAAAGAGTAAAAAATATGCGATTAAAACACTGTTATTTATATAAATACTTAATTTATTAAATACAGTAAAACCTGTGAGTACGGATCGTGCTAATAATGAAAACTCCACTTACACAAAAAATAATCAAGTCTGATAAATAATAATTAAAAAAATGAATAAACGATTATTCAAACGAGTTTTATTTGAGATAAATACTTGAATATACTGAATGCATTCAAATCTGCTGAGACGAAACGGTATTTAAAAAGATGCTCTGTTTGCTAATTAAGTTTTCCCCCCAGCTACTAAGAATTGCAATTTGGGAGAGCATTAAAGCTTTCAACGACTAACGAAGTCTCTGATTTGTTTATCTAATTAGATCCTGGTAGAGTCTTCGATTGTTTTCGCTTTGTTATTTTGAAATATCGATTATGAATCGTAAGTATATCAATAACTGTATCGTAAAATTTATCTGAATTTAACCCTTAAATGCCTGATTTTCCAAAATCACTTTTTAATAATGTTTTTCGGCTTTCATTTTTTAAATAAATCATAGGAAAAATACTTTAAAAAATCATATTTTGTTTTAAGTATATGGTTTACGGTTAAAAAACAGTTTGTTACTAATCGGCAATACTGGTCTTTAATTGAAAAAATAATCTTCGCTGATAAAATTCTATAATATTAAACACACAAGATTTTCAGAACTATCATAAGAAATAAATTTTACTTGCTCACGGTAAAACAAAATAGGGTATTTCGCAAGCTTCCAAACAAAACAAAAAAACATGTAGCAATATTTGAAAAAATAAATCTATCTTTATTCTTAAACAGCACGAGTGCTGCCATCTACATGTTGAAAATCTATTTAATAATATTTTCAGAATGTATTTTATTGGCAACATTAGGAGTTATAGCTTAAATATTATTCAATAGTATTTTAGAAGCCTAAATTAGGTATGTTGCCGAAAAGCAACACCCGGCATTTAAGGGTTAAAATATACCGTAGCAAATAAGATCAGTTGGTTGAATTGTAACTTAAAATTTAGAAGAGATTGTTTTAACTGTAATTCTTTGTTATTGATTTTCTTTAAAATGACCCAGTCTTATGAATATGATACTGTGAAATAGACAATATTTATAAATAAAAATATGTCAGATATGTCTCCAATCCGCCTCGATAAATAAATTTGAAATTGGTTTCGATAAATAACTTTGAAATTTGGCACGAAACATGATAATGATATTTACATCGTTCATTTTTTAAAATATTGAAATTCGATTTTTTTTTCATATTGAAACTAGTGCACAATGTACTGCTTGAAAAAAAAAAGTTGACAAAAAATTTCAACTGTCAGACTTGCTGGATTCAAATTTTTTAGTAAAAACAACAACACAAATACATTATTTGAGAAAGACCCATAAATCTTCTTATCAAGCACTTTCAGACTCTTTAAAAAAATGTTGTTTATTTCAGATAAATTTTCTGTTACATTGCCTTAAAATTAATCCTAAACCAAACCTATTTTTTTATATTTTATTTCTTTCTGGTCTTTTAATTCCACATATTAGAATTTTTTTCCCCAAAAAACATTATGGTACAGGGAGAAAAGTAAATCCAGCGATCATTTACACTGTGTTGTACCGTAAACACATTTGTCTTCTAAATCAAAAAGCACCTTTAATCTCTTCAGCCCAGACCACGCATTTTCTAGGTTAAATGTTTTTTTTTTTCTTTCTTTTTTTTTTTTTTTTTTTTTTTTTTTTTTTGGTAGTTTATAAGCTGTACAAAAAAGATAAAATTTCTTTATATAGGAAATTATAGAGTAAGTTCGGGAATTGTGAAATACCATTTACATTTTTATTTCTAAATCAACGTAAAAGGAATTGAGATACATTAAAGGTTAATAAAGAACAAACTTTCACAATTTCTTAACACAATTTTTAATGCGTTTAATCGGACCGTGAAGCTTTATTTGAGCAAACGTCGACATTTCTTTATGTGTGTAATTATTATTCTCCAATTTGCACTACGTCATTCGTGGAAAACCGCATGCAGATGCGATTATTTTACGCAAGGATAGAAGTGTTTTAATTTTGTTCACAAACAATTTTTGGGCCTTTTAATATACTTCAAATCTGTTTTTCTCAAAACTGATGTTTCAGTTTTTATTTTTTTCATTTTTGAAATGGTCCTTGCTACTTAATTTTTTATCAAAATTCATGAAATTGATAAGGCAGAGTCCTGATATTGCTTCAAAAGAAACTGTGTATGCATTTTAAAATTCGACTTCATTACGATAATTAAATTTGATTTTAAACTTACTATACACTCTAAATAAAAAGGAGTGACTATTCACTCCGGAGGAGTGAATAGTCACTCTATCGCAGAGTCAAAATATGCCCAACCTCTTTAGAGTGACTATTCACTCTGAGCAAAAGTGAAATTTTTGACTCTCTGAAAGAGTGAATAGTCACTCCTGGAAAGTGAATATTCACTCTATACAGGGGTGGATAATCACTTTTTCGGAGGAGTGACTATTCACTCTTGCTAAAGGAGTGCGGTTTTTCACCCCTGGTAGGAGTGAATAGTCACTAGTCACTCTTTCATAAAAGTGAATGTTCATTTTTTAATGTAGTCTTTTTTTTTTTTTTTTTTTTTTTTTTTTGCTTCTATGGTCATTTTAAAAGAATCACATCTTTTACAGCATGCAATGAAAATAGATACAAGCGTAATAAAGATTGGAATAAAATACTTTATTAGCAATATTTATTTAATTCATGGTTTGTAACACTAATTGAACTTTTAGGGAAAAATTCAGTTAAAGTTACATACGAATTTAAATTAGATTACTAATAGCAATAAACTAAAATATTGTATTCCAATCCTTTTTTTGTATTCCTTTGTGTTTGCTTTTATTGCATGCCCTATAAAGATATTACTTTTAAAGTTTTATTAATAACTTTTTAAAACAGCGGATGTTATATGTTTAACAATGTTTGATTTGATTTTAATTTTTGTTTTAAATATAAAACCGTACTTTTTCTTTAAATTATTGCTATTTTTGCAAAGTCCTATTGTTCTAAAATATTTTTAATTTTTCCATTTAAAAAACAAAACTTATAAACTCACATCTTTTTTAAATAAGTTCTAAGCATGATTTAAATATTAAGAATGTATATATATATATTATCCGCTGTCATTTGCTTTTGTTTTATTTAATATGAACATGGAGTCTAAAGTTAAACTTATAAGTTCTCTGGAATATGTATATATTTTTCTTTTAAACATATTCCTTAACTTAATCATGATTTCTAATTTTCGTCCGTCATTGCTGAAAAATGAAATTAATACAATACTTATTAATGAAATGACGCGATAAGCCATGTTTAATTTAATTTTTTTATTCGCGTAGATATTGTATTTTGTGAATATGAGCAAAATAGATTTTATATGTTTTATAGGAAAAGATTGACCTCGGAAATAGAAACAAGTTGGAAATTGCTCGTCAAACGTGGCAAATGAGGTGCGTTCGTACTATAACTAATTTTATAAATATTTTTTGCACCGCATATTGTGCTGAATGTATATTTTGGTGAACTTTATAAGTGCATATCAATTTCATTCTGTTCAAAAGACTGTAACATCATTAAAATGCACTTGAAATAATTTTTTCCCATTGACCTTAAAGTTAACGGAAAGCTTTTGACTCCCTGTAATTAAACTGTACATCCGATTTTCATAAAATTTGAAACGACTCGACAAAATTTTGCAACAATTAAATAGGGTAGATGTGCCAGTAATGGACACTCTTAAGGAATTTCTTTTAAAATTATTTTTTTATTAATAGTTATAATTATTACATTCCAGTTTTTTCAATATTATATTAATCTATCAACAATATTTAACCATTCTTATAGTCTCATTTCCCAATGTGAATCGAAATTTAATTTTAAATAACAGAAATATACCAAAACACCCAAAAGCCCAGTAATGGACACCCTCTGGCCCAGTAACGGACACCCCATAAAAAGTAATAAATATAATTGTTTTTATGACTGTATTTAGAACCAGAATTTAATGAAAACATACTAATGAAACAAAATGGTTATTTTCAAATAAATTTAACAATAAGGATACCAGTAATTAATAAAAAAAATTGTGATGATCATTTACTGTTTGCATCAATTATTGTAATTATTAGACGATCAATGTTTTAATTATTTTAGATGGATAGTTTAAAATACTAAATATCAGGCAATTACAGCTATTAAATTATTGAAACAGTGGGGGATTTAAAAGGTAATAATAATAAAAAAAAGTTTTGGGGTGTTAGTGATGTTTAGTTTTGTCTCGCTATTTTAAAAAATTAATCTTCCAGAGACTACTTGATATATCATTTATAATAATTAATATTGCAAATATGAAAGAAATGATATTGTGAGTTGAATATTTTAAATGATAAGTAAAATAATTTCAAAATAAAACTGTAGAACTGATGTTTGGGGCCACTGATCTGCAGATTTACCAGTTTCATGAATATTGCCTATAAATTAAGGAATATTACTTTTTTTTCCTTCTTTTTTTTTCAGATAAGAATAACCAAACATTTAACACAGAAAATAGATTTTTAATAGCTTCTGTAACTTAATTGCTTTTATTTAAAAGGAGAGGTATTAAGTCCTATGAGCCCGTCTTTGGCTGTGCTCTTAAACAATATTTTCTACTACCTAGCTGGTTTGATTGCCAGATTTTAAAATAGCAAAGTATATATACATAAAAAAAGAATAAAATATTGAAATTTTATTAATCGCATAAACTAACTTAAAAGCAGCTATTTAAAAAGTTTCTGTGGAAAAGGACTAATTAACCATTCTAGTAATAGACACCCTCTCTCAAAACCTTAAAAATAAATGAAATTTCGTAAATGACCGTTAGTATATAAAAGTCTAAGTTTTCTATTGCTACTCAAACAAAAGCATTCAAATTTTGCAAGAAAATAAATAATATATAAATTAATTAAACGAAGCCAGCTCTTAGCCTCTTCATTAAGATTTTCACAGAAAAACAGCAAAACTTTGAAACATTATTTTCTACTTCCTAATTGGTTTGATTAAAAGTGTCAACAATAACCCAGTTTTACAAAACATGCAAGGGGAAATTATAAAAAAATTAATTAAAGTTAAATATTTATTACTTATTTTTTTATGAACCCAAAACATCAAAGGGTGACCATTACTGGCACATCTGCCCTATTTAAAGTTTCAGACCATTCGGAAGGCAGTAACAACATTAAAATGCACTTGCAATAATTTTTCCCATTGGCCGTAATGTAACAGAAAAATTTGACTGTCCCTGTAATTAAACTATACCTCCGATTTTCATAAAATTTGAAATGACGCGACAGAATTATACAACAATTATATATTTTAAATTTCAAACGATTCGGTTGGGTAGTTTTTGCGCTATTATATGCGGGCAGATGGACAGACAGACGGACTGAACGACGACTATAGGTGCTACGTATTTATATAACTACGAACGCATCTAAAAAGCGATTTTTATTTTTTTATATCATTAAATAGTTTAAACTTTTGTCTTTCCAACGATGTGTCACACATGTTTATATATATAAAAAATAAGTGTTGAAATTATTCATTCTTTCTAAGAGTACTTCACAGCTTAATGGCAATAAATCTTTAATCGACTTTTTCTCAAAACTTGGATTTTTCATGTTTATGTTCCTTTTTTAGGTGCGTTCGTAATTATATAAATACGTAGCCCCTATATTCGTCGTTTAGTCTGTCTGTCAGTGTTGATTTCAGGGGGTGGCCCGGAGGGGGGGGGGGGGCATTTCCTCTCCGGAAGATTTGAGATTTTGTGTTTTCAATGGTCAAAAAGTGCAATTCCCCCCCCCCCCGGAACTCTATAATGTTCCCCCCCCCCCCCTCCGGAACCACAGAAATCTCTCCCGGAGATAAGGGTCTGAATTCAACACCCGCATATAACAGAGCAAAAACTACCCAACCGAATGGTCTGAAATTTTAAATATATGTAATTGTTGCAAACTTTTGTCGAGTCATTTCAAATTTCATAAAAATCGGATGTATAGTTTAATTACAGGGACAGTCAAAAGTTTTCCGTTACATTACGGCCAATGGGAATAAATTATTGCAAGTACATTTTAATGATGTTACAGCCTTCCGAATGATCTAAAATTTTAAATATATATTTGTTGCAAAATTTTGTAGACTCATTTCAAATTTCAGGAAAATCGGATGCATAGTTTAATTACAAGGACAGTCAAAGGTTTTCCGTTACATGACGGCCAATGGGGAAAAAAAATATTTTAAGTGCATTTTAATGATGTTACAGCCTTTCAGAACAGAATGAAATGGATATGCACTTATGTATTGCACTAAAATATACATTCAGTATAATATGCGGTGCAAAAAATATTTCTAAAACTAGTTATAGTACGAACGCACCTCATTTGCCACGTTTGGTGAGCAATTTCCAACTTGTTTCAATATCTATTAAATATAAGAACTCAGATTTTTTTTTAATACTTATACTATGTTATATTGTATACACAGGGATTTAATGATTTGTTGAGAATTATTTATTTTAGGCAGTGAAATCTTACCAAAAAGTGCTAATTTAAAAATGACTTTCAATAAATAATTAATAATTTTGAATTTTACTTAAAACGAAAATGGTCTGTTAAAATACGTAAAACATGTTATTCAAACTACTCTAAAAAATCTAGACCTCTATCTTTCACCATTTCTGAGAAAAATGTACATAAAGTTGGTGAATTTAACATGGCGGACATACGGCTTTCCAGGTCCCCTTAAAACAATTACATTTCAGTCCGCTACATGAAGAAATCTCACAATCACTTTAGAACGAAAATGGTCAGTTAAAAAACGTAAAGAATGTTATTCAAACTACTCTAAAAAATCTAGACCTCTATCTTTCACCATTTCTGAGAAAAAGGTACATAAAGTTGGTGAATTTAACATGGCGGAGATACGGCTTTCCCGGTCCCCTTAAAACAATTACATTTCAGATCGCTACATGAAGAAATCTCACAATCACTTATGAATACTCCACGATCAATCTTTTGCTATACAAACATACAACTATTTAGCTCATAATCTGGACATTCCACATATCTACACAGATAAATGCTTAAAATTAAACAAGACTTACCTTCATTTTATGTATTCCAAAGAATAATTTTAATGATATCCTAATCTTAAAATGGCGGACGAAAAAGTGATCATTTTTCTTATCTTTAAAGGGTGTCGTCGCCTTGCTTCTCTGATTGGTTGATAAGCAATGCACACGTAAGTCACTCTTCTTTCAGGAGTGAGACATCTCACTCCTTTCTAGAGAGTGGAAAACTTCACTCTTTAAGGAGTGTATTTTTATAAAACTCACTCCAAAAAGAGTAAAAATGCCTGTCACTCTTTCAAAAAGTGAACTTTTCACTCCTCCCAATTTTAGAGTGTAAGATAGAATTTTGATGAAAATCGATATGGAATTCGGAAAAATATCTCTAAAAAATTAACTACACTGATCAAAACAATTAAAGGATATTTGAAGTTTTATATAAAATAAAGATATAAACGAAATTTTTTTTGCCGAAAATAGAAGAAGAGAATCACAAATGCAAATTTTTCTGGTTTTCAAACTGTGGAGTATGCAAATTTTGAGTTCGACGTCAAAAACGTCGCTTCAGAGGCAGCGAATGAAATTTGACTTTCAACTGGATAAAAGAGAATGAAGACAAGGATGATCGGCATTCAGTGATTGCTTTGTTTGATGAGTACGATGTCTCAGCGAAGTCATTGGACAGATTCAGAAGCTTTGAGAACTGTTGGTAGGTTAGAAGGGGGCCAAACTCAAGCCGAAGTAGCGCAAGCCATTGGAGTGTCACAAAGTGTCATTTCCAGGATCTGGAACCGTTTTTTGGAGAGTGGATGTGCAGGCCGAAGACCAGGGCAAGGTCGTAGACGGGCAACAACGCCCAATGAAGATCGGTATTTAGCGTTAACAGCTCGGAGACACCGAACCATGAACGCTACTCTTCTCCAACAACACCTTCGCTCGGCTACAGGCACCACGATTTCAACTCAGACTGTCCGAAACCGGCTCCATGCTGTAGGTCTGTATGCTCGCCGACCGATGGTATGTGTTAGATTAACATCAAGGCATCGTCGCGACCGCAGGGAGTGGGCAACCGAGCATGTCAACTGGAGGAGAAATGAATGGAGCAATATTCTGTTTTCTGACGAGTCCCGTTTTTCTGTGCATCCGGATAATAGGCGTATTTTCATCTGGAGGGACAGTGGCAGTAGGAATAATCCTGCGTTCGTGCACGAAAGTGTCAGATTTGGCGGTGGAGGAGTGTTGGTGTATGGTGGCATCTCCATTGACGGGCGCACTGACCTCTACATCATTCGAGATGGAGCTCTGACTGGTCGCCGATATAGGGATGAGATCCTCAGACCTATTGTAGTCCCTTACGCTGCAGCAATCGGAGATAATTTCATTTTAATGGACGATAACTGCAGGCCACATCGTGCAAACCCTGTGGAGGATTTCCTTTTCGAGGAAAGAATCGTTCGAATGGAATGGCCAGCGTGTTCTCCAGACATGAATCCAATCGAGCACGTTTGGGACGCTCTAGGAAGACGAGTTTCTGGCCTCCAACAACCCCCACAAACTCTCCAAGAACTGGAAAGAGCTCTTCTGGAAGAGTGGGGTAGAATACCCCAACTCGTCATTAATAGCCTCATTGAGTCCATGCCTCAAAGGTGTTCAACGTTGCTGGCCGCCCGTGGAAACCATACCCCCTACTGAAAATGATTTTCTTTGAAGAAAACACCTTTACTTATTCTTTTTTTCTCATATGCACAAATTGTGTTTTTTTCCTTTAGTACACAAATGCGCAATAAAATGCATTTTTTTCTGCCAAAAATGTGTAATTTATTCTCATATAACCTAATATGTCTGTCGACCATGTATCAATCAGCTAAACAGTTTATCAGATATAAAATCCACCTAAAACTGCAATATCCTTTAATTGTTTTGAGCAGTGTATTTAAGGAATTAAAAAATTGATACACAGATTTGTTTGCAATGGAGGTTTATGTGGTTAAAATCCAAAATCGAGGAAATACCTAAAAAATTAAGACGCAAGGTGCAATTTAAAATTTCTTTTTAAAAGATCTTAAAATTATAATAATATTGGAAATGTCTTTTAAGATGTTATATACTTATGGTGAAATGTATATTTTCACAAAATTTAAAATCTCTATTGTGAAAATTAAAAAGAAAAATTTTTAACGCCCTCTGTCCCCTTAAAGAAGAAGAATATTACATAATAATATTTAGCTTTTTAAAAAAGTTCACTTTTCGGGTAATTGCAACCAGTCGAGTAATATTGTATAGGGTCATAAGAAATATTAAAATTGTAAGAAAAGCCAGGATTTGTAAAAATAACCAAAAATATTTAATAAGTAAACCTTAGTACATCATCTATAAATCATGAGATTCTTTGAAAAAATCTGCTTGTTTTAATTTTTTTAAAATCACGAATGTAATCCCACCTCTTCCACGCTCTGAATATTTCCCATTGCAAAACAAGCACACTTCATATTCCTCACCTGCTGTGCAACCCGATAAAAAGCCTATCTCAAACTATACGTCGCACAGTGGAGTACAGTAAAACCTCCCTAAAGCGACCACGTTCCGTTCCAATAAAAATGGGTCGCTCCGAGAGGAGGTCTCTTAATGGAGGTCATGTTTAAGTCTAGATTTTAAATGTTGAAAAAAGGTAACAATTAATGTTACTAAAATTTATTTTTCACATTAGGAAAAAATATAAAAATTTAAGTGTCAAAGCAAAAGTTAATTACATAAGTTAATGACTGCAGAGTTTAAAAAATGAATAGATTGACATTTGCTTTGATTTTACGGTTTTATCTTTTATAACTTTTATTTCCAAGTCCTTTCGAAGCTCAGTAAATAAATGCATTTTTTTTCTTTTTTTTTGAGGAACAAATAATGACGATTTCATTAATGTATCTATTTCTTTTAGAGTTTCTTGGCAGAATACGGCCAGGGAGTTTATTGATCGTCATTCTTAATTTGTCATCAGAGTTAAATCCATTGCCTAAAAAGGCTGAAAGGGGCTTAAACACTTAAAAGTTACCGGGATTTTAAAAAAAATCTAAACTTAGTTTACAAGTTTGATGAATAATGCGCTCTCCGGAATTATTTTTCTAATAAAACCTTTTTCAAGCGACCAGGAAAAAATGGAATTTGTTTCATTTTCTTCAAAGAAAACGGTCGCTCATGGAGGGGTTTCCACTGGGAGGGTCTCTGAATGGAGGTAAAATTAGTATTGAACCTATGGGAATAAATTTTGTTCCATGAAAAAATTATCGTTCAGGGAGGTGGTCGCACAAGGAGGTTTCACTGTGTTTGACCCAAAAACCTGGCCAAAAAAGCAAAAATTAAAAATTCATCAAGAATTGTAAAAATCCTATTTTTTAATAGTTGACAAATGTCCGCGTCGATCAATGTCTATTTGAGGAACCTGAGCCATATGCGGTGGCTCCAGGCCTCAGTTAATGTAAAAACTTCTTTGAAAGAAGACATGATTTTTTGTTGTTTTTTTGCACTGTTGTTACTTTTAAATGTAATTTTTTGTGGCTGAATGAATTGTTGAACTGAAATAGAATAACGCTAACATGTTTAATAAAGGTCAGACCTTAGTGTTAAACTGTGTGTTAAATTAAATAGTCTAGATTTGAATATAATAAAAGAACATTACATTTGTAAAAGGGGTATTTTTAAAGGGTTTTTGGCTCTAGTTTAAACATACTGAAAGCTCTTTAAAAGTGTGCCGGACTTTTCCGGGCCATTTTTGAACTATAATTGTATTGGTTATAGTTCTGAGTGCCAATTTCACAAAAAAAAAAAAAAAATTCGCATATTGTTGCCATTTTTTATATAATTTTTTTTCGGAGGGACTACTTAGATCCCATTTTTTTCAGAAACCGAATTGAAGAGATAAAAACTATATTTTTACTATTGTATTGCAGGTTTTTAGCTTACAGGATATTGCCTGAGAGCTTTTGCTCCTACAGATTCTGTGTGCATGCATGTACGTACGTATGTAGGTACGTACATACGTACGCAACTCGATACCTCTTGATAGAAATATCAGATTGGCTTCAAATTGTAAGAACTTATTTACTGAAAAAAGTTTATCCAATTAGTATCCGTGGCTCATAGGTAGAAAATAAGGGAAGAAATGATGAAAATGGAGAAGTCTGGAATATTCGCAGAAATGATTAAAAGGCTGTAAGTAATACTGGAAGTCATAACAAGTGGGCATCGCATTGACAAAAAAAAGTTCCAAACATCTGCTGATGAAACAGCAAGACTGTAGGTGAACCTTTATAATTGGTATCCCCATCGTTCCAACAATGCACAAAGTTTTATTCATGGTGACACTGTAATTAAGAAAGCTGTCGTATCCATTGGAAAACGGTCAGAAGAAGCTGCCGATGCCAGAAACAAACACTTTAGACAGTACCGTACAAAGCACTCAAGAAAGTGCAAGAAGTTCGAAATAGAGAAGTTTGCAATAGAGATGTTCCAAATTGGCTTTTTTTAAGCACTGATCCTTTTATAAACTGCTCTAGACAAAAACCAAGGGGAAAGAGCAAGCCATACAGTAGCAAGACCCTACAACTTCTTCTTCCAGCTAGGTCTGATGATAGTCCTAATAAAAGCCAAGGAGAGTGTGATGAAGAAGATAAAAAACAGAGTTCTGAAGAATCAGATTGAAACTCGTAATCTATTAAATACACTGAAAAACCAGCATCTCTATACTGTAGAGACTCCACTTTATTAAATGTAACTTTATCAAATGCAAATAAATCTTTATTAAATGTAAATTAAATGTAAATAATAAATTTTATAGATAGTGCAATTAAATACATTTAATTAAACATTACTAGTAAATAAAACATTCTATCAACAATTACTTTTTCTTTTAAACAGTAAACATTTAAGGCTGCAAGTCACTCAACTTCCAAACTCCCTTCGGTAATGTTAAGTCTATAAGCATGTGATGTATTCGCATTTTTATAATATCTACTTAGTAAATTAATATTTTAACTTCTTTTTTCTTTGTGCTCTTCTTAAAGATATGTCTTTTTTTTTTTTACTTAATTGTCAAGATATTTATAAAATGTATACTTATTATTGTGTGAAGTGTTAAAATCTTACTTACACTTCGTCAGCTTTTAAGATATAAAATATTAAATTAAGCTATGGATTTGTATGTATACTACATAGTACGCTAAAAGTTAGTTCAGTGAAACACATAGCATAGTTAAAAATTTCCATTCAGCCATTTCCATGAGTAAACGGAAATATACTTGAGGTCTTTTGTGCAGCCCTGTATATGATCTATAGAATGTATCCGCACCAAGTAATATTTGAAAAAAAAATAGTTGAATTTAAAAACGCATATCACAACTACAAACGCACTTCCAGCAATTGTTGGTCATAGACTTCAATAGTTAAAAATATTCTTCAGCCGAATTCTTTTGTGTGCCCCTGTAAATAAATGGCATATTCTATGCATACCATATTCTACAATAAGTGTTTTGGTACACCTCAGTGATGTATATAAATTTCAGTACGTTTAAAATAGTGTGATATCATTAAAATACAGAGCAAACGATTTCTTCCCATAGACAATAATGTAAGGGAATTATTTTGGGTGTCGCTGTGAATGAACCGTAAATGCTATAGACTTCATTTACAGTACCAAACATGCCATAGTGATACCCAATAATATCTAAGAATTTCAAGGCAATTGGGCTATCTTTACATAGAAAAATATTTTTGGTCAGGATTTCGGGTCAAATACTCAACTGTGCGTCGCATTGGAATGAATGTTCATCATCTAGATTCGTCTTGAAGCAGATGTTTAGAATGTACACCCCATACTGAAAAAAAAACCTAACTCGTGAATAAATTAGCATAGAGATAAACCGACTAACACAGCAATAAATATAGCTGTTCACCTTAATACTGAACTGGATTAACTGTACTAACAAAGAGGTTTTATATTTAATACGAATTTTGTAAAACTTACCTGCAAAAAACAGCAACAATGGAGAATAAATTTTGATTGCACCGCGTTACTCCACCAACAGATATCCAGATAAAATTAATCTATATTGTAATTAATTTATAATATAGATACCTAACACATCTTTGGCGCAAACAATAGTTGGCTGGATCAAATGGATATTCTTGAAATTCATTCACCGTCGTTTTCCATAAAACTTTCTCTGTTTTTGACAAATTAAATAGCAATAAAAAATACAATAATTTGTTTTTAATTTTAATTATTAAAATTTTGTCATTGCTTGAAATTTTATTCGTTGCATACACTGTAAAAAAAAAATCTGTAAAGTTACTAAAGTTTTTCTAGGAAACTGGGATTTCTAGAACATTTTATGTAACGGCAACAAAAAAAATTCCTGTAAGAGCGTCTGTTGCAGGAATTTTTCTTGTTGCCGTTACATAAAAAGTTCTAGGAATCCCAGTGTCCTAGAGAAACTTTTGCAACTTTACAGATTTTTTTTTTTTTTTTTTTTTTTTTGTACAGTGTAAGAGAAAAAATTTTAGTTTAATGTTTGATGTTATCTTTCTCTCACAGAAATGTATTGATCCAACACACATAGATAAACTGGGAGAGAAAGAAGAGAACGGATAAAACTATACTTTCATACTTCCCCTTCTGATTATAAGTATTTAATCCTCCAAATTAAAAAATATTTAACGGTTCTAAATATAAATACTTTCGATATAAGCCTTGTGTAACAAAAGAGCAGTTCTACACTGTAAAAAAAAAAAAAAAAAAAAAAAAAAAAATCTGTAGTTCTACAGATGTAAAGTTTACATGCTTACTAAACTTCCATCTGTAACTGTACAAAAAAAGCTGCAAATCTACAAAACTAGTTTTTGTAAAGCTACAGAAATCAGTAACTTTACAAATGAATCTGCTAAAATTACCGTAATCTTAGTAAAATTTTATCTGTAACCCTAATTGCAGTTACATGAAAAGTTCTAGGTATCCCAGTTTCCTAAAAAATTCTTAGTAACCTTACAGATTTTTTGATTTTCGGCGCAAAAG
Organism: Maratus speciosus; assembly: GCA_963932465.1. Taxonomy (NCBI): domain Eukaryota; kingdom Metazoa; phylum Arthropoda; class Arachnida; order Araneae; family Salticidae; genus Maratus; species Maratus speciosus. The sequence goes on along the minus strand of OZ010788.1, from coordinate 617,556,298 downwards.
TGTGTCGGTTACATGAATTTTTCTTGTTACCGTTACATAAAAAGTTCTAGGAATCCCAGTTTCTAAAAAATCTTCAGTAACTTTACAGATTTTTTTACAGTGTACGATGCAACAAATTCTTGTAATTATTGCTTCACGAGAATAATTACCGTAATTACTTTATTACTTTATTACGATAATTATTTTAATTACTTTATTATAGTATCATTGCTGTAATTATATTATTTGTTATGTAATTACTGTAATTATGAGAATAAGTACCGTAATTACCTTTGATGAAAATGATTACCGTTCACCAGAATAATTATTACAATTATTATATAATTATAATTATAACTAGAATAATAATTAAAATTATTATAGAAATTATTACAAATATACATTATATATAATGATACAATTATATTGCGAGATGCAGTTACGAGAATCATTACCGGAATTACCTTAATTACCTTTCATGAGACTAATTACGAAAATAATTATACTGTAAAAAGAATCTGTAAAATTACTAAAATTTTTCTAGGAAACTGAGATTCCTAGAGCTTTTTATGTAACGGCACCAACAAAAATTCCTGTAACAGATACACTTTTCACCGGAAATCAAAAAATTTCTAAAGTTACTAAGAATTTTTTAGGAAACTGGGATGCATAGAACTTTTTATATAACTGCAACCCGGATACAGATAAAAATTTAGTAAGATTACTGTAACTTTAGTAGATTATTTTGCAAAGCTACATATCTCTGTAGCTTTACAAAAACCAGTTTTGTAGATTTACATCTTTTTTTGTACCGTGTACAAATAAAATTTTAGTAAGCATAAAGATTTCTGTAACTTTACATCTGCAGAATTACAGATTTTTTTTTTTTTTTTACCGTATGGAATATTTACAATTATATTACGAGAATAGTTAACGTAAATAATTACCGTAATTACCTTTCACGAGAATAAGTAACCGCAAAATATCTTTAATGACGATAATGCCTTTTATCAAAAAAAAAACTTTTAAGAAAAAAATCAGTGCGTCAAATAGACAGGCTTTTTAATATTAAATTTTTAAACTTTAAATATATCACTTCAGCCAATAACTTCAAACTTCAAACATAACTTCAAACTCGTTCAACTACAGTGAAACTTCTTTTAAAGGCCACCCCTATCCAAGGGCCACCTCTATTAAGGGCCAATATTTTTAAGCACGAAAATTTTCCCTATAGACATAATGTTAAATTTACTCCTATTAGGGGCCGCACCTACCCCTCATAAAGGCCATTTTTTTTTCACATGTCCTTTGAATCCTAAGTAGGTGTATTGAATTCCTGAGCTAAAAAATAAGAGTTCAGCAAACAACTGCACTTGCAACAAAGAAAGCAGGGGGAGATGGGGAGGATTTAGTAACACAGTGAAGGACCTTAAACTTTTCCACAAGTGAGACAAACAGGTGTTCCTCAGGCTTTGTTTGACCTTTCAACCTGTAAGGGTTGGGTTGGAGGGGAAACTTGACCCTTTGTTGTGAGCACACAAAGTATAACATGTTATACAGAAAAACTGATTCCACATCTACTAAAACTGTGAATGGATATTGAATCACAATTTTTACACCTGCCAGGAAACGCTAACAGAAATAAACTAATATATAATTCTAAGGCATTAATAAATGATGCAAATTTAAGTAACCTTTTCCATAAAGTAAAAGAATCATAGAAACCAAAATTGTCTGCGAAAAAATTATGAAAAGTAAACAAACTTCAATAGAAAATTTTTTCAATCATGTTTAGAGTTTGAAATGTCAATAAACAGTTTTTTCACCTACAGTAAATTCTGTCTAAGGCGGACTCTATGTAAGCCGGAAATCTGTCTACCGCGGAAAATTTTTAAAGTCCCGGCGAACCCATAGAAAATAACATTAATTAATGCTGCATAAGCCGGAATCTGCCTAACGCGGAAACGGAAAGAGTTTTAAGCTCCCTCCGAAAGCAAAACTTTGCATAAGGCGGAAAATAGGATATTTTAAAAATGAAAGGCATTTCGTTTATGAAACTTTAAAACTGATATATATACGTCAAATACTCAATGTCGAGCATAAAAATTAAATTCCGTAATACTTTTAAAAAATTAATTCAAAGTAGCAGAAACTGCTTAAATTTTAATGAATTCTTGCTTATGCCATGTTTTTCCTATATAAATATGCATTTAAAAGTTATTATTATTAGTTGAGTGCAGATTTATGAAAATATGTATTGTGTACAATATAAGTGCTTTAAGGTTGTACTCAAATTCAAAGTGATGGCTTTTCTGATGTCTCATTCCCGAAGTTATTATTATTATTATTATTATTTTGTGCAAACTTCAAATTTGTAGGTATTACAGCCGTACTAAGAAATTAAATAGCATTTCTCATTTATTTATAAAGACAAAGGATCTTCAGAATTTCAGTTTTCGACACATTTTCGAGCCAGGACAATTAATGAAAGACCGTGATGAAAGATCGCGAGCAATTCATTATAACTCAAAATCCAATCTTTTTATCGAAAACATAAAACGCTATTCGACTGACGTATGCTTCATTCCAATAAATCACGATCTTCTGCATAAGCCGGAATATTGTCTACCACGGAAAATTTTCTCGGTCCCGACCGATTCCGCCTTAGACAGAGTTTACTGTATATAGGTTTTGATTTTCTTATTTTAGTAGTTGTTTTTTTTTTGTCACCCCTACTCAAGGGCCACCCCTCATAAGGGCCAATTTTCAATGGCCCTTACAGAGAGGTTTCACTATATTTCTTTGTATTTAAAATAATTTACCACTTTTCTACTTATTGTGGCATAGAAAATCGTTTTAATAATCTCTGCAGCAGAAAATGAGTTTGGTGTAATAAATAAAATAAGTTTATTTTAATTAAGGAATTTTAAAACAATTACTTCAAATTCAGCGTTAATTGAATATTTCAGCAATCCTTTTACATATATTTTCATTAATATTTCCTTTATTTTTTTATATAAAAAGTGATAAGCTTGATATAAATTAATTATGGATTTATTAAATTACCATAACTGCTTTTAGTTACAGTCGTCGAATAAAATAATAAAATATAAAATAATTTTATGCTTGATATTGCTTTTTCTAATTATTGATTAAAATCTTAGAGATAAAAATGGACAGAGAAAATGAGATAAAACTGTACTCCGATAATTTCTTTATAATTATAAAATTTTAATCATTCTAGCCATAAAAAATTAATAATTTTTATTATAAATATTTTCGAGATAAGTTTTACCTAGACTGCTACAAAGGATTACACGAAGCGATTACTATATAACCGCTTTGGACCGCTAACAGCTGCACATTCTTTTAATAATAGCTGTAATGAGACGCCTTTGTACAAGAATAATAACCTATAAACCTCTTTAATAATACTGAAGCCTTTAGCAAAGACATTGCTAAGAAAAAAATAAGCAGCTTATACGAATACTTACCCATTAAAAAATTAATTTTAAAAACTTAAAGGACATTATTTTTGTCAATAAATCAATAAAATCATTTCTTTTGCGCTTAAGGTATTTCATCTTTATTTCTACTTACTCTGGCAAAGGAATTGGTTTTAGTAATACCTTCAACAGAAAATAAGTTTCTTGCGTGAAATCAAATGATTCTAAATAAATTAAAGATGTTTTAATGAAAATAACTTCAAATTAAGTGTTAATCAGAAATTTCGATAATTCATTTACAGATGTTTTCAATTAGAATGTCTATTTTTTCCAAATAAAATATATGTAAGATAGATAAAAATTACTTTGTTTTATTTTTTTTTTAATCTGGCATGGCTTGCAGTTGTAGACTGTTTTTTTTGTAGTTGTTGTTGTTGTTGTAGTTGTTTTTACAAAAATATGTTTTATTATCTCTTGTTACTTTTATTACAGAAATATTTATTGATCAAAAGCATAGAATTAAAACAATGGAGAAAGAAAAAATATAATTAAAGCTGTTTTGAAAATTTCGTTTTCATTTTAAATATTTAATTATGCTAATTATAAATATGTAATCATCATAATTATTAGTACTTTTGAAATAAATTTTATCTAACTACCTTATAGTTTGACAAAGCAACAAATTTGTGTAATAATTCCTGTTAATATAACGTTAATGCACAGCGATAATAGCGTATAAATGTCTGTAAAAATCTAAAGATTTATATAAAAGAGTTTGTTTTGGAAAAAATAAAAAACAAAAAAAATACCGTATCAAGTATGTATCCTCAGTTAAATATGTATTTAATATGAGGCATGCATAAAGTATAAGAATATGTGTTCGATAAAGGTATCAAATGTGTATTAAATATAATTCTTTTAAACTTTAAAAGCATCGATTTAGCCAATGACTTGTTCAAGCATTTGTTTGTATTTACACTGGTCATCAAAATTAAAGGATAATGAGAAAAATATGCTCACGAAGTTAATGTTGCAACCATTGCCCGATGCTGCAATTATTTAGGTTAATTAAAACAATTGCACAGAAAATTGCACTTCCGAGCATTTGTTAGCACCCGAAATATGCAAATTCGGTGATTGAAAATGTGGTGCGCAATGGGCGCATATTGGAATTTCGGTCTGTAGTGTTGTGTAAAGTGAATGAGGTATCTGAGGTGATCATTATTCATTAGATACGGCTCAAAAGCATCATTTAAGTGAAGATCAAAAGTGGCGAATAATTGGTGGAATCGAGGGATGTCAAACACAAATGGAGGTCATCCAAGATTTGAAAATCCCTCAAAGTGCCATATTAAGAACTCGGAGTCACTTTTTAAACACTGGATCCGTTGATAGACAGCCTGCTCAATGGCGAACAAGAGCAACAACTGCATCCGACAAAAATGTTATTGTCGACTCGAAGAAACCGCGAAGCGACTACAACAGATTTGGTTTCAGACCTTCAGGCTGGCACACAGCGGTTTAATGATTTGGGGAGAATCATGACAAATAGTCGCACCGAGCTGCATATCTTTCAAGGATGTTCTGTAACCGTTTGCAGATTACGTGGAACAGGTATTGGAACCCTAAGTTAGGCTGTTTAGGAGTGATGATGGCCTAGGATGGTTTAGGAGTGATGAGTTTTTGCTAATGGATGACAATACTCGGCCCCATGTGGTATGCAAACAGAAGATATCAATCGAATGGATTAGCCACCTAAGGAATACCACACACTGAACAGTCAAGAGACGAAAAAGTGTAAGTCAAGAGACTTTTCGCCCTGATAGCAAAGAAGAAACCGGTTTGAACGCTACGTTTTGTTTCATCACTCGGTTTTGTCTGTTTGTCTCTTCAGTGTGTGATCTGCCTTACTCACCCGGCTTCAACACGATTTAGCATGTGTGGCATGCCTTAGGGCGCCGACTTTCAGCGCATCAAATTCCTTTCCGGATCCTCCAGGAACTGAAAAGTGCACTTTTACAAGAGTGGCGTCCAATTCCACAAGATTTGATCAGCAGTTTGGTAAAGCCTATGAAATCAAGATGTGTGATATGCATATCTGTCCGAGATGACCATAAGCCATATTAAAGAAATTTCCGAAAGAGGCGATTTAATTTTTCCATTATTTTCCAATTTCCATAAATTTGGTTTTAATTACAATATTTTTTGAGAATAATCAACTGCCAAATATTGTAATTTATGTTAACTAATGCTTTTATACAAATTTCTATTAATAATTTTTCATTAAATATCAATTATCTTTTATTTCTGTCATTATCTTTTAATTTTGACGATCAGTGTAAAATATTTTATCTTTTTTCCTACTGAATGTGTCAAAATAAAAATCGTTTTAATAACCTCTTCAGCAGAAAATGTAACAAATAAACATATTATGTTTAAATTAAAGAATTTTAAAACAATGACTTGAAAATCAGCATTAATTGAAAAATTCTGATTTTCATTTACAGGTATTTTCATTAACATTTTATTTATTGCTATCAGTTTAAAAAGTGAAAGATTAATATAAATTAATTGGAAATTTATTAATTTCTAGATTTGCTTGCAGTTACAGGCATTGGATAAAATAATAAAATACTAATTAATTTCTTGGATAAAATAATGAAATACAAATCCTTTCCTAGTTAATGATCAAAATCTTACAGGCAAAAAAAAAGGAAACAAGAAATCCGATAAAACTTAACTTTGATAATTTCGTTTTAATTATGAAAATTTAACCATTCTAATTATAAAAATTTAATCGCTCTAATTATAAATATTTTCAAGATAAGATTTATTTAACGGCGTAACAACTACACATTTTTGTATTAATAACTGTGTAATGTGACACATTTGTGTGAGAATAATATTGTATAAATCTCTTTGATAATGTTGAAGTTTTTATCAATGGGATTATTAAGTAAAAAATAAACAGCCAATCAAATACTTATATTTTTAAATAAGAATTTTGAAATTTTAAAGAGCCTTTTGTCAATAAATCAATAAAACATTTCTTTGTTCTTAAAGTACTCGTATTTATCCTTTATTTCTAGTTAATCTGGCAAAGGAATTGGTTCTTATAAAATCTTCAGCGGAAATTGAGTTTGGTGTATTAAATGATTTTAATTAAATGAAAGAAATTTAAATGACAATAACTTCAAATTTTGTGTTAATTGGAGATTTCAATAGTTGATTCACAGATGCCTCCTCTAAATTCTTTTCTTTTTTCCAGATTAAACGGTTATCAGATTGATATAAATTACTTTTATTTGAGTATTTAAAAATTTGGCATTGCTTGATGTTATAGGCTTTTCCATGATATATATCATCATCATCACTATCAGAAACATCAACTACCGTTTTCAAAACACTTCTGGATCGTAGTTCTTCCTCAGGTTTTTCCATTGCTTCCCATATAGTTCTTTAGTCAAAACGATTAACACCGGACACCTTTCTTATTTCACCACTCCATCTTACTTGTGGTCGTCGTCTTGGTCGTTTTACATCTTTGGAATACCACTGTATTGTTTTTGTACTCTATTTATTGCCTTGTCTTCTTACAATGTGCCAGATCATTTCGAATTTAGCTGTTCAAATCTCTCGATGATATCAAAGACTTTCGTGTAACTTCTTAACCAGGTTATTCTCGCTCTGTATCTTCTGGTTATGCCTAGCATAGATCTTTCCATACTTCGCTGTGTTTTTGTAATCTTTGTACCATCCGTTTTGTTAGCATCCATGTTTCAGCTCCATTAGTTAGTGCAGGCAAAACACATTGTTTAAACACCTTTCTTTTCAAACAATGAGTCATGTTACAATGATCTCGTCACCTGATCGAGGTTCTAGATTACAAGGCCAACTTGAGTAGCAAAGCGCAAGTACAAAACAACAAGATCAAAATGTTAAGTAACCGGACTGACGAAGTTCACAACTAAGCAGTAGGCACAGCCGATTGAAGATCTAGACGCTCGTGAGATTTATTGCCACTACGCGACGATTAGGCGGTCATTACTCCGATGCCAGGTATCAAACCCGTTCAGCTGGGGCAACCCGGCAGGTAGGGGCTGGTCATGTGTTAGAAGGAAAGAAAAAGGCATGCTACACTTCAGAATAATATTGTTCTTCCCAAAAGCACTCCATCCATTCCTTATTCTTCAATTGAGGACGTAAGTTTCAAAACTCGCCTTATCAAAAATTTAAAAAATCGCGTTTCTCTATCAATCTATTCTATCGGTAAAACTGAACCAAAAAAAACAAGTTGGAAATTGCTCGTCAAACGTGGCAAATGAGGTGCGTTCGTACTATAACTAGTTTTATAATTATTTTTTGCACCCCGTATTGTACTGAATGTATATTTTTTTGCGCTTCATAAGTGCATAGTCTGTAACATCATTAAAATGCACTTACAATAATTTTTCCCCATTCCCCGTAATGCAACGGAAAACTTTTGACTGTCCCTGTAATTAAACTATACATTCGATTTTCATAAAATTTGAAATGGCTCGACCAAATTTTGCAGCAATTATATATTTAAAATTTCAGACCATTCGGAAGGCTGTAAAATCATTAAAATGCATTTGCAATAATTTTTTCTCATTGGCCATAATGTAACGGAAAACTTTTGGGTGTCCCTGTAATTAAACTATACATCCGATTTTCATAAAATTGGAAATGGCTCGACAAAATTTTGCAGCAATTATATATTAAAAATTTCAGACCATTCGGAAGTCTGTAACATCATTAAAATTCACTTGCAATAATTTTTCCCATTGGCCGTAATGTAAAGAAAAACTTTTGACTGTCCCTGTAATTAAACTATACATCCGATTTTCATAAGATTGGAAATGGCTCGACAAAATTTTGCAGCAATTATATATTAAAAATTTCAGATCATTCGGTCGGGTAGTTTTTGCTCTGTTATATGTGGACGGACGGACAGACAGACGGACGGACAGACGGACAGACAGACGGACTGAACGACGACTATAGGTGCTACGTATTTATATAATTACGAACGCACCTAATAAGTGCATAGTCTGTAACATCATTAAAATGCACTTACAATAATTTTTTCCCCATTCCCCGTAATGTAACGGAAAACTTTTGACTGTCCCTGTAATTAAACTATACATCCGATTTTCATAAAATTGGAAATGGCTCAACAAAATTTTGCAGCAATTATATATTAAAAATTTCAGACCATTCGGAAGGCTGTAAAATCATTAAAATGCATTTGCTATAATTTTTTCCCATTGGCCGTAATGTAACGGAAAAATTTTGGGTGTCCCTGTAATTAAACTATACATCCGATTTTCATAAAATTGGAAATGGCTCAACAAAATTTTGCAGCAATTATATATTAAAAATTTCAGACCATTCGGAAGGCTGTAAAATCATTAAAATGCATTTGCTATAATTTTTTCCCATTGGCCGTAATGTAACGGAAAACTTTTGGGTGTCCCTGTAATTAAACTATACATCCGATTTTCATAAAATTGGAAATGGCTCGACAAAAGTTTGCAGCAATTATATATTAAAAATTTCAGACCATTCGAAAGTCTGTAACATCATTAAAATTCACTTGCAATAATTTTTCCCATTGGCCGTAATGTAAAGAAAAACTTTTGGGTGTCCCTGTAATTAAACTATACATCCAATTTTCATAAAATTGGAAATGGCTCGACAAAATTTTGCAGCAATTATATATTAAAAATTTCAGATCATTCGGTCGGGTAGTTTTTGCTCTGTTATATGCGGACGGACAGACAGACGGACAGACAGACGGACTGAACGACGACTATAGGTGCTACGTATTTATATAATTACGAACGCACCTAAAAAGGACTACAATCTGCAAAAGAATTAGTTTTGTCCCGTATTTCTGGCATTATAAAATCTTGGTTTACAATTAAAACCAATCGATGTAGTTTGAGGTTTCTTGCGATTTTCCCAAAATTTGATTTTCTGGATACGGAGAGTTTTGAAATCACGTCCTCAATTGATTTCATTCATGCTACTGTTGTTCGATGATATTTCCTAGGCAAGGTACACATAACTGTGCACTTTCTTGGTTTCAGTATTGTTGTAGACGATTTTCTTTTTTGGTGCAATTAAATTGAACATCACTTTAGTCTTTTTCAAATTTATTTTTAATCTCATATTAATGCTAGTTTCTGCTAAATGTTTTAGCATTTTATTAGCGAAAATTAAAATTGTCGTCAGAAAAGCGAAGACTACTTAAATATTCCCCATTTATCTGTACCTTTGCTTGCCCAATTCAGATTCTATACATAATGATTTCTGTTTTCATATTTGGCACATATACCGCATAATTCTCTGAATATACTCTGAAAATATTCTACCTTTATCGTGTATATTAAGTGGTAATTTCGACTTCATTATCTTCCACAAGGTTCATAATTAAAACATTCCTTTTTCAGATTGACTAACTCCATTAAAAGCAGAGGCGTAAAAGAAGAACTGATAAAACTATACTTAGAAACTTTCTTTCTAATTGTAAATATTTAAACATTCTAATTATAAATATTTAATAGTTCCAATTATTTATACTTTTGATATAATTTTTGTGAAATCTTGAACTGAAAATGAGTTTGGTTCTTTAAATCAAGTGATTTTAATTAAATTAAGGATATTTAAATGACAATAACTTCAAATTCTGCGTTAATTGGAGATTTCAATAATTCATTATGCTTCTGTTTAAACTTTATCTTTTTCCCCAGATTAAATGGTTATCAGATTAATATAAATGACTTTTATTTGAATATTTAAAATTCTGGAATGGCTTGCAGTTATAGGCTTTCCTGTACTACATATCACCATCATCAACAACAACAACCGTTTTCAATTTACTGCTGGATGTAGGTCTCTCAAGTTTTTTCCAGTGTTTACTGTCAAGTGCTTTAGTCATCCAATTAACACCGGTCACCTTTCTGATTTCGTCACTCCATCTTACTTGTGGTCGTCTCCTTAGGTCGTCTTACATCTCTGGGATACCATTGTAAGGTTTTTGTACTCCATCTATTGTCTTGTCCTCTTGCATTGGTGCCCAGCTTATTTCCATTTTAGCCGCTTAAGTCTCTCGATGATGTCAAAAACTTTCGTCTGACTTCTTATCAAGGTTATTCTCTTTCTGTCTCTTCTAGTTATGTCTAGCATAGATCCAGAGGTGTCGCGATGGGGGCGTAGCCCCCCTCCCCTCCCCAATATATGTGAACTTGGGAAATTTGAGCGTAGAGTTGGGAAATTATAGATTTTTGAAACACATTTTCTTTTTTTAAAATAAAAAGTAAAAAGAATTTTTTATTGTTTCGCTGACTACCTTTTTGAGTTCTGTAATAGTAAAATAGTTAAACTTTCAAAAGAAATACAAAAAGCAGCCAGACTCAATTTCTCATTATGTTTCTTTGTGCTATGGAAATATCACGAAAATATCATACATCTACCAGACTTGAATCTCTCTACTGTTGTCCATCAACTGTATCTCTATTATATTTCCTCCGAAACTTTGTTCCTTTCTCAAACATCTAAAAACATGAGGCTATTTTCATATGAAGTACGATTATGACTCATAAACAATTGAAGACAACAACTTTCATTAAAGGAACCAATAACTATAATTTTTACGTTTTTAGTTTCAGCATTTTTCATTGGAAAGTTTTTTTTTTTTTTTTTTTTTTTTTTTTTGCATATAAGTATCATTATTATTAAACATATCATTTTAGTTGGAAAATAGAGCAATTTGTTTCATGTTGAGAATTTTTTTAATCATAAGTTGGGAAGATTTTGAACTCTCTCTTCCCCCCCCCCCCAAAAAAAAAAAAAAAAATTGTCGCTACACTGTAAAAAAAATCTGAACAGTATTCCTGTAGGAATCGGAAAAATAGTTGCCCTTATCGTACCGGAAAATTTTCCGACCCAGCTCGGAATAAAATCCGTAAAAAAAAAGAAAACATTCATTAAAACGGTACTTTACTGATTTTATTCCAAGTTTACGGATTTTATTCCGGTTTTACTTATTTTATTCCGAGCTGGGTCGGAAATTTTTCCGGTACGATAAGGGCAACTATTTTTCTGATTCCTATCTGATAAGAAATCTGGTCCTATTTTTTTTTTTTTTTTTTTTTTTTTTACAGTTTACGCCCCTGCATAGCTCTTTCCATACTTCGCTCTGTTCTTTGTTCTGTACAGATATAAATACACTCTTTGTAACTGGTAATTTTACTATAAATTCTGTCGAACATTGCCAAACACCTCTAACGAGTCACGTTGGCCCGAGCGCAGAATCGGCGCAACGCTGCGACGCACGTCGCAGACTCTTGAGAAGGTCTGCAGACTATTTTTCAACTGTTAAAATTTAGAAAAAAAAAGTTTGTTAGAAATTATTTGCCATGTGCCATAATAATACGATTCACGCCACATGCAATTGACGAAGCTCCGATTCCCTTTAAAATATAAATAATTCACGTCGAAAACTAGACACGCGATCGTGAAACGCCCATTATTAAACGAGTCAATCCTCGTAGGGTTGATTTCTTTAAAAATTAAAAAAAATTGGTCATTAGTCCGAAAATTCGGACGTAAATATCACGTGACAAATGTTCGCCGAAAAAACAATTTCGTCAACCGTTTGCAGCTAAAATAGCCAATTTCGTCAAAGGATCGCGAAAAAAACGTGAATTTCGTCAAAAGATCGCAAAGAAAACACGAAATTTTGTCATAAGATCAAGAAGGAAACGTTTCATCAAAAGGCTGCGGAAAAATAGCAACTTGCGTCAAAGGCTGCTGGAAAAATGCAGCTTCTGTCAAAAGATCGAGGTAAAAACACGAACTTCGTCAAAGGGCTACGGAAAAATAGCAACTTTCGTCAAAGGATTGCAGAAAAACGCAAATTTCGTCAAAGGATCGCGGAAAGAACGCGGATTTTAGCAAAGGATCACTAAAAAATGAGATTTTCGTCAGAAGATCATGGAAAATAGGCGAATTTCGTCAAAAGATGGCGAAATTTTTGTCACAAGATCGAAAAAAGCCCATTTCGTCAAAGGGCTACTGAAAAATAGCAACTTTTCACAAAGGACGGCGAGAAAACGCAAGTTTCGTCAAATGATCAGGAAAAAAAACGTTAATTTTGACAAATGATCACGGAAAAAGCGCGAATTTTGTCAAAGGATTGCGGAAAAAACGCGAATTTCGTCAAAAGATTGCGGAAGAAACGCGAATTTCGTCAAAAAATCGTGGGAAAAAAGCGAATTTCTCTCAAAGATCGCTAAAAACGCGGATTTCGCTAAAAGATCGCGAAAAAGCACATATATCATCAAAAGATCGCTGAGAAAATGCAAATTCTTTTCCAAAGGATCAGCGGAAAAAAACGCGAATTTCGTCAAAAGATCGCGAAAAAACGCGAACATCATCGAAAGATCGCGAAAAAAACGCGAACATCGTCGAAAGATCGCGAAAAAAACGCGAACATCGTCGAAAGATCGCAATAAAAAAGCCAGACATCGTCAAAAGATTGCGATAAAAAAAAGGCGGACATCGTCGAAAGGTCGCGAAAATAACACGAACGTCGTCGAAAGATCGCGATAAAAAAGCCAGACATCGTCAAAAGATTGCGATAAAAAAAGGCGGACATCGTCGAAAGGTCGCGAAAATAACACGAACGTCGTCGAAAGATCGCGAAAAAATGCGCATTTCGTCAAAGGATCGACGAAAAAAAGGTGAATTCCGTCAAAGAATCGCGGAAAAATGTGCTGCAAAATTGATGTTTTCACGAGATTTTTTTACAGCTGTGTGGCAGGTTAAATATTAGTTAGCCATGTTTTGAGTGAAAGCATGTTAAATTTTGAATTACACAGCTAGCTAAGATTGCTAAATAAAACACTACATTAGAATTACTTATATATTTGCATGAATTGCTCAAATTTGATTTTCTAAGAATTTCAATCTGGACCAATAACAGCTTTTATTGCTAAAAGATTAGATTTTTGCTGCTACAAAAATGGATTTTACTGCTACAAAATTAGATTTTTGCTGCTTCAAAGTGGCTTTATTAGTGCACTTTCATCCCTGTATTATCATATCTATATATAAATTTTGATATTATCACATTGTATTAATATTTTCAAAAATTTTAGAAATTGGTGTTCATATGTTATTTTTACTGTTATTCTGTTTTCAAACTTAACAGACATTTTGACAAATTTTATAAAAGATTTTTCCGATAGTGGTGTTAAAAATTTTGAGGACAAAGGTAAGTTATTTAAAAAAAAATACTTTCCTTTTATGTTAATTACAAATACTGGGGGGGGGGGGGGGGGTTGAATGCATGAGGGATTGGAAAGAGGGTGTTTGTCCTTAAGTTCTGCAGACTGTTTTTAAAGTTTCTACTTGTGTTGCAGACTGCAGAAAAAAATTCTGCTGCTGGGCACGTTGGTACATTTAAATTTACCTTAAATAAACAAAACATGTGATCGTGAATCATAAATAAATTCTGGTGAGAGGACAGCGCGAGTTACAAAGAAAATAAATAATGCTCGAGCAGATTAACTAATTACAATTAATTAAATATAAGAAGTTGCGTTGTGAATATTTACGTGGGCCCTTTCACTTATGAATTTTGTAAAAAGATTAATTATAAAGTAACTGTATTTAAAATACCTATTAGAGAATTTAATATTAATATTTTTAAGTTTTCTTTGTAAAATTAATGCACCTGAAATGTAAAACAATTACTCTAAAAAGGAAATATTATTAAAAGAAATGACACACATTGAATTATATTTTAAAAATGAAGAGACTGAAATGTCTCGACTAATTGTTTATTTACACATTATTAAATTACAATATTTACAAATAATTACTAATGTTAAAATAAACATAAGCAGAATTAGAATTGCTATGCACTACTTTTCGAACACTGAAAGTTAGATTTTGAGATAAGGAAGTTCTTTTACAATCTTTATTTAAAATATGAATAATTTAACACTTTTTATTTTTAATCATAAATTTTAAATTATTAAAAGATTGGTAAACAAAATCATTTTACTTTAATTTTTTAATCTCAGCTTCTTTACTTGACCTTGAGATTTCAATATTTTTTATTTTATTTTAATCTAGTATATCTTCCCTAAAGATGAATTACTAGAAATAGCTAACTTATTTGAATGCTTAGAATTGATTACTATTTTGGTATCTTAGAATTACTAACTCATTTTGGATCACAGTTGTCAATTTTACCTATTATTATAAATACTATCTCAATAGACATACAGTGTATCTAATTGTAAAAAGGGTGCCTTTGGTTTTAAAGAATTCTCTATTGAATCTGGATGAAAAAGTCCTGAGGCGAAAGGCATGGACAACTGGTGTGGACCGGAATCTCATTTAAGGGGGTCCGGACACATTTAAAAATAATTTTTATTTATTGAGTTAAAATTCTCAATTTTTTTGCGGTGGTTAACCTTATCATATGTAAACAAAATCACATGATAAAACTTCTCATATTTTAAAAAAAAAATTATTTAAAATTTATTCAAAAAGTGGGGTAATTTAAAATCGTTATAACTCGAAATATTAGTTATAGAATTTCATTTTTGTTTCATTTGGATAAACAAAAATACATCAGTTTTAATTTTGATTCAGCATTTTAAAAAATATTAATTTATAAAAAATTTAAAATATTTAACGAAAAAATTAAAAAAAAAGTGGTGCACATTTTTAAAAAAAATCATATTTTCAAAAGTAAACATTTTTTTTTCAAATATGCTGAATCAAAATTAAAATAAAGCAATTGAAAAATATATGTTCCAAGTTCTAACCCTTTATCTTTAACGGTTCTCGAGTTATTAGAATTTAAATACGAGAAATGGTGAAAAAACCTATCGTGAAGGAAAACGCATTTTTACAAGAAGTCGTTTCCATGACAGACATTGCTTGAAAGCTATAGATTTTGAAAACAAACCAAAACGAAAAAATTAATATTTTTTTTTTTTCTAATTCAGATAGAAACACGATTTAAATGTCATTTTAAGCAGGAAAAAAGAGAGAAATTTTTAATGAAATGAAATATTTTTGCAAAATTTAAAGATTTTTGTGTCCCGAACCCCCTTAATAAAGCTGCAACTGAATGGATTGGGTACGGCCTGACTACACGCTCGCTTCGGCTCCTACATCATTTTACGGTAGTCACGGTTGTTTTCCCATTTTGAGTCAGAGCATTCTGTTGATTCCGGCAATTCACCGCTACAGGATCCGGTCGTCTTTTTAGATCAGTACATCTTAGATATTTTTTTATTCTGAGTATAAAATCTTATTTTTCTCTCAAGCCCCTAAAGTAGGCCGGGCTAAAATCAGATTCAGTCTCATTGGCCGAAGATTTCTTGAAGGGCCTATACTCTCTGGTTAGTAATGTTCCCATACATAAAAATTATGCAAAATACGTGTCCCACTCAAATCAGATGTGACGCGTCATAAAATCACGGAGGTCCCTTTTTATGACTTTACGATGACCTGTAATAATTATTTCTATCATAGCATTGTACTTGCTGTCCTCCTTAGTCGCCAGCAAGGCTATATCTGAGAACTAGCTGTTGTTTTTCTGGGATCCAAACTGAAGTGTGCGGAAAATTCATATATTGATACACAAAATCATTTTATTAAAATATGTATAATATAATTATAACCAAGTGATTAATTTTTATGGATATCTCTATTATTGTATATCCTATTCATGGAATTTTCACATCTTTAAGACATTCAGAATATTTTATACAAAAATATTTGTAACATAATAAACTAAAATCACGCAAAATATTCATCTGCGTTTTTAACACTAGAATGCCCGGAAGGAGTCGATTCGTCTCCGACCATATGATTAAATGTCAACTGGAATCAGAAATTCTTTCACAAAATAAGTTAAATTTAAAAAACGCAGATTAACGTTAAATAAATCAGTCAAATAATTTTAAATAAAATTCTGGTGTGAAATATTTTTATGAAACTTGAGTAAAATTTCCGGGCGTTCTACTGTTAAAAGATGCTGCGAGCGAATGCTTACTAGCAGTTTGTAATCTTTGTACTATCCGTTTTGTTAGCATCCATGTTTCCGCTTCATAAGTTAGTGCAGGCAAAACACATGGGTCAAACACTTTTCTTTTCAAACAAAGAGGGATATGTTACACTTCAGAATAATATTTTTCTTCCCAAAAGCAATCCATCCATTCCTTATTTTTCTATTTATTTCATTCATGATACTATTGTGCAATGATATTTCATGTGCAAGATACACATAACAGTACACTTCCTTAATTTCAGTGTTGTTGTAGACGATTTTCTATTTGGTGCAAATGAATTGAACATCACCTTAGTCTTTTCCAAATTTATTTTTAATCCCACATTACTGCTAGCTTCAGCCAAATCTTTTAGCATATTACTACTGAAAAATAAAACCGTCGTCAGAAAAGCGACGATGCACTGTAAAAAATTGTTGTTATTTTTCCTGCACATTATGTCGTAATTTTTCAAGCTCCGAATTCAAGCAACAAGTGAAATAAAAATCGAATTATTTCTGTCACGTGCATGACAGCCAATAGCAACGCGACTTTCCCCAAATTTAAGACCTTTTACAGCACGCTTAAAGACAGTAGCTTGTAAATTTTACAGCACTCTTAAAGACAAAAGCTTGTAAATTGTACAGCAACTGTGTAGGCAGCCGGGATGCTTTTGTTGTAACATACAGCGATTTTCCTGCACTTTCCTTTGTAATTTTTTAAGCACCGATTATGTAAAATCGAATTCAAGCACCGATGTTGAGAAAGCGAATTCAAGCAACAAATGAAGTAAAAATCTAATTCCTTCTGCCATGTCCACCACGCAACCAATAGCAACGCGACCTTTCCCTGACTTGAAAAATTTTACTGCACTCTTAAAGACGGCAGATTTTAAATTTTAGAGCAACTGTGTTCGCAGCCAGGGTGGCCGCACGTTTTTATTGTTATTGTTGTTGTTGTTGTTGTTTTTTTGTACAGTTTGACTTAAATGTTTCCTATTTATTCTAATCCTTTTGTTTTCCCAATTCGGATTCCATACATATTTATTTCTGTTTTTATATTTTATACGCCTACCAATTAATATTTCTCTGACTATACTCTGAAATTCTTCTAGTTCTGTCGGGTATATTGAGTGATAATTTCGTCTTCATTATCTCCCACAAACTTCATAAATAAAACTTCCCTTTTTCAGATTGACAAACTCTATTAAAAGCAGGACGTAGAAGAATTGATAAAACTATACTTACAAAATTTCGTTCTCATTGTAAATATTTAATCATTCTAATTATAAATATTTAATAGCTCTAATTATATATACTTTTGCCATAAATTTTATCTAACAATTCCATAAAGTAATAAATTCTTATAATAATTGCCGTTAATTTGAACCTTATTCACTAGGATAATAATGTATAAATCTCTGTAATAAATCTATAGCCTTTAATAAAAGAGATTATTCTGAAAACAAAGCAGAGCGTATCAAATTTGTTTACTTTTAAATATAAATTTTCGGAACTGAAATTACATCACTTTCTCCAAAGAATCGTTTAAACATTTCTCGGTGTGTAAAATAATTTGTCCTTTATCTCCACTTAAAGCGCCAAAGAAATTAATTTTTTGTAAAATCTTCAATTTACAATGAGTTTGGTGTATTGAATCAAATGATTCTAATTAATGTCAGAAATTTTAAAATACGGCAAGCTTAACTCATTGTAACTGTTTCAATGAAATATTCTTTGCACTTATTCCCAGGGGTGCCATAGACGACTATTTTCTTTTCTTTTATCACCATTTTTAAATAAAAAATTTCGTGGTGAAAGATAATAAACTTTGTGGCTTTGATGGTAAATATTATAGAAATGTAAAACGAAAATCATTTAAGGTGGTCCGGGACACAAAAGTCTCCAAATTTTCTAAAAATATTTTATTGCACTAAAAATTTTTCTGTGTTTTTCTGCTTAAAATGACATTTAAATCATGTTTCTATCTTAATTAGAATAGGAAATATTAAATTTTTTGTTTTGGTTTGTTTTCAAAATCTAGCTTTCAAGCAATGGTTGTCATGAAAACGATTTCTTGTGAAAATGCGTTTTTCTTCATGGTAGCTTTTTTCACCATTTTTCATATTGAATTCGTTATAAGTCATGAACCGTTAAAGATAATTGGCGCAAACTTGGAACATGTCTTTTTCAATTGTTTTACTTTAATTTAGATTCAGCAAATTAGAAAAAAATATTTACTTTTGAAAATATGATTTTTTTTTTTAAGTTACACGATTTTTTAGAAAAGTTTTAATTTAAATTTTTTTAATTTTTTTAATTAATATTTTTAAAAATTCTGAATCTAAATTAAAGCTTATATATTTCTGTTTACTTAAATGAAAAAAGATTTAAATTCTACAAATAATATTTCGAGTTATAACGACTTAAATTAACCCACTTTTTTAATGAATTTTAAATTTAATTTTTTTTTTTTAATATATGAGAAGTTTTATCATGTGATTTTGTTTGCAAATAACATAGTTAACCAACAAAAAAAAAAAATTCCAAAATTTTAACTCAATAAATAAAAATTATTTTAAATTGTGTCCCGGACCCCCTTAAAAATATTAATAATAACAGTCATGGCCAAAATAGTATTCAGTGGTACGACGGCAAACAAACGGTAAACGCCCCCCCCCCCCCCAAAAAAAAAAGGGTAAAATTATTTTAAATCTATAAATTGTAGACGAATAGCTAGCTTATCCGAAAAATAGCTTGACCACTAATCCTATAAAAACTTATAATTTATTAGTTGAAAATTTTGAAATTATTTTTAATATCTTTGCTTTTCCATAGTGAACAAAACAAAAAGTTCGAACTGGGTAAACTATTAGAGAAATAACTTAACTAAAAGAAGAATGGTCTTAACAATTTGGCTGCCGCCCATATTTCAAAATCTGTCCCCAAGTGCCACCTACTTTTTCTCTTCCTACATAAATCTTACAAATAATAATAATAATAATAATAATAATAATAAACATTACCATGATGCATATAAGTGTGTATATACGCACTCTAAAAAAAGTCCGTAAATTGAAGTTTCTTCTCCGCTGCTGTTTTTTCGTTAAAATACGAAAATTTTTCACATGGATTTTCCTGTCTTTCCCCAAAATACTGAAACTTCACCGATCTAACGTAAAAAGTAAATGATATAGTCCAATTTAAGTAGCATTTTCGTCAAATCACAGGGGTGTTCCGGCAACTGTGATGCCAGCACTTTTTCGTTTTAGAAACGGAATTTTAGTGTATGCCCTTTTTTCCTCAAATCATGGAAACCTCGCGAATTTAAGCTCAAATTATCCTGAAATCCCCCAATCAAAAGACAGAAATTTCGTCAAATAATAGAAAAATTCCTTCATATGATGGGGGCTTTCCGGCAACTGTGCTGCCAGCACTTTTACGTTTTTTCACGCAATCTGTTTTGAGAGTGTCAGTTCTAATCAATTTTTTAATTGGTCCGACGACCCTTAGGACCTGGCAAGCAACAGATCTTTTTCTACCCGTGTACCAGCTACGAAGGTGTGTCGGACCAATTTAAAAATTAACTAACTTGCAGCACTAAATGATATGCGATACAGAGTGCCACTCTAAAATAGAAAGAGCGTAGGCAGGTGGTTTGGGAAGAGTCCTGGAAATATAAAGACGAAGACGAGCTACCAAGGTTGTTCCGATTCGGCACACAGAGACAGGGACAGATCCGAAACATGCTTTCACTCCACGCCAATACAAATCAGGGTTCGCAAAAACCCAGGTTTTTTTTAAAAAACCCAACCCACATGGGTTTTTTCGGGTTTTTTCATGAAAAACCCAATTTTCCCCGGGGAAAATCGGGTTTTTTCAAAAGTACAATGAATGCGATATTACATTATTGTATTACTATATTATTTATGTATTATATATACTATACATAAAAAAGGCATTGTTCCTTTATGTACAATATAATTGTAATGCTATTTTACAAGTTAAAGATTGTATAAATTATGTGAATTTAAATCCAATTAAGTGCCAGTGTTTCTCACAAATTAGTTTTAAATATAATAGAAGATATAAAATTGTTAATTTGCTTTAAAATCAAATAATGAATACAATATTAATATTTAAAATATATAAGTAGGAAGAAAAAGGGATTAACTAGTCGGATGTGCCAATCCCGAAACTTTCCTCTTATCTCATACATGTTAATAATTCAAAATTCGCAATCACAGTACCACATCTATGCCCATCACAAGGATTGTAAAATATAGGATCATTGAATTGGATGCATTTAACAAGGAGATGTATCACAATGTTTCAAATAAATCATTGAATTTTGGAACCCACTATCTTAGATGCCCACAACCAAAATTTTCAACCCAAACACTATAAAATCAACACCTGTTGTTCAGTTTACATTAAAGTCTAATAAGGATCTATTTACAAGAAAATGAAACAGAATATTAAGTTTGATTAAATTACATGCATTAGTTTTTGAGATATAGATTTTGCAAAAATCGTGAAAAATTCAGCATACCATCATTACCTGCTGTGCAATTTACACCTAAACCTAATCAGTAACAGCTTACGTCAACGTCTAACTGAATCTGAAGTTTGATGAAAATCCATGCATCATTGCTTGAGATATTGCGGAAATCATACAAAATGCAGCACAACAGAGCCACTGTTGGGTAATATTCACCTAAAACTAATCAGCACCAGTTTATATCAAGGTCTAACTGAATCTAAATTTTTATTCAATTCCATACATTAGTTCTTGAGATAAGAAATATTGCTGTAATCATGAAAAAAATGCAGCATTACAGCGCTACCTGTTGGGCGATATACACTAGAACTTGATAAGCAACAACTTAACTTGTAACTGAATCTAAAGTTTGATGAAAATCCGTGCATTAGTTCTTGAGATAAAGCTGTTGCAAAAATTGAGATAAATGCAGCATAGAAGCACCACCTTTTGTGCAATATACACCAAAAACTAATCAGCATCAGTTTACGTCAAGGTCTAACTGAATCTAAAGTTTTGTGAAATTCTGTGCATTAGTTCTTGAGAGAGCACCCACAAAAGATTTGTCACATACAGACAGATGTTTTCTAAAAACCATCAAATTGTCTTCAGGACCTTTTTAAAACGTATAAATCCGTCGTAAACTGGAAGTCGAAATTTTTTACAAATTAAATACTTTCTTCTTGTAAAGATAGAAGAAAGTAAAAATACATACTTTTATTTTCACGAATATAGTTCATTTGAATTTTTTATAAAGACATTCTTATGATATGCCTTTATCTATAATTATGTACTATGTATGGTGACTACTATGTTCTATGTTACTAAAGTATTTCAATGTGCTAAAATATATTTTTATTTTACCTCAGGTGTTTATGTAATGGCTTTTATATATATATATTTTTTTTTTTCAAAATTAACTGAAATGACTTAAATTCATTAAATGTATATGTTGTTTAAAATTTTAAATATTTCTGAAAATTGAAAAAACCCACATTATGGGTTTTTCAGTGGTCTTTTTCAAGTGGGCCCATTCTGAAAAACCCACCGGGTTTTTTTCGAACTGGGCCCAGCTTTGCGAACCCTGATACAAATACAGTACAGTCCCGATTATCCGCGGAATTGGGTGGCAAGAGCACCGCGGATAACACGAAAAAGACTGAAAATGGGGTGCAAACACGAAAAAAAAAAGAAACTTCAACATAAAAATTATGTTTTAGTGTACAAAAAACATAATAAAACGTTTAAAATACATACATATGCACAGTACAGCAGAAACCTTTGCTTTACGTCTAAATCACTAAAATAAAGAACAGTAAACAAGAAACAATACCATACATACTGTTCAAAAAGAGTTGAGTTACACCTTTAAAAAAAAAACAAATCAGTCTCTTGTTTTTGCTTCTTGCTTTGGAAACACATTTTTTTTTTTTAAATTCTAAATTGTAAACTATTGTTTTTCTTTTAGTATGGAATAATTTTTATCTTGAAAATGAAGCTATTCTTGATATGCTATCCTAGAATTTATCATAATAGTCTTATTTAATTGTTGTGTTTACGTTTGGTTAATAAAATCAAGAAAAAAACTTCAAGACTTTATATCTGATATCTCAAACATGGCAACCGAATTTAGAAATATTCTTCCATTACTTTCCAATACGTGAATTTTTCTGTTTATATTTTTAGTAGGGCTTATCGTATTTTCCTTGCTGTTGGCTTGAATTAAAAAAATTCGCTTCGCGGATAAACCGCACCGCGGATCATCCGCTCGCGGATAATCAGGGCTTTACTGTACACCTAACATACAACGCTGATTAAAGAGGAGAATACAGGCATCCCTCGACTTACGTAATACGCGACTTACGTAAATTCGCACTTACGTAATAAATATCGAAAATTATATTTATGGACATACTAGCGCATCTGATACGCATTTGCACACTTTTGATAATTGTTTTATAAATAAAATATCCAGATAAAAACCACCACCATAATATTGTTTTATATATTAGATAGAGTTATACTTTTATTGGGATATACAATCAAATCTTTAACAAAACAAACACAAATCTGATTAAAATATGGCAAAAAAAAAAAAAAAAAAAACTCGGGTTTAACCGTTACAGTTTTGTTAGCTGAATTCAAACCGTAACAAAACCTAATTTTCAAATTTCGATGAAGAAGAACAAGTGTATTTTTTCTTCCTGCTTCAGATGTTTGTTTGATGTAGATTCAAAAATAATATAAATTAATTCATCAATATTAAATTTATAAATCCCATATTCCACAAGATATTTTTTATTTAAAAAACGTTATTTCAGTTTGATTTTATATTTTTTCATACTTTTATAGTTTATATCCAAGTAAATACTGTTGCATGCTGTTTTATTTATAAAATAATACTCTGTAAATAATGTATATACTAGCAAAAGCCAGGCTTTGTTTGGATTCGAGAAGCATTATTTAATAAAATAAGTATTTGAAAGTAACAATATTTTTTAATATTATTTTTGCATCTTTATTAAGCAAAAACTTTATTTTATGTTTTGGCGCAATTTAATTTTAGAAATGTAAATTCAACCAAATAACTAAGAATTTCCTCGGAATTTTTTATTTATGATATAACGAATTTAACAATTAATTTTATTTATTTACAATTTTTTTGTTGCCATAGTACAAAAAAAAATCATAGTATAATTCTTTTAAAATGCGTAAGTATCGTCTGCGTACATGATTTCACATAATAAGAATAAATTGTGCATTTAAATTCTTAACACTGAAAATATTTTCATAATTTAATGTAAATAATTGAATTTTCACAAATTTTAATTCATTAAAAATATGCTATAATTTTTCATAAAGAAAGGTATTTTAAAAAATTCATAAATAAAGTCGTGAAACTATTTAATTAATCATGATTCTATCTATGATTACTAACTCCGTGATTTATTTTTTCTTCTTTTTTCTGATTCATTTTTTATTTGCAAAAATTCTTGCGTAATTGAAAAACATGTAAAATAAAATTATTAAAGTAATAATTCTTTAACACTAGAACTACCGACGTTAAATATATACCTAATTTTACCGCACCCGTCAAATTGACGGATTTTTTGATCATGGCTTTCTGACTTAGTTAATGTAAATAAAATAATATAATTTAACAAAAACAGTTTCTATTTGCATTTATAGTATAGCACATTTGATATGTATGAAATAACTAAGAGGCACATATTTTACAAGTACATGCTATCTTAGATGAACACTTGCCATTTAGGTAACGTAAATAAAAGAATATAATTTAGCAAAAACAACATTTAATATAATAATTCATTAATTATTAATAAAAAACCAAACAAAAACAGTTTCTATTTGCATTTATAGTATAGCACATTTGATATGTAGGAAATAACTATAGGCACATTTTACAAGTACATATTATCATAGATGAACACTTGCCACAAACATATTTGTTTACATTGCAGGTATAAATCGCTCTGTTTTTGTTGCACAATCGAATTTGGCAAGATTTGCGTTCATAAGAACTTTTTTTTTTAGTTTTCTGGAGTGAAATCCATTGCTTTTCGTTCTTTTTTTGGAAGGAGGCTGCTTTTCTGCAACACTTATATTCATTGGAGAGTTCTTCGGATAATTGAAATAAAAATTGTTTTTTAGTTATATTTTCATCACAAGTCTCTTTATATAATACCCACGCATTGATTGCTGCCAAGTCCAAAATATTATAAAATACCTGCAAAGGCCATCTACGTGATCCTGCTTTTACGCTATATTGACGGGCCATTTGGTCAACTACATCTACTCCAAACTTAGTCTCATTGTAAAACGACGCAGTCGCAGGAATTTGTTTTCGATTAGTAGCAATTTTTACGAAATTATGTTTTGAACTAAGAAGTAGTACTTTTTTTACGAGTCTTACTTTTGTAAATTGTTAGAACAATATCATTTGACTTGTAGAGTTTTGGAGAGAAAATAGTCATGTTAACTTTTCTAACTTTAACTATTTTCGGCAATTCTCTTTTATTTGCTTGCATAGTTCCAATAAGACTTGTTTTTTTGGCCAGTAGCTTCTTTGCGAGCTGTATACTTGTAAAAAAAACATTCGTTGTTATATTTCTTCCACAATTTACATAGTTTTTTACAGGATTCAAAACTACAAATTCATTCAAAGGTACTCCTGATGTTCTAAGTTGATCTTCGCCTAAATAGGGAAAGGCATTTATAAGATATTTACATCACATGTCTACAGCTAACTAAAACTTAATTCCGAATTTGTCCGATTTATTCGGCATATATTGCAGAAATCTGAATCTAGCCTTTGTAGGAAACAGTTGTTCATATACGCTTATATTCTGATCTGGTTTCTAACAAGCTTGGGTGTTATCAATAAAGGATTTCCCATTTCGGAAGCTAATCCGAATTTGTCAAATCGCAAGCGAACACTCTTCTCGCTTTTTTTGTCGAAACAAATGAACCTCATAATTTCTGAAATTCTGTTTTTACTCATAGTTTCGTGAAAGAAAGAAGGTCCCCGTTTTTCTGACAACAAATAGGTTAATTTCAAATTTCTCGCTTCGTAGGCTCCTCGAGCATACAAAATAGCTACAAACGCATATAATTCTTCAATAGTAATTTTCCCATCGTCCTTCTGTAAAACATTTCTGGGCTCGAGTAAACTGAATTGTAATCGGAGCAAAATAGATCCCGTTATAACGGCTGCCGAACACTTTGGATCATTCAACTCTGAAATTGCCAAAGCCGTCATTTTGACGGGTCTTGGTATAAATTGGTATAGTTCATACTGATTACAGAAATTAAAGTGGGTGAGTGGAAATTGAATAGGAATATTTAACTATTCTTATATTTCATTAAAAGTCGTATCATAAAATTCTAGAACAATACATAAATTATATAAAATTTTTCAGCATGAAATTTGAAAACCGTCAAAATGGCGGTCTTGGTAGTTCTAGTGTTAAGGCTATTCTGTAAAAAAAAAAAAAAAAAAAAAAAAAAAAAATATATTGTGCAAATCTTCAGATCATAATTTATTTTTATATTTAATTTCAAGTCAAAATACTGAATAGTTATTTTGCAAAGTGTACGACAAAATGTAATTTGTGTAGCCTAGTAGAGGATTCGCTTCGCTCATCCTAATTATATTACATAATAAAAATTGCAGTTTCTTACGAAATTTCACCTAAGCAATTTACAAATTCGACTTACTTAAAATTCCAGTTACGTAAAAGTTTACGGAAGGCATTATTTACGTAAATCGAGGGATGCCTATACATGTTGAGGCGCAGCACTTCCTTCGCGAACGCCTGACTGGCTACTGAGACATCACTCGCACCACGCGCTGGCACGTGATTGGCTCTTTAGCGCTGACGCCGCGAGATCGGCAGTAAAAGTGCTAACAGAAAATTGCACTGGTTAGCGTACCAAAAACTTTGTTTATTAACCTAGTAAACATACCAAAAAAATTTCATATAAATTATTTATTTTTAAAAATAAAATTAACTCATTTTTGGCGCACAAAATAATAATTGACCCAATTGCAAATTGGGAAAATTCCTTCGCCGTCATTTTCATTTAAACTTTTGTCTGTTTTTCAAAAATCAAATATCGATAAGATTAATATAAATTACTTTATTTTGAATTATAAGAAAAAGAAATATGACTTGCAGTTATAGTTGTTGCATAAAAAAAATTAATTTTGGTTTAATTTTTCTTTCATAAGCAGAAGTTTATCGATCAAACGCATAGAGATCAACTGGACAAGAAAGGAGATGAACCAATAAAACTATGCTTTCAAAATTTCGTTCTAATTAAAAATATTTAATCCTCCTAATTAAGAATATTTAAAGGCTTTAATGATAACTATTTTCGAGATAGCCTTATGTAACAAATACTTCCATAAAGTAACAAATTCTTGTAATTATTGCTTTTAATGTATTACATCTTTGAGCGATAATAATTGCTTAGAAATCCCTTTAATGATTTTAAAACCTTTTATCAAAAAGATTGTTTAAAAAGAAAAGCAATGTGTCAAATAGCACACTCTTAAATATGAGTTTTTAAAACTTTGATAGCATCACTTCAGGCAACAATTCGTTCAAACATTTTTTGCGTTTAAAATAATTTATTCTTTATTACTACTTAAAGACAATCTTTTTACTTTCTTCTGTATTTATAAGAAGAAAGTATTGGAATCGTGAAAAAAATCGACTTCTAGTTTTCGACGGATTTATACGTTTTAGAAGGTCCTGGACGCGATTTGACTATTTTTAGAAAATATCTGTTTGCGAGCCTGTGAATTGTCTGATTGTCTGTAAGTGACACAATTTTTTGGGGGGCGTTCTATCTCAAGAACTAATGCATGAAATTTATTAAAAGATTAAATTCAGTTAGCTTGATATACTTTTGTGCTGATTACTTTATTGGGTAAATCGCCCCACAGCTGGCTCTGTTATGCCGAATTTTTTGTGATTTCAGCAATAGCTCTATCTCAAGAACTAATGCACAGATTTGCACCAACCTTCAGATTCAGTTATAGCTTGATACAAATTGGTGATTATTAATATTTGGTGTAAATTGTCCAAAAGGTGGCACTGTTATTCTGCATTTTTCTCAATTTTTGTAATAGCTTTATCTCAAAAACTAATGCACGGATTTTCATCAAACTTCCGATTCAGTTACACGTTGGCATTAGTTGTTGCAAATTAGGTTTTGGTGTAAATCGCTTAACATGCGGCGATGCTAATCTGCGTTTTTTACAGATTTACACGATTTTAGCGATAGTTATATCTTAAGAACTAATGCACGGAATTTCATCAAACTTCATATTCTCTTACAGCTTGACATAAGTTGGAGCTAATTCGTGGGATTCGCTGATTTCTTTCGTGTAAATCATAGAACAGGTGGACCTGCTATACTACATTTTTGACGATTTTAAAGATATCTATAACTCAAAAACTAATGCACGGAGTTTAATCACACTTCATATTCTGTTACACTTTCACGTAAATAATCCTTATTAAGTCTGTTTGTATACTGTCCAAAGGTGTTGCTTTTATGCTGTTTCAGTTGGGAACTTTGGTTGCAGATATCTAAGAGGGTGGGTGCCAAATTCAATGATTTGTTTGAAAAATGCGATGCTTATTTCTTTTTACCCGACTGCCAAGAAGGGTTATGTGTTTCACGCGTATCTGTGTATGTGGATTTCTTTATACCCTCGAAACATCCCAACGGCTGAATGGATTTTAATGAATGAGGTCTCTATCGATTCGTCTTAACCATCCGATGGTTATAGGCTAGGTTTTGTTTTTATAAATTCGAAATGGCGGTAGAGACGATTTTTTTTTACGCTCCATATTGAATGGCATATCATTGGATAGGTCTTTCAAGATGAAGACGATGATTCATTGACTATTTTGCAGTCAGAAGCTCCGTTTAAATATTATACAACATGGAAGTTGCGTAGGTAGGATCTCTAGCTTTACTGCAACTCTAACCATCATAGACATCTATAGGCCTCATCAAAACAGTGTGTATAAGATGGGAACTAACAGATAAACACAACTTAAAAGTCATCAATACAAGTAAATAAAAAAAATAGGTAAGTAATATAAAAAATAGTTTCACAATGATGAGAAATAATTAATTAGTTCGCTTTTTACCCAGTCGGGTTTTTTGATTTCTTAAATTTAATTTTTTCTTGTTTAAATACGCACAGTTCAACAAGTCCTTTAGAATCCTCATGATGGGCATAGATTGTCGTTTAATTTTGGCCCTGTGATAGCGAATTTGCAAGTATTAAGTTGTATGAGATACAAGAAAGTTTTGGTATTAGCACATCCGACCAGTTAATAATATATTCAAACGATAATAATATTGCTATATTAAATAAAGCTATTTTATTTAAAATCAAGTATTTTAAAAGAATAACTTCAAATTCGCCGTAAATTGAACATTTTAGTAATTCGTTTACATTTATTTTCATTGACATTTTTTCTATTTTTCTCAGTTTAAAAAGATTGATATAAATTAATTATCGATTTATTAATTTCTAGCATTATATGCAGCTAGAGCTGTTGAATAAAATAATGATATATAATTTAGTTTGATACTTGATTCAGTTTGAAACTACTTTCCTAATTATTGATCAAAATCCCAGAGGTAAAAAGGAAGAAGGAAAATCTGATAAAATTAAAGTTTGATCTTTCTGTTTTGATTGTAAGAATTTAATCAATCTAACTATAAAAATTGAATCGTTCTAATTATTAATATTTTCGAGATAAGTTTTATCTAAAAGCAAATACACAAACCACAATGCTCTTGTAATAAGAACTGTTTAATATGACGCCTTTGTGGCAGAAATATTATCTATAAATTTCTTTAATAACGAGATAACCTTTATTAATCAGC
This sequence comes from Maratus speciosus, assembly GCA_963932465.1. Lineage (NCBI taxonomy): Eukaryota > Metazoa > Arthropoda > Arachnida > Araneae > Salticidae > Maratus > Maratus speciosus. Next base: position 617,526,795 of record OZ010788.1, on the reverse strand, counting down.
GAGATTCTTAAGAAAATAATAAGCAGCTTATCATATACTTATCAATTTAAAAAAGAATTTAAAGGGCATCCTTTTACCAATAAATCAATGAAGACATTTCTTTTGTGCTTAAAGTATTTTATCCCTTATTTCTAATTAAAGTGGCAAAAGAATTGGTTTTAATAACATTTTAAACAGAAAATGAGTTTGGTGTGTTAAATCAAATGATTTTAATTCAATTAAAAATATTTTACTGGAAATAACTTCAAACTCAGCGTTAATCGGAGATTTCAGTAATTCCTTTACACATGTTTTCATTAAAAATGTCTCAATTTTTCCCAAATAAAATATATGTAAGATTGATATAAATTCCTTTGTCTTGAATTTTTTTAAATCTGGCGTTGCTTGTAGTTATAGGCTGTTAAAAAAACGAAAATATGTTTTATTATTTGTTGTTACTTTTACTATAGAGAAATGTATTAAGCAAACGCATAGGATTAAAACAAGGGAGAAAGAAAAAATATAATTAAATATTTAATCATTCTAACTCTAAATATTTAATCATCATAATTATTAATATATTTGAAATGAATTTTATCGAACAACGAAATAGTTCCACAAAGTAAAAAATTGGTGCTAAAATTCCTGTGAATTCAATGCTTGAGCACAAGGATATAGCATAGTCTATAAATCTCTTTAAAAAATATCAAGATTTTAGAGTGATTGTTTTGAAAAAAAAGTAGCCTATCAAATATGCATAGATGAATTTTTTAAACTTTAAAAACATCAATTCAACCAATGACTTGTTCACGCATTTCTTTGTATTTAAAATATTTTATCTTTTTTTTCTACTTAATGTGGCCAAAAAAATTGTTTTAATAATCTTTTCATCGGAAACTGAATTTGGTGTAATAAATAGACAGATTTTTTAATTAAAGAATTCTAAAATATATCCTAAAATACATTCTAAAAGAATTCTTAAATAAAAATATACATACTAGGCCCCTGCAAGCTACGCTCGTCAACCCCCGTTCAGACACCAAAGAATCTAAAATCACGCTAATTTGATCGGTTTTTAAAAGATTAGAGAAGATTGAATTATAATGAAAAAACCTACAGCGATCTCCCCGTAAATGAGCTTCTATTCAACTCCCTTTGATTGCAAAAATTTAAGGCCGAATCAGTTGCTGTTAAGACATCCAATGGTTGTTTTCGTGTTTGGTAAAAGAAGATCAGTTAAACATTTGAAAATAAGCTAAAATAAAATGAATTAATTAAACAGAGTCTTTGCCGACCGGTATTTTTTAACAGCGTTATAAAACGATTGACATAATACAATTTAATACTATTACTACAATTTACTGCTTTAACCCCTTCGAGGGCGGTGGTTCATTTTTGGACCACTTAATTTTAATTCTTTAATGCCACATTGGCACCAGAATATTGGAATGAAAATTTTCCTTTTATTAAATTCGAAGAAGGGAAGAGATACTTATGCGATATTAAACAAGGTTAACGATTTATTTCTATGTGAATCCCAGGTGATAGGTTATTTTCTTTCTTCACATGGAGCATTTCCACAGTATCTGTTTAAAATAGGAAAACGCCCAAATAACAGGTGTAACTGTGGTGATGTAGGAAGTATACAACATTATTTGTTTGGACATTGTCCGTTAATACCTTGTACATTTAAATTCAACAGGAATTGTACACTGAGATGGAACATTCGAAACGTTCTCATCACCCGTTCAAACTATAGAAAACTGTGTGCTATGTACAACGCACTTAATAGGGAATACTCATTATTGGGTATAAATTTTGATAATTTTTACACTTGTAACTATTTACTTCTATCATACTGTTAATACTCATCAGTGGTTCGTTACGGACATTACGTGGTTTTCTGACACTACATCAAAAGCTCAACATTGTGCCTTTTATAGTAACTGTCCTTTGTCTGGCATTTATGTTGGCGCTGATTTTCTCTTGAGGTCTGAACATTATGGTGATCTTTCTTCAAGTTAGTTTTTCTTATATAAAACTTTTATGAACATTTTTCTTTCGAACACTGAACTCATTTGAACATTAGTGAACAGTGAACTTTTATGAACATTTACACTTCATAATCTTGAACAAGGATTTATAGTCTTAACTTTTGTTATACATTTAAGTCACTTCACTTTTGTTTTTATTTTTATTATTATGATGAAAGCAACATCAATTGTTTTGTAATTTTACGATTTACTATGTAAGTTCGTCAGAATATGTGCCTTTTTCCTTGTTATTTTGGGTGCTTTCCGATGTCCGGCATCGGTGATTGTTGTGGGGATTTTCCACCGGAGCGTTACATCCTATGCCATTCTTTGGTTGGTGCTCCGGTCGGGTGATCAAGTAAGTGAACAAAAGCATTTTCGTATTTCGAAATTTGTTTGTAAATTCCGGTGCCATTCACTGATTTCAACATTTTACGAATAGAAGTACCTTGTTCCTGAAAGAGTTAAACGCATATTAATATATTTATTATTTTAAAGTTTCCTTTCTCTTTTAATATTCACGTGTAAATACAATTTTCAAGACATAATTTTCAATATTTTCCTGCTTTTAACACGTACTCATTTAATAGTAATTTTAAAGCTTTTTTTTTTGTCTGGTATTAATAGCCATGTGGAAATAAATTTGTAATCGTTAGGAAATATTATTCTTTGCGCTGTTTTCAGAATTGAAACCGATCTCTATAATAATAGCCTAATTCATGTGACTATCATCAACAGTTACTTCGCTTTTCATAAGAAAGGTTTCCATTTTGATTAAAGAATCAAAGTTATTTTTTTGAATATAACTACATAAAAGTTGCCATGATCAAAAAGAATGCTTGGTACTTTTATGTTAGCCGGGTTCAAATCTCGCCGATAGCTTTTTTTTTAACTCGCCAGTTAGCATTTTTTTACTTTTCGAGTGGTAAATTAAAACGGATCCCATTGACCAAAAATCTATCGCCACACTATAAGATTAAATGCCAATAATGGTTGTTCGTAAATGCCACATTCACTTGACTGTAAGGAAGTTACACGTGTTTACGCCATCAAATGATTTTTACTTCGACGCTTTATTTGTATTTGTATTATTATACTAATTTATTTATTCTTTCGTTATTTAAAATAAAAATTACGTCAACTTGTATAATTTGGCGAGTGGTTTGGCGATTTATATAATTCGGCGATATTGGTCATTTGCTTTGAATTTTAAATTAAATGTGATTTGTTGCATTACTTAATATTTAACAGAGATGTCATATAAGCACCGGGTTTGGCGTGATTTTTTGTAAGACAATTTGGAGAAAACCTCGTTTTCGAATACCAGTTACATATGTATTTTTAAATTATTTTCTATTTTTTAAAAATGAAATAACAATAAATAAAAAAAAAATAATTAATAACTATAGAACAAAAGCAATTTATAACATTTTTTTTAAATAAAAAGAAAATAAATGTAAATAAACATTTATAAATGAATAAGCAACAATAGCTGGGTTACCATGTCAGGTAAAATAACGCCATTTTTGTGCCAATTAGGTACCCCGGTGCGTATATGACATCTGAGCCTAATATTTTTCTTTTCGCTTCGTTTAAAAAAAAAAAAAAAAAAAAAAAAAAAAAAGGAGAGAGAGAGAAGTCAGAGCCATTAATTTTAAATGTTTCAGTTTTAAAGGAAAGTTTTGTATTAAATAAAATGATAACGAAATACAAAAAAAAGCATTGTTTTTAGCATAGATTTAAGGAAGCCAAACTACTGGTCGCCAAATTAGTTTAAAATTATATCCTTTTCTGAAATATGGAAAAAAAAAATGTCTGTTATTATTGAAATTTAAGTTGCCATCATTAGAAAAAAATATTTAAAATTAGAAAAAAAAAATTAATATTTCGAAAACTAATTCGAATTTTAAAATTCTAATACCAGTTTTGAGATCTGTGGATCAATACGGATTTTTGGTGTTAATTTCATCGCAAAGTATTTCATATTTTAGGAGAAATCGCCGTGAAACATAATCAGTCGTTTCATAGAATCGTTACATAAATTCGTTTCAATTCAGTCGTTTCATAATATCCGTTTCATAAATTCGTTTCATTAGGATTTTATATATATAGGGTAGATATATATATATATATACTAAATTCTATTTTGATATTTGATACATCTACCACATAATTCTCTGAGTATATCTGAAAATATTCTAGGTTTATTGTGTGGTAATTTCGTCTTCATTATACCCATCCAGCTTCATAAATAAAATATTCATTTTTCAGATTGACTAATTCGATTAAAAGCAGAATTGTAAAAGTAGAACTGATAAAACTATAATTTCGTTCTAATTGTAAATATTCAATAGTTGTATGTATACTTTCGACATAAATACTATCTAACAGTTCCATAAAGTAACAAGTTATTATAACAATTGTTGTTAATTTGAAACTCATCCACGAGGATAAAATGTATCAATCTCTGTAATAAATCTAAAGCCTTCAATAAAAAAGATTGTTATGAAGAAAAAAAAAGGAGCGTATCAAATTTGTATCCTTTTACACATAAATTTTCAAAACTTAACTTACATCTCTTTTTCCAAAGAATGTAATTTGATAATATCATTTTGATTACAAAAATTAAATCATTCTAACTATAAAATTTTAATCGCTTTATTCATAAATATTTTTGACTTAAGTTCTAACAGCCTAACATAGCTTCACAAAGGAACACGTTCTCCTAATAACTGTTTAATATGACGCCTTTGTGCAAGAATGAAAACCTATAAATCTCTTTAATAATGCTGAAGCCTTTATCAATGAGATTGTTAAGAAAAAATAAGCAATTCATCGAATACTTACCCATTTAAAAATGAAACTTCAAATTTTAAAAAGCATCATTTTTGCCAATAAATCGATAGATCATTTCTTTATGATTATAGTATTTTACCTTTGTTTCTACTTAATATGCCAAAATAATTTGCATAGTCTGAGACGGAAATGTGTTTGGAAAATTGTATCAAAGATATAATATGCTAAAATCAAATAGTTGTTTTAAATCAAATGATTTTAATTAAAGAGATTTTAATGACAATAACGACAAATTCAGGCCATTTAAATAACTCATTTACAGATGCCTCCATTAAAAAAATGACTATTTTTACCAAATTAAATATTGCTCATTATATGCAAATTTCTTTTATTTGAATTAAAAAAAAAAAAATATGGCATTGCTTGCAGTTGTAGCTGTTCAACAAAAGAAAATGAATTTTGTTTTATTTGTTATGTTTCTTTTCCGATGCAGAAATTTATTGATTAAAGGCAGAGGGGGAAAACGGGAGGGTGGAGAAGATACGTAACTGAAATTCGAGATTGAAAACTTTTTTTGTCACTGTAAATAATTAATCATTCTATTTATAAATATTTAATCTGTTTAATTATTAATGCTTTTAAAATAAGTTTTGTCTAAGAAACCTAATACTTCCACAAAGTAACAAATTCTTGTAATAATTTATGTTAATTCAATGCTTATGCACGAGGATAATAGCCTATAAATCTAAAGTTTTTTTCTTTTTTTTAAGATATTGTTACAAAATTAAATAAGACATTCATTTATAATCATGAAACTAAATTCTAAAAGGGATAAAGGTGCATTTAACACTAGAAACGCCGAAACGTTCACTCAAGTTTTATAAATATATATATATATACACCAGAATTTTTATTTAAATCTTTTTAAATGATCTATTTAAACTAAATTAATATTTACTTAAAGTGATAAAATACTTTTAACAAAGCAAAAAATACCTTTATTTATTCACATTATTAACACGTTAAGCGCCAAGTCAGTCACCGGTGATCGACACTAAACTTTCCGTTTAGAAAGCATCATTCACCACACTGCAAATAAGGGCGTCTTAAATTCAGACACATATGTGACTGAAAGAGTAACTCAGACACTTAAGTGTCTGAATATGGAATTTCAAACATCATAGGTGTCTGAAATTAAGACACTTAAGTGTCTTACTATATGATCATGGTATAAACACTGTAAACTGAAATGTCTGAAATTCAGACACATAAGTGTCTGAAACTGGAGTGTTCAATTTTCAGACATTTTAAAGTGTCTTAATTTTTAAGACACGTGTATATGTCTGAATTTAAGACATTTAAAACGTCTGAATCGCATCCACTTTTGATCACCCTGCAAGTTTTGCTATAGGCAATCAATTGTTCACTGTTTTTGTAAGCTTTATACACTGTAAAAAATAACCGTTACAATATGGAAATTATATTGCCAAAGGGGACGCCAATTTACGTATTTTAATATAAATTTTCTTCCGTAAATTCCAGAAAATTTTCCATTTTTTGCATATTTCTCTATTTAAAAGGTATAATATAATCTTTCAAGGACAAATCCACATATTTCGCAATCAGAATTTTCTAAACTCACGTATATTAGAGATGATTTATTTATTTATATTCAAACTAGTGCATTGGCACACCTACCGGGGAGTTAAGGGGGCTGAAGCCTCTCCCAGACTAGACTAGATATTATTTTTTTTTTAATTATGAAAGAATATTATTATTTTTTAATAGATCCTTAAAAAATCGGAATTTTTAAAAAGGATATTAAATTTGTCGCACATTTTTTTTTCTCTTTTTTCTCTTTTATTATGAAATTCGAAATTATAGCATGTTTAAAATTTACTTAATTATAAACATCAATTACTTAATTGTACTTAAGTAAACTAATTAATTGATGTTTTTAAAATTTACTTTAGAAAAAAAACTATTTACTTAATTATAAATTTAAGATCCAGTGCAACTTTTTGCGCAATGACCGACGGTCTAAAATATGATATAAAACTAAATATATATATATATATATATATATATTGTTTTAAGTAACTGCTGAAAATTTATTTAAAATTTACTTACCTTCTATTTATCACAGGATTATACTTTCTTAAAATTTACTGAAAACATTGTAAATTTTTCAGCTTCAGTGTCAGTCGCCGTGCCACTCACCGTGTTAATGTGCATAAATAAAGGTATTTTTTGCCTTGTTAAAAGTATTTTATCACTTTAAGTAAATATTAATTTAGTTTGATGTATTTGAGCGATTTTTTCATATAGTTAGTTGCATGATCTATTTAACTTATTTCCTAATAGATATATATTTAACTCTTTTTTAAAGGAATTTCTGGTTCAAATCGAACTATACATATTTGGTAGCAGTCAAATTGGCTGCTCTTAGCGTTTCTAGTGTTAAAAGCAGGGCTGCGGAGTCGGAGTCGGGCCCATTTTTAAGCGAAAAAGTCGGAATCGGATCTGTTAAAATTCTCGAAGTCGGAGTCGTCCATTTTTGAGCGAAATAGTCGGAATCGGAGTCGGATCTGTTAAAATTCCCGGAGTCGGAGTCGTCCATTTTTCCAACCGACTCCGCAGCCCTGGTTAAAAGGCATATAAATGCCTTTATGCTGGCTTACATGCAGCGGAAATATATATACAATGATTCAGCCTATAAGTTACCTAAAATTTGGAAAGTGATGCTTTGCGAAATAAAAAACAATGGCATAAGATAATTCACACTCACAGATGTCCATTTTTATTTGAGCACTTGATGTTATTATACATGTAATCTCATCATTTTTGGTTACCAGTTTCATTTTTTAAAAATTGCGAAAATATTTGTATCAAAATGCGTCTTGAAAAAGTCGACGTTTGAGCAATGAAACATCTAGTATCGAATGAACGACAGGAGGAATATCCACTTTAAAATATTTGTTTCTACTTATAAATATTTGATCATTTTACTCATAAATCTTTAATTATCCTAATTATAAAAATTAAATATTTCTAATGATAAATATTTTCGTGGGAAGTTTTATCAAATAACCTGACAATTTCTTAAAGCAACATTCTTCCAATAATCGCTGTTTCATATATGAAGTGCAAAAACTAATAAAATACAACGAGAATAATAAGATACGACGAGAATATTAAAATCTCTTTATCAACCCTATAAATCGCCTTTATATTGTTAAAGACCTTTATCATTTAAATATATTATTTTTTAATATGAAAATTTAAAGGGTCCGGGACACATTTAAAAAAAAATTCTATTTGTTGAGTTAGAATTTTCAAATTTTTAGGAGTGGTTAACCATATAATTTGAAAACAAAATCGTATCATAAATCTTCTGGAAAAGTTTTTAAAAAAACTTGAAATATATTTTTTTAAGTGGGGTAATTTAAAATCGTAAATCAGAATAAAGGTACTATTTATATGCCGTTTAAATGTATTTTTATCACTTTAAGCTTGCATTAACTTAGTTTGAAAGATATTGTTATGAAAATAAAGCAGAGTATAAAATATGTATCCTTTTAAATTCGATTTTTTCAATATTTAAATAACATAATTTTCCTACTAATCGTTCAAACGTTTCTTCGTGCAGAAAATAATTTGTCCTTTATCTCCACTTATTGTGCCAAAGAAAATAGTTTTTATAAAATCTTCAATCGGAATTCAATTTGATGTATTAAATCAAACTACCCTCCTCTGGAAACCAGTTTGGACTCTCTTAAATATATTCTAATCATTGTATCATGTTACTTTTATTAATAATTTAATTTGCATGCTCAATCTTTTGACAAATCGCGAGATTCTGATAGCGAAATCAAGAACTCGGTAATTTTATGTTATCCGAGCGCAGGTGGTAAATCGCCAAACGTTGTTCCCGTCACATTTTTTAGCATTTCATTAGTTTCATTTAAAATAAAATCCTTTCATTCATATTATTTCAAATGTATAATTTTAATTTAAAACTGAAACATTTAAAATTCACGACTTTCACTTATTTCTTTAAGAAAAAGAAAAAGAATAGAAAAGAAAAATAATACCATAAATAATACCATAAACCAAGATATTTAATTTTAACATCAAAGCATTGTTTTAATTTACCACGCGAAAAATAAAAAAATGTAACTGGAAAGTTTAAAAAAAATGCTAATGGTGAGATTTGTTCTCGTCTAACGTAAAAGTACCAAGAAATCTTTGCGATCATGACAACTGTTATGTAGTTTTATACAAAAAAATAACTTTGATTAAAAATGGCAGCTTTGTATATGAAAAGCGAAGTGGTCAGCCCGTAATTATTTATAAAAGTCGGATGGCTTGGACTATTATAATACAGTAGATTAGATTCTCGTCCCTGTCTGAGTTCTTTCTCAGAATTTTCGTACTCTCGCCATCACATTTTGCCAAAATTAAGAAAAATAACAGACAGATTTTTTTTAAATGGATATTCGGATGAAAAATAAAATTTCTACATTTCCTCTGAAATTTTCAAATCGACATCTTGGTTAGTTTTCTTCCTTTTTGCCTATAGGTGAAAATTGTCATAATTTTTATTGTCACAAACCACTCATTGCCATCAACAAAAAAACTTAAAATATATTTTTTTTAAATGGGGTAATTTAAAATCGTAAATCAGAATAAAAGTACTATTTATATGCCGTTTAAATGTATTTTTATCACTTTAAGCTTGCATTAACTTAGTTTGAAAGATATTGTTATGAAAATAAAGCAGAGTATAAAATATGTATCCTTTTAAATTCGACTTTTTTCAATATTTAAATAACATAATTTTCCTACTAATCGTTCAAACGTTTCTTCGTGCAGAAAATAATTTGTCCTTTATCTCCACTTATTGTGCCAAAGAAAATAGTTTTTATAAAATCTTCAATCGGAATTCAATTTGAAGTATTAAATCAAACTAGCCTCCTCTGGAAACCAGTTTGGACTCTCTTAAATATATTCTAATCATTGTATCATGTTACTTTTATTAATAATTTAATTTGCATGCTCAATCTTTTGACAAATCGCGAGATTCTGATAGCGAAATCAAGAACTCGGTAATTTTATGTTATCCGAGCGCAGGTGGTAAATCGCCAAACGTTGTTCCCGTCACATTTTTTAGCATTTCATTAGTTTCATTTAAAATAAAATCCTTTCATTCATATTATTTCAAATGTATAATTTTAATTTAAAACTGAACCATTTAAAATTCACGACTTTCACTTATTTCTTTAAGAAAAAGAAAAAGAAAAGAAAAGAAAAATAATACCATAAATAATACCATAAACCAAGATATTTAATTTTAACATCAAAGCATTGTTTTAATTTACCACGAGAAAAATAAAAAAATGTAACTGGAAAGTTTAAAAAAATGCTAATGGTGAGATTTGTTCTCGTCTAACGTAAAAGTACCAAGAAATCTTTGCGATCATGACAACTGTTATGTAGTTTTATACAAAAAAATAACTTTGATTAAAAATGGCAGCTTTGTATATGAAAAGCGAAGTGGTCAGCCCGTAATTATTTATAAAAGTCGGATGGCTTGGACTATTATAATACAGTAGATTAGATTCTCGTCCCTGTCTGAGTTCTTTCTCAGAATTTTCGTACTCTCGCCATCACATTTTGCCAAAATTAAGAAAAATAACAGACAGATTTTTTTTAAATGGATATTCGGATGAAAAATAAAATTTCTACATTTCCTCTGAAATTTTCAAATCGACATCTTGGTTAGTTTTCTTCCTTTTTGCCTATAGGTGAAAATTGTCATAATTTTTATTGTCACAAACCACTCATTGCCATCAACAAAAAAACTTAAAATATATTTTTTTTAAATGGGGTAATTTAAAATCGTAAATCAGAATAAAAGTACTATTTATATGCCGTTTAAATGTATTTTTATCACTTTAAGCTTGCATTAACTTAGTTTGAAAGATATTGTTATGAAAATAAAGCAGAGTATAAAATATGTATCCTTTTAAATTCGACTTTTTTCAATATTTAAATAACATAATTTTCCTACTAATCGTTCAAACGTTTCTTCGTGCAGAAAATAATTTGTCCTTTATCTCCACTTATTGTGCCAAAGAAAATAGTTTTTATAAAATCTTCAATCGGAATTCAATTTGAAGTATTAAATCAAACTAGCCTCCTCTGGAAACCAGTTTGGACTCTCTTAAATATATTCTAATCATTGTATCATGTTACTTTTATTAATAATTTAATTTGCATGCTCAATCTTTTGACAAATCGCGAGATTCTGATAGCGAAATCAAGAACTCGGTAATTTTATGTTATCCGAGCGCAGGTGGTAAATCGCCAAACGTTGTTCCCGTCACATTTTTTAGCATTTCATTAGTTTCATTTAAAATAAAATCCTTTCATTCATATTATTTCAAATGTATAATTTTAATTTAAAACTGAACCATTTAAAATTCACGACTTTCACTTATTTCTTTAAGAAAAAGAAAAAGAAAAGAAAAGAAAAATAATACCATAAATAATACCATAAACCAAGATATTTAATTTTAACATCAAAGCATTGTTTTAATTTACCACGAGAAAAATAAAAAAATGTAACTGGAAAGTTTAAAAAAATGCTAATGGTGAGATTTGTTCTCGTCTAACGTAAAAGTACCAAGAAATCTTTGCGATCATGACAACTGTTATGTAGTTTTATACAAAAAATAACTTTGATTAAAAATGGCAGCTTTGTATATGAAAAGCGAAGTGGTCAGCCCGTAATTATTTATAAAAGTCGGATGGCTTGGACTATTATAATACAGTAGATTAGATTCTCGTCCCTGTCTGAGTTCTTTCTCAGAATTTTCGTACTCTCGCCATCACATTTTGCCAAAATTAAGAAAAATAACAGACAATTTTTTGTAAAATGAATTCGGATGAAAAATAAAATTTCTACATTTCCTCTGAAATTTTCAAATCGACATCTTGGTTAGTTTTCTTCATTTTTGCCTATATGTGAAAATTGTCATAATTTTTATTGTCACAAACCACTCGTTGCCATCAACAAAAAAGAAATAACTGCTTTTTCGCCAGCACGTACCTTAGCGTTATATATATATCGATGATTTTAATTAAATTAAAGATAATTCTAAATAAAACGACATCAAATTCCGTGTAACTGCACTGTAGAAAAAACAAATGCTTCTTAATCAATGGAAATATTATGTAACTATAAACGAAAATATATACGAAAACCTCCTCTGAGTTATCCAAGTTTCCTGAAAGCGTTCTTTATCTCTAGAAACCTCAGAAACTAATATATTTTCGAGATTTAAAGAAACATTTATATAAACAAAAATTCTTTTGCCACCGCCGGTTTTTGGAATCGTTTTTGAATCGTTTTTTATAGTAAGTAATCATTTTTCTCAACCCGGAATATCGGTTTTTAGGATGCTATACAGTCTCTAGTAAACATTTTCATGTTCAACAAACATCTTTCACAGACAAACATGATAACACTAACCGCATTAATATTAACATTAAAATCGATATTATTTTGTTACTTTTGCATGTAAAAATTCAGTTGCGCATTTCAAAATTAATTGAGAATGGATAGCACCCTAAAAAACCGATACTGTGGTTAGAGAAAATTCTTTTGCCACCGCCGGTTTTTGGAATCGTTTTTGAATCGTTTTTTATAGTAAGTAATCATTCTCAACCCGGAATATCGGTTTTTAGGATGCTATACAGTCTCTAGTAAACATTTTCATGTTCAACAAACATCTTTCACAGACAAACATGATAACACTAACCGCATTAATATTAACATTAAAATCAATATTATTTTGTTACTTTTGCATGCAAAAATTCAGTTGCGCATATGAAAATTGATTGAGAATGGATAGCACCCTAAAAAACCGATACTGTGGTTAGAGAAAACTTTATAATGCAGTATAAAAACGTCTCGAAAACGTTTCTGAAATTCAGTGACAGCAATAGAAACTACAGTAGAACCTCGATTATCCGAAGTAATTAGGAACGACCCTCTTTCGGTAAATCGAAATTTTCGGATAATCGAGAATGCTTCAATTTTAATATTAAGGAGAAATATATGCAATATTTCTTATTATGGTAACAAGTGCTTAATAAAAATAAAGCAATAGAAAAATAGAAACAAGGCTAAATTACCTGAATTTTAATTATGAAATTAAGTACCTTTTACACATATCACAATGATTTGAAAAAATGCTTTGTTTGTCGCAGTTTCGATTGCCTTACCTTTGAAGATCCATCACGGAGTTTTTAATATTATTAATTCACCAGTATCACAGTCTTCCTGCTGCTCTAGCCATGCCAAACCTCTTGCAAAACATTCAAAAGCTTCAGAATTGCTAATTTTTTCGTTTTCTTCGTTCCACTCCGCAGCTTACGGAAACTCAAGTTAAATTCAAAAGAACTCTAAGAAAGAAGTTCGAAAATATTTATATGTACTCAGAGTTCGGAAAAGACCACTTGTACACAAGGAATATGATACTTAAAAAAAAAAAAAAAAAAAAAGCTTTCAAAATGGATTTTGTACACAAGAAATATAATAGTAAAAAAAAAGCTTTAAAAATGGATTTCGGTTAACCGAGAGTTTCGGTTAAAAGAGTTTCGGATAAAAGAGGTTCTATTGTATTTTTTAATACCTCTTTAAGTGTCGAAGGAACGACAGGAGGAATATCCACTTTGAAATATTTGTTTCTTCTTATAAATATTTGATCATTTTACTCATAAATCTTTAATTATTTTAATTATAACTAGTATGTTGTGGCCATCACAAAACTTTCTTCTATATAAATCCTATCAATTAGATCATTTAAATAGTACAAGAAATTACATCAATTTAGCACCAATTCATATCAAAGTATATCTGAATTTGAAGTTTGATGAAAATTCGTGCATTAGTTCTTGAGATAGAGCTATAGCGGAAATTCTGAAAAATGTAGTATAGCAGCGCCACCTGTTAAGTGATTTACACCAAAACATAAACAGCACTAATTGATATCAAGGTATACCTGAATCTGAAGTTTGATGAAAATTTGTGCATTAATTATTGAGTGGAAATTCTGAAAAATGCAACATAGCAGCGCCACCTATTGAGCGATTTGCACCAAAACATAAACAGCACTAATTCATACATGAATCTGCAGTTTGTTGAAAATCCAAGCATTAGTTCTTGAGATAGGGCTATTGCGGAAATCGCAAAAAAATGCAGCATAGCTGCGCCACCTGTTGAGCGATTTACACCAAAATGCATAAAACGTCCATTCATGTCAAGGACAAACTGAATCTGAAATTTGATGAAAATCCGTGTATTAGTTCTGGAGATTGAGCTATCGACAAATCGTGAAAAATACTGCATAGCAGCGTCACCTGTTGAGGGATTTACACCAAAACATAAACAGCACTAATTCATATCCGGGTATACCTGAATCTGAACATTGTTGAAAATCCAAGCATTAGTTCTTGAGATAGAGCTATTGCCGAAATCGCAAAAAAATGCAGCATAGCAGCGCCACCTGTTGAGCGATTTACACCAAAATGTATAAAACGTCAATTCATGTCATGGACTAACTGAATCTGAAGTTTGATGAAAATCCGCGCATTAGTTCTGGATAATTGAGCTATTGTGGAAATCGTGAAAAATGCTGGATAGCAGCGCCACCTGTCGAGCGATTTACACCAAAAACTAATCAGCACCAATTTATATCAGGCACTAACTGAATCTAAATTTTTATTAAATTCCGTACATTAGTTTTTGAGATAGAGCGCCCACAAAATTTGTGTCACATACATACAGACAGAAAGGCAGACAAACAGACTCACAGACACACATTTTGATCTCTAAAACGTGTAAATCCGTCGAAAACCGAAAATCGAAAATTTTCACGAATCCAATACTTTCTTCTTGTAAAGATAGAAGAAAGTAAAAAAAACTAGAAAACAGGAATTCTTCTTCAGAATTTAGTATCGCCCCCGATGAAAAAAAAATATATACAATGTAACCTCTGAATAACAGTTACTCGTGGGACCGGTGAAAAGTGACCGCTCTTCAAAGGTGGGTACTATTCAGGGGTTTCATCTTTAAAAAATAATCAAAATTACATACACTATAAAAAAAAAAACCCACTGTATATTTGCCAGCACAACTCGATCACAGTTGAATGTACTGTATCTTTCTTTGGTTTCCTGACTATTTAAACATGAAAAATACAGTAGTTGCCTAAAATTAACACTACAATGTACTGGCAATTTTGGACGCATTTGGACCACAGCACAAACTACTGGCGTCCAAATTGCCAGTGCATTGTGCTGTTAATTTTACGCAACTACTGTAATTTCCATGTTTAAATGGTCAGGAAACCAAAGAAAGATACAGTACATTCGACTGTGATCGAGTTTGTGCGCGAGATGAACAGCACTTTGTACTGTAAAAATGTCGTTTTTTTTTTTTACAGTGTAAATTTAAATAGAAATACACAGTCTTTTTAATTTATACTCATTGTTTTAGTACATTAAAAGAATCAGTGATTTGCAGTCATTTTTTATCCTCCAAATATCTTTCTCCAAAGAAATAATAGTATGAGTTGATTTTCTGTACAACTCTTCATCATTATGATTTAATGCAAAATTTTGTATTTCACGAAGGTTCGTCGAAAATTCGGTATATGGGTTAATACTGTAAATTTTGGGTGAAGCTATAATCTCTTTCATTTTCCCATTCTGATAACTTTTGTCTTCCCCTCTTCCACTGTTTGCTGTATGAATCAAATGTAGCAGTAATTGCCAAATCTTTGCCCAGACATACAAACTTGCTGGCTTTCCTGTTAGTCATGTCTGCAGTTCTAAGAATATTATCTATTTTCCATCATTTTTAATGTCTTCATTTTCTATGTCTAGTTTTTGGAAAGGGATCAAATGTTTAACCCTTAAATGCCGGGTGTTGCTTTTCGACAACATACCCAATTTAGGCTCTAAAATACTATTAGAACATATTGAAGCTATAATGTCTAATGTTGCCAATAAAATACATTCTGAAAATATTATTAAATCGATTTTCAACACATAGATGGCAACACTTGTGCTGTTTAAGAACAAAGATAGATTTTTCTTTTCAATTGTTGCTACTTGTTATTTTTGTTTTGTTTAGAAGCTTGCGAAATACCCTATTTTGTTCTGCAGTGAGCAAGTAAAATTTATTTCTTATTATAGTTCTTAAAATTCTTGTTTGTTTAAAATTACAGAATTTTATCAAGAAAAATTATTTTTTCAATTAAGCACCAGTATTGCCGATTAGTAACAAACTGTTTTTTAGCCATAAACTATACTTAAAACAAAATAAGATTTTTTTAAGTATTTTTTCCATGATTCATTTAAAAAATGAAAGCCAAAAAACATTATTACAATGATTTTTAAAAAATCAGGTATTTAAGGGTTAAGAGATTAAGTAACATTTTGTTGACATATTAATAACATTTTGTTTGATCTCCTTCACATTTCGGTTTGCAAATAAATATGAAATTGTACCAGGAGCTGTTAAATTTTTTTCTCGTGATTTCTGAGCGGCCGTTGTTCAGAATTCCTTATTTAGAGGTTCGTTCTAATGTTAATGCTATGGAACGTGTTTGGTTCCATCAATATGTGACCGGTATACGAAGGTTGTCGTTGTTTAGAGGTGGCCGTTCAAAGAGGTTTCACTGTATATAAATAGTACAAAACATATTTCAATTTTAAGACTTGCAGCACACGCTTTTATTTTCTGTAAAATGACGTCATTCACATCCGTTTCAGAATTCCACATTTACGATCCACTCTTAAACATCTGTAGTAAAGTATGCATAGGACGTCACTATCTCGAAATAATACACAAATGCAGAAAAAGATGCCGTCATTAAAGAAAGTAGATATTTAAAATTAAATATAGTTTATAATAGCTCCATATTTTAACAGAAATCATTCGTTTATATTTTTTCAAAATAGTACGTATTTTAATTACATTTTCTTTCGGTTGTTATGAAAAAAATGGCAACAAAAAGATATAATTATTTTACAACTATTTTTCCTTTACTTTCTACAGAAATGGAGTACTTCCGTTGCCAATAATACGCAAATGGCTCCAAAAACTACAAAAAAAATGAATGTTTCAAAAATAAATCGAGATGCAGTTTTCAAAGAAATTGCATTTAAAAGTACTTTTTTTTTTTTCAATACGGCGGTATAAAAATTGAAAATGTGCGATGCTTAGAAGTTTAAAAAAATTGCTATAGAGTATTTAATCGTACTGCTTTGTTTTACGGCTGGCTTCTATGAGGTAATGTTATTTTTTGGAGGCGACACAAAATAAGCTGGGAGAAAGAAATAGCATACCGTACCGGGGGCTAATAAATATTTCTAATGATAAATATTTTCGGGAGAAGTTTTATCGAATAACCTGACAATTTCGTAAAGCATTCGTCATTCTTCCAATAATCGCTGTTTCATATATGAAGTACAAGAATAATAAAATACGACAAGAATAATAAGATATGACGAGAATATTAAAATCTCTTTACCAATCATATAAATCGCCTTTATATTGTTAAAGACCTTTATCATTTAAATTTATTATTCTTGACTATGAAAATTTAAAGGGTCCGGGACACATTTTAAAAAAAATTATATTTGTAGAGTTAGAATTTTGAAATTTTTTAGAGTGGTTAACCATATAATTTGAAAACAAAATCTTATCACAAATCTTCTGAAAAAGTTTTTTTTTTAATTTAAAATAATTTTTTTTAAAGTGGGGTAATTTAAAATCGTTATTACTCGAAATGTTATTTGTCGAATTAAAAAAAAAAAAAAAATCATTTAATTAAACAGAAATATATCAGTTTTAATTTTGATTCAGCATTTTTTAAATAATAATTTAAAATGAAAATAAAAATATTTAAAATAAAAAAATTTTTAAATAAATTATGTAACTTATTTTTATAAAAATCACATTTTCAAAAGTAAATATTTTTTTTCCAAATTTACTGAATCAAAATTAAAGTAAAACAATTTAAAAAGACATGTTCCAAGTTTCAACTATTTAGCTTTAACGGTTCTTGACTTATAATAATTTAAATACGAAAAATGGTGACAAAACCTTTCAGGCAGAAAAACGTATTTTCACAAGAAGTCTTTCCATTACAACCAATTGCTTGAAACTAGATTCTGAAAACAAATGAAATATATATATCCTTTAACACATTCTGGACAATTGCACCATAAAATATAATAAATAAAGACACTACCTTGCTTAATGGTACAGAAAACACGAAATTTAATAAGCTAAAAGTTAAATTCTACGTTTCGAGCTGTTTCTACAGCCGTCTTCAGGAAAAATATGATGGTTAAATGGCTAAAAAATCAGAGATGAAGGCTTCCTGTGCGAGAGATAATTTGTCGAACATTGACTAAAGATATGAAAACAAAAATGTAGTGGTTCCATCCAGTGAAAATAAATACTTATTAATGAAATGAGTCCAAATAAATCAAAAGTTCGATTGAAGAAACCACAAGTGTCGCCACCTACGCATAAGGGCCAGAACCACATTCAACAAAGTTTTCATTCAAGTTTTTGGCAACAAGATTCAAGTTTAAATTGAAATATTTGATAGTCTGGTATAATATCATAAAGTCGTAATTCTATATCTAATTGCAATACTTCAATTTAAACTTGAATGAAAACTTTGTTGAATGTGG
This sequence comes from Maratus speciosus, assembly GCA_963932465.1. Lineage (NCBI taxonomy): Eukaryota > Metazoa > Arthropoda > Arachnida > Araneae > Salticidae > Maratus > Maratus speciosus. The sequence continues at coordinate 617,508,205 of OZ010788.1, read as the reverse complement.
TTTCATATCTTTAGTCAATGTTCGACAAATTATCTCTCGCGCAGGAAGTCTTCATCTCTGAACTTTTAGCCAATCAACCATCATATTTTACCTGAAGACGGCTGTAGTAACAGCTCGAAACATAGAATTTAACTTTTAGCTTATTAAAGTTTTGCGTACCATTAAGCAAGGTTGTGTCTTTATTTATTATATATATCCTGTTCTAAGTTCTAATTAACATAGAAACATGATTAAATCGTCATTTTAAACTGAAAAAAATAGAGACTGTTTTAATGCAATTAATTTAATGCAACGTTTTTACAAAATTTGATAATTTTTGTGTACCGGATCCCCTTCTGTAGAACATCAAACCTTTCTTTTTTTATAAAATTAAAAGCTTTTTCTCAGAGAATCCTTAAAAAGTTTCTTTCTAAAAGTTTACAGCTGTCTAATAACTTCATTTAATCTAAAAGGAAATCTTTTTTTTTTTTTAAACTCCAGTGAAAACGTATTTGGAATGTTAATTGGAATCGTTCCAGTTAAATTAAAAGGATTTTAAAGACAATAATTTCAAACTCAGCCTTAATTGCACATTTCGTGAACTCATTTTCTGTTGTTTTCCGTTAAAACTTTATCGTGTTTTCTCACTTTCTGAGAAAATTTGTATCAACCGCTATTTACTATCAGAATTGTTAAAATTCTGAAATTGTTTGCAACGTAAAAGGAGCAAAGTTTTTATTTAACAAACTTTAGTTTTATGTTGGAAATTTGAACAGAACATTTGAACTTTGGGAACAGGTTTTTTTTTTTAACATTTTAATTTGAGCTGCTCGTTTTCTGAATATAAATTCTGCATAATTTAGCTTTTTAATAACTATCAAATCATGCAGCTATACTAGTATTATTATATCTAGTACTATAATAATAGTAATAGTACTCGCATAATCCAGTTATATGATATTATCCTGGTTTCTTTTATCGCAACTAACACTTAGAAGACCACAAAAATATTATAATGCTATAAGAAAACTCCATTTTTCATATTTGTCATTTTAACCCTTAAATGCCGGGTGTTGCTTTTCGGCAACATACCCAATTTAGGCTCTAAAATACTATTAGAATAATATTGAAGCTATAATGCCTAATGTTGCCAATAAAAAAAATACATTCTGAAAATATTATTAAATCGATTTTCAACATGTAGATGGCAACACTTGGGCTGTTTAAGAATAAAGATAAATTTATTTTTTCAATTGCTGCTACTTGTTCCTTTAGTTTTGTTTGGAAGCATGCTAAATACCCTATTTTGTTCTGCAGTGAGCATGTAAAATTTATTTCGTATTATAGTTCCTAAAATTCTTGTGTGTTTAATAATATAGAATTTTATCAGGGAAAATTATTTTTCCAATTAAAGACCAGTATTGTCGATTAGTAACAAACTGTTTTTTAGCCGAAAACCATACTTAAAACAAAATATGATTTTTTTAAGTATTTTTCCCATGATTTATTTAAAAAATGCAAGCCGAAAAACATTATTACAATGATTTTTGAAAAATCCGGCATTTAAGGGCTAATATGAAATAAAATAAGATTAGCGGAATAAAGTAGAGCAGCAATTACATTAATTTTCCGTTTAGACTACATTTTGTTAAGCAGGCTTGGACCGTTAGATTCTGCTTTTATGTCAGAGTTAATTTTAAAGAAATTTGCTGTCTTTGGATACATTACTGTGTTTAAAACACTAAAAGTTCTACAAATATTTGTCAAATCCCTCCATATATCGGATATTGATGAAGCACCTGTAACTACTTTCATTACTCTTTTATTTCTACTCTTAGTAACCTCATTAATATATTATTTTTCTTGTGTCTGCTCTGATAACATTGGATTTAATACGGTCGCCTCTTCGCCTACTATATCAGCTTCTATAACATTCAGAGGACTCGATACCCTTTGAAGAACTTTGAAGAATTTGTTTTACTGGTGTACATTTACTTATTATATACACATATGATTACAGGTAATACTTAGAACAAAAAATCATTTTGTGGGTAAAAATTGAGAATTTTAAGGGGGTTTTTTTTAAGAATTTTAAAGTTTGCTCTTTTTTGATACATTATTGTGTTTAAAACGCTAAAAGATCTACAAATATTTTTGTCAAATCACTCCATTATTTTTTTCTATCCTCAACAGAGTGTATTTAAGGGGTCTCAGGACTCTTAAAGCTTTAAAATTTTCGAAATTTTAATTATTTTAGATGTTAAACTCCTATCTTTTCTGTACATTTTGATATAATTGTTATCTTAAAATTCCGATTAGAACAAAAGTTATAGCTTTTAGATTTATACGCGTGCAATAGATGAAGCGACGTTTCCGAAACTTTGAAGTCATTTTTCTCCAAATGACGTTTTGGGGCATAGCGCGCACGATATCTCAAAAACTTCTGAATATTTTTTCATGAAATTTTCAAAAGATATGTTTCATTTTAGTCTGTATAAACTGAACCTAAAATTTCCTTTTTTATTGTTCAAAAAAATATTTTTTTAGGTGATTATACTGTTGAAATTTTCCTAATTTTCCATTAGCTAAATACAACTTTGTATTAAAAATATAAAAATGCTTTAAATACAAATTTATTTAGGTTCAGGTTAATTATTATAATTTGAAGTATAAGTATACATTAAAATTTTCATTCTAGTTGCAATATTTATTTTGTAATCGTGCTCGTAATCTGTTATGCCGATTTTCTGCTCATCAAATGTCTCACAGTTTGGAGCCCCCTGTAAATGCTAATTCTGAATCTTTCAATTTTTTAAATACATGAAATGAAAGAATATACTTACATCTTTTATTCCAATTAAAATTGTTTCTTAAAAATCAAATACATTTTAAAATATTAAATGTTGAAATGGTCTTTTTTTTTTCTTCTTCTTTTCCAATTTTAAGAGTCCTGAGACCCTTAATAAAATTAGGTGTCGATTTTACAATTAATGAATTAGTTTATGAGAAAAAATAAAATATACAAACATAGGTAAAAACGCAGCCAAAAACATTCTTTTTTCAACTTTTCGACTTTTATTTTTATTTTCATAAAATTGTAAAATCCATCCCTAATTTTATTAAGTACACTATATTGAGGAAACAAAAAATTAATGGAGTGATTTGTCAAATATTTCTAGAAGTTTTAGTGTTTTAAAAACAGTAAACTTTAAAATTCTTTACATTAAAAAAAAATATTAAATTCTCAGTTTTTTACACACAAAATAACTTTTTTTTTTGTCAAAATCAGTTTTATCTATAATAATATGTATATAAGATAAGTAAATGTACACCAGTAAAAAGAAAAAAAAAATCTTCAAAGGGGTACCGGGTCCCTTTAAATAGCATTTGTTTTCTAAAAAGAGCTAATAAAATCACTGAAAAATAATAAGTGTGCAAAATTTTTTTCTTAGCATTAAAAAATAAAAAAAAATCTGGAGTGACTACATTCCATTTTCCGTACACTGGTGTAAGTATGTAAGTATTCGGAAAGTATAAAAATAAATTTCTGACACAGTGGAATCAGTTGGATTCAAACGCTGCCCCCCCCCTCCCCCCAACACACACACACATACCCTTTGAAACTGAAAATGTTACCTCTGGGTTACTGATGCTTGATTACATTGCTGAAATATTTATCACTAATACTCTGCCACACTTCCTGATTTATTTTTTTATTTATTTTTTTATTTCCTGAGCAACTTGTTTCTTATTAAGTGCGTTCGCAACTGTATAAATACGTAGCACTTATAGTCGTCGTCTGATCCGTCCGTCTGTCTGTCTGCATATAACAACGCAAAAACTACCCAACGGGATGGTTTGAAATTTAATATATAAAATCGTTGCAGAATTTTTGTCGATTCATTTCAAATTTTATGAAAATCGGATCAAAACTTAAAAAGATAGTAATAAAAGTTTTCTTCATTCTATTAAATCCTATCATGCGTCATTCATTCAATGATATCCCATCATAAGTAAAGATTGCAGATTTCTATAGTGATGTCGTCTTTTTTAAGATGGAGTCCTATTATTCTCGCATGACTGAATTTAATATACAGAATCGCAATAAATTTTGTATGCATGCATTTTTGTATAAGAGAGCAACAACTATTGCACCAAGATCTGAATATTTATAAAACTAGTTATAGTACGAACGCACCTCATTTGCCACGTTGGGCGTACAATTTCCGACTTGTTCAATTTTACGAAATAAGATTCATTTTTAATTTTTGGTATGTGAAGAAAGTTGAAAAAGTAGGTCTCGCCAAGCTTGGAAAATCCTTAACCAATTATTTGAACGCTGCCACTTTCTCCTTAACTTTTCATATTTATTACTGAAACTATTGCAATGCATTTCGACAAATGAATGTTCATCGTTGAGACAGTTTTTTAAATCATGCTTGAGATGTATTTAAAAAATCATAAAACACAACAATCAATAGTAAATTGATTAAGAAACAAATTTTATTTGAAAATATGCTTTTTCTCTATTACATGATGCAAAATCAAACTATGCGATATTTAGAAAAGAAGATATGTGTGATAAAAGCTACAACCATTGCCTAGGTCGTTGTTACTATCGTTATGATGTGCATGCGTAATGAACATGCTTTGCTTTCATAACATACATTCGCATTAATTCACTCTGATACAATCAAATTTTATAAAAAAATTCCATAAACAATTCGGGTATAAATACTTTTCTGAATTATAATGCATTATAATAAAAACGAAAAATATATTGCATTTTCTGCCGTTTGCAATACAACAATATTCATAAAGGATTTTCATCACGTAAGAAGTAGATTTATCTTCGTTACGGAATAACTTTACTGACAGGTATTAAACAGACTTTCTCAGTGACTTATTGTCTTCCTTATTTTAATTCATACAATTCTTAACAAACTTTCATTAAACGCAAATGTAAACTTATACTTTATTTTCGTTTCGAATAGCTTTTATCGTGAACGGGTCGTTCTATATTAAGATATTTATTATTTCGATATAGTATACTTATTATTTCTTTATTGGTTTATTTATAATTTTATTGGCTTAAGGGAACTTAGTACGTCAAAAAAAGGGAAGAAAACAAATTATATTTATAATATAATCTACCATATATACACTTACATGGCCATTAATCACTGGGCACTTTCAATTTTAGATATTTTCTCAAATATTTAAAGATATACTTGCCAGATTCTTCTGAAACTTCAGGATTATAAAGAATATGTTTGAACTCAAATTTTTCAACGTCGATTTGATAAGGAGGACAATTAGGGGGCCAACAAAATCAAAGAAAAACAATACTATTTGGGATCAGCCTGTAGAATAAAATGCACGAAATGATGGTCTTTTGCAGCAGTATAAAAATAGGTGGTTATTGCACGATATGTGTATTCATTTCTGTATTGCATAAGAATAGTACATACATTCATGGAGATACAGCGATTTTTTTTTCCAAAAAATTCTTGCATGTTTGAACTAAATGTTCCATGAATTAACAAAATGACATAGTGGAGCCTCCTGCAGAAAAAAACTTTTAGGTGCATTTCGTATGAAATACTACCTATTACATTCTCCCCTATGTTGGAATTTCGGAAAAATTTTTGCAGATCTACACAGCTCATGACCCCTAGAACCCAAAACCACCCCCTGTAATAAACTTTAAATATCTATCTATATCACTTTTTTATGGACGCGATAACTTCCATAATTCTGCACAAATCTTTTCCAAACTGATACATAAAATCAAGGGGCATAAAATCTCTGTCAAGTTCGTTAATGGGCAAAATCGGACAAAGGGGGTGGAAATAGGAAGGGGTTTTGTGCAAAACGAAAAACACCCATAACTTCTTAAATATAATACATATCAACTCAGTTTAAAGTTTTTATTACTTCTAAAAAAAGAGCCAAAAATTTATGCATGACAGATTTTTGATAAAATTAAAAATGGGCTCAAGGGGCGAAAAAAATAGGGTTTTGGGAAGAATAAAATTCATAACTTCGTCAATTCTCAAGATATCAAATCCAATTAAATGTATTATAAATTGTCTTAATAGTATCTACAACTTTTATATCGACAAGTTTTTGATGGGACCAATTCTTACCGCAAAAAAATTAAAAACGAAAACAAAAAAAAAGGGGGGGGGGGGTTGAAAAACAAAAAAATCCATAACTTCGTCAATCCACAAGATAGATATCTAATCCACTTAAATTTATTATACATCTTGTGAATATTATTTACAACTTTGATATTGACAAATTTTTGATAGGACTAATTCTTACAGAAAAAACAAATTAAAAATACATAGAGGTTGAAGAAAAAATATCGTATTACTCAAATCATAACTGCTTATTTTCTGACTCATTTTAAAATTTAGTTTTGCTTTCAAACGCATCCAATTGGTAGGTTTTCTTATTCAGAAACTATATGATGAGCCGTAAAGGTCGATGTTTTGATAGGAGCATAATATATTTTTTAAAATGATGTCAAAGTGGGTATTTTGAACCGAATTTCTCGAAGCGATTGTATTGAAAACTAAAAACATTGTCCTACTGAAAAAATAATTTTTTTTATAAATCAAGTTCTAATTAATTGAACGAAAAATAAAACCACGGGTCGCTTATAAATCTCTTAAAAAATCACGTCAGCAAGCTTCATATTTTTCCTTTTAAAAATGAATCTGAAAATGTGTCAGAAAATTTCTAGTTGTTTGAGCATGGAAAAATATTTTTTGTGCACTGGTTTAACACGATTCTGATAAAACCAACTCTTACATAAAAAGGAAATTAAAAACTCGTCAAAAGCGGCCAGATAAAATTGTTAAAGTGGGTTTATCTCTAATCATGATTTAGTTTTTTTTGGTGAAATTAGTACTTCGAAATCTACCTGCGGCTGTAGGCCGAGGCAGCAAGAATTTTTTTTCCTATATTTGTACCATTGGCTTTGCAGTAAGTTCAAGGATGTATTCTTCATAATATTTTTTCAATGATTTTAACATCTGTTTCCACACAATCAAATAGGGTTTTTGCATATGACGTTACCACCCTTCCCAACATCACAGAAATGGGATCTTCAGACCATTCGACAGGTTCTAATATCGTATGATTTTGTTTGCTAAATGATTGTTCATCTGTTCATAAAACATCAGAATAGCTTTTCAACTGTTCAAAAATATTTATGAGCATGGAACGAGACAATTTTGTTCTTTGAGTTTTAGGTAGCTTTCATTACAAAAAACTACCTATTGCAGCCGTTCGGAGTAAAGCGATTTCAAAAAATTTTGGTATATTTTCATCGATCATGACCCCCAGACCCCGACACTACCCTCCGTTCAAAATTGATATATATATATATATATATATATATATATGTGTGTGTGTGTGTGTGTGACCTATGCCACACTGTAACTCTCGTATTTATGAACCGATTTGGATGTAATTCGGTGTGTACATAGTACATACCAATGTCTCGACCGAGTTCGTTGGCCAGCTTCATCCGCTATTTTGTTTCAAAATGGCGACAATTTAAAATTTTTAAAAAAATTTAAAATTTGAAATGCGGCACCAGAAAATTGAAAATGGAAAAATATTTTTTTCTTATGTATTTGACCTTTATACAAAGATTCCGGAGCAGTTTTTGTTTCGTCTATATCTTAAAAAATGGCTGAGTTATAGCATTTTGAATTTCTAGCGTGGCTGACATTTTGAAAAATTCCTGAATTTTGTCAAGCGATAAAAGGCGTATTTATAAACCGATTTGGATGTAACTTCGTTTATACATAGTACATACCAATGTCTCGACCGAGTTCGTTGGCCAGCTTCATCCGCCATCTTGTTTAAAAAGGGCCGGCCATTTAAATTTGTAAGAAAAATTTAAATTTGAAATGTGGTACCAAAAAATTGAAAATTGAAAAAATATTTTTTCTGATGTGTTTGACCTTGATAAAAAGATTCGGAAGTAGTTTTTGTTTCGTCTATATCTTAAAAAATGGCTGAGTTATAGCATTTTGAATTTCTATCGTGGCTGACATTTTGAAACGTCCTGATTTTTGTCACATGATAACAGGAGTATTTATGAACCGATTTGGATGTACCTTAGTGTGTACATAGTACATACAAATATCTTGACTGAGTTCGTTGGCCAGCTTCATCCGCCATCTTGTTTCAAAATGGCGGCCATTAAAAAAATTAAATTTAAAATGAGATACCAAAAAATTGGAAAATGAAAAAGATTTTTTTCGTATGTGTTTGACCTTAATACAAAGATTCCGGAACAGTTTTTGTTTCGTCTATATCTAAAAAAGATGGCTGAGTTATAGCATTTTGAATTTCTATTGTGGCTGACATTTTAAAACGACCTGATTTTTGTCACGCGATAACAGGCGTATTTATGAACCGATTTGGATGTAACTTGGTCTGTACATAGTACATGACCAATGTCTCGACCGAGTTCGTTGACCAGCTTCATTCGCCATCTTGTTTCAAAAGGGTTGCCATTTAAACAAAATCAAATTTAAAATTTAAAATGAGGTATTGAAAAATTGGACAATGAAAAAAAAATTATGTGTTTGGCTTGATACAAAGATTCCGGAGCAGTTTTTGTTTCTGAAAATTTGTTCTTTTGTTTATATCTTAAAAAATGGTTTAATTATAGCACTTTGAATTTCTAGCATGGCTAACATTTTGAAACGATCTTGTATTTGTCACGCGATAACACACGTATTCGTCTATTTCGATGTAAGAAGGCGTGTGGATAGTATACATCAATATCTCGACCAAGTTCGCTGGCCAGCTTCATCAGCCATCTTGTTTCAAAATGGCGGCCATTAAATTAAAAAAAAATATATTGAAAGTGAGGTGCAAATTAATTAGAAATTGAAAAAGGTTTCTTTTTTAAGTATTTAACCTTGATATAAGGATTCAGGAGCATTTTTTGTTTGTCTTTATCTTAAAAAATGGCTCAGATATAGCTGTTTCAATTTCTAAAGTGTGTGACATTTTGAAAAATCTGTTTTTTTGCCTGCGACAGCACTCGTATATATCAACCGATTCCGATGTGAGTGAGCATGTGCACAGCAATTACTAAGGTCTCAACCAAGTTCACTGGTTAGCCTCATCCACCATGTTGTCTTAAAATGCCAGGCACTTTAAGAAATCGCCGAATTTGACTGCCAAATATAAGTTACTTTAAATAAAAGCAGCTTGGATAAAGCTGACTAATTTCGCGAAATTCTCATTCAGAATGATTTAGTATTGGTAAAAATTAGTATCGAATCTCCTATATTCGGTTTTCACTAAATTGAGCTTCGTGTGTTTGAATAATATAAGTTGGCTTTTTTAAAATAAGGAATATGAAAGCTACATCTTCCTCCCGACACTGGCCGGAAGGACTTTTTCAATTCTCGCTCACCTAACAAAATAAAAAACGTCAATGAGCACTTGAAACTAACGATCGACCGTTACAGGTTTTTAAGATCAAAACCGAAAAGGAAACCAAATTTCGGTAATCTTCCTAGTTTTGGCCGAAAACAAAAACGAAAATGTCCAAAAATCAATAAATATACATAATTATTACTTAATTATACGTATTGATTAACTAGACATATTTATTAATTAATTATACGTGTGGGCCAAGTTGGCTCTCTGTGCCTTTGACCAAAACTTTTTTATTTTCATATAAAATAAAATGTAATTAATTCATAAACTCTCAGAATGATTTTCTAATTATATGAATTTCATCTAATTAAAAGGTATTTTAGGTATTCATTACATACCTCGATTTATCTGTTAAAATGATTCTCGTAAATTATTATGTGTTATACTATCTGTTATACTTTCTCAAAGAAACTCTTCTGCAGTTTCAAACTAAAACTTTTCTTTTACTGTTAAGTCTGCAGCTTTTAATAAGCACGTGAAAATCGTCTTCAAAATTTAGTCCTATATGCATAACTTTCTCTATAATTTGAACTCACGTCTTGAATCAGTCATGACTGATATATTATATTCATTGATAACATATATTCATAGACTAACATCGTCATGCAACATCAAATATTACCAACATTTAAATATCTAAATATATATGATTTTTCTTTCGGTGAACCAAAACATTTTCGGACACCAGTACATAAGACTTTAACGAACTCTAAAGAATCTAAAGAGCGTCCTAGAATTAGAAATCTTATGTTTATTATTAGCAAGTGAATATACATTCTATAAGAAAATAAACATACGAAAAAAAATCGAATGCTTTTATCATGGGTAATGGAATTCCAAACGTAACTGAGGGTGAATTCCCTGTTCGACAACGTGTTTTTGAATTCCTATAAAATGCAACCAATACTGCAAAGAACCTATACAAAAAAAGAGAAAAAAAAATGTGGAAGATGAAAAAAAAATCTCGCGGAGTTGAATAATCTAGGAACGGAAAAAATCTCTATGCAAAGGAATTCGAAAGATCTAGCTTTTTAAAGATCAGCACTTTTTAACATTCATTTAATGGAAATGAGGTAAGTATCTACGAACTCTGCAACTAATTAAAATAGAAGAAAGTTACTGGTACCAAACGACTGGTAATAAAGTCTACTTTTTAATGATGTATAGAAAATTTGCTTAAGGGCCATCTACAAATTAAAATCAGACCAAACTTTGTTTTTTTCAATGGCAACACTCAATTTTGAGAATGTATTTTAAATCTTTGGTGCGACTACGCCTAGAAACGAACTTTCAAGTCATTTGGATTAAAAGTTTTTGAATTATAAACATTCAAAATTTACAGCTTCTAATGTTAAATTACATTTTCATATTTTTATTAATATCGCGGAAAATTATGATCCTAATGTGATAATTTTGTGTGTGCTTATGATACTAAAAAAGTCAAAATAAATACATAGAATTTGTTGTAAAAAAAAAAAAATTATATGAATTGAGCTGTTCTGTGCCCAAATCGATTAACTCCATCTTATGAAAATGTTCAGTATAAACAGTTAAAATTATTGTAACTATAAAAATATTGTATCTATATAATATTTTTTCTCGGGATATTTTGATTGAACTCATTAATTTTCTTTTAATCAAGGGTAACTTTTTATCACTGTATAAATATCTAGAAAATTTTGAATGTTCCTTTGTTTAAAAAAAACGTCACTTAAAATGGAGTTATAGTAGAGCGCCGATTATCGGAACTACAATTAACCGAACTTCCAATTATCCGAACAGCCTATTTCTTCCCCAAAAATTTTTTTAACCGAAATTCCAATTATCCGAACAGCCTATTTCTCCCAAACAGATTTTAACCGAACTCCCATTGGCTTGGAATAAAATTTTAAATAAAGAAAAAAACTGATAGTGGATCAGAAAATGAGGAAAGTAAGACAATAAAGGAGATGGAAAGAAGCCTAAGCTATGAAGAAAATGAAATTAACGAGTGGTTAAATAGGGAAGTGCATGACCCTGCATATCAGATCTTAAATGATGATGAGATTGTGGATGAGATTCATGATGAAAAAGAAATTGAAGAAAATGAAAACGAATGCTCTGAAAATGGCCCAGGTCCATCACGTAACTAAGCCTTTGAATGTTTGGAAACAGCTATGAAATGGCTCGAACGGCAGAAGAATGCTGATCCTATTCAACTAACGTATTTAAGGAGTCTTGTACCTTTTAAACGCGTCGAAAATTATCAAAAAACTTCAAAGTTTGAATTAGTCTATTTTCAAAGCCTTTTTATGTATAAACATGAAATTTTGGATATTGATTAAACAGGTTGTGCTTTGTAATATGCTACCATTATAAATTTATTAACTTTTTACAGAATCTGTGTATTGTTGAAATCAAAATAGCTCTTTTTTTTACCCCATAAGTCATTGCGCGCATGATATCTTAAGAAAGCATGTATGGATTGGCATGAAATTCGGTAAAGATACTAAACATTTATGTGTGTTTAAAATGACCTACTCTTAGGCTAAAATTATTTCATTAACTATATAAAAAAGATATATAATAAAATAAAATAAAAATTTTGTATTTTTAATGAATAAAAATAGTCATAACTAAAAAGATTACCATTGTAAATACTTAAAAGTAGATCATTTTAAACACACATATATGTTTAGTATCTTTACTAAATTTCATGCTAATCCATACATAATTTCTCAAGATATCATGCGCGCAATGACTTATGGGGTAAAAAAAGAGCGATTTTGATTTCAACAATACACAATTTCTGTAAAGGGTTGATAAATTTCTCTTTGTAGTATATTACAAAGCACAATCTGTTTAATCAATATCCAAAATTTCACGTTTATACATAAAAAGGTTTTGAAGATAGACTGATTCAAACTTTGAAGTTTTTCGTTAATTTTCGACCCGTTTAAAAGGTACAAGACCCCTTAAGTAGAATTAGAGATATGACAGCATTGAAAAGAATGTCTTCGTTGAAGCAAGCAATAATTAAAAGCTTTTTTGCTTACAATATAATCTCTGGAGTTCAGAAAATTGTAAAAATAGAAAAAATAGAAAAACATTTTTTTTTAAATATACCAGCACTAACTGGTGCTGCCAGTCCTAAACTTAGATAACGTGTGAAGGTTTTAGTATAGTCAGAAACATCCCTTAAATTCTCTGTCCATTTATCCGAATTATTTCTTATCCGAACTAGGGTCGGTTCCAACTTATTCGGATAATCGACGCTCTACTGTATTCGGATTGTCTTCTGAACCCCTCAGTTATAAAATTAATAATCGAAAAAAATATGTATTGCAACATACATTTTCTTTGATAGATTTATATTTATTATGTCCTGCTTTATGCAAATTCTCAATTTCAAATTTTTATTCCAAGTAGTTTTCGAATTATGATTAAAAAACGTCAAAATCATGGTTTAAGGGGCTTTCTATGATGTGCAGAAAAACATAATTTGGAAAAAGTTTGGGCTGGCAATAGTCGAAACACATTAAGCAAGTGAAATAGTCCTATTGGCAAGAATTAATACATTAATAGAACTGACATAGTCATTCTATAGCAATTCAACAATCGAGTACCGAACGTCAATTTGGATACAGCCCCTAAAATAGGCTCTTTTAAAACAATTTCTCTTAAACTATTCGTACGAGTTTCGTGAACATTTCTATTTAGGCTAATTGAAGAGTGTAGAATTTACTTATAGCGTCAAACTTGAATATTGCTACCGTCGAGATGAATGAATTGACACATATAAAACGATTGCATTTCATATGTAAATGAATACATTTTTATGGAAAACCCCTGCAATAGCATTTGCTAATAAATTAACACTGCAAACCCAATAAACAAATGTTTTTTTTTTTTTTTTTTTTTTTTTTTTACATTTAAATACAATTAACCAATTGTTATTATTAAAGAAACGAGAAACAGTTTTCGTCATGTTATCCTCAGCAACTGGAACAAAAACTATTAATGTAACAAGAACAAAAGAACTTCTTAAAACACCATTAAAAACTTTTAATTGCGCCAGGCCTTTCGAAAGATCTGAGTCTTTCTTCGTCAGGCGCAAATAAGACGTGCTTCTTCTATGAAAGCAGCAGCAAGACTCAAATGCTTTCATAGAAGAACTTCTTTTTTGCGCCTGGCGAAAAAAGACACGGATCTTTCGAAAAGCCTAGCGCAATTAAAAGTTTTTAATGGTGTTTTAAGAAGTTCTTTTGTTCTTATTCATTCACACCAGTTTCAACTTAATTTCTTTCAATTAATGTAACATTTTGCAACAGTAACATTTGAAAAAAAGTTACTTAAAACATGTTTTAAAAGATTTGGTTGTATAAAAGGCATTTCTAAGTAATTGGAGCTATTATCGGACCAAAACAGGCCTGGCTCAAAGTAGCCCCGAAATACTAGTTTTCATGCTAGCATTATGCTCGTTTTCATAAAAACGTAAACATTTTCTGCCAAAATAAAAAGTTAAAGGAAAAATTATGATCACACATGGGTTACAGGTTTCTAAAGGTAATACTTTGACACTTACTTTATTTGTAGCTCTTATCAAGATTGTTTCACAATGGAAAGTTTGGAGAGTTAAAATCTACATACGAAAACAGTTGTTTACAAACACATTTAGCGTTGTCATTAAAAAAATTAAATTACCCCCAAACTATTCAAATACTCTATAGTAGAGTATAAAATATTTTTCAAAGTCAAAAACTCCAAATTATCTTGTATTGTTTGTTCAATACAAAGAATAAAATCTTTTTTTATGGGCTGGTTCAAAGTAACCCTGCAAGGGCCAAAGTATCGACCGAAGTACCGATCGACGGTATTGAAGAAAATAAAGTTTTGTTTTGTTTTGATATGTTAATGGCCTCTTAAGCAAATTTTATATACATCATTTAAAAGTAGACTTTATTTCCAATCGTTTCGCACCAGTAACTTCATTCTAAAATAATTTGTTGCAGCGTTAGTAGGGTGTGTTTACTTTTTTATTCCACGACTGTACATAGGAGCAATTTCTTATCTCTGACTTACCACATAAAAATCTTTGCTACAATAAGAAGAAAAAGAAGCATAGACATTTAACTCGGTAATTAGAATGTGAGATTCACATAATTTAAAGCAATATGACACACATTAGCTGAAGGTGGTTCTTAAAAAATATACTTCTCTACTCAACTACGCGAAACTTTCAAATACATTAACGAACTCATTGTTAAGGGGACGGTGGAGCTTAAAATCCTTTAAAATAATTTTTTTTTTTTGTAAATTTCAACTTAAATATTATTCAAGGGTACATTATATACATTATAACATGCATTTATCACAAAAAACTAAAAAAAAAAATTTATTTTTGAGAAAAAAAATGGAATTTTACGCGTCGTCTTAGAAATCTTCGAAATGCCCCATGCATCTTCCATATCAATGAAAATCCCCAATATTTTTTATAAAAGTTTGGTTTATATATAGAAATAAAATCAAGCATCGAATTTTATATATTTGAATTTAAAGGTAAAAAAAAAAAAAAAAAAAAAAAAAAAAAAAAAAAATTCAAAATTTCAAAACTTTTTCGAAAAACATTTTTTTTAACCTTTAAATTCAAATATATAAAATTCGATGCTCTATTTTATTTCTATATATAAATCAAACTTTTATAAAAAATATTGGGGATTTTCATTGATATGGAATGCGCAGGGGGCACTTCGAAGATTTCTAAGATGACGCGTAAAATTCCATTTTTTTGTCAAAAATAAAATTTTTTTTTACATTTTTTTGTGATAAATGCATGCTATAATGCATATAATGTACCCTTGAATAATATTTAAGATGAAATTTACAAAAAATTTAAAAAAAATTTGAAAAAATTTGAAATTTTGAAAATTTTTCGAAAAAATTTCAATTTTTTTCAACTTTTTTTTTTTAACCTTTAAATTCAAATATGTAAAATTCGATGCTCTATTTTATTTCTATATATAAACCAAACTTTTATAAAAAATATTGGGGATTTTCATTGATATGGAAGACGCATGGGGCATTTCGAAGATTTCTAACACGACGCGTAAAATTCCATTTTTTTCTCAAAAATAAATTTTTTTTTTAAATTTTTTTAGGATAAATGCATGTTATAATGTATATAATGTACCCTTGAATAATATTTAAGTTGAAATTTACAAAAATAAAAAAAAATATTTTTAAGCATTTTAAACTCCACCGTCCCCTTAAACCCAAAAGGTTGAAAATGGCAGGCATGACTATTGAAGTGATTTGGAAACGAATAGCATCTGTCATTTTTTGATAAATACTTTTAATTATAAGAAATTTCTTTATCCCGGCAACCTTTATCACAATATTGTCAAGAGACGATCTGTCCGACCTTTACAGATATTTCTGAAAATTTATTTTATTAAAAAAATAGGCTTTTCGATATCAAACTGTCTGAATAAGAGAACTTAATAATTTCATTTTCTAACATTAACTAGTCGGACGTGGCATCCCAAATGTAACCAGCACCAAACTAGATCACGGACTAACTGACTCTGAAGTTTTATAAAAAAAAAAAATCCGTGCATTAGTTCTTGAGATAGAGCTATTGCGATAATCATGAATAATGCAGTATAGCATCGGCACCTGTTGGGCGCCGTTCATTAGTTCTTGAAATAGAGCAAAATTTGTGTCACATACATACATGCATACATACAGACAGACATTTCGTAAAAACATGTTTTGGGGGATCTCTAATCCCTAAAACTTGTAAATCTGTCGAAAACCGGATTTCAAAATTTTTCACGAATCCAGTATTTTTTTCTTCTAAAGATAGAAGAAAGTAAAAATGACTTCAGGAATTGTCGGAATATAGTCACTTTGGATGTGAGAACAGACTTTAATTAAGAAAGTTTCCATTTGGTGTAAAACTACATTTAAAGCACCAAATTTAAAAGCATTAATACAGATTAGTTTCAATAGCAGAATAACTGTAGTCGCCAGAGAAGGTAAAAAAAAAAAAAAAAAAAAAAAAAAAAAAAAAAAAAAAACCTATGACGAGGTTTTATTTGTGTTATATTTTCATTCAAAATTAATCCTTTTTCTAAATTTATTTTTCTTTCTTCTATTAAAAGATATCATTCAAGAATTATTTCTCTTTATTTTTAATTTAAGATCAATCGTTATCCCCGAATATATATTCTTTATTGATATTTTATTAGATAAACGCCGCTTCTTACATATCTGTTTACGTAATCTACAGATCATAAAATTAATTAAAGCTTTCTGGTGCCTCATATAAACATTAAAAGATCCATAAATTGTATTTCCACATCTGTCTGCAAATAGATATTTGTCATTAATTATCCTCGCCGTTATACTTCTGTAAGCAATGGTAAGTTTGCCTTTTTATTTCACTTTTTAATTGATAGCCTAATGTGGTTTCCGTACTTGGCGTTTATCTCGTTCATATTTTTATATCGCTCCCAGTCTAACCGATATTTTGTGATTGGCGTATTGGCTCAACACACATGTATTCATGCCGTTTTAACTTACGCAGATTAAACTACACTTCATCTCTGATGTTTCTACTGTTAACATGTCCAAAGTTTTGCTAAGTATGGAGGGCTACCACTAATTTTACAGCATAACCTTCTGTTTCGTATAATAACTTTCCATGGAAAGCTGGTTTCTGAATTATCGCCTGATGGTATACACTGGAAACGAATGACGACTGGGAGTTTGCTATGGATTACAGCGTGTTGTACTTACCAAAACTATGCAAAAAATCACGATCCCCCAACTCCATCATACCCCCACCTACTTCTTATCTTTTTATTATTATTATTATTATTACAGTAGAACCTCTTTTATCCAAAACTCTTTTAATCGAAACTCTCAATTAACCGAAATCAATTTTTAAAGCTTATTTATTTTTTACATCCATTTTGAAAGCTTTTTTTCTTTTTTTTAACCACCATATTTCTTATGTACAAGCGGTCCTATACGAACTATGAGTACATATAAATATTTTCGATCCCCTTTCTTAGAGTTGCTTTGAATTTAACTTAAGCTTCCGTAAGCTGCGTAGTGGAACGAAGAAAACGAACAAATTAGCAATTCTGAAACTTTTGAATGTTTTGCAAAAGGTTTGGTATGGCTGGAGAAGCAGAAAAACTGTGATACTGGTGAACTAATAATGTTAAAAAACTCCGTGATAGAACTTCAAAGCAAAGGCAATCGAAACTGCGATAAACAAAACATTTTTTCAAACCCAGATAGCATGAACATTAGAAGCAAGTTTGATTTTTTTCTGATACTATCTTGCCGTGACAAATTTGAATTGAAAAATTTGCAGAAAATCTCTCGCAAGATATACCATCACCCACTTGCATGAGTAGTTTTTTGTGAAACTGATGGTAAGACTGTCTTTAGTTCACGAAAGTGACGAAAGCAAAAAATCCCTCTGTTGAGAGAATAGACAATAAGCACAAACGCAGAAATTGCAGAAATTTTATTCGATTGGCACCGCTTTTTTTAAACGCTATACTTATCAATTACCAAAAAAGGCTTGAATTGAAAAGTACAAATATTACCTTAACTTGTTTATGGTGATGAGAATGATGCATGCACCTTCTGACGGTGTGTTCGCATCAATAGACCTGATCAGGTATAGGGGCCCCATCGAAGGGGGCTAAACTTATAGTGTGACATGGAAAGATTACTACTGTGCAGTATTTTTGATTACTTGTTTGCCGTTAATTTGCAATAAATTTGATACAGTATGAATTTAACTTGCACGACAAGTTAGCTGCAAGTTCAAAGTGTGGTGACTTCGGCGTTTGCGTTATCATTCTGCAGTCTTGTTATGAACTTTCAGTCTTGTCATGCTGAGCTTGCTGCAACTTTGCAGGTTTTCAAAGTAAAACTGCTGCAAATTTTCTGCAAACTAAAAATGCTATGTTGGTTTTGATGTATGTAAACGGTACTTAATTTCAAAATTAAAATCCAGGTAATTTATTCTTGTTTCTATTATACTATTGCTTTATTTTTATTAAGTACTTGTTACCATAATACGATACATTGCACATATTTCTCCTTAATCATAAAATTGAAACCCTCTCGATTATCCGAAAGAGGGTAGGTCCCAATTACTTCGGATAATCGAGGTTCTGGTGTATTACGTTATTAAATTATGCAACTACTAAGTCTGCAAGTATGCTATTGATTTTGATGCTTAACCATAACGGTAGTAAATACAGTCGTGGCCATAATTTAGGACCACCACTGAAATTTAAGATCCAGACAATAAATTGCGTCTGCGACATTTATTACTCAAAGTTCAAAGGAAAAGCGAATACAGTAACTCCACTGTCAGACGGAATGACGACATCTGACGCAATCGATTAGATTTATGACGTTATCGGTGGTTTTAATTTTAAAAACGCTAGTGTCTACACGGTGGTTCTAAACTTTTGGCCACGACTGTATAGTGAGAATGTGATACACTATAAAAAACTGAAGAAAAAAATACACAATATGAACTTTAAAAAGCTCGCCGTTTTACTTAAAGGTGACAAAGAGAATAATAACAAAGAATTTTCAAGTTAAAATTATACGTTTTATTTAAATTGCCCTAGTACTTTTGACCTGCAATCCTGCAGCCAGATCGTTTGAGAAAATTTTTATTATTAATTGCTAAAAAATATTCCCTTTCATCATGCTATAAAACTTATACAGTAGAGTCTCGAAAATCCGAATCTCAGAAGTCCGAGGTTCCGCTTAATTCGAGGCATCAAAAATACAAATTTCTATTTTTTTTTCCGTCGCTCGAAAGAATGCCAGTTCTTTTCGTTTCTGCCTCGAAGGAATGTCATTGCCGTTTTGAGTCGCCCACCACTCTTTGTTCTCTTGTTCAAGCACATGGCTAAGGGTTGGGGTTGGTTTGAAAGTTGTTGTTGCTCCAGAAACAAAAAAGAAATTGAAATATATATTTTGGATGATGCTTCATCTGATCCAGACGAACATGTGCTACGGTGTGGGGAAATGCATGCTATATTTTTTCCTCCCAACGTTACAAGTTTAATACAGCCACGGGATCAGGTTGTATTGGAGAATTAAAGAAAAGATATCGACGCCGTTTGTTTGAACATTTAGTGCAGTCTGGTGATGAAAGTATTGAGAACGTTTTGAAGAGTGTAAACATGAGAGATATTGTTTACTCGATAGCTGCATCTTGGGAAGAAATTCACATACCTGCCAACTGCTACGAAAAAATCGTAGTTACTACGATTTGGACCTATAAACTACGATGCTACGAAAATCAGTCTTAAACTACGATTTTTTGCAAAAAACAAAAAAGCAATTTTTGTTTCTAGTTGCGAATTTTGTCCCGCGCAGCATATTTTTCAGGAGTGATTCTGTTCCGAAATTTCCAAGTATTCATTTCCGAAATTTTAAAAAATTGGCCATTAGTCCGAAAATTCGGACATTAAAAAATGCTCATGAGAAAAAAAAAATCTGGGCTGCAAAAAAAAAAAACTTCTTAACATAAAACACTCTAATCGTGTTTTTGTAAATATTTATACAGGAATTCCCTTCCTTAGAAACAAGGCTGCCATTTTAAGAATTCCGGAAGGGGTTCCTTGAGGGGCAAGGTTTGAAATAGTGTGCAAAATCGCGAGATTTGCGATAAACTATAGCGAATTTCGACAAATGACAGTGTAAAAAAAAATCAATTTCCTTAATTGGTCGTAGAAGAAAATAAATTTCGTTAAAGGATCGTGGTAAAAACGTGAATTTTGTTAAAATATCGCAGAAAGAAAACGCGAATTTCGTCAAAAGATCAGTAAGATAATGCAAATTTCATCGAAAGATTAGTAAGATAACGCAAATTTCACCGAAAGATCGCAGAAAGAAAACACTAATTTTGTCAAAGGATCGTGGTAAAAAAATGCAAAATTCGTCAAAGGACCTCGTAAAAAATGCAATTTTCGTCAAAAGTGCATGGCAAGAAGTGCGGATTTCAAAAGAGAATCGTGATAGGAAAATGTGAATTACGATTGTGGGAAAAAAAATTGTGAATATCCTAAAATGATGGCGGAAAAAAAATCGCGAATTCCGTCAAAATTTACTGCACTGAGCTAAAAAATTGAAACCAGGCTCCTTTTACAAATGTAAAAAAAAAAAAAAAAAAAAAAAAAAAAAAAAAACGCTGCGAAACGAAAATAA
Organism: Maratus speciosus; assembly: GCA_963932465.1. Lineage (NCBI taxonomy): Eukaryota > Metazoa > Arthropoda > Arachnida > Araneae > Salticidae > Maratus > Maratus speciosus. Next base: position 617,487,508 of record OZ010788.1, on the reverse strand, counting down.
ACTCTAAAAATCGTATAAAAATTCTCAGAAGAAAAAATTTACTATACTGAGTTGAAAGACGGAAACCTTATTCCTTTTACGAATGTGAAAAGATGTCTGTGAAACACGAAAAACCAACCAACCAATCTCCAAATTAATTTAAATTTTGTGTGCTACGATTTCTCATTTTCAAAGGTTGGCAGGTCTGAATTCAATCTACAACACTGAATAAATCGTGGTTGAAATTTTTAACTAAAGTGGTAACATATATTGAAAATCTTAATGACGGCGATGGGGAAAACATTGTTTTGAAAGATTTGGTGAAAGAAGTACCTAGCTGTGAAAATTGCAATGCAGATTGACGTTAAAGAATGGCTAAACAGTGATGAAATGCTGGAAATAACTGAATAGACTGTTGTAGAAATGAGAGAAGATAAGGAGGAATGTAATGATGCAGAAGAAAACGACTCTCTGTCATTTGAAAAAGAAAATTTCATGGTGAAGATTATGCATTTTTAGAATCGGCTTTAAAATATGCAAAACAGCAAAATGAAGCCACCCCCTGCTGAAGTTATGCTAAGCGTTGGCTAGATATTGCATCTAAAAAGAGAAGTAATGTGTTAGAGTAGCAAAAAATTGAATTTTTTTAAAAATTGTAATGTATCCTGTATATCATTACAAAAAGAATAAAGGTATGTACACTCTTTGTCATCCTAATTGAGTGAAATTATAATTGGTAAGAATTTTCTACTTTTTCGGAAAATCCGAGTTTTCAGTAATCCGAGGCTCGAATTTTCGAGACTCTACTGCATTAAAATGCAAAATGAAAGTATCTTTATTAACGTTTATTCTTTTTTTCCCCTTTGTTTCTATTTTTCTGTTAATGTAAAAACTATAGTAAAACTATAGTATCACACTAGTAAAACTATAGTGTGAATGCAAACTACATCTAAATCTTCAAGATGCACGCGAGGCATGAAAGTTTGAGAACCACTGCAACGTCTTGAACATCTCACTATTTCTTCTATAATATTTAGCAAATATTATTCAAATTTACGTTGTTTCAGAATTTTTTTAATGGTAATAAATTATATGACGTAATACAGGGTGTCTATAAAAGAATGTCTCAGTTATAAATTTGTTGGTTGAAGGTCACAATTACAGAGCCACTCAACGAGTTTTAGATAAGCGCATGCACGAGTGCTGCTTTGTTAACGACTCGCTTGCAGTGTCACATACACAAAATGGCGACTCCTGAGCGTAAAGCGTTATTGCAGGGCTGAAGATTTAAAAGCCGTTAGAGCCATGCAATGTTTTCCTTAGGGGCTTTATAAAAGATCGTGTCTACGTTCCGCCGCCACGTAATGATTTGACAGAGTTGAGAGACAGAATTGAAAAGGCTATTGGTATTGTTTCTATTACTCCGGACTTGTTAACCGAAGTGTGAGAAGAATTGCACTTTAGATTGGATGTGTGCCGTATAACTAATGATAAAACTATTGAACATTGGTAAGAAAAACTACGAGGGTCGATCCAGAAATAAGGTTCCCAAAGAGCTCCAGCCGCACGGGAAGGTGCGAGGCGAAATACGGCGACAGTGCTGTGCGCGGCTGTTCCCGCACTCGCGATTCACCTGGTCTCCCTTCGCTGCGCCGCTCATTCTTGGTTCAACAGCCGTCCGAGATGGATGTTCCCATTGTTGATCCCGCCGAGTGCAAGATTCGTCCATAAATCGCTTTTTGCACACCAAAGGGACTCCACCCGTGGATATCCATCCTCAGTTGACAGAGGATTATGGCGAGAAGTGTATGTCCATTCAACACCTCCGAAAGTGGTGCAGGGAGTTTCATGACGGTCGGAAGGAAGTCCACGATGAAGAACGGAGTGGTAGACCGTCAGTTTCGGAGGCGGTTATCGAGATGGCGGCAATCGGACCCCGCACCTAGGGATTATCACTCGCTACCCAAGTTAAAAAAAAAAAAAAAAAACACTTGGGTGGCCAACGCTTCCGGAGCGACGATGACGTCAAAGAAGAGGTGAAACGCCTCCTTAGCGGGTTGGCGCTGGAGTTCTATGACATTGGGATACAGAAATTGGAGCACCGCCTACAAAAATGCGTAGAAAAAGATGGCGATTATGTAGAGAAATAGAGCAAACTTTTTTATTTCCAAAGATGTAAATTTCTATGAGAATAAACATTGTTGTCTATTTCTAAATTTGATGGGAACCTTATTTTTGGATCGACCCTCGTAAGTTAGTTTGCCTTTAATTTGATGTATGATTTTGTTGTTAATAGTCTAAATTAAACTTTTATAATATACCAGTGAAACTGGGACAATCTGTTATGGACACACAGTTATATTTTGCTTCATTTTATAATGCTAATGAAACCTATTTCAGAAATCCTATTAAATCTCAAATGATTTTAAAAATTACTTCAAGAAATTTTCAATTAATTTTATATGCTTTTGTATTCGTTAAAAACTAATTCAGTTCGATTTTTTTAAAACTGGTTAATTAAGAACTTAGGTGCGTTATAAATATAGTTTTGGCACTTTTTCAGCACGCGACATTTCGTGTATAAACCCGTTGCTTAATTTCTCTAATAGAAACATGAATTTCCGGAAATGTTCGTGTCACTATAGCAACTGGGATAACGCAACAGGCATAATTGGAGCTGAGAATCTTTTGAGCATAAAATTCTTCATTTTCATTCTGAAATTTAAATGTTTCCGCTCATGTTACTAGTCTGTTTCGGATGAAACTAAATATCTCCAGCACGATGGTAATAAATGAAAAATGCCTCAGTCATCGCTATGCCTTTACTGTGTGTGAAAAAAAATGGATGTTGACATTAGAAATAATATATAAGATGGTTTTCACCTATATTCTATAACCCGGGAAGCAATGATTTATCTCCTAGTTCTGTTAAATTTCAAATGATTTATAAACTTATTTCAAGAAATTTTCAATCATTTTTTATGCTTTTCTGTTTGTTAAAAACTAATTCAGTTCGATTTTTTTAAACTAGTTGATTTACAAATTAGATGCATTATAAATTTGGTTTTGTCACTTTTTCAGCACAGCCCATTTCGCGTATAAACCCGTTGCTTAATTTCTCCAATAGAAACATGAATTTCTGGAAATTTTCGTGTCGCTATAGTAACCGGGATAACGCAACGGGCGAAATTGGAGGTGAGAATATTTTGAGCATAAATAAAATACTTCATTTTCATTCTGAAATTTAAATATCTCTGCCCATGTTACTCTGTTTCGGATGAAACTAAATATTTCCAGCACGGTGGTAAATTAGAGAAGAATCTCGTGAGTTTTTTTACAAAAAAGATTTTGATGTGGAATTATTTTTAAAAGAAAAATATTCGAAAAATCGTGCATCGCATTACACTGTAAAAAAAAATCTGTAAATTTGCTAAAATTTTTCTAGGAAACTGGGATTTCTATAACATTTTATGTAGCGGCAACAACAAAAATTCATGTAACAGATACACTTTTACACCGAAAATCAAAAAATCTGTAAGGTTACTAAGAATTTTTTAGGAAACTGAGATGCCTAGAACTTTTTATGTAACTGCAACCCGGGTTACAGATAAAATTTTGGTAAGATTACTGTAATTTTAGTAGATTCTTTTATAAAGTTACAGATCTCCGTAGCTTTACTAAAACTAGTTTTGTAGATTTACATCTTTTTTTGTACAGTGTACAGATATAATTTTAGTAAACATACAGATTTCTATAACTTTACAGCTGTTGATTACAAGTTATTATTACAGTGTATGAAACACTTTTCAATACTATAGAGAAATGTAACGAAATTTCAATTTTTCATGCAATGAAAGCAGATATGTAAATAACTAAGCAGATATCTAAAAAAACAAATTTAGAAAACATAATTACTGTCCATAAACGATAATGTTTAAGAATTCTTTTGTGGGACCTTATATGGGGCATTCTCAAAATCTTTTGACTTTTGCGGGGAAAAAATCTGACAAAATTAAACTTTCTAAAATAACATTTTGATCTGATAGGCGAATGCCTTAATGATTCAAAATAAAGAAAAAAATGGTCAGCAGCGAAATTTTTTTTATTTAACTGAGGTTTAAGTTAAACTTGCGATTTTAATTTTCCTTACCATTTCCCCCCTATAACTTTTTATTTTCTTCTAAATTTTCACTTATAATGAATTTGCATAGTACCCACAGGACATTCAAATAAGAAATAATAACAATGTAGTACTTTTAATACTGAATTTTTGTATAACATTGTCTTAAAGGGCTGTTAAAGAAGGGACGGTAAGGTAAAAAAAGGGGATGGTATTGGAAAAAAGGGACGAAATGGTAAAAAAAGGGACGGTAAGGAAAATTACCACCTATTTTTAGGAAAATCATGTTAAGACTAAGTGATAGCCACAATGTTCATTGGTTTTTAGAAACAGTTGTTAACATTGGAGTAAATTATTATTATTATTTTTAATTTACCTCTAAAAGTGCAGGAATAAACCTTGGAGCGGTGAGACTACCAATAAAGCCACGATGCTTGAAATTGATATTTAAATGCTGATTTAAATTCTACAGTAAATTTCCTGCCAAAGAACTTTAGACATTATTTCTCTAGCATACATCTGCATGAGAAAAAAAACTTGAAAAAAATTCTGTGGCTGCATCTGAAATGATTTTCTGTATAATTTTAGAAGAAGGATAGTAAGGAATCTAGTAAAACACAGGGACAGAGTTTAAAAAATAATAACAACCCTAAAAACCTGTGCAGCTTAATTTTACCTACATATTTATATAAAACAATAGTTCCAGTTTCAGAAAAAAATTACATCGAATTATTGTTATTGAAACAATTTTATCCAGACAGCTCCAAACTTAAAAATCAGCATCAGGGACACGGGACGGTATAGGAGTTTTCCAGGTGTTTGGACATCGCCCATAACTTATTTATCTCGTTAATATTGTTGTACAATCATGCAATGGGATGTTCCCCAGTATATGAAATTAAAAAAACACAAAAAAGTGTATTAAAATAAAAATTATTATTCAGGGACATGAAAGTCAAAAGATTGTGAGAATGCCCCATATATACAGTAGAGCCCCGCTGATCCGAAGTAATTGGGAGGGACCGTGCCTATTCGGATTACAAAAAATTTGGATTATCCGAAATTCACATAAAGGTGAAAAGAAAAAGATGCGAGCAAATAAATGTAAGTCATAAGTACTCAGTAGTACGATAAACATCCTCTAATCCGGCATGCTCGATAATCTGGCTAGACTTTCGGAAAAAAATAACATTCCTTATTTAATCATTCCTCATGTTTATAATAATCCAGTGTAACTTCATAATGAGAAATTACGTAACAACCCATTACAAACGGTTCAAAATCGCGATTCTTTAAAAACAGTCACCACGTCGATGAAAAGGGAAGAAAAAACCCATTTCTGTCGATAATTTGCGAAATCAATCTGTTGCAAGGAAAAAAAAATTATCATCTGAATTAAATACTTTTTGCATTTAAAAAAAAGAATTTTATATAGTGACTGGCAAACAAACTGATATTCGATATTTTTTTAAGACTGTGCTTCTACAAGTACGCCTACAGTGCACGTTTTCATTTTATATTCGCGTACATATGTTATACTTTTACATTATTGAGTATTTTTTTATTCTATTCAAGCTGTTTCAAGAATAAAAACATGCTTGACTGACATTTTTTTTGTTTGATTCTAATTTCTATACGTTTTTCCCGACATTCATTAATCCTGTAATCCGGATAATTTCGTAAGTGAAACTTTTCAGTTAATCTGTTCAAAGATAATTTTCGAAAATAAAATCGGTTCGGATTAACCGGAATTTCCGATTAACGGGGTTCTACTGTACTATGTAACAGGGCCGCTAACGTTTCGCCCGCGAGCGCCATGGCACTCTTTGAAGATAATCACGGCGCCCTTTTGAATGATTTCTGTTATTTAGGAGTTTTTTTTTTGTGTTTTTTTTTTTGGTAGTACAGTAGAACCTCGATTATCCGAAGTAATTCGGACCGACCCTCTTTCGGAAGATCGAAATTTCCGGGTAATCGAGAATGCTTCCATTTTAAGATTAAGGAGAACTATATGCAATATTTCTTATTATGGTAACAAGTGCTTAATAAAAATAAAGCAATAGCAAAATAGAAACAAGAATAAATTACCTGAATTTTAAATTTGAAATTGAGTACCTTTTACATAAATCCCAAGGCTTTGAAAAAATATTTTGTTTGTCGCAATTTCGATTGCCTTTGCTTTGAAGCTCTATCAAAGAGTTTTTTAATGTTATTAGTTCACCAGTATCATAGTCTTTCAGCTGCTTCAGCCATGTAAAAACTTTTGCAAAGCATTCATAAGCTTCTGAATTGCTAATGTATTCGTTTTCTTCGTTCACTCCGCAGCTTACGGGAGCTCAAGTTAAACTCAAAGAAAGGGGATTGAAAATACTTATATGTACTCGTAGTACAGAAAAAGGAACGCTTGCACACAAGGAATATGATAGTTTAAAGTAAATAAATAAATAAAAATAATAAAAAAAGCTTTCAAAATAGATTTTCACACAAGGAATGTAATAGTAAAGAAAAAAAGCTTTACAAGTAGATTTCGGTTAACCGAGAGTTTCGATTAAAAGAGTTTCGGATAAAACAGGTTTTACTGTATATATAAATCCATTTTTAAAGATGCTTCTTTAAAATCCTTAGTGTTTGTTCAGATGATCTTTTATTAGAAGAGACATTAAATTTTCAGCTCCTTTCTCTACAAAATATTTTGATAGGGCTCTTTCTCTCAGGAAAATGCTATTCTAAATTAACCGCGTTTTCTGCTTTTTATTGCAATTATTTTTCACATTGAGCTCTGCCTAATTAGGAGCTTTATGATTCACATGGTTGTACATCTTATAAGACGTGTGTATATCGTTAATCCCTATCACGGTTGTCAGTATGAGCTCATTTTTTATTCAGAACATCCAAATTCACATCAGAAATTCCGAATAGTAGTTTTTAATTTATTTTATGATAGATTAAGTAAACTTCATTCGGAATCACCGGTGTGAATTCAATATTTCTTAATAATAAAGGAGACCAAACTGTTACCTCTGCCCCCTTACTGTAGTTATTAGGTAATATGATTATTATATGTTTCGAGACATATAAATAATGGTTCCCTTCAATGTTTACCACTAGATATGGTGCGCCCACGTTTACTAAAAGATTGGACAGCCCTGCCTTGGACTATCTTCACAAATATTTTCAGCCTCGTACGTGCCATAGATTTTTCTAGCCATCGCACACGTACAGACAGAAAGACACGCACAGAGCGAAACTTTTTTTTATTAGTATAGATCAGAGATGGCGAATCTTTTTGAGTATACGTGTCAAAAATTTCAAAATTATTGTATACCAACATTCTAACGTGCCACAAACATTTTAACTTATATAAAATCCAATAATTAATTTTTATAGAATTTTTACTCAAATATTTTTACACTTGCACTAAATTCGATTTCTAAGTTATTTATTATGCTGTATCTATTTACTCAATAATGTAACCATGTCGCATAGAATTCCGTGTTAATAATCTATAAATGAATTTTTCTTTTATTGTATACTTCCGAAACAGATCATTTTAGTTGTAGAAACAGGTTCAACAGATACATATTATTTACAGTAACAGTTAAAATTCAATTTTCAAAATTATAACCTAAATGTAATAAAACCTAAAATGACTTAAAACCCTAAACCTAAATAAAATAAAATCGAATCTGAAGTAAGAAGCGTGTCAGTTAGGTGTACATTACTATGCAAACTATATCTAAAAATTCAATTTTCAAAAAACTTTGAAATTCCACAAAGAACCAAAAAAGTTTTTGGAAAACACTTTATGTTGAATGGTTTGGCGAGAAAATGACGTTACAAGGTGCTTTCATTGAAATGTATAATACCTTTATTCATTCAAAATTTTCGGATTATTTTAAATTAAATTATATATACCTGTTACACAAATTATATTTTTTGTTAAAAAACATAAAATGGATTGTTCTCCATAAACTGAATATAATCTATAATTTTTTTCGCGTGCCAGAGAAGTTTTCTTACGTGCCAAGTTCAGCACGCGTATCACAGGTTCGCTATCCCTGGTAGATTCACTTGCTTGGGTTTTCTACACAGCATAAAAACAGCAGTGGATATTTCATAATAGAGTTTGGTGCGAAGGGGTCAAATTAATGTATTTTTCCGTAAATCTGTGAAAACATATGAGTTGCAATTGAAAAAAAAAAAATAGATGTGATTTTCAAAATGAATATTAAATGCTTATAAATGTTTTTCAAAAACTATTTTCGCTTTTATACTTATTTTGCAATATTTAAATTTACTTTAGTAATTTTATTACAATTAAACAACCTTTAAAAGCTCAATATAATAATTGCTCAATAACAATATAATCAATATAATAATTGCTCAAATAAATGTTTACGGCCGCCCTTAAAAGGCGACGAAAATAATAAAATAGGTGTTACAAGTTTAAAATATACATTTTATAACTTCTTAGTACTTTCGGCCAGGATTTCCCGCGGACATTACAAGAGAATATTTGTATAATTAATTGCTGCTCCATTCATACAAATGCGTCACTTCGTTTATATAACTTTTTTCTCTACTTGAGTTCAATCCAAGGGACTGCTACTTCTACTTTCAACAACCCAAGTAATTATTGGCGTTCCCATTTCAAACGAAGTGAGGTATTTGTATGAATGAACAGCAATTAAATATAAAAATACCCTCTCATGATGGCCGCGGGAAATGCAGGCCGAAAGTACTAAGCAGGTTTTAAATAAAGTACATATTTTTACGTTGTAACGTCTATTTTATTATTTTCGTCGCCTTTTAAGGAAAATGGGATCTTTTTAGAATTAAAAACTTTTTCTATTTCCCGCATATTTCGTATTTAAAACAGTTGCTTAATTTCTTCTATATAAACACGAATTTCCGGAAGTTCTAAAGTCACCATAGCAACCGAGATGATGCAAAAAGTAATGATGTATGCTGAACATCTTATTTTCGCGAAATATTCCATTTTCATTCCGAAATTGGAATATTTCCGCTCAAGTTACTCTGTTTTCGGTGAAAATAAATACCTCCAAGCAAGATGGGAAGTGAAGAAATATTTTCTTACTTTTTTGCGAAAAAGAAACTATTGTTAGGAATTAAAAATAGATTTTTATCACAATTGCAGTTATGCATTCAGAAGTTATAACTAGCAGAAGAAAAATTACAGGCATATAAGTTCAATCAAATAGTTTCGCACCGAAGACAAGGTAATTATTTTTAGTTGTTTGTTGTTTCGTTGATTTTTCAAACGTATAACAAATTAATTCAAAACTTTATTTGCCATGTTTACTAATAAATAAACTTATCGATACGATAAGTAGCAGTGCCTTTTAAAAGAAGATTTTTAATTTTTATAAAATTATATGCATGTTTCCTATATTATATACTTGTTCCCGGTACATGTCTTGCAGTGAACACAACTTACATAGAACGCTTTCTTAATTTTTTATGAACTTAAAACTCTCTATTACTATTTAATTGACATTTTCTAATTCCACAAAGATCGGACTCTTTGACAAGTGTTATGATACAAACTGCACTCGAAAAGACAATTTGTTCATTTTAAAAATGGAAAAAAAAAATTGTTTCGCATCTGATGCATGTACTGCGGTGAAAACAGCTTACTTACAACTATTTTTTATGAACTTAAAACTCTTTATTATAAATGAATTAACCAATTTCTAGATGCTTTCTTTACCAAAAACAGTATGTAAAAATTAGAAACTATTTAAATTTTTTATGCACATCTTCAGGCCTGAAAAATTAATATAAAGCGTCTATTTTCCGGAAACTTTGTTGAACGTTTTTAGGAAAAGTTCATTAGCTTCTATGGGATAGTTTTTGACAAAATTTTGCCAGTTTACTGACGTAAGAATATCCTGAGCATGATTAGTGAAAAATTCTATGGCACAAGATAACAGAGCTTGTTCACAATGTCTTGTAGCTAAAGATATGACATCGCAAATTATATCCACCGACAAATTTTTGAGCAAAAATTCGACGCATTCTGTTTTCAAATATTTCATGTCATACTTATCTGACATGTGATGCAAGTCAAACACATTTTCTTTTGAGATGTCATCTATTTTTCCTGTGTATATATAGAACAGAAAGTCTCGAAATATGTTTGGATCACAGTCTGGAATGTCAATAACGCCTTCCTTCTTTTCTCTCATCTCATGATTTAACATTGCTTTAAATACAGAAGATCGGGCTTTGATAATCACTTTATGTGCTGGATAATTTTGTTCACCAACTTTAAAGATAACATCGCTGTCTTCTTCACTCATAAGCATATCTTTTAAGTTTTCACTTAGTACAACTAAGCCTGAAACGAAATAGAAATATATTACGTTAAAACCTTATCTTTCTCAAAGTTTTATCCTTTTGCACTCCACTCTAACATTTTAATCACCTACCAGCAATTCAAAGCCATTCTTACATACAGTAGAACCTCTATTATCCGAAGTATTTCGGACCGAGCATATTTCAGAAAATCGAAATTTTCGAATAATCGAGAATGCTTCAATTTAAAGATTAGGGACAAGTATGTGGGCTATTTCTTATTATGGTAACAAGTGCTTAAGAGGCTACTTCAGTCAAACGAAAAGCTGCGTTCGCTAATGCTAATCTCATGGAAGAAATTTGTAAAGATATCCCGGCCGCATTTCAATATTTTTAAATGATTTTTTTTTTTCATTGGATTACTGAGATTGATCTGTATGCAGACCGTTTTTTACTTTCCCGATATTGATTGCAGATTTCTTTTTATGAGGATGCTTTTACTTTCGAAACTGGTTTCGAAAATGAAAGTGTCCTTATTAAAATACCTGTAAACAAAAACGAAAAAGTAAACAACGGTCTTTGTGCAGATCGATCTCAACTATTCAATGCAAAAGAAAAAAAAATCATTTAAAAATATTTAAATTCAAACGAGATATCTTTATAAATGTCTTCCATAGGATTAGCATTAACGAACGGGTCTTTTCCTTTGACTGAAGTAGCTTCTTAATAAAAAATAAATCGATAGTAAAATAGAAACAAGGATAAACTATCTGAATTTTACTTTTGAAATTAAGTAAGTATCTTTTACATATTTCACAAGGGTTTGAAATAAAGTTTTGTTTTTTGAAGTTTCGATTGCCTTTGGTTTGTAGCTCTATCACGAAGTTTTTTTTAATACAGTAGCCTCCCGCTTAACCGGCTTAAACGGGCCCGAGGGCTAGCCGGTTAAGAGAAAAACCGGTTAAACCGGAGAAGTAAAAAAAAAAATTAAATAAGTAAGTGCATATTTAATTAATTAAATGCGTAGGATGCATTTATTCTTTTTTAATTTGTGCGGTTTCAAAAAATTACATATTTTCTATAATTTGTGAAATTAATACTAGTTTTAATTAACAGAATTGAAATAAAAATTATCACTAATAACAAATAATGAACAGTGTTTAATACAAATTAAATTGTTGAAAATCTTGTCACATACGTTTATAAGAAGTTGAAATTATTCTACATTATGTAAATTTGAGTTAACCTTTAACTGATGTTACCGGTCTCTCAGACTGCGGCTTTTTTCAAATTTTATAGTTTAACTCGCAATTTTCAGTTTAACTACAAACACTACCGAAATTTAGTTCGATTTGGAACTTTAGTACTAACACCAGAGTCTTTTGAATAGGTGAATTTTAATTATTTCAATCCTGTACAAAAAGTTTAGTACAAAAACAATATCTTATGAGTTAATCGCGGGTTTTATTTATCTTTCGATGGAGCGGTCTCACAGACCACTTCATACTAGTCATGTGACAATTTCAGTGACATCAGTTAAAGGTTAATTAACCATATATAAATGAGAACCAAAATTTTCCTTTCTGAATTTTGCTTGATGTTGGGGGAAAAAGTCGGCCGCTTAAAGCGGAGTTCCGGTTAAGATGAAGGCTACTGTACTATTGGTTCACCAGTATCACAGTCATTCAGCTGCTTTCTGCATAAAACTTTATTTTTTGCAGCATCTTTCTCGTCATAACACTAACCGCTGCAATACCAATGCCGTATTCTTGAGCTTACTTCTTCAACCGTATTCTTGAACTTATTTCTTCAGACTCTCACCCGATTCTACATGATTTATGATTTGAATTTTTTCTTCTGTACGTAAAGTAATGCGCTTTTTTTTCTCTTTTTTGTACATACGATAAAAATGAAAATTTTCACTCTAGTAAAAATCTCCTAAGGGAACTCAAGTTAAATTAAAAGAAATTCTAAGGAAGGGGATAGAAAATATTTATCTGTACTCATGGTTCAGAAAGGACCGCTTGCACACAAGGAACGTGATAGAAAAAAAAAAAGCTTTAAAAATAGATTTCGGTTAACCGAGAGTTCGGATAAAAGAAATTCTACTGCATTTGAAATACAGGGTGAATCAAAAGTCATGCCTTGATTATAATAATTTATTACAAATTAACCATTTGTATAATAATGTAACTTGTTGTATCATTGGATAGGTCAGTTTTAGTAGTTTTTTTCTGTGCAATAAATGGCGCGATTGCTGCTTCAAAAGCGACTCAGGAAAGGAGGTCTTTGTAAGAGGATATTTTTGGCCGAAATCGCGCCGATTCAAGAGAAAGCTCAATGTGTGCTTTGGTTTCACGAAACGAAATTGCCCATTAATGTTCTGCGAACGGTTCGACGTTGTTATGGATGCAACCCTCCTGATGCAAAATCAATAAAGCGATGGTATGACAGGTTTAACCCTTTATGTACTTAATTGTGAATTCATAAAAATTTCATCTTCTAAAGCATTTTTTCGTGAATTTTTTAAACTAACTTGGAAGATTTACATTATCATTTAATACATTTTAGAGGGTTTTTAGAAGGATTGAAGGATTTAGAAGGATTTATTAAATTTGAATTTATAGGGATTTTGTGTAATATTTATAACCCCACTCAAATCTTTTATTTTAAATATTTTTCTTAGTATTTTGTAGAATTAGGAAATCTACAAATATAGTGTTCTTGCAATAGAAATATTTCTGAATTGAAAAATCCCCCCGCCCCCTCCAACGACAAGAAAGCTGAAAAGATGCAAAGGCCAAAGAAATCATCCTTTAAAAAATATTTTTGTTTTGTGTAACCAATAATGCTTTTGGAACATGATAAAGTAATGCATCTATAACTCATTCTAAACTGTATTTCTTACTGGTATACTGTATTACTTACTGGTACTTATAAGTACCGTCAGTAAATAAAGGTTTAAAGAAAGAGACAGCGTTGCTGATCGACCCAAGAGTGGCAGGCCTAGTGTGAGTGAAGCAATTGTTGAACGCGTTCGGCAATCGTTTTAACGGAAACCTACTCAATCAACTCGTGAACTTCAAATATCTGCTACTAAAACCTACTGTTTGTCCTGTAACAGAAGACATGTTAAGAACACTTGGAGGGAACAAAAGTATCGCTTAGACTTAGCTACCCAGGGGCCACATTTTGGAATTTACTGAGGTACGTGGTCTTATAAAAAAAAATTATAACAGTACTTACAATGCATCCAAACAAATGTCTGTCTAATTATAATAGTTTGAGAATAATAAATATTTATAATCAGGGCAAGACTTTTGATTCACCGACTTTTGACAGACTTTTGATAATACGGGTTAGGTTCCCTTAGAAAGACCCCACGAAGGGCACTCTCCCTCGGGCCTATATCCCTAGTGTAGATAATCGGCCGTCACAAAATCAACCAACCAACCAACCAATGATACTAAAGAAATCTTTCGTTTTAAACCTTACTTAGACCGTAGCTTCCAACTTTTAAGCTTTTTTCTTACCACTAAAATTTAATAGCCAATTTTTCCTTTTTTAATCACCTAAATCCGCTATTAAATAAGACAAAAATTTTTATTACATTTTATTGATATCAAAAAAGCGTAAAAATTGGCAACTATGCCTACTAACAATGGGGAATGCAGAATGTTTGTCCCCTTGAAGAATATTGTAAAGTAGAGATAATAGAACTTATTCTTTCTGTCCCAGTGATTTGAAAGTTGTATTATGTTTAGTTCCAAAAAAATTCACTAGATTGCAAGACTCTGTGATTTATTGAATTTATCGCCCACCACTTATGTGGTTATATTTATTAGCCTTATGGTGCAGTTTTAATTTTATGTTAGTTTTCGTCTATTCGTTTTACCTTCGTACATCACTACGGTGTAAAATTAATATACACTAAGTAAATATATCAAGTAATTACATCGGTTTTCCCCAACAGCTTTTACAGTCTCGTTAGTTGTAGTCAGTAGTTTCATATGTTCCAGTGGCATAAGAAATACTTTTTTAATTATTTCCAGTCTGACACATTTTCACCGACCTTTTATATATTCGTAGGCCTATGACATGCCCTATGAAAATTAAAAACATAGTTTTAAAATAATAACATTAATAATATAGAAGTTAAATTATAATACATATACATATCATGTAAAACATTTTGGGTTAACAAAAGATTTTTAAATTTAAAAATTAATGGAAAGAAGAGTTTTATCGAATTAAAGATAGCCTGAAGTGTTAAATGTTTCCAGAATGAAGCGCTGTTGCTGATTGAAAAAAATAAAAACTGAGATTCAACGATTACCAGCAAATGACACTATAACAACTAAGTACAGTAGAACCTCGACTATCCGAAGTAATTGGGACCGACCCTCTTTCGGAAAATCGAAATTTTCGGATAATCGAGAATGCTTCAAAGGATTAAGGAGAAATATATTCAAAAGATTAAGGAGAAATATATTCAATATTTCTTATTATGTTAACAAGTGCTTAATAAAAATAAAGCAATAGCAAAATAGAAACAAAAATAAATTACCTGAATTTTTATTTTGAAATTAAGTACCTTTTACGTATATCACAAAGGTTTGAAAAAATGTTTTGTTTGTCGTAGTTTCGGTTGCTTTTGCTTTGAAGCTCTATCACGCAGTTTTTTAATATTATTAGTTCAGCATCGCAGCCTTTATGCTGCTCCAGCCATGCCAAACCTTTTGCAAAACAATCAAAAGCTCCAGAATTGCTAGTTTGTTCTTTTTTTTCGTTCCACTCCGCAGCTTACGGGAGCTCAAATTAAATTCAAAGAAACTCTAATAAAGGGGATCGAAAATATTTATATGTACTCGTAGTTCGGAAAGAACCATGACAGTTAAAAAAAAAAGCTTTCAAAATGGATTTTTCATACAAGGAATGTGATAGTAAAAAAAAAAAAAAAAAAAAAACTTTCAAAATGGATTTTTGTTAACCGAGAGTTTTGGTTAAAAGAGTTTCAGATAAAAGAGGTTCTACTGTATTGTGAAAATATGCTAATTTGAATTGTAAAAGATTTTTATTGGTGTAAAGTTTCTTCATATGAGTCACCATTTTAAATTGTGGACTTTTTTTTTTTTATAGCATATTAATCTTCTCAAAGTAAGCTAAGTTCAGTTAAGTTGCTTTATGCAAATTTGCATCAGTTACTTTTCAAAAAATCCAAGAACAAAAGAATCCGAAAAATAGTTCCTTTAACTTTTGCAGAGTTGCTAAAACTCATGTTACGTCAACAGTTTTTTTTATGAAAATACTTTCACTTTGGTTTCGTTAGAAATGTACCTTTTTGCACAAAAATACTGATTTACATAAAGTGACTATCAAATATTTCTCTGCAGATATCATTTGCATTCTTTGATATCTTTGTTTTAGTGATTTATTTTTTAAATCATCCAAAATGCCTTTTGCTGTTTTATCGGTTAATACGAAAACATTTTTGGTGCCCTTCGACTTCGTCTTAACGAGGTTCAACTGTATATATTAATCACTATCATCAGCTTTTAAAACTGAAAACATCCTGTGCTTATGTTGTTCGGGAATAAAAAGGGTACAGCAAAAATAAAATTATAATATACACTTGTAATATATTTAAAAAAAATATTTAAAACAAAACTATCATACAGCGAAATTGTAATCCTGCAATAATCAGTTTAATCACAATCACAAACAACAGCTTTTTAATAGGATCAACACTATACTAAAACTAGTGTCGTAAAGGAATTTCCACGTTATTATTAATATGAAAGTTAAAACATGCATTAAATTACTCAAAAGGTGCTAAAAGCATATAAAGATGTTGGTTAATATAGCACTCAGCTTTTAATAGAATCAAAACACTACACTAAAACTAGTGTCGTAAAGGAATTTTCACGTTACTATTAATATAAAAGTTAAAACATGCATATAATTACAGTAAACTCCTGACTACCCGGGCCTCCGTACTATCCGGCCTAGTAAAAAAATGAGGAATGTTGCAAGCGGCCGAGACAGGCAGATTCCCGTCCGTCGGGAAGTGCTAATTCACGACAGAAAGGAGCAAGAAGGGATTGCAGAATGCAATAGCAGAGACAGACAGGAAGGGAGGAGAGGGGGGGGGTTAAGGCTTGATAACCTGTTTGGTCAGTTGTGCAAAGTATGCTAACAAGTGCGGACGTTATTTTGTGCTTATCCTGATTACTTTCCTATAGTCACAGACAAATACTAGTCTTTTGGTGTGTGTGCTTCGTGTTTATTTATTGAAGATTAACGAAATGGGTGATAAACGAAAAAAGGTTGTAGTGACTATGCAGGAGAAACTACGAGTTAACAGGAGAAAGCGACGTCAGCTGGTATCATCTGCTTTCGTAAATGATGGAGGGACATTGCGTCGCGGAAGAGGGCTAACAGGGAGAAGCAGTCATGTATCACGGACTTTTTTGAAAAGTAAAATCTAAGTTTTGGCTCTTATCTTATTCATCACTTTTCATATTTGTACAATCATTTGTTAATAAACAGTAAAATAAGATTTACGCATTTTTTTACGAATTAAGCTTACGTTTTACGTTAATGTTTTGCTTATTTTGAAACTGTATGTACTGTATATATAAAATTTATTTTAAAATGTGTAACATGCATTTTTAATATAATGGGTGGGAGGAGAGCAGGAAGTGAGTAAATATTTATAGAACTCCGGCCTATCCGGCTTTTTTGTTATCCGGCATACCCTTCTGCCATATTAAGCCGGATAGTCGGGAGTTTACTGTACTTAAAAGGTACTAAAAACATATAAAGATGTTAGATAATATAGCACTGAGATCTTTCGAACGCACACGCGTTCATTTTCAAAGGGGAAAGATGACTACTTAAGATTTGATTCACAGTAAAATTGATTCAATTCCAAATTGTGACAAAGCAGGAGCTTACATAATCCCATTCAGCACAGAACCTCAAAAAAGTTTATTCTACATTGGTATGACATGTCGAACATTTAAAGAAAGGCTAAACGAGCACTTATCTGATAACATGTTTAACAAACCGAGTACAGCTTTATCCAGATTGCATCAAAAAGGAAATATTCAGATAAACTTCGAAGAAGCTAAAATAATCATTTCAACTTCTAACCATTACTCTTCAATAATCCGTGAATCCATTGAGATTTTACTTAGTTGTGATACTGTTTGTAACGATGTCCTTTCTTATAATATTCCCGCGATTTGGTTTAAAATTCTGGGTATATCAAGAGCTCATGATAATATGACTTGATCTTTTCATTCCTCTTCTACAGCAGTGGACTGAATTTCGCTTGCGCATGCGTAACATTTTGTTTTGTTTTACATATGTTTTCCTATATTCTAGTCAGCCATCTTTCCCCTTTGAAAATGAATGCGTATGCGCTTGAAAGACCTCAGTGTTATATTAACTAACATCTTTATGTGCTTTTAGCAACTTTTAAATAATTATATGCATGTTTTAACTTTTATAACAGCTTTTTGTATGTACATTACCTCAATATTTTATCGTTAATATTATTATTACAGAGATTTTTTCAGAGATTTAGGAATGGGGGCTTGTCGCCCTACGTACGGCCATTCTTACCACGCTAACCACATTTCAACGCAAAATCTTTTCACAATTTGATTATTTTCCAACATGTGACACAACAAACATCGTATTTATTTGAGGACAGATGGAGTAGCGTAAATTCCTTTATCAAAAAATCTATTATTACTTTATGAAATGCTATGTCGATTCGAAAGAAACATTAACTACATAAATTCCAAAATTTCATAATATTACTGTACATTTCTTAATTATTAATTAAATATAATAAAAGATTTTATGAACATGTAAAAATTATGATAAAATGGAAATAATTATGTCATTTTGAAATACATATTTTTACTAATCTAAAAATTAAGTATCAAATAACAGCTGATTTTTATACAGATTATTTTATTTCGGCGTTTACTTTTATTCATAAGGGTGTGTGTTTACTTTTATCTATTTATTTGTTATTTTTATCCATACATTTTTCGTTTTAGTAAGAACTAAATTAAACTCTTATCCATACATTTTTCAACCTTATGAAGTGCTATTTTGATTCGAAAAACCATTACTTACATAAATTTCAAAGTTTTATATTATATAAAATTTCTTAATCATTAGTTAAATATAAATAAAATTTCTCGCCAATTTCCGTACTTCTGCATTTATTTATCCTTAAAAGATTGTTTACCTGTACTAACTTTTCACGGAAGGATCACTTCAGATTATAAGAAGAGTCAGATAATATAGACGAACACGCGAACGCCGTTCGCAGAAAAATTTCAAAGTTTGCAGACAGTTCTGATGTTGTTTTTTTACAAATTTCTTCATAAAACAAAATTATTAAGACCCCGGGCGGAGAATCGATGCGAGGTCTGTCGCAGACTTGTGAAAAGGTCTGCAGACTATTTTTTAACTGGAGGAAAAAAAAAGTTATCTAGAAATTATTTGCCATGTACCATGGTACAGTATTTTTTGAAAGAAGCACCACGGCATATATATTTTTAAAACTTAAAAATATTGTAAGTGCGGCGCTTATGCCGGAACGGCAGGTACAATGCTTTTATTTTTTTTCTCTCCTGCTAGGGCCGGTAGCAGAAATAGTGCAGCACCGTAGCAGGTGCTGCAGATTATTTTAGGCTTTGCAGATTAATTTAACAGATTAAAAATAAATTTTCTGTTAAAAAGTAAATGTTAAATATTGATCTCTTTTAAATAAAGTTTATTTGTTGGAAATTTTAGCGAATGTTTATGCGCTGTTTAACATTTCTCTGTGATTTGCGGTGATTTTTTTACATTTGAAAGGGGAATTCAGTTTTAATATCTTAGTAAATATTATCCTCTTTTCGATAAAGTCTAACTCAGAAAACTGGAGAGGGGGGGGGGGGGGGATTGAGTGCATGTAACGTAATGCGAAGGATTGGAAAAAGGAATTTTTCATTTTTGCTGTTAGCGGTGATATAGGACTCAGGAGGGGCGTGGCGTTTTTCTGCAGAAAATTTTTAAGAAATTATTTGAATTTGCAGACAGTTTTACATTTTATCTAAGTCTGATTATAAGGGTTAGTCCAATCTGACCTAAAATATCCCTCGCTATTATTAACTCTTTATGTCCCAAATTATGAATTCATGAAAATTTCATCTTTTACAGCATTTTTCGTGAATTTTTGAAAGTACATTAGAAGATTTACACAATCATTTAATACATTTTAGAAGTCCAATTAAAATTAATTAATTACATTTGAACTTATAGGAATGTTGTGCAATATTTAGAACTCCTCTCAAATCTTTTATTTAAAATCTCTTTTGTATTTTGTAGAATTAGGAAATGTACAAATAAATGCTCTTACAATAGAAATATAGAAGTATTTCTCAACTGAAACTTTCTGCTTCGAAATTTCTCATTATAAGCAGTGTACCTTTCTGTTCTGAAGTGTTTGTTGTTTTGTGCGCTTTTCTTAATGAATTAATGCACTTATTTTTTATAATCAAATGATTTTTTTCTGATTTATAATACATTTTTTATATAAAACTGATTGGGGTGATCCAGTCACTCTGCGCGATCTGCAACGTCGCAGTTGGATGCGTGCCTTAAAACATTAAAAAAAGATTTCTCAACTAAAGAAGTATACGTTCTTAATGAATTAATGCACTCATTGTTTATAATCAAATGATTTTTTTTTCTAATTTATAGTACATTATTTGTACAAAACTGATTGGCGTGATCCAGTCACAGTTGGGTGCGGTTCAAGAAGTCCGCCGGTTTAAGAAGAGTGCACAGAAAAAAGAAAAAGAAGGCCAAAATATTAATTTCCTTGGCAGATATTTTAAATATAAGGAAAATTTGAGATCTGACTCACTTTCGACAATCGCAAGCAATAACCTGACAAAAAATGTACATCAAACACTCAACGCAGGTGTAATATAATCCTTTGTATATTATTAAGCGTGGAATATCTTTCGCTATAATAACATAAATTTACATGCCACCATCAGTATTTTGGAATTTAAATTTAAGAAACGTATGTATACCTTTCGATTTTATAGCCTCCTTTATTTCAGAGTTGATATTTCTGCCCTTATGCGTTATGTGGCTTGAACCTGCTTCCCGTTCGTCATCCCTGCTTTCATCTGCATGTTTAAAAGCACACTTGCGAGAAAACAAGACATAAATGTGACAATCGGTAATCATAATCTATACATTATATAAAATCCAAGTGCAACTGTGTTGACGCCTTTGCCGCCTATTTCTTAGGAAACCTATGTTTGCCATAAAACTTATTTTTATATATGAGGACGTGAGTTTTTAACTCGCCGAAACTCAAATGTTGGGAAATCGCAAAAAAAAAAAAAAAAAAAAACTGACTGCGTCCATTGATTTTCATTGAAAACCAAGATTTTAAAATTCAAGAAATACACGATAAAACTTTTTTTTTGACAGATTGTAGTGTTTTTTCGATGCAAGTTCATTAATAGAATATATTAATAGAGAAAACTCGGTTTTTTGAAGTTTTGGATAAGGCGAGTTTTGAAACTCACGTCCTCAAATATAATCTTACATTTTAAATACAGGATGGCTGCCTAAGTCTGTTCACATTTCAAAAATTCATAAAACAAATTTAAGAAATATGCGTAACAAAGTGAGATTTTTACCATAAATGTTTACAAATACTTGGACATTTTGTGGAAAAATATAATTCAAAGAACAGCTGAGCGTTTCCTTTCCATTTGCCACGAAGAAAATGACACTTTGGGAAGCACCCTGTATTTAGTGGATTCCAGAATCACTGCGTTTCCGGTGACTTCGAAAGCTTGCCTGATTCCCATTTATGGCGTTTTAATTTTTTTCATTTTTTTTTTAAATTTTCAAATACAGCTGTGAAATAAGACTTTTAAAAAAAAATCTGCAACTTTTATGCTACTTTTTTCGAAAAGAAAGCTGAAAAATCACCAAAAGTGTTTAGATCAATGCGTGAGCGTAATCAGAGGTCGATCCAAACAAAATTTGGGAATCATACAAAATTCCTCTTAATTAAACAGGACCCTTAACAAAATTCCTCTTAATAAGACAAGACCCTTCGCAAAATTCTTTTTCATAAAACAGACCCCTTCGCAAAATTTCATTCCATAAAAACATACTCTTCATTAATTATTTTTAATTTGTTAGGTTTTAAAATCTATAATTTGCAAACTAAAATAATTCACCAAAACAGAAAAACTTTAGCAGGTGGACTTAAAAAATGCTTGGTTCGAATTTGAATAACAGAAAATGATCTTTCATCACAAAAATACAATTCACTTCACAGAAATATAATCAATTTCAAAAAAATAATTTTTACTCTTCACAAAATGGCCCCAAAGGAAAAAAACTGAATCAACCTTTGGTAATGAGAAATATTTGTAAATATGAAACGATGACTCTATTACAAAAAACGTGTGGATGATTTCTCAGTCTTATAATGTCTCCTATTTTTAGTTGCCAAAACACTTAAAAAATATACACTTCATTTATAAATTTATGAGTTAAAATCTTAATGGAAATGAAAAAAATATAACACTTAAAAAAAAATTAAGTAAATATTCTAGAAATATTTTTGGTATATACATACACACAAAAAACAAGTCGGAAATTATACGTCAAACGTGGCAAATGAGGTGCGTTCGTACTATTGCTAGTTTTATAATTATTCAGATCTTGGTACTATAAATGTCATACTCTTATGCTAAAAATCCATGAATACAAAATTTATTGTGATTCTATATGTTAAATTAAGTAATACGAAAATAATAGGACTCCATCTTAAATAGGACATCATCACCATGGCAACCTACAATCATTTTACCTATCATGGGATATAACTGAATTAATTACGTATGATAGGATTTAATGGAATGAAGAAAACTTTTGTTAAAATCTTTTTAAGTTTTGATTAGATTCTCATAAAATTAGCAATGAATGACGAAATTTTACAACTATTATATATATATAATTTCAAACCTTTCGGTTGGGTAGTTTTGCACTGTTATACGCAGACTGATGGACGTACCAGACGACAACTAATACAGAGGCTACGTATTTATATATTTACGGGAGCACCTAAAAAAGAGTCTCCTTTAAGAAGAGTACACAAAAAAGACGTTATAAATATTAATTTCTTTAGGAGATATTTTAAAAATACGAATGCATAACACGCCCGCCCATATGGGGTTAACATTAGCAAAGATAATTTGAGATCTCACTGATCAAACACTCTTAAAATCTCCGTCTTGGATCTTCCATTTGTACCACTTTTCTAGATCTGTGTATTTAATACTAGAGATCAACCTAAAACTCGGTTTCGTTTTCGGCCCAAAATCAGAGTTTCGCCGAAGAAAATGCTGTCGAAAATTCGACCATGCTGTATCGATTCAAATGAGACACACGTTATCTATTGCTATGAATTTCAACTGTTTATAGTTATCAGTCACGACTGACTCATGGACGTGAGTGCAAATTATAAAGCAAGTAATGCATATAGGGACCAAACTTTGAAGACGCCTTTTCACGTGCTCATTAAAAGCTGCAGATTTAATAGAAGAGAAAATTTTTAGTTTGAAGCCGCAGAAGTGCTTCGAATACTCTCTGAGAAAGTTCTAGTTTAACATATGATCATTTACCAAAATCATTATAAAAGATAAATCGAGTTATGTACACCTTAAAACATGTTTTGGTTAGGTGAAATTCGTATAATTAGAAAATCATTCTGTGTAGTTGATGAATTATTTACATTATCTTATATAAAAATGTGAATTATCTTATATGAAAATTAAAAGTTTTGGTCAGAGGCACTGATAGCCAACTTGAGCACACGTATAATTAATTAATAACTATCTAGATTTAATAAAGACGTATAATATGAATTAATAATTATATAATTATTTATGTATGTATAATTTCTTTGATAAAACTTTCGGATATTTTTGTTCACGACCGAAAACAGGAAGATTACCGAAATTCGGTTTCAGTTTCGATTTAAAAAAATCCCTGCCGGCCCGGCCTACAGGCAGAGGTAGATTTCGAAGTTAAGTATACTAATTCCACCAATAAAAACTAAATCATTATTAGATATAAATCCACTTTAACAGTTTTGTCTGTCTGCTTTTGACGAGTTTTTATTTCCGTTTTACATAATATCTGGTTTTATCAGAATCATGTTAAGGCGGTATTAAAAAGAATACTTTTCCGTGCTCAACAACTCGAAATTTTCTGTAACATTTTCAGATTCATTTTTAATATAAAAAAATATATATATATATGAAACATGCTGACGTGATTTTTTAAAAGATTTATAAGCGACCTGTGTTTTTATTTTTCTTTCAATTAATTAAAACTTGATTAATAAACAATGATTTTCTCAGTAGGGCAATATTTTTCGTTTCTAACACAATCGCTTCGGGAAATTCCGTTCAAAATGCCCACTTTGACATCATTTTTTGAAATATATTCTGCCTCTATCAAAAAATCGATCATTACTGTACATTATATAGTTTCTGAATAAGAGAATCTAGCAATTGTATGCGTTTGAGAGCAAAAAGGAATTTAAAAACGAGTAAGAAAATAGACAGTTTGGATTTGAATACACTTTTAATAAGATGATTTTTTTCTTCAACCGCTATGTATTTTTAATTTGTTTTTGCTGTAAGAATTGGCCCTATCAAAAACTTGTCTATATAAATGTTGAAGACAATATTCAAAAGATATATGATAAATTCATGGAGATTTTATATCTTGTGAATTGACGGAGTTGTGAAAATTTTTCTTCTTCAACCCCCCCTTTTTTTGTTTTCGTTTTTACTTTTTTTTGCGGTACGAATTGGTCCTATCAAAAACTTGTGAGTATAAAAGTTGTAGATAATATTAAGGAGATGTATAATAAAATTAATTGGATTTGATATCTTGAGAATTGACGAAGTAAGGAATTTTTTTCTCCCCAAAACCCTATTTTTGCGCCCCTTGAGCCTATTTTAAATTTTATCAAAAATCTGTGATGCATGAATTTTTGGCGCTATTTTTAGAAGTAATAAAAACTTTAAACTGATTTGATATGTACAAAAATTAAGAAGTTATGGGGGTTTATCGGTTTTCACAAAACCCCTCCCTATTTCCATCCCCTTTGTCCGCTTTTGCCCATTAACGAACTTGACCGAGATTTTATGTCCCTTGATTTTATGTATCAATTTGGAAGAGATTTGTGCAGAATTGCGGAAGTTATCGGATCCAGAAGAAAGTGATAACACAATTGCTTCGGGAAATTCCGTTCAAAATGCCCACTTTGAGATCATTTTTTTGAAATATATTCTGCCTCTATCAAAAAATCGATCATTGCGGTACATTATATAGTTTCTGAATAAGCGAATCTACGAATTAAATGCGTTTGAGAGCAAAAATGAATTTAAAAATGAGTCAGAAAATGGATTCAAGCCAACTACAACAAAGGAGAAATTATAACGATACATCTTGTGAAAACAGTCATCATAAAAAAATTGATGGACTAACGGCCATGGAACAAGCCCCACTCCAGTAGTGCACAAGCCTTTTCAAATAGCTCGCAACAATGTTGCATAAATCGTGATAACAGCCATTAGTTTCCAATGGACTGATCGCTATGTGCGCATTCACATATCAAGATAACATACAAACAAAGGAAAATGAACCTGTTAAGTGATCAAAGCCAACTCAAAGGGTCACAAATTAAAGACCACAAGTCGTCAACCCATTAGCGGCAAGTTCGCAAAGTGACAGAACCTCAAATTTAGACATCCACCATTAATAGTCATAAAGGAAAACAACCTACGATAGAGACAAGCATCTTACGGTATGTGAGAAGCATATATCTAATCAAGGATAAAGAAAAGACCCACAAGAATATGTCAAAATATTAAAAAGACAACCACCACGACAGTGACCAAATACCAAGACAAGGAAACCTCCTCAGAAGAACAAGTCCACTGGGTGAGATAAGTAAATTATACTAGACAAATATAATGAATTATTAAATTAAATGTTAATTTAGGTCAAACCCAACCCCCATAGCTTATGTCTAAGTTACAACCTCAAGCAGCTAGTTCAATTAGAAATTAGTATATTAATCTCACTAGGTCAGCTCGTTAGTCTCTTATCAATTCCCTCCTAGCTAAGTAATAGTATGCCAATTCATAGTTAACTTGTCATAAGATAATATAAAAATAATAATAATAATTAATAAATAAAATCCCGATTCTAATATTAGAAATGATTAAAATATAAATTCATTTTAAATAGCAAGGCAATATTTAAGTAATCTAAAGTAAATTACTCTAGTTCGCTTAAATTTACTTATACCTATATTTCAGGCATTATAGTAGCCACCAGTATAGACACTTTTATCACATTTGTTTTACATTAATATATAAAGATCGTTTTTTTCAGAGAAGTGCCAAAGAGTATGGACAATGCAGTATATATTTGTAAATAGCATAGTTTTAACGATATACCGGAATTATGTCCTTTTTAAGTAAAAAAAATGTGGTTTGTTTTTTTTAAGAAAAGTAAAGAAATGAAAATTATAATGTTCGATTTTAATATGTACAAAACGAAAGATAAAGGATTTTTTAAAATGAAAGTTAAGTGTCATGAATCTTTATATATTAATGTAAAACAAATGTGATAAAAGTGTCTATACTGGTGGCTACTATAATGCCTGAAATATAGGTATAAGTAAATTTAAGTGTAATATGGGCATTAAATGAGACAGAAATTACTGTCGAAAAACACTGGCTAAATACTCTAGTTCGTTTAGTATCACCTAGTGCTATAGGATAATATTAAAACAATATATGTAATAAATGATAGTTATGTAAATAGCTATAAGTAAGTTTTAAGTGTAATAACATGTACAAGCTAACCCCTTTCCCTTTCAGGTTTTTTTTTTTTCTTTTTCTTTTTGACTACCGCCTCTTTATTATTCTTAGTTGCACATAGGCTATAGCCTGCACAAGCTACCGGACCCTCTCCAGTGGGAAGTCTACGGAGTCAGTTTCTACGCGGTGGGGTACGGTAGATAGGCGGAGTCTCATCCCCCTGCATCGTTATGTTTGTCTAGCATTTCGGCCCAAAATTAACTTTTGGTGCAACTTGTCTATCTGCGGCGCTCCATTTTTTTTTAATTTCTTTTTTTTTAATTCTTTTTTATTTATTTTATTTTATTTTTATTTTATTTTTTATTTTTTTGCTTCCTCACCCCCTCCAATCCTTTTTCTTATGACAAGTCTGCACCAACAATTCGGCTTCTAAACCCCAGGTCATTCAGAAGTAGTTCGGGCAGCGGTGGCCCAGTTGGCAGAGCATCGAATCCGCAGCTAAGGCCGCGGGATTGAGGCATACTGCTGGCTATAATCCGCCATGTACGCTAATGGCGCCTGGTGCATGTAAAATCCGTCGTGGGTACAAAGTCCTCCAAGTTACCTGTGAATTATACCTCTGGAGGTGCCTGGCCAGGTGAAGGTCTCGTCATCTGATCAAGGTTCTAAATTACGAGACCAACATGAGTAGCAATGTGCAGGTGCCGAACAACAGGTTATAACGTTAATTAACCGGCAAAACATAGTATACACAAACGAGCAGTAGGCACTGCAAATAGGATGACGATCGAGGCAATGATGTCAGGTTTATTGCCGCTTCGCGGCGGTTAGGCGGTCTTTCGCCCCGATGTCAGGTACTAAACCCGTTAAGCTGGGGCATCCCGGCAGGTAGGGGCCTGGTCATCGGTTAGAAAGAAAGAAAGTAGTTTGGATTTGAGTGCATCCTTAATGCAATGATTTTTCCAACACAATCCGCTTCGGGAAATTCGGTTCAAAGAGCCCACTTTAACAGCATTTTTTTAAATATATTCTGCCTCTATAAAAAAATCGACCATTACGGTACATTATATAGTTTCTGAGTAAGAAAACGTACCAATTGGAAGCCTTTGAGATCAAAAATGAATTGTAAAATGAGTCAGAAAATACGCAGTTTGGATTTGAATACACCCTTACTTAGATGATTTTTTTCTTCAACCGCTATGTATTTTTAATTTGTTATTGCTGTAAGAATTGGTCCTATCCAAAACTTGTCTATATAGATGTTGTAGACAATATTAAGAAGATATATGATAAATTCATGGGGATTTTATATCTTTTGAATTGACGGAGTTATAGATTTTTTACTTCTTCAAACCCTCTTTTTGTTTTCGTTTTTAATTTTTTTTTGCGGAACGAATTGGTTCTATCAAAACCTTGTGAATATAAAAGTTGTAGATAATATTAAGGATATTTATAATAAAATTAATTGGAATTGATATCTTGAGAATTGACGAAGTTATGAATTTTTTTCTCCCAAAAACCCTATTTTTTGCGCCCCTTGAGCCCATTTTTAACTTTATCAAAAATCTGTGATACATAAAATTTCGGCCCTATTTTTAGAAGTAATAAAAACTTTAAACTGATTTGATATGTACAAAAATTAAGAAGTTATGGGGGTTTATCGGTTTTCACAAAACCCCTCCCTATTTCCATCCCCTTTGTCCGCTTTTGCCCATTAACGAACTTGACCGAGATTTTACGTCCCTTGATTTTATGTATCAATTTGGAAGAGATTTGTGCAGAATTGCGGAAGTTATCGTGTCCAGAAGAAAGTGATATATATAGATAGACAGATAGATAGATAGATAGATAGATAGATAGATAGATATAAAGTTTTTTACTGAGGGTGGTTTTGGGTTCTAGGGGTCATGATCGGTGTAGATCTGCAAAAAGTTTTCAGAAATTCCAACATAGGAACGATCCCAATAGGTAGTATTTCATACGAAATCTACCTAAAACCTGTTTCGGTCGATCTTTATTTAATATTGTTCTCCTTTATGCATGCAAAAGTGAGCGTTTGTGAAATAATGGAAGAATAGTAGTAGTATGTAAAAGAACATGTGTCACATATTTATGACACTGAGTAAAGACAAATTAATTTGAGTATCATTACAGTGTTGCCAAATTGGGGACTTTTTTGTCCCCAGATTGTTGATTGTCAGCACTTTTTTGCAATAGAAATATTCGACCTATTTAAAAATAGATTAAAAATTCTGAAAAATAAGCGAATTATACTCTTTTAAAAAAGTGGTGACAATCAAATAATCTGAATTAAAAAAGTCCCCAATCTGGCAACACTGTATCATTAATACGTGATGCTGATATCGAAGGTTTAAATCTAAACATATAACTGTTACAAGAGTGAAATACAGAATATACTACTGATTATATTTCTCACGACATTTGCTGGAATATCTATAAGAATGGTTTTCGTATGTTTTTTTTTTTTTTTATTTAACAACTTTTTAAAGTAAATCTGAAATTTAATTCGTGAATTTGAATTCACATGGCTAACAAGGCGTAGAAACAACTCAGGGAAAAAT
The DNA here is from genome assembly GCA_963932465.1 of Maratus speciosus. Taxonomy (NCBI): domain Eukaryota; kingdom Metazoa; phylum Arthropoda; class Arachnida; order Araneae; family Salticidae; genus Maratus; species Maratus speciosus. The sequence goes on along the minus strand of OZ010788.1, from coordinate 617,458,553 downwards.
TATCCAGGGCACGGTTCGAACGTGTGTTATAAGTTCAGCGTATCAACGTTCTGCCAACTGATCCAGGCTAGGTATATCCTGGTGGCGGGAAATAAATTTCTCCATTGTTTTTTGCTCACAATAAAGAAAATTATAGTAAATTATTTCAACATTTTACGAATGCAAGTACCTTGCCCCTGAAAGCGAGATAGCCAAACCTTGAAATTGTACGATACACAGGGATCGCATTCTATAGGGAAACTTTTATTGTCCCTACTACTATTTTGAAAATAATATCTTCATCGCACCTTTCTTTTGAATATGTTAAATAAAATGATGATGTAGGTAATTCATTAAGGGTTCTGGTAGGAACAATAAAATGTTCCCTATATAATGCGAGCCCTGGATACAGATAAAGTACTTAAGTACTTACATAGCCGTTTGTTCATAGATTTACCTTGCTATTTTTTCCTTAAAATACCCATGAGACTTTTATACTTATTACCTATACTAAAGTACATAAGTACTTACTTAATTTTTATGTTTTTGGTATAAATAAATCTAATATTTTCACTTTTAGTGCTTTTTTTAGACACATTGACAGCGAAGCAGAAATATGCGATTTGCAATAAATTTGGTATGCCGGTTAATTATGTTAAGCAGCTTCCCTGATTACATTTGGAAGATCATTATTATGTATAAAGAGGCGAAAGGGGGGCAATTGCCTCTCCCCTTAATTTAGAAAAATGCGTTTTTTATGCAGAATTATTCGATTAGCTCAAATTTGGTATACTGGTTTATTATGTTAAGGAGATGGCTTGATTAGATTTGGAGGTTCATTTGCTAAATATAAAGGAAGGAAAGGGGGGGTTACCCCCCCCCCCTTAATTTAGGTAAATGTGTTTTTAAGGCTAAATTATTCGATTTGCTCCAAATTTGGTATACCGGTTTATTATGTTAAGGAGCTTCCCTGATTAGATTTGGAAGTTCATCAGTTAAGTATAAAGGGAGGAAAGGGGGGGGGGCTAGATCGCCCCATTAATTTAGATAAATGGGTTTTTCATGCATAGTTATTCGATTTGCTCCAAATTTCGTGTACCGGTTTATTATGTTAAGGAGCTTCCCTGATTAGATTTGGAGGTTCATTAGTTAAGTATAAAGGGAGGAAAGGGGGGCTAGACCCCCCCCCCTTAATTTAGATAAATGGGTTTTTTATGCAGAGTTATTCGATCTGCTCGAAATTTCGTATACCGGTTTATTATGTTAAGGACAGGGATGTAGTGGAGGGTATATGGGGGTATACGCCGTATACCCTCTGGATTTTTTTAAGGAACACCGTATACCCTCTGTTTCTCGAGAAAGCTGTAGTATATATACATTAGGGCATACCCTCTGCCTGAGCGTATACCCTCTGCTTAGAACGTATACCCTCTGTTTTTTTTACGACTACACCACTGGTTAAGGAGCTTCCCTGATTAGATTTGGAGATTCATTAGTTAAGTATAAAGGGAGGAAAGGGGGCTAACCTCCCCCCCTAATTGAGATAAATGGGTTTTTCATGCAGAGTTATTCGATTTGCTCCAAATTTCGTATACCGGTTTATTATGTTAAGGAGCTGCCTTGATTAGATTTGGAGATTTATTGGTTAAGTATAAAGGAGGGACAGTGGCTAGTGTCCCCTTAATTTAGATAAATGGGTTTTTCATACAGAATTATTCGATTTGCTTCAAATTTGATATACCAGTTTATTACGACATGGCTTCCTTCATTTTTGATTTGGAGGTTCATTGGTTATGTATAAAAGGGGGGAAAGGGGGGCAATTGCCCCTCCCCTTAATTTAGATAAATGGGTTTTCATGCAGAATTATCAATTTTAGTTTAATTTTTTTTCTAGGTTCATTCTAATAAGGAGCTTTTCTGATTAGATTTGAAAGTTTATTGGTTCAGTATAAAGGGAGAAATGGGGGAGCTAATACCACCCCTTAATTTAGTGAAATGGTTTTTTCATGCAGATTTATCTGATTTGCTTCAAATTTGGTATACCAGTTTATTATGTTAAGTATCTTTCCTGATTAGATTTGGAGGTTCTTTGGTTAAGTAGAAAGGGGGGCAACGGGGACTAATACCTTCATTTATTTTTCGAGGGGCATTATTCTTTGAATTAAGAGTATAATATACAATTAGTGTGAATAGCCTGTGAGTTCAATGCCATCAGTTTAACTGGGCAATTTTCTTTTTATTAGGTTTATTAACATATAACCCTACCCAAACCCGAAAAATAAATTACAATAGACCGTACCCCGATCCAAGCAGGACAAAATAATGTCAGTCTACATGCAACCCGACCCGAACCTGAGAGTTCCATTTGAAAAAACCCGATATCCCGAACTAACCGACTAATAACCGATCTAATAACCGACAAAAATATTCCAAAGATCCATAACCGGATCCGAACAAGACAAATTAGTTTCCGTGGACACGCAACGCTACGAGAACCTAAAAATTCCATTCAAAGTCAACCTGAAACCCGTCCCGAACCAAATCTTAACCGACAAAAATATTCCAAAGAACTGTAACCCCATGCAAGCCAGGCAAAATAATCTCCGTCCACCGGCAATCCGATCCGAACCTGAAAGTTCTAATTGAACTCAATCCGAAACTTGGTTGTGGTTGGTTTTTGGGTAGACTTCGAATGGAACCTTCAAGTTCGGATCCGGTTGAAAAAAAATTAAACTAAATCAGATAATTCTGCATGAAAACCCAGTTATCTAAATTAAGGGGAGGGGCAATTTCCCCCCTTTCCCCCCTTTTATACTTAACCAATGAACCTCCAAATCATATGAAGGAAGCCATATCGTAATAAACTGGTATATCAAATTTGAAGCAAATCGAATAATTCTGTATGAAAAACCCATTTATCTAAATTAAGGGGACACTAGCCCCTGTCCCTCCTTTATACTTAACCAAAAAAATCTCCAAATCTAATCAAGGCAGCTTCTTAACATAATAAACCGGTATACGAAATTTGGAGCAAATCGAATAAATCTGCATGAAAAACCCATTTATCTAAATTAAGGATCTAAATTAAGGGCGGGGTCTAGTCTAGCCCCCCTTTCCTCCCTTTATACTTAACTAATGAACTTCCAAATCTAATCAGGGAAGCTCCTTAACATAATAAACCGCGTATATGAAATTTGGAGCAGATCGAATAACTCTGCATGAAAAACCCATTTATCTAAATTAAGGGAGGGGGCGGTTGTAGCCCCCCTTTCCTCCCTTTATACTTAACTAATGAACCTCCAAATCTAATCAGGGAAGCTCCTTAACATAATAAACCGGTATACGAAATTTGGAGCAGATCGAATAACTCTGCATGAAAAACCCATTTATCTAAATTAAGGGGGGGAGGGGGTTGTAGCCCCCCTTTCCTCCCTTTATACTTAACTAATGAACTTCCAAATCTAATCAGGGAAGCTCCTTAACATAATAAACCGGTATACCAAATTTGGAGCAAATCGAATAATTTTGCATTAAAAACCCATTTACTTAAATTAAGGGGGAGGGGCTAGCCCCACCTTTCCTCCCTTTATATTTAACTAATGAACCTCCAAATCTAATCAAGCCTTCTCCTTAACATAATAAACCAGTATATCAATTTGAGCTAATCGAATAATTCTACATGAAAAACGCATTTATCTAAATTAAGGGGAAACGAAATTGCCCCCCTTTACCCCCTAATTCCCTTTCCCCCCTGATCTTCCAAATGTAATCAGGGAAGCTGCTTAACATAATTAACCGGTATACCAAAATTATTGCAGATCGCATATATCTGCATGAAAAACCCATTTATCTAAATTAGGGGGGGGGGTTCTAGCCCCCCTTTCCTTTATTTATATGTAACTAATGAACCCCCAAATCTAATTAAGGCAGCTTCTTAACTTAATAAACCGGTATACCAAATTTGGAGCAAATCGAATAATCCATCATGAAAAACCGATTTATCTAAATTAAGGGGGTTAGCTGCCCCTTTCCCCCCTTTATACTTAAATAATGAGCTTCCAAATCTAATCAGGGAAGCTCCTTAACACAATAAACCGGTATACCGAATTTGGAGCAAATCGAATATTTCTGCATGAAAAACTCATTTATATAAATTAAGGGGGGCGGACTAGCCCCCCTTTTACCCCTTCATCCTTAACCAATGAACCCCAAAAACTAATCAGGGATGCACCTTATCAGAATAAACCCAGAAAAAAAAATTTGAAGCAAATCGGATATTTCTATCAAGAGTTATCGTGTTACGTACACACGTACATACAGAATCGGCGGGCACATAAGCTCTCAGGCTTTGATAGCCTGTGAGCTAAAAATATCACCCTGATCTGATAATAAGTGGTCATTTTTCAATTAGCCTAACGCTTTCTAGGCTCTTTGCAATAAGCCTGAAAAATATCAGGCTAATTGGAAAAAGGGAGATGGATTCTCCAATTAGCCCGGCTCTTTGCAAAGAGCCTAGGCTGTTTGCAAAGAGCCGGATTTCTCAATTAGCCTACGACATATATATATAGATAAATTTCTTAAGAATGAATTCTAATGCACTAATAAAACCAAACACTTTTAAACCTTTTATATACATTAAGTTACTTAAAAGAATTTTAACACAATAACAAAACACACTCCTAATTTTTTTTTCAATAAAATTTCTAGTCTTCAAACGCTACTCTGCTTAGACTATCAGCGTTTTGGTGTTTTTTTTCCTGCTCGATGTTCGATTGTAAAATCGTAGGGTTGTAACGCGAGGCTCCAACCCATAAGCCTTGGGTTGGAACTCGCATGAGTTTGTAAGAAGCGCAGAGGATTATGATCCGTTATAATCCTAAATTTTCTTCCATCTAGATAGTAATGCAATCTTTTTACGGCGAAAACAATAGTGGCGCACTCCAGCTCGGTGGTGCTATAGCGTTGTTCTACCGGAGAGAATTTCCGACTCAAATACAAAATCGGGTGTTCCTCTCCCCTCTCATTTACCTGGCTCAACACAGCTCCGGCACCGCGTAACGATGCATCGACCTGAATAAGGAATTCACGATGAAAATTCGGCGCATGCAAGACCGGCCGTTCGGTTAGTTTCGCTTTCAGAGACCGAAAAGCGCTCTCGCACGTGGGAGTCCACTCGACTTTACCTCGACGGGTTTTTCCTTTTAGCGGTGTCAGTCAAGGGGGTTGCTATTATGTAAAAATTCCTTGTGTATCTCTGGTAGTATCCGGCCAGCCCTAGAAATGCACGAATCTGCGTATTTGTTTCGGGAGTAGGGAATTTTTTTACGCATTCAATCTTGACTTCTGCTGGAGTGCGGGAACCATTTCCTACAGTATGGCCTAAATATTTTACACTACTCTGGGCAAATTTACACTTAGAGGGCTTTATTTTAAGATTTGCCTTATGAATTCTATCTATAACTAATGCGACATGTTTTAAGTGGTCTTCCCAGGTGTTCGAAAATACAGCGACGTCATCTAAATAAGGAACTGCAAATTCTTCCATCTCTCTTAATAGTTCTGCCATCATTTTGCTAAAGAAAAATGGCGCATTTTTTAATCCAAAAGCCATTTTCAAACACCTAAAAGTACCAAAAGTTGTACAGAATGCTGCATACCGTTGAGCTCTGGGGCTCAAGGGAATCTGCCAATAACCTTTCGCTAAATCTAGGACGGTTATGTATTTAGCAGATGAGACTTTCTCAACTCTTTCTTCGATATTGGGGATGGGGAAATACTCTGTCCTAATTATCTCTTTGAGACGCCTGAAATCCACACATGGACGAGGATCCTTACTCGGAACCTCTACTAAAATTAAAGGCGACGTGTAATCCGACACGCAAACTTCAATAACCCCCAATCTTAACATCTTTTGAATCTCCATTTTTACGATTTCAGTTTGTCTTTGCGACATCCGATAAGGTTTTGATCGTACGGGCTTATCGCTAATTAAAGTTATATCATGCTCCACCAAATCTGTTGTACCAGGGTCGTTTGAAAAGCACGCGGCATATTTATTTAAAAGCTCCCTTAATTGGCTAATTTGTGCTTCGTTTAGGTTTTTTTCTAACTCACTAAGCCGAACTATTTCCTGAAAGTCAAAAATCGTAGGATTATTCTCTAAATACGGAATATCTAAATCCTGATCTTCTGTTAAATTTGAATTGTCTTTGGAGCACAACAAATTTACATGTTCGGGTCGCGTATAATATGGTTTCAGCATATTAACATGATAAATTTGGGTTTTATTCCTACTTCCTGGCAGTTCTACCACATAATTAGTCTCAGATATTTTATTCTTGATTTTTCCCGGACCTATCCATTGCACGCACAGTTTATTTGGTCTCGTCATGGCTAAAACCAACACTAAATCTCCCTCCTTGAATTCTCGTTTTACCGCGTTTTTAGGTAGCTTTCTTTACAAAAAGCTACCTATTGCAGCCGTTCGGAGGAAAGCGATTTCAAAAAATTTTGGTATATTTTCATTGATCATGACCCCCAGACCCCGAAACCACCCTCCTTTCAAAATTGATATATATATATATATATATCTGACCTATGTCACACTGTAACTCTCGTAATTATGAACCGATTTGGATGTAATTCGGTGTGTACATAGTACATACCAATGTCTCGAGCGAGTTCGTTGGCCAGCTTCATCCGCCATTTTGTTTCAAAATGGCGGCCATTTAAAAAATTTTAAAAAATTTAAAATTTCAAATGTGGTACCAAAAAATTGAAAATGGAAAAATATTTTTTTCTTATGTGTTTGACCTTTATACAAAGACTCCGTAGCAGTTTTTGTTTTGTCTATATCTTAAAAAATGGCTCAGTTATAGCATTTTGAATTTCTAGCGAAGCTGACATTTTGAAACGTCCTGAATTTTGTCACGCGATAAAAGGCGTATTTATGAACCGATTTGGATGTAACTTCGTTTATACATAGTACAGACCAATATCTCGACCGAGTTCGTTGGCCAGCTTCATCCGCCATCTTGTTTATAAATGGAGGCCATTTAAAATTTTAAGAAAAATTTTAATTTGAAATGTGGTACCAAAAAATTGAAAATTGAAAAAATATTTTTTTCTTATGTGTTTGACCTTGATAAAAAGATTCGGTAGCAGTTTTTGTTTCGTCTATATCTTAAAAAATGGCTGAGTTATAGCATTTTGAATTTCTAGCGTGGCTGACATTTTGAAACTTCCTGATTTTTGCCACGTGATAACAGACGTAGTATTTATGAACCGATTTGGATGTACCGTGGTGTGTACATAGTACATACAAATAACTCAACCAAATTCGTTGGCCAGCTTCATCCGCCATCTTGTTTCAAAATGGCGGCCATTTAAAAAAATTTAAATTTAAAATGAGATACCAAAAAATTGGAAAATGAAAAAGATTTTTTCGTATGTTTTGACCTTAATACAAAGATTCCGGAACAGGTTTTGTTTCGTCTATATCTAAATAAATGGCTGAGTTATAACATTTTGAATTTCTATTGTGGCTGACATTTTAAAACGACCTGATTTTTGTCACGCGATAACAGGCGTATTTATGAACCGATTTGAATGTAACTTGGTCTGTACATAGTACATACCAATGTCTCGATCGAGTTCGTTGGCCAGCTTCATTCGCCATCTTGTTTCAAAAGGGTTGCCATTTAAAAAAAAATGTAATTTAAAATTTAAAATGAGGTATTAAAAATTTGGAATATGAAAAAGATTTTTTTTATGTGTTTGGCCTTGATACAAAGATTCTGGAGCAGTTTTTGTTTCTGAAAATTTGTTCTTTTGTTTATATCTTAAAAAGTGGTTGAATTATAGCACTTTAAATTTCTATCATGGCTAACACTTTGAAACGATCTTGTATTTGTCAAGCGATACCACACGTATTCGCCTATTTAGATGGAAGAAGGCATGTGGATAGTATACATCAATATCTCGACCAAGTTCGCTGGCCAGCTTCATCAGCCATCTTGTTTCAAAATGGCGGCCATTAAATAAAAAAAATATATTTAAAGTGAGATGCAAAAAAATTAGAAATTGAAAAAGGTTTCTTTCTTAAGTATTTGACCTTGATATAAAGATTCAGGAGCATTTTTTGTTTGTCTTTATCTTAAAAAATGGCTCAGATATAGCAGTTTCAATTTCTAACGTGGGTGACATTTTGAAAAATCTGATTTTTTGCCTGCGACAGCACTCTTATATATCAACCGATTCCGATGTGAGTGAGCATGTGCACAGCAATTACTAAGGTCTCGACCAAGTTCACTGGTTAGCCTCATCCACCATGTTGTCTTAAAATGGCAGGCACTTTAAGAAATCGCCGAATTTGGCAGCCAAATATAAGTTACTTTAAATAAAAGCAGCTTGGATACAGCTGACTAATTTCGCGAAATTCTCATTCATAATGATTTAGTATTGATAAAAATTAGTATTGAATCTCTTACATTTGGTTTCCACTTAATTGAGCTTCGTGTGTTTGAATAATATAAGTTGGCTTTTTTAAAATAAGGAATATGAAAGCTACCTCTTCCTCCCGGCACTGGCCGGAAGGACTTTTGTCATACCAAACCTTTCATTTACCTTGCATTTCTTCCATGTGCGAAACAGCTACCTTGCGACATCGTTTCAACCGATTAATTAATTTTAAAACATATTCGGTCACTACATCATTTTCAGGTGGAGGGTCGGACCATCGTTCCATTATCAAGGTCTCGTGTGTTCGAAGATTTTTTCCATACACCAACTCGGCTGGTGAGTAACCTGTGCTTTCATGAACTACGTTTCGAAGAGCCAATAGAATCGCAGGCAAATGTTTATCCCAATCGGCGCCTAATTCAATACACAGAATCCTCAAAAGTCGTTTTAAGGTCCTATTATACCGTTCCACGGGATTACTCTGGGGATGATAAACAGAACTATGAGTGATCTTAATGCCAAATTTATTAAGAAATTCGGTCGTTAAAGCTGAGGTAAAGGACTTTCCCTGATCGCATTGGAGTTGGCTGGGGAATCCGATGCGACTGAAAATATTCAGCAGCGCCTCAGTCACTCTAATAGAGGAGAGGTCCACCAGCGGAACCGCCTCCGGGTATTTGGACGCCATGCATACTGCCGTTAAAATATACCGGTGTCCATCCGTGGTCAGTGGTAAGGGCCCACATGCGTCGATATTTATTTTACTGAAAACTTCCTGAATTATTGGGACAAGTTTTAACGGGGCTTCCTTTTTCTCGTTCGCTCGACCCGCTCTTTGACAAACATCGCAACTGCGCACATATTCATCCATTTCTTTATAACAGTTAGGCCAATAAAAATCTCGAATTAATTTATCCTTTGACTTCGTCCCACCTAAATGTACTGACGTGCCTTCATGACACAATGCTTTTATTTTCTGCCTTAACCCTTTTGGAATAACTAGATTAAATGATTTCCGCAAACAGCGGCTTTTGTACAAATTTTCCCGAAATCTCCCTCTATCTCTACCCGCGCTAACGGTAGACAAACTAACTCCAAACTAAGTGGTTGTTGGATCCAGATTTTCTCCCCACAAAAATCCTGCGGATCTACAAATTTCCTACAAATTAAATCAAGCGTCGCTCCCGAATTTCTTAATATTCCTATCTTTCGGTTGTTAACAACCCCAGGAAATGTATAAGAGTCCAATAAATCGTCCTTTCGTACATCTTGCAAATTATTTACGGAGCCTGACGGAGGTTTTTTCTGCAACTTCGGGCACGATGAACGCAGGTGCGTTTCGGACCCGCAATTAAAACTTTTCAAATTCGCTCTTTTTTCAAAGGCTCTATCTCGGTTTACTGGTCTGTGCACGGCATTTGCAATCGAGGAGGGGGAGAACCATGGTCTAATTTCTCGAGACCTTTCTTGAAAAAACGGCCGCGTTTTTTCCACCCTAACATCTCTGGTATCCTTGGCCTTCGGAGTAGAGGCCCTTATACTCTCATATCCATCCAATAATTCCACTATTGCTGCTTCGGTCTTAAGCTGTGGCCATTTGTCAATGAAGTGTTCACGCATTTCAAACGTCGCACGCCGTTTAATCTGATCGGTGACCAAAAGGTCTTTTAGTTCGTCGAAGGAAGTTACTCCTAAACCCGCTAACCATTCATTTAAATAATTTCGGATTTCGAAACCGAAATCCTGCCAATTTAAAGATTGCGACTTCTGGTGGCTAACAAATTTCTGCCGAAAACTCTCTGGGTTTAATTTAAATTTTTTTAACAATATACCTTTTACGTTATCGTAATCTTCTGACTCTGTCTCGGGTTGTCTGGCAATAATTGAAATAATGTCTACTGGCAGAAGCCCAATTAAATGAGAGACCCAATTTTCCTTTGGTATCCCAACCCGTTTAGCTTGGCGTTCAAACAGAACCAAATACAAGCTAACATCTGTTTTTTCTGGATTAAAATCCGGGATTAATTTTTTTAAGTTCTGTTCAGGGGAACGCGAATGTATATTATTTGCATTTACTGAAGACGGGGCAATTCCTTTCTCGATTTTTAGTTTTTCTAACTCGAATTTATTTTTTAATTCTAATTCCTTTAATTCTTTCTCTTGCTCCAATTTTTCCTTCCTAATGGCTTGATCACGCTCCCATGTCTGTTTACGCAACATGTCCTCCCGTTCGATAGCTTGTAACCGTGCGCGCTGACTTTCTTCCCGTTCTAATTCCTCCTTAGCTGTCTCTAATATAGTTTCATAAAGAGCCCGTACTATTTCTTCTTCATACTCCTCAGATTCCAGCACTAAGTGCGTTAACTGAATCCGAGTTTCGTTTCCCGTCCTGGCAAGTTCCAGTTCATCCACTAACTTTTTTATATGTTCCTTTTTTCCTTTACCCAGGAAAGCCATGTATAACCCTTTTTTTTTCAAACAAAATTTCTCTATAAAAAGGTACTTCTCTACACTAATACAACAACAACAAAAAATATATACCATATTAACAATAATCACAATCAATCATAAAATTTCTTTCAATAACACAGCAATATGTAAATACTAACTCACTTCCATGACTAGTACCTGTTCAATTTTTGTCATTTCCGTTTTTGAATTTTCCCAACAAAATCAGCAATTTTAAATAATTAAAAATCACTAAACATTAACTCCAAATTCAAAATTGTGACTTACCCCAATGAAGACTCAGACACTAAACGGTAATCCACACTTTTTCTTCAGCCGGGTGGCTCACTGAACACAACTTCTGACCCTAAGGTCCACTAAAACAATATATCCAGAGGCACGGAACACTGAACACTATCTTCGACCCAAAACGGGGCCCACTCACATTCACAATCTTCTTCTATCCGCCGATCCACTTCTAAACAATCACAGTTTTGTTTCAGGCCTTGGCTCCAGAATTCTCTTCTTTTTTTTTCACTCTTCCGCAATCCCTTCATCACCAACAGCAAGGTTGTAACTCTGTTTCCCTTCCGCACGTTGTACAGCTGATCACAGACGTCCGCGAGACTTTCTGCTCCAGGGTGGGAGAAAAAAACAATCTTCCTCTTTTTCTGACGCTGTGTAAGGATTCCTCCAGCACTCTAACCGGTCGATTCTCCACCAACCTTTAACTCGCGGTTCAACTCTCAGTTGAGAAACCTTCGGTTGACAAATCTAACCGCCGGTTAATATTTCGAATTCAATCGATAACTTTCAAGCCGCGATTAGTCGACCTGAGTTAGTCAACTCTCGCTTGAAATCTGCGTAGTTGATTGGCCAAAGGAATCACATGACCTAGCAATCCTCTCTGCGAGTTCTGTCCTTCCTTGACACCATCTTAATCTGTTTCTTTTCAATAACGAAACTAAAGGCAGTATTGAAATTGGAAATGCATATACTTATCATGTTTAATTTTTAAATAAAAAATTCTTATAAGTAAATGTGCAATTACCATTTTGATTTCATGATTTTGTTCGTTTACAGAACAAAAGTTTCAATAAAATTCTTAAAAAACAGTTGATTAAAAAAATCATTTTCCTTAATGTAAGTTTAATAAACAATTATCTGATCAAACTAGTAGTATTAAGTAGAATAAAAGTAAATAATGCAACAGGTTTATTTATTTATTTTTTACAATGAATATTAGATATGAAGATATTTTCATATAATTATTTCTAATGCATATATATTTTATTTAACAAATGTCTGTACAGATTCAATTTAAATATCTTGGATAAAATAGCATGCCGGTAGCAACAAAAAAAAAAAAAAAAAAAAAAAAAAAAAAAGACCAGGCCTTAGAAAATCCTGTGTTGATTATTACACATTTTTTTAGAGATCATGTTTAATAACTTTAGAAGAAGGCCGAGAACATGTATTAATATTCTTGATGTATTGCGAAATTATATATATAAAAAAAAATCTTCTGAAAAAATGTTTCTTTAAAACAAAAATCATTATTTCAAACTTACTAAGTATGTAATAAAAAAAATAATTATTTATCTATTATGAACAATTGATCACATATACACAATTCGGTAGAAAATTCATGCTTTAATTCCTTAATGTAAGTTTAATAAACAATTATCTGATCAAACTAGTAGTATTAAGTAGAATAAAAGTAAATAATACAATAGGTTTATTTATTTATTTTTTACAATGAATATTAGATATGAAGATATTTTCATCTAATTATTTCTAATGCATATATATTTTATTTAACAAATGTCTGTACAGATTCAATTTAAATATCTTGGATAAAATAGCATGCCGGTAGCAAAAAAAAAAAAAAAAAAAAAAAGACCAGGCCTTAGAAAATCCTGTGTTGATTATTACACATTTTTTTAGAGATCATGTTTAATAACTTTAGAAGAAGGCCGAGAACATGTATTAATATTCTTGATGTATTGCGAAATTATATATTAAAAAAAAATCTTCTGAAAAAATGTTTCTTTAAAACAAAAATCATTATTTCAAACTTACTAAGTATGTAATAAAAAAAATAATTATTTATCTATTATGAACAATTGATCACATATACACAATTCGGTAGAAAATTCATGCTTTAAGGGTGTATTCGAAAAAATATTTTTCCACCCTCAACAGCTCGAAATTTTCTGAGACATTTTCAGACTCATTTTTAAAAGTAAAAACATGAAACTTGCCGGGGTGATTTCTGAAGACATGTTTAACATGCCGTGTGATTTCATTTTCAGCTCAATTCATTAGAATTTGATTTTTAAACAATTATTTTCTCAGTAGGACCATTTTTTTCATTCCCAGATCGCCCGCTTCGGAAAATTCGGTTCAAAACGCCAACTTTGACAGCGTTTTTTACAGTATTTTCTGCATTTATCAAAAAATTAAGAAGCACCGCACATTATGTAGTTTCTAAATAAGAGAATTTCCAAGTTTGATGCGTTTGAGAGCAAAAATGAATTTTAAAATGAATCAGAAAATAAGCAGTTTGGATCGGAATACACCCTTAAGCAACTATGAACGAGGGACTCAAATGGAAGAAAATTTGTTTTCTATTTTTTCATTATTATTAAAAAAGAGAGAGAGAAAGAAAGAGTTTTGAATCATATATTTTTACAAAATTGGTATTGAAAGAACATATTTCCATTTAGATTTGTTAGATGGCGCCACCAAAAGATACTTTGTCTCGGAGTATTGTAAATCAAAAAATTTGAAGCTTCGTTTTCGACACACAAATTAGTATAATTTGCATTCATAGAGCAAAAATATCCAAAAAAAGGGGGGAAAAATGTAAGTGACACATTCTTTTATAATACCATCTTTAATAATTAATGCTTCGTTTAATTAGTAAATTCCAAAAAGCTTTGTTTTTAAAAAAGAAGCATCAGCGCACAATTTAAAACGACCGCCATCTTTATTTCTACTAGGCATGCGCGGTTCACTAACCTACCTACCAGAGCTTGGTTGAGTAAGTCAACCCCAGGTTAGTATTTACCTCGAATTTCGTCAGGTTGGGTAAACGGAGAATTGGATTTCGCATTCAACCGAGAGTTAAGCTCCGAAACGCGAGGTTGAAGTTGACGGAGAATTACCGGGTAAGTCTTCCTAAACCGAAACCAGATAACACCAAGCTTCTTTTTTCTTTCCTCCAACAGGGGAGTGAAAACAACACCCTTCTGTTCTCTGACCAAGTGAAAATCGAAACTAGCTCTTTCTTCACAAACCGAACTGTTTTTTCTCTTCTTCCAACACACGGGGATTTTCCTTTTATTTTTCTATTCCAGTATCAGGACGGCTCTCTATTTCTCGAAAGAATGAGCTTTCACCTTATCATTCCTTCCGTGGGTAACAGTTTCAGGCCTTGTGTGCGTGTGTGCCCATCTTTTCGAACAACTCGAATCCCAAACTCTGACACCAACTGTACCGCCGTATAAGAACTCACTTAAGAAAGAATCTTAACTAGAAATTAAAAGAACTTGGCGTTCGTTTTTTTTTTCAGAGTTTTTATTAGACGATACGGGACACACACATAACAAGCACACATTTATATTTACACGGCAAAAAGTTAATCTTTTCCGGAGCGAGACGCTCCTTTCGGCAGGACCGAGAACTTGATCGTCTGGGGTCGTGTCACAGCAGAGTCTGCTCTCTACGGGGCCTTCTTTTTTTCCTCTCAGTTTATCTCCTAGATACCCCACGTGAGGTCTTGACTCATCTTAGTCAACAAGTTCAGTTTATAACATTTCTACGCAGCACTTTTTCTCCAGATATTTACATGATTAAAACTGTTTACATGTTCCATCGGGTTTTTTTGGTGAAACTGACAGGCGAAGTTGTAGCAGGCATCTGGAGGGTCCAATTAAAGATGTTTATTTCGTTAGGGCATCTGGTCTCCGAGTCATCTCAAATAAAACGTCACAATGGGAATAATTGTTAATCCTCAGCACATAATTAATTCTATAAAATTTACATTCAATCTTATCAAAATAGTTAGTATCAGATAAAAATATTCTTCCTTAAATGAATTGTCATATCCCCCCCCCCCCCCAATAAGAAGATCTGATGGAAACAAAGTGCGTTTTATGTGTAAATGAATGAAATTTGCAGAAATTATTCTTTATATGACGAAGAATCGATCAATTCTTTTTATTTACTATAAAAAGGTCTACATCTTAAATTATAATCGATTCCTTCCTCAAAATAATCTTTAGTAATTCTCGTGTTCTTGAAAATCAGTTTAAATTAAAAATTTGACACCGTTATCTGAAAGATCCAATGCTTTTATATAGGAAAAGAAGAAACACTGCTCGATTGCTTTCTGGCGCAATAACAGTGCATGCCAATTATATGATCTTAAAGATGAAAGTGACTTCGTGAATTTGAAGAGCAGAGCCGCAGCGTGAATAGGGTTCGTGATGAAAAATGGATAGAATCACTAACATTATTTTCATATACAGTAGAGCGCCGGTTATCCGAACTCCAATTAACCGAGCTTTCAATTATCTGAACAGTCTATTTCAACAGCCTATTTCTCCCGAAAAATTTTTTTAACCGAACCCCCAATTATCCATTGGCTTAGAATAAAATTTTAAATAAAGAAAATACTGATAGTGGATCTGAAAATAAGGAATGTAAAACAATAAATGAGATGGAAAGAATCCTAAGCTATGAACAAAATGAAATTAACGAGTGGTTAAATAGTGAAGGATACATGACCCTGGATATCAGATTTTAAACGATGATGAGATTGTGGCTGAGATTCATGATGGAAAAGAAACTGAAGAAAATGAAAACGAATTCTCTGAAAATAACCCAGGTCCGTCACATAACGAAGCCTTTGAATGTTTGGAAACAGCTATGAAATGGCTCGAACGCAAGAAGAACGCTGATCGAATTCAACTAACGGTATTTAAGAAGAATTAGAGATAGGGCAGCATTGAAAAGAATGTCTTCGTTGAATCAAACAGCACTCACAAGCTTTTTTCCATAAATTATAATCTCTGTAGTTCAAAAAATGATAAAAAGAGTAAAGAAAATTAATGATAAAAATGTAAGCAACAACATTTTTTCTTTTTTTTTAAAGACAAAAGAAAAAAACAATTTTTAAACATGCCAGCACTAACTGGTGCTGCCAGTCCTAAGCTTAGATAACGTGTGAAGGTTTTAGTATAGTCAGAAACATCCCTTAAATTGTCTACCCATTTATCCGAACTTTTGCTTATCCGAACTAGGGCCGGCACCGACTTGTTCGGATAATCGGCGCTCTACTGTATAAAGAGCGATTATCGATTATGACTCCCACACAATAGACGACTTAAAATTTGCAAACTTTAACCCTTTACATGCATAGTGATGCATATCTATATCACTTTTTATTTAATTTTTAGCAACCAGTATATTTATAAAGACATATTAATTATGTAAAAATTAACTAAATAAAGTTAAAAATCTATCTTAAAATTTCTGGTCTTTAATCTTCAATATAAGAGTAAAACACAAAATTCTAAAAAAAATAATTAATGCATTTAAGAGTTAAGTTTTACAAAATAAAAAAAATTATATAAAATAAGGTATTTGGATTCATGCTTATTAAAATATTTACTAATTTGCAATATTTTAGTTTTTACTTGTATTGCAGATGTGCAACATAAGAAAAGGTGCATTGTACGAAAAATATATCTCTGATTTTTTTTTTTTTTTTCACTATCTTCCCCGTGTAATAAAGCTTTCAGAGAATCATGTATCACTTTTTCGAAACAAAATAAAAAATCATGCATTTAAGGGTTAAGCTAATAGCATATATTTTTACCAAACACATTTTGCCATCCATGCTATATCGGCTGTGCTGTATCTCCTAATCTAATTGGTCAGAGTTTCACCGTCAAAGTGATAATTTTTGGCGGGGGTCATGCTTGGTGAAAACCATCAGAGGAGAGACTTTCCATGGAAAAAGTGATTTGTATAGAAAAATTCGAAAAACTAAAGTATTTCAAAATTTAAAAAAAAATCTTAAAATAGAATTACATTAAATTATTAAATTAGTTTTCTATTGGTATTTTTTTTTCATCCAATCAATCAACTCGAAATATAAACCTGCGTTGTTTGATCTTTTAATGTGTAAATATTAAGACTCGACCGAAACAGGTTTTAAAGTCCGAAACCGAATTTCGGTAATATTCCTATTTTGGGCCGAAAACGAAAATGTCCAATTTTTTTTTTAGGGAATCAATGCATACATAAATATACATAATTATTAATTAATTATACGTGTTTTTTAAATGCATATAATTATTAATTCATTATACATGTGGCCCAAGTTGACTCTCTGTGCTTCTGACCAAAACTTTTTATTTCCATATAAAATTAAATTAAATTAATTCATCAACGACACAGAATGATTATCTAATTATATGAATTTCGTCTAAATAAAAAATGTTTTACTGCGATTTATCTTTTATAATGATTTTTGTAAATGATTATCGGTTATACTAGAGCTTTCTCAAAGAGTATTCGAAACAAGTCTACGGTTTAAAGCAAAATATTTTCTATGACTTTTTAAGTCTGCAGCTTTTAATGAGCATATGAAAAGCGTCTTCAAAGTTTAGTCCTATATGCATTGCTTGTTTTACAATTTGCACTAACGCACAGTGGATCAATCCTTAAGAAAAGGCGAACATAGGACTGAAAAAAAATTATTAAATAATTAATATTTTGAAATGAAATATTTTAAAAGAATGCCTACAAAATACGAATATATGTTTATTTTTCAGATTATGCAATTTTATATTATAGCATTTGTATAGCCTGGAAAATGCACTTTTTCAGAAGTGGAATTATTCCGTGAATTTGAATGATTATTAAATGGACTCGGAAATTCAACCTATGTTAACTGGATTAATAATCCATTTCAAATATCACTTTTTATTTCATAAAACATATTCTAGATCATTACTAACTCTATTTTGTCTGAATTTTACGTATTGTTTTACATTATGAAAAACACATACAAAATTAACGGTTTCGGGAAATTCAAAATTATAGAGCTTAAATTGTTTTAAATTTCAAACACACGTTAGTACTCCTGAAAGCCTATACTTTGATGTAATGTAAAGGATTTTTTGCGCAAACCTGCGCCTTTTTTACCCGACTGAAAAGAAGGGTTATGTGTTTCACGCGTATCTGGGTATGTGGATTTCTTTATACCCTCGAAACATGCCAACGGCTGGATGGATTTTAATGAATGAGGTCTCTATCAATTCGTCTTAACGGCCCGATGGTTATAGCCTAGGTTTTATTTTTATAAATTCAAAATGGCGGCCGTAAAATACGAAATGGCGGTACAGACGAGAAAAAAATTACGCACCCTATTGGGTGGCACATCATTGGATAGGTCTTTCAAAATGAAGACGATGTTTCATTGACTATTTTACAGTCAGAAGCTCCGTTTAAATATTATGCAATCTGGAAGTTGTGTATGTATTGTGGATCTCTAGCTTAACTGCAACTCTAACCACCATAGACATCTATAGACCTCATCAAAACAGTGTTTATAGATAGGAACCAACAATTAAGCACAACTTAAAAGTCATCAATACAAGTAAATAAAAAAAATAGGTAAGTAATATAAACAAGCAATATAAAAAAAAATATATTTTTTAAGTCAATTCCTACTTACAAGGAGAGGGCCAACCTTGTTAATCACAGATTTTGATTATTTTAATATATGTTGTAGGGTAGAGACCCCTTAGTGTCAGGTTCAACGGATTTTATCCAACGCTCCTTAGTTCTTGAGAAACCAGTGGGTCTAATAGTAGTACACAAATTAAATACTTTGTAAGAAAATGGATAGATTGGTCGTAGCTCAGTTGGTACTGCGTTCGCTGGCTGATCTGCGGGCCCGGGTTCGATACCCGAATACGCTACATTTGTTTTTTTTTTCATTTTTTGTTTTATAAATATACTTGTAATTATAATTTAATAATTTCAATTACAAATTTTAATGTTACACATTAATTATAATGTTAACAAACTTAAATTTATCTTTTTTATTTTTAAACTATTATTTCTCATCCTTTAAAGAGGTTTAAAAAGAAATTGGATCTATTATTGAATGATAAAAATTCCAAAATCGTGACAAAATCTGTTGTGGTGCTATCTAGTTATGATAAAATAAAAGAATATTCAAATAAAAATAAAAGAAGAAAGAAGATAAAGGTGAAAGCAAAATAATTGAAAGCGCAAGCATACGTATTACAAATTTAAAAATCTTTAATATGCAAAAAAATCGGTTGTAATTTAATTCTGATGCTAATTTTTAATATAATTATGCTTGTTACTTTAAAAACAGAATAATAGTATTATCGCATTGACTTCCCGTATTAAAGCAATGCGTAAATGATGTTTCTTTAAAATCACGAATTGGCACTATTGCTCAATATCATTGCATCGATAAAGAATATATGAAATACATTTTAAAAGTGATTTTTTTTTAAATTAACAGTTTTATGATGTTTTATACAACTATTTAGTTAAAAGTAAAAAATTAAATAGGTTAAAATTATAATTGATATACAATATTATAAATTTTAATTGACAATGAGATTATTAATTATATTCACAAGTATATTTATAAAACAAAAAATGAGAAAAACAAATGTAGAGCATTCAGGTATCGAACCCGGACCCGCGCATTAGCCGGTATTCGCCATACCAACTGAGCTACAACGAGCCTATCATTGTGGTTACAAAGTAAGTATTTAAGTTGTGTACTATTATTAGACCCCCCCCCCCCCGGTTTCTCAAAAACTAAGGAGCATTGGATAAAATTCGTTGAACCTGACACTAAGGGGTCTCTACCCTACAACATATATTAAAATAATCAAAATCTGTGATTAACAAGATTGGCCCTCTCCTTGTTAGATCAATAAGAGAATTTTCTTTTCTCCCATTCTTCTTTTCTCGAGTGGCGCTTAAAATGCCTTGATCAAGAAGAGGACTCTCTCGGTCTTAAAATACTTTGATCAAGAAGAAGGCTCTCTCGATTATTGAAAATTAATTAATTTAATTTAATTAATGGGAACAGATGTCATAAGTTCCCCCCCCCCCCCCGGCCGCCATCTTGAAATTTTCTTGGCGTGAAAACCCTTTTTCCGCCAAGTAGTAAATGTCGCCAAGCACCGGTTTATACGCATTTTTGGCTTAACGAAAATAAAATGTAAATAATAAACAAAATTCGCTAAAATGGCAACCAGTAATCCTTGTATGTGAGCTTCGCGCACATTTCCCGAAAATAAACATCACTGCATTCAGCATTTCTCGAGGTGTAGCATTATCAAAATTCAGCAGTTCTCGCTTTCTATCAATCTCAAAATGAAAAAACTTTTAAAGCAAAAATACACATAAAAAACAAAATTCGCTAAAATGGCAACCAGTAATCGTTGTATGTGCGCTTCGCGCACATTTTCCGAAAAAAAAACATCGCCGAATTCAGCATTTCTCACGATATAGCATTTTCAAAATTCAGCAGTTCTCGCTTTCTACCAATCTCAAAATGTAAAAAACTCAAAAGCAGTAAAATATACATAAAATTATCAACATACCTTAACAGACATCTGCTTTCTTGAAAGATCCAGCTCGAAATATTATCGCCGACATTTTCCAAAATAGGCTTATCAATACGTATTCTCAAACTATAAACAAACCTTCTTTTCTTCTCAAAATTTCCTCATATTTCCTAATTATTTCAGCAACAGCGTTCAAACGGACTACAGAAAACATAGCCAATCAAATACATGCAATAAATTTCACATAAAAATAAAAAGGCAGAACTATACAACACGATATAAAAATACATTCACAATATTACAACATCAACTTCTCTGTTGCCAGAACGACACGTCACAACAACACGTCACACGGGATTCAACATATCGAGATTGCCATATCCATAACCACCGTCAACACGCCAACACGCCAACAAAAAATCGCCAAACATTTCAAAACAACAACGGTGGAGGGAAGATACGGCATCTGTTCCAATTAATGAATTAATATTTAAAAAAACTGTAGCCACTGTAGCCAAGTGTCATCCACTACAAGTTTAAAAAAAAATTATTTGAGCTTGATAGGATGAATAATAAGTATTTTATTAACGATTGAAAATTTGAACAAGATATTGGGCATTTTCACAATCTTTTAACTGTCATGTCCCTGAATAATAATTTTTTATTTAATACACTTTTTTGTGTTTTTTTTTTATTTCATATCTTTGGGAACGTCCCATTGCATGATTGCACAAAAATATTAACGAGATAAATAAGTTTTGATTGATGTTGGGGGTCCAAACACCTGGAAAACTCCTACACCGTCCCGTGTCCCTGATGCTGATTTTGAAGTTTGGAGCTGTCTGGATAAAATTGTTTCAATAAAAATAATTCGATGTAATTTTTTTCTGAAACTGGAACTATTGTTTTATATAAATATATAGCTAAAAATTAACCTGCACACATTTTTAGGGTTAATATTATTTTTTGAACTCTGCCCCTGGGTTTTAGATTTTTTTACCATCCCTCTTCTAAAATGATACAGAAAATCACTTCAAATGCAGCGACGGAATTTTTTTTAAGTTTTTGCTCATGCAGAAGTATGCTAGAGAAAGAATATCTAAAATTCTTTAACAGGAAATTTACTGCAGAATATAAATAAGCATTTAAATATCAATTTCAAGCACCGTGGCTTTATTGGTAGTCTTACCGTCCGCAAGGTTTAATCCTGCAATTTTCGAGGTAAATTAATTCTTTTTAAATTTAATCCAATGTAAATAACTGTTTCTAAAAATCAATGAACATTTTCGCTACCACTTAGTCTTAACATGATCTGCCTAAAATAGTTGGTAAGTTTCCTTGCTGTTCCATCCTTACCGTCCCTTTTTCCCCCATTTTGTTCCTTTTCCCCCCCATTTTTTCCCCATTTTGTCCCTTTTTTCCTATACCATCCCCCTTTTTTACATTACCTCCCTTCTTTAACACGCCTTTAAGACAATGTTATACCAAAATTTTGCGCTAAAAATACTACATTGTCATTATTTCTTATTTGAGTGTCCTGTGGGTACTATGCAAATTCATTATAAGTAAAAAATTAGAAGAAAATAAAAAGTTATAGTGGTAAAATGGTAAGGAAAATTAAACTCGCAAGTTTAACTTAAACCTCAGTTAAATAAATTTTTTTTCGCTGCTGACCATTTTTTCTTTATTTTGAATCATTATAGCATTTGTCTATCAGATTAAAATGTTATTTTAGCAAGTTTAATTTCGCCAGATTTTTTCCCCCAAAAGTCAAAAGATTGTGAGAATGTCCCATATATATAGCGAAAGTGTGGAAAAAAAAGTTTCACATTGATGAGAAATAATTAATTAGTTCGCTTTTTACGCAGCCGGGTTTTTTGATTTCTTAAATTTAATTGTTTATTTAAATAAATGGATTTAAAACCCTCCAAGTAGTTGTCACGTCATTTTCTGTTTTCTCAAAACACGCTAAGTTGTCTGTAAGAGAAGAATTTATTTTTTAAAGATTATGTTATAAGAAACTTGCAGGATGAAGGGATATGAAAAGATCATCTAACATTAAAATGCAAAATTAAGTTTAATATATCTTGGGTTTTACAAACAATAATATGAAAAGGAAGAAAAGCACAAAGAGTCACAGTGGTAAATGAACTTTAATAAATGGCTGCTCTGATATGTCAGTAATAAAGTAATAAATTGTTAGGCTTTAAAGTGTAAGTTCCAATGCTTCTAGAAACTTTTTGTTCTAAAGAACTTTTTTTGTGATTAATACTGCAGATCATGGGGTCGGATGTAATTAGAAAATTGTAAGAAGTCTTCGTTACATGCCTTTTGATTTTTTTTTCTTCATGTGGGACTCCCCGTATTTTCGAAACTCTTTATTTCAAGCTTCGCTAGCTTCTGATAACTGACTATTTGGAACATGAAAATTTATAATTTATTTGTATGCTAGGATTTAAATTTCTTATTACTTCTTACAGTCGCTGATACTATTTGGAAATATTTTCGCTCAAAAATTCGGATCTAACAGATCAAGATCTAATAGAGAATGGAATTTGGTTTTGACCAATATTTCCTGCCAGGATATTTTTATATTTTATTTGCACAAAACATCAATATAAAAAAATAATTAATTAAAGGTACGTTGAAAGAACTAAATCATGTCTATAATAAATATGCAATGTAATAAGTTGTAGAACGCTGCAGTAAAATGTTGCAGTTTCGTAAGAACGATTTTAAAGAGTAATGTAAACATCACATATGTTGTCAATTAAAAATTAAATAAACATTGAATATTCCACAAAAATCCTTTTGATATGAGTAAATCGTGGATAAATAATAAAATTAATATTTGTTATGATTTTTTCTCTCTTTCTTTTTTTCTTTTCAAGTTCAGTTTAGTTATCACAGCATATATCTAAATTTCTGTTTGAAACCGGAAAGTATGAAATTGCTCGTAAAAACCATGGAGATGCTTTCAACCTCATTTATTACACTAATTTGAACCTAAATATAACAAAAAAACATCATATATATAGGCTTATCGTGGTAATCCTATGTTCCACACTGCCTATACCAGGGATGGCGGACCTTTTTGAGTATGTGTGCTAAAAATTTCAAAATTATTATACACCAACATTCCATCGTGCCAGAAACATTTTAACTTACATAAAATCAATAGTTAATTTTGATATATTTTTTACTTAAATATTTTTAGACTTATACTAAATTCGATTCCTAACTTATTTATTATGCTGTATTTATTGAATAATAAGCCATGTTGCATCGAATTCCGTCCCAAACAGCAAATAATCTTTGGCCGAACTTCCGCCGAAAGTCCTAACTCGACTATATTTCATCCTGGCGATCTCATTTTCCGAGGTCGGCAGATATGACTTCTTATCCGCAAGGTTGATCACCTGTCGAGCATTCCCTCCCGACTACAATTGAATCGGTTATGAAGCCTTTGCGTATTAGTTTTCGATAATTTGGTCACTTGGTAATCTTTTACCGAGTACTTTGCAATATCATATGATCTTTTGCCGATTAGCTAATCATATCGAATAGAAGAATTTGTACGATGCAAAAATAGCATTTAAAACTTAAAAAAATTCGTTTTAATTCAAAAAACAAATATTGTTAATTGGGAATATTTTCCACTATAAGATGCAAAAATATTTCCATATCAAGGATGTAACTAATTGAAATGTAATAAATCTTGTTTTATTTAAAGTCAAAATATTGCTGTTAAATAATTTTACAATTAAAATTAGAATTAATTTTCCATTGTAAGATACAAATAAAATTACATTTAATTTAAAAATTATGTTCTTGCTTATAAGTAACTCACACTGTTGATATACAAATATTATTGCATCTTACAAAGAATAATTAATTGTAATTTTCATCCCGAGATCAGCAATATTTAGAATTTAAATTAAACAAAATGTCTTACCTTTTAATTAATTACGCCCTCGATATGAAAACATTTTTGTATTTTATAGTGGAAAATATTTCCGTCTAACAATATTTACTGTTTGAATTAAAACGAACTTTGATACATTTTAATTAGATAATTTTTTGCATGGTACAATGTAAAATATTCTCATTTAACATTCCGTCCTGGCTGTGAAATTTCTATCATTTAAAGCGTCTCATTAAATTTTTGTTATTTATGGAAAAAAAAAAAAAATCCCTTTTTTAATATCTAAATAATTATTTTAATTAAAAAAATTTTTTTTTTTTTTTTTTTTTTTTTTTTTTTTTTTTTTTTTCTTTTAGAAGCTATAAAATGAAATTTATTATTATCTGGAGAAAAAAAAAAAAGGATCAAATTCTTTATAATTTATACACTAACATTATCTTAATTTTTTCTAAATAAATTAATTTTTTAATCAGAAATTTATAATTCATAACTAAGAAAATACATTTAGAGCAAATATTTTGTTGTTGTTGTAAAAGTCCGAATTTCAGATATTATCCCGATATAATCTAAATTTCAGATCTTAAAATTTTCAATAATGAATTTAATTAAAAAAATATTCAGTCATTTTTTTAACTTTTAAAAAGGTATAAAATTAAATTTATCACTATTTGGGGGAAAAAAAGATAATGAATTTATTTATAATTTATGCAATACATTATCTGAATTATTTTTATATAAATTAATCAGAAATTTCTAATTGTTTGTTGTTGTAATAGTCTAAATTTCAGATATTATCCTGATATAATCTAAATGTCAGATATTATAAATTTCAATTTATTCATCTAATAATTGTTTTAATTTAAAAAAGAATATTCAGTCATCAATTTTTAACTTTTAAAATGCATAAAATTAAATTTATCACTATCTGGGGGGAAAAAGATGATCAACTTCTTTATACTTTATACAATAACATTATCGGATTTATTTCTAAATAAATTAATTTTTAACTCAGTAATTTCTAATTCATAATTAAGAAAATACATTTAGAAGAAATAGTTCGTTGTTGTAAGTCTAAATTTCTGATATAATCTAAATTTTAGGTCTTATAATTTTCAATTTATTTATCTAATAATAATTTTAATTAAAAAAAAAAAGTTCAGATATTTTTTTAACTTTTAAAAGGTATAAAATTAAATTTATTACTTTAGAGAGAAAATAAAAGAAAAGATGATCAACTTCATTATAATTTATACAATAACATTGCCTGAAGTATTTCTAAATAAATTAATTTTTAAATTAAAAATTTTTAATTCATAACAAAGAAATTACATTTAGAGCAAATAGTTTGTTGTTGTAATAGTCTAAATTTCAGATATTATCCTAAATTTCAGATCTTATAATTTTCAATTTATTTATCTAAATCAACAAAACAGCAAATATCTCTAAACATCTTATTAATATAATTTTAAGTATGAATGTCTATACGTAAATATTGAAAAAAAAGAAAGAAAGAACAAACAAATGCTTTTAAATTGTTAGTTTACTTTTACAGTAATTGCCCTGCTATCTGTAAGTTTTTAAGGGTTTTAAGTTTACTGATTTGCAAATAATAATGCATTCTCACCAAAGAACATTTCTTGGAAAGTATTTTTTCCCCTATTCCTTCGACTGTCCATTTACAAATGATGTCCATGAAACGTGAAAAACTGTTTTGCGCGGGAGGCAGATAAGATACTGCAGCACATTGGACAGATTTATTCACGTGACACACACCCCCTATCATCACTGTAGGGGTATCTATACAGCGGAAACTAACAATAACAACTCAGTAAAAAGATTCATTTTTCATTACTTCCCGATTGCCGGCCGATTACATGCATAAGAATACTTTTCCGATTAATTGACTTGTAATAAGTATACAATTTCCTGCCGACGTTTTTTCACGATATTATCTAGATTAATCGGTAGATTTTGTTCAGACGATATTATGTGAAGCTCTCCTTTCAACTACTGATCATTTCCCGACAATTCTGGTATTAGGCCGAAATTAAACCGATATCTCTTGCTATTGGGGGTATTAATAATCTATAATGGACTTTTTCTTTTATTGTACACTTCCGAATCAGATCATTATTAGTTCTTTACACTGTAAAAAAAAAATGGTAACGTTCCATGTAAAATCCAGGAACGTTTCGCCTGTTCTCAGGTTTTCAGAATAATTTAGCTCTTTCCTGTGAAATTCTGGTTTTCTTATCTGAAACGTTCCTGAACAAAAGTTGGAAACAGCAAAACGCTGCGGCCGCCATTTATTATTTTTTTGCTATAATCCGTTGCTCGCGCGCGAGTGTCGAAAACGAATTCCTTAAATGAATGTAAAAAAATCAATATGGAATGCAAGTAAATCAATAGACGACATAATCCTTTACGTCTCTATTGTCAAGACAATTCAGATGAAAATACAATACCTCTGTGACATCGCTAAGAGATTATCTCTCTTACTTGTCTGTGGAATGTTTAACGAGCAGACCGTGTAAAAAAAATACACCTATTATTTGGATCTCCATTAACCAGGGGACCATCAAACATGATTCTCACCGATTTTGATTAATTTAACGTATGTTTTAGAGTTCTTATCTCTAATTATTCTTGTGAAAGGATTTCTTCAAATGAGCCTTAGATTTTCAGAAATTAGATGCCGAGGTTTAGCATACGTTTCAAATACCCATTAGTTTGTAGCTCTCAACGTGTCTTTCGTGGTGTGGACGCAGAAAGCTCGTACGCCACCCGTACGGCCCGAGTTCGATGCTACCTCTTGACTTTTTTTTTCTTTTTTAATTAATTTTATATTTTAACAATTTATTACAATTTGATTTAAATTTGATATATATTTGACACTTTGAATTGCTGCAAATTTGATTTTTTTTTTCGGAAAAAATATACAATTACGTTTAGGTTTTTTTTTTTCATGAAAATTTATATGTATTTTATCTAACTTGTAAACTAACATAATTACTGACGAAAATCCAAAATATTTTATGTCTAGATTTTTTTGTCTAATTATTATTTACATTTATATATTTTTATATTTTAAGCAAAGTTCAGAAACAATATATCATATATATATTTACTTTATTGAATTTTAACTGAAAATTTATTTTTTCGTGTAAATTATAAATAATAATTTTTATGTCAATTTCAAAATATTTTTTCATTCCAACAAATAATGATAATAAAGCGAAAATTGTCAACTGGAAATGTAAAAATCGTCTGCGGATCCCGCATGCTGTGAAATGTCAGTAATGTTTCGCTGTCAACAGAAATATTCCTGGTATTTCGCAGGAAACTTACTGGCATTTCTGTAGAAAGTTTTTAACATATACAGTAAAGTTTCAGTCATTTTCAAGAAATGTTTCTTGGAAATAATGGTCAACTCAGCTGCCCATTTTTTCCCAGGAACGTTGCGGAATTTTTTTTACAGTGTAGGTAGAAATAGGTTCAATAGATACATAATTATTTACACTAACAATTACAATTCAATTTTCAAAATTAAAACCTAACTATATAAGAAAATCTAACTTAAAACCCCAAACCTAAATAAAATAAAACCTAATCTGAAGTAGAAGAATGACAATTAGGACTATCCAAACTATCTCTTAAAATTCAATTTTCAAAAATGAAACTTTTGAAATTTGATAAAGAAGCAAAATGATTTGGAAAACACTATATGCTGAATGGTTTGGCAAGAAAATGACGCTACAGATCGTTTTCGTTGAGATTTATAATACCTTAATTCATTCAAAAGTAACGGATTATTTTAAAGTAAATTATATACTTGTTACACAAAACTATACGTTTCGTAAAAAAAAAAATATAAAATGGATTGTTCTCCATAAATTAAATGTAATCTATAAATTTTTTCGCGTGCCAGATAATTTTTCTGGTGTGCCAAGTTCGGCACGCGTGCCATAGGTTCGCCATCCCTGGCCTATACTTTGATCCGCTGTGTGACGCCTTGATTCAGTCATGACTGATAATTATAAACAGTGAAGTTCATATCAATAAATAAAGAGCATCTCATTTGAACCGATAGAGCTCAAATCAATGAGTTAATTCACCCATCAATGCACAGAATAATTTTCTAATTATAAGAATTTCATCTAATTAAAAAATACTTTACTACGATTTATCTTTTATAATGATTTTTGAAAATGATCATCTGTTATACTAGAACTTACTCAAAGAATATTCGAAACAAGTCTACGGTTTCAAACAAAAAAAAATTCTATGACTTTTAAAGTTTTAAAGCTTTTAATAATGAGCAGCTTTTAATGAGCCTATGAAAAGAGTCTTCAAAGTTTAGTCCTATAGGCATTGTTTGATTTATAATTTGCACTTACGTCTTGAGTCAGCGATGACTGATAATTATAAACAGTGAATCTCGTGGCAATAAATAAAGAGTGTCTCATTTGAGCCGATACAGCTCAAATTAATGAGTCATGTTGAAAATTTTCGAAGGAAGAAACGAAATTTTTGAAATACGGATAGTTTCAGTCCGGATAGTTAAGTCTTACGTTTAACCCTTTGAGCTACCACATATGTATTTTAAGCAATTCTTTCTAAAAGAGCCCCTAATTAAGTTTGAGACATGAATTTTTGCATACGCATAGCGGAATACCTCAGACCACACGACAAATCATAAAATTTTCAAAAAGTCTTATATTATTTACTCCTCCGTGCTCTAACATATATTTTAAGCAATTTTTCTAACCTCCGCCCTTTTCACCCGGGGAGCACTTTTCCAACTTTTGCCGACACCCCTTTGACCATTCTTTCATATTATGCACCATAGCCTTACATATTTGAGTTCCACTTTTTACCGCCAGGTGCGACTACTTATCTCGAGTGCTATGGGCCCAATCCCTTCGACTAATATATATACGGATAGTATGTAAAACGGAGTTTCGTTCGGATAGAGATTTGTTTAGAATAGAGTGCGCCCCTGGTTGCGAAATGTGGAACTAACAGATTTTTCAAAAGGATAAAGTGTTTTGAAATGAATATTAAACGAAACCCTCTGTGCGATCTGTGATCACACTTACCCACTTGTTTTTACTGTTGCGTCAACGCAACACCAGCGGTTAATGGGTTGACCTCAAACTAATGTTACCGGTCTCGCAGACCGCTGCTTTTTCAAATTTTTATACAGTAAAGCCCCGATTATCCGCGAACGGATGATCCGCGGTGCGGTTTATCCGCGAAGCGAATTTGCAATTTTTTTTTTTTTAATTCAAGCCAACAGCAAGGAAAATACAATAAGCCCTACTGATAAATATAAACAGAAAAATTCATGTGTTCGAAAGTAATAGAAGGATATTTCTAGATTCGGTTGCCATGTTTGAAATATCGGATATAAAGTCTTGATTTTATTAACCAAACGTAAACTCAACAATTAAAATATTTAACAATTAAATAAGACTATTATGATAAATTCTAGGACAGCATATCAAGAATAGCTTCATTTTCGAGATAAAAATTATTCCATACTAAAAAAAAAAAAAAAAAACAATAGTTTACAATTTTGAAAAAGAAAAGGTGTTTCCAAAGCAAGAAGCAAAAACAAATGACTGATTTTTTTAAAAAGGTGTAACTCAACTCTTTTCGTACAGTGTGTATGGCATTGTTTCTTATTTACTGTACTTTATTTTAGTGGTTTAGACATAAAGCAAATGTTTCTGCTTTACTGTGCATATGTATTTTAAATGTTTTATTATGTTTTTTGTACACTAAAACATAGTTTTTATGTTGAATTTTCTTTTTTTTGTGTGTGTGTTTGCACCCATTTTCAGTCTTTTTCGGGTTATCCGCGATGGCCTTGCCACCCAATTCAGCGGATAATCGGGGCTGTACTGTAGTTTTAACTTGCAATTTTGAGTTTAACTACAAACATTATCGGAAATTTGCTTCATTTGGCACTTCAGTACTGCCACCAGAAACTTTTGAATAGGTGAATTTTAATTATAATAGTCCTATACAAAAAGTTTAGTAGAAAAACACCATCCTATGAGTTAATCGCGCCTTTTTATTCATCTTTGGATGAAGCGGTCTCATAGACCGCTTCGCAATAGTTATGTCATGTGACAAATTATGTCACATGAGTTAAAGGTTAAGAGAACCAGTCTCTTCATTGAGCAATATTTTGATTTAACAATTAGTTTTACTATTATATCCATATAGTAATGATAGTATCCTCCTAATCCTGATAATATTAAAAATGTGAGATTCTGAAAATGTTTGGCTAAGACAGCGTAAAAACGGGCGCCTTTGAATTCATTATACATTATATTAATTTTTTTTCGCAATGTGCAAAATTGTCACTTAAGTTAATAAACTTTACATACTATATTTCTCTGTAATACATAAAATAAAAGTTATAAAACTAAAATCTACTTTCAATAAAATGTAACAATATAATATTCTATTCCATTTTTAATATTGTGGTATTTCAAAGACAGAAAAAAAGGGAAAACCGATTTGACATAGCAGTAATAATAGGTACAGTCGTGGAAAATAAAAGGTAAACACCCCCTACTAACTACTCAACAAATTATCGTAGAGAAAGTTGCTGGTACCGAAAGAATTGGAAATAAAATCTACTTGTAAATGATGTATATAAAATTTGCTTAAGGGGACATCTACATATTAAAACGAACCATAACTTTGTTTTTTTCAGTAGCAGTACACAATTCTGATAGCATAAATGAACTCTACACCCTTCAATTAGCCTAAAAACAAATTTTTATGAGATTCGTACCATAAGTTTCCGAGAAATTATTTATTTTAAAACGAGCGTATTTAAAGGGCTGTATCCAAATTGAAATTCGGTACTCGATTATTAAACGAGAGAGCCCACTTCTTGATCAAGGCATCTTACACGCCACTCAAGCAGTCAATGAAGCCTGCTAGATTACAGCACTCTAAATTGAAATGTCTGAAATTCAGACACTTATGTGTCTGAAACGGTGTGTTCAATTTTCAGACATTTTAAAATGTCTTAATTTTTTCAGACACTTTTTGCGTCTGAATTTCAGACACTTCAAACGTCTTAATCGCAACCAATTTTTGTCAGCATTATACGTAGCCATATTTGACCACGGTGAATCCTAGAAAAATATTTAGCTGTGGTCTTGTCCCCCCACCCCACACAGCCTGATTTTGGAGCTTCCAAATTTGGTATGCAATTTTTGTAAAGCTCATAATTTAAATCTTTTACGACATTGTACTGATTATATTAAAAATTTTGAATTTCAGGAGTAGAACAAGATTAAAAACAAACAGATATTCATCTAAATATTAGATTTCTTTTATTTGTTTAGTTTTTAACGTTATTTTACTTTAAAAATTCAAAATATTGATTATAATCAGTACAATTTCGAAATGGATTTAAAATATAAGCTATACATAAATTGCACATCAAATTTTTGAGTCCTAAAATCGTAGGGGGACGGGACACTGTCCAGCATGCCCATGTTTTAATCGGGTCCTTTTGCAAAAAAATGCAACTCTGCATTATCTTTTACTAAATAGGAGTGTCCGGTATTTGGAAGTGTCCGTTGTGAAGGTTAATGAACATTTCTGAAAAGTGGACGTCTAATACCTTTTTTAATACACAATGTATGCATATTTGTATATTTTTACCTCACAAAAGGAAACATCTCCGATTATCCGACAAATTCCCCAGCCCCAAAGTGTTCCCTATTGACGGTTTTTACGGTACATGGATAAATATATATATATATATATATTTGTAATCTTGACTTACTCTAAAAGTTCAAATATTCATTATACTCAGTGGATAAAAATAAAGATATTTATAATATCAGATGTTCGAGAATTGCAAAGAAAATCCCCCCCCCCCCCCTCAAAAAAAAAAAGAAAATTCATGCAATTTAAAAACTAGATCTTTTAAAAATTTATATTGGCAAATAGGCATTGTTTTACACAGATCAGATAATCACAAGATCTATTTAACTATAAATACAAAATAATAAATAAATACTCTAATTTAATAACATTCAGAAAATAATTACTGCTAGTTTCAAAACTTGCCTCAAATATACATTTCAAGTAGTACATATAAATAAACAAGTTTAGTCACTATAAGTAGTGAACATGTGTCATAATATTTTTTGAATATACGGTGCTTTGTTATTGTTTAATTAAAAATGAACTTTGGTGTCTAATTTTATACATTCTGTGGAATATGTAAAAGTTTTTCTTTTAAACATATTCCTTAGCTGTTATGGAACAACAGGATATAAGTCATATTTATTTTTTTATTCCTGTAAACTTTGTATCTTATGAATATGAGTTACATAAATTTTACAGATTTGATAAGAAAAAATTAACCTAGATAACAGAAGAAAAGGAAAAGAAATGACAGAATATGTACTGTTTTTAGTTGTTTGAAAATACTTTGAATATAAAAAAAGTAGTTATTAATCGCTTAAAAGATATATAATATATAAGTAAATATGAACTTTTAAAAATATATACTATTTCAGTTTTATCTATAAACTTTATATCAAGCATAAACAACTTTTTATTTATGCCTAAATTATCATGTTTAATTTTTTTCGTACTAATAATTGTTTGTATCAGAAACGTTGCATATGCGATTGCAATAAAGGGAAATTTCATAATTGTTTCTGATATTTCTCAGGTTTGAAAATTTAAAATCATGAACAAAACATAGCAGAAAAAGGCTTACATATAAATAAAAAAATAATATAGGTACCAATTTAAAAAAATTCAAAAAATATTAATGAATACTTTATAAATATACCGTTAAACAAGAACAGAAATTGCAGTTAATGAATAAAATGTTTCTGCATTTGTTCTATGTTTAAAAAATCTTACGGAATGATAGTATAAGAAATACCTATTATGTTTTTAGAAATTTGGTAAATGTTAAATATGAAACTTTGACTATCAAAATTTCCGATTTTCAATAATAAATTAAAGCATCAATAATAAGAATAAATCTTTAAAAAGTTTCAGTACTGTGATTAAAAACGGTGACATGTAAAGAAAATTTTCACAGTATTAATGCTTTTTTTCAATCTGAAAACTTTTCCGAATATCATAATCATAAATGAATATCATATTTAGCTCCAAAATAATAATCACAAAAAAATACAATAAGTACTGATACATAAACTGCAAGAGTTTATAATCAATAAACAGTAAAAATCAGAAGAAACAGAACATAGAATAAATACAGTTTCAAACGGCTTCAATTTAATGTTTTTATCTCCCTTTAATGGAACTATGAATCATTCAGCTTTTCAAATCTGTTTATGTTGCACGTTTTGCTTTTGGGCAACGACAAATTAGGATATTTTTGATCACAGGATCGAAAAGGAAGATTAAACAAGTTATCACTCATTCGTTTATTCACAGGAGACAAGCGCGCTGAATTAAAGCATTGCAATTTAATTATCAAAACAATTATATTCTATACCGTTACATTAAGAAGGTATAACAGACGACAGCTTGTGAAATCAAAAAACTAACATTAAACTACAAAAAAAAGAGATCAATCTTTAAAAACTATTTAATTTATATTCATAAGATACAAGCCTACTGAAATAAAAAGTTAAAATTAAATATGACTTACGCTTTCATTCGATAAATACTCCATAATTACGCATTTCTTTTAATCCAAGCAATGGCGACGCTTAAAATGTGATTCTTTCTATATCATGAAGGAACCATAGATGACATGCGCGGAAATCAATGCTCTGATTGGCTGTTCAGAAAAGTACAAAAAAGAAATGTTCAACTACTGTTTTAAATAAGACACTTCGTAGATAATTCCAACATATTTCTCGGATCGTATATACCATGATCATACTAAGACACTTATGTATCTTAAATTAAGACATCTATTGTGTCTGAATTTTCAGATTAAGACACTTAAGTGACTGAAATTCTTTTTCAGTCACATATGTGTCTAAATTTAAGACGCCTCTATTTGCAGTGAGGACTGCAGAAGAAATTTCAAAATATCTAGTCACTTCTATCATAGAATCTTTAAACCATCATTTTGTCGTTTTTTAAGCATAATTTGAAAACTACTTGGAAGAAAAATGCGAAATTTTGGATTTCCATAAAGCAGGCCGTAATAAATCTAAATCCATCAAAAAAAATTGTAGGTTGCAATTCATAATTTTTTCGAATATTAATTTCATAATTCATATCACAAAATTATAAAAATTGCAAATTTAACGTATTTATGTTTGGGTATATTATTATTATTGCTATAGAAAAAATTAGCGCATTAGGAGCACAATTTTAGGAGATAGAAATGAAAATATGAAAATGTAATTTAACATTAGAAGCACTCAATTTTGAATGTCTATAATTCAAAAACTTATCATTCAAATGACTTGAAATTTGGTGTCTAGGTATGGTTTGAACCGAAGATTTGAAATATCTTGTTAAAATTGGGTATTGCCATTGAAAAAATGAAGTTTGGATTCGTTTTAATATGTAGATGTCCCCTACGCATATTTTATATACATCATTTAAAAGTAGACTTTATTTCGAATCGTTCGGTAACACTCACTTTCGTCTACGATAATTTGTTGAGGAGTTAGTAGGTGGTGTTTACTTTTGTTTTCCAAGACTGTACAACGATGCTAACTGTACTAAAAATATACCTGATTCGAAAGCCTGAGTGATTGTGTTTCCAGATTTTTTTATAACTACTATTTCATTCTACTAGTAATATTCGTTTTATAAATTCTGAGATTAAATAAGGCGAATATTACTTATTTGAAAATAGCGATTATAAAAATCCAGAAAACGATTAACCTGAAAACTAGTATCAGGTATGTTGGCTATATTGTACCAACATTTGCATTCATCCCTAACGGTGTTGTCAATTTAGCAGAATTCTGAATTCAAAATATCTACCAGACTCTTAAAATAGTAATTTTCATTTTATTTAATCTAGGAAAGTCAGCAATTAAATAATGCGAAAATTATTATTAAAAATTTCTTATATATATTTTGAATACAAAAATACGCTTACTTTTCAAAATTGATTGATATCGATGATAATTGATCAAAAATACCATTATTAGTAAAATTACATAGGATATACTTGTAATGAAATGTCAATACTGCAGATATATTGCTATTGTAATTATCTCCAACAAAACGTCCATATTTCATAAATATTTATTTTATAATGGGAATTTTAATAGTTAAATTTCAAAATATTTTTGACCAATTTTGCACATATATACGCACCATTAGCAAAAAAAAAAAAAAAAAAAAAAAAAAAAAAAAAAAAATACACAATTATTCCCGGGTGATTACATCGTGCACATTTTTAGTAAGAACCATGTTGTACGTATTATTATTGAAATGTCAAATGAATTTTCAGATTTTCTTTTGTTTTGTTTTCTTTTTCTCTCTCTCTCTCTCTCTCTCTTTTTTTTTTTTTTTTTTTTTTTGAAATGGCACTGTATAGCAAACACAACATTTGACTTATAACATTTGATTGAAAGTAGATTTCATTTTTATAGCTTTTATTTAGTGCATTACAAACAAATGAAATATGTAAATTTAAGTGAAACTTTTGCACATTGGAGAACAAAATAATATACTGGATAATGAGTACAATAGAATGTAATAATCTGTTTTGACGTTGACACGAGCGCTCGTGTTCCCTCTATGTCGCGATGCTGTAATTTATCTAACAATTCAACCCACAAATTCGGGATACGAAAAGATAATATTATTAGATTATCTTTTCGTATCCCGAATTTATGGGTTGAATTGTTAGATAAATTACAGCATCGCGACATAGAGGGAACACGAGCAATCGCGAAAATGTAGAACGCGTTATACGATTACTTGTTTATTTTCGATAATTTTTTCCATTTTTCATTATGCATTTGTAATTTTCTATTGTACATTCTGACGACGACTCAGAAAATGAGTTGAAACATGTAAATAAAGAGTTTTTAATTTATTTTTATGTGTTTTTATGACGTCTTTTAAGCAAATAAATACTGTAAAAGCACATATTTTCGCGACACCGTCGTAATCGCGAAAATTTAAGCCTCGCGAAATATATATTTTTTTCGCCTCAAATAATAATGAAAATCAGAAATTTTCACTTTCTAAATTTAATGATTAAAGTAACTTAAATAAGAAATAAGTAAAAAAAAAATCTTGGACATTTACAGCTATTTCGTGAATATTATACAACTACTTCTTGAATAAAAACAATAATACAACTAATAGAATGCAGTTCATTCACTTACAATATTTATGCCAGCTTCTTTGAAGCCATTCATTTTTAGAGTGATGGGGAGAGGGGGGGGGGGCGAAAAACTTTTCTGACAAAAGGAAGTTTCTTAAATTGCCTTATGCAAAAGGGATTCTACTTAGGTAGTTTCGGAATTTTTCAACTTTCGGTTCAGTTCCTATAAAATTCGCGAAATTTTCAGCTCGCAAAATCACCGATATCTACATTTTCGCGAAAATTACGGCTCGCGAAAATAAGTGCTTTTACAGTACTTTGATATTATGATATGATTAGAAATGGACGTAATTTTGACTTACAACTCGCCCTTATTTACATTTGAACGTTGTTCCTCCAATAAATTAAATTATTTCCTCTAGTTTGAGTAGTAATGCCATCAGTCGTATTGTTTGTGAAATAAAACAAGTGTGTAAACGTGCTCCGATATACTCTACTACTGTACTCAGGAAGTAAGTAATTAATTTCTAAAAGTTAATACAACAATGTAAAAAAAAGGACTAAGAAATGGAGATTGTTTTGGCAATCGAGACGCCAGTACTATTTCCGTATTTTAACGGAAAATCTCCCCCATAAATTACAGAAAAACGGAAAATTTTCTGTAATTTATGGAGAAAAATTTCCGTAAAAATACGGATTTCTGGAATTTATAGGGGGAATTTCCGTTAAAATACGGAAATTGAATTGGTGTCTTAATTGCCAGTAGAATCTCCGTTTTTTTTTTTTTTTTTTTTTTTTTTTTTTTTACAGTAAACAAAATGTTAAAATGTTCCGAAACTAGGAAAAACAGTCCTAAATATATTTGTAGAAGAAAGCATTTTTCGACAATAAATATAATTTGCGTCTAATGACGTTTTATTTAACAGACCCTATATGGCCATTCGTCACCAGATGTTTTCAAGTTTAGACATTTTGTCAAATATTTAAAGATATACTTGTCGCATTCTTCTGGAAATTCAAGATTATAACGAATATACCGGGTGTCCCAAAAATGACTGATGGATTTTAAAATTACCTTGCAAACGGTGACAGATATTAAAAAAATTCTTGCAGGAGTGTTATGTAAGCTGTCAGTAGTTTTTATGCTGCGATTCTCAGTTTTAGTTACAAATAGCATCGATAGATGGCGCTGCAAGCAATAACCGATAAATACAGGCTCGGTTTTTCGGCCTCTCTCTACTTCCATGCGAAAAAGGAGATTAAAATGTATTGAATGGATCCGGAAGTACCAAAAATCGGGTCTGGATGGAGCGACTATTGCTCTCAGCGCAATCTATTGTTTGAAATTTGAACTAAAATCAAGAATCTGAACACAAAAACTCCTGTCATCATACATAATCCTCCTGAAAGAATTTTTTAAATATCTGTCACCGTTTGGATGTTATTGAATTTTTAAAATCTATCAGTCATTTTTGGGACATCCGGTAGTTGACCTCATATTTATCAACGACGATTTGATCAGGAGGAGGATTAGGAGGCCAACAAAAAATCGAATAATAATAATATTGGGGATCATCTTGTAAAATAAAATACACGAAATCATGTAT
The DNA here is from genome assembly GCA_963932465.1 of Maratus speciosus. Classification (NCBI taxonomy): domain Eukaryota; kingdom Metazoa; phylum Arthropoda; class Arachnida; order Araneae; family Salticidae; genus Maratus; species Maratus speciosus. The sequence continues at coordinate 617,420,216 of OZ010788.1, read as the reverse complement.
CACTACAGCACACGAATATGTGGTATTATACAATATGTGTATTCATTTGTGTAAGAATAGCACTTATATTCATGGAGATATAACTTTTTTTTTTAAGTTCAAAAAATTCTTGCATGTTTTTTCTTTATATCATGCAGGGCTTTCTACCAAATTTAACGCCAGTTTCAGAAAAAATGACAAAATGTATTAGCAAACATAGTGCAAATGGAATATAAATGTATTAAACATTTGATGAAAAATGAGCAGTTGTGTGAAATGTTTTTTTTTATATGCGTATGCGCGAACGATAACTAATACATATTTTTTTCCATGATTTAATAGCTAACTCTATGGATCAACTCATATAAATAATCCAATCAAATATCGTGAAAATTCAAAAAGATATTATCGATAGAGTAAGCTGATTTTTAGTTGCTCTCTAAAAAGGAGCTGAATGATAAGGGATATTCCACAAATTGCCAAATTAAATTTTTTATACTATTTTCATATTTACTGATACTTTAGTTGTCTTTGGACAACTACCATAATGAGCCTACCTGCTCATAAGCGCTGCCAGGTCCATTGTCTCAAAAAGCTGGACAGGGAGAAAAAAATGGACAGTGGTTTATAAAAAGGGATATAAAAATATGGTAACTCTACGAAAACAATCCCTGGCTGTAGCGGACTCCTGTCTTAAAAAGTAAAAAATCATGGTCCCGACGGAGCGAATTCAATACAATTATATCTGCTAGGACAGAAACCTGTATAAAACGGATTCTTTCTCTAGTCGTTTCAGATTCCGTCTTGGTAAGTTTTAGTGTGCTATGTACACATAAAAATTTAATTACAGTAGAATCTGTGAAAGTGGAATCTCTATTAACCGAAACAAAATTTTGTTTTTGATTTTTTTTTTTTTTTTTTTCAATTGAGCAGTTAGAAATGTCTCCCCCTTCATAAAGACTGTGGAATTTTTACGTTTAAGACAGGATTCCATTATAAACAGGTTTCATTTTCACAAGTATTACTGAATAAAGTAGATTAAAATCTGTAAAAGCAGAATCACCAAAGATTGGAAAAATATTCCGTTTTAGAAAGGTTTCCGTCTTACCAGGTGAATTTATAAGGTGTTCCTTTCGATGGGACCATAAAAATTCTCCGTTATAGACAGATTCGGTTTTCTCAAGTTTTACTGCACTAAAATTCACTTGATGCAGACTAATAATAGCATAATACTATAGGAAATTTAAAAGAATTTGTGGATCATAAAAAAACGGACTTATGTGTCCCGCCCAGTGTTTCACGGAACGGGCCTCGGAACGCCTAAAAATCGGGAAGTCCCACGTAAATCCGGTCACCAATCATCACTAGTCGTCAGGAACTAAGAATCAAAAGAGGCAGAAAAATTCCCTCATAAGACAGAATCTTGTTTTAATCGCGTTAAATGTTTAATCCTGGTAATGCATCGCGAATTAAAAGTATTGGGAACGTAAGTGTCTCTTTTAACGAACAATAAATGGCCGTGTTCTACAAATGGCACAGTTGTTATCCATCATATTGTAGCATACTTGTTTGACCTATCAAAAGACGGGATCCGTGCTCCTAAATAAGGTCTTTTGAAATGCACACTCGATCGTTTCATTGAGGGTTCGGAGAAAAATTTTGATGAAACTCAGTATAACAAGTTTGATTTAAAAGACTGATAGTAGGTGACGCCATCAAAACTTTCTCAGCAGCAAATGCTTTGAAATAATACTGATCTGATGTAAGAAGTTACTGCTATTTCATTATTTTTATATCATCCATATTGTATCATGATATGTGCGTTCCAGCTCTGTGTAGAGGTGTCGTCTAGCAGTTGTTTGTGAAATATCAAAACCATTAAAACGGAAGCTGTTATGCTCCGGTAAATTAGTATGCGAAAGCTTTACAAAACATTAAACTGAAGAAAATTTAACTATATTTTTATAACACTATAATTAATTTATTTACCTGATAATATGCATATAAATGTGTAACAAATTAAATTAATATATAATTTCTTTTTAATTTTTTTATTATTAAACAACCAAGACTTGCAATCAGTGAATTGCATAGCATCATTTAAGCACAAGTTTATTCAAATAAAATAAAGAATTTTCAGTGTACAAGCAAGCGAATATCTTCGGATATCAGCTGAACACAATGGATTACTAACTGGCTTCTGTTAGTTGCCTTAAAGGTAAACTAAAACTTTTGTACTTGTATTTTTTTTTTAACAGCTACTAGTATAAACAAAACTCTGGGCTTCGTCAACTCACGCCTTTAAAAATAACTTGTTGTAACTCAACAAGTGATGAGTTTGAATTGAGAGGACTCGCAACCACAGTAGACCAAGTCCATTTTGAATAAAAAATGAGATAGTCCATTTAGAAGGTGAATAAAATCTGTTTTATTCACTCCCACAGTGAACCAGGTCTGTTTTCATGTACTTTCTCATATATGGCATTTGTTTACAGACTTGGTTCACTGTGGGAGTGAATAAAACAGATTTTATGCACCTTCTAAATGGACTATCTCATTTTTTATTCAAAATGGACTTTATGGTCTATTATGGTTGTGAGTCCCTCAATTATTCCATCTCTATTGGGGACGTCAACATCTACACAAAAACTGAAATAGGTCTTTAAATGATCTACAGTTTTCTTCACTGTGTATTTCTAATCTAGAAGAAGTAAATGTCTGTTGGCTTAAGTGTACAGACAAATCCCAGATAGCATGAACATTAGCAACAAGTTTGATTTTTTCTGACATTATCTTGAAATTTGAACTGAGAAATTCGCAGCAAATTTCCCGCAAGGTTTACCATCCCAAGGTTTACCAGTTTGTTGTGAAACTGATGGCAAGACTGTCTTTAATTCACGAAAGTGACGAAAGCAAAAAATCGCTCTGTTGAGAGAATAGACAATCAGTGGATACGCAGAAATTTTATTCGGTTGGCACAGCTTTTTCTAAACGCTATACTAATCAAATACCAAAAAAGGCTCGTATTGAAAAGTACAAATATTACCTTAACTTGTTTATGGTGAAGAAAACGATGCATGAACTTTCTGATGGTGTGTTCATATCAATAGACCTGATCAGGTCTATGGACCCCTCCGAAGGTGTTAAACTTATAGTGTTACAGTTGTAGACAGATAGTGGGGCGAGGAAAGATTACTACTTTCCAGTAAGTTTGCAGTATATTTCATTACTTGTTTGCCATTAATTTGCAATAAATTTGATGCAGCATGAATTTAACTTGCACGACAAGTTAGCTGCAAGTTCAAAGTGTGGTGACTTCGGTGTTTGCGTTATCTTTCTGCAGTCTTGTTATGAACTTTCAGTCTTGTCATGCTGAGCTTGCTGCTACTTTGCACGTTTTCAAAGCAAGACTGCTGCAAATTTTCAGCAAACTAAAAATGCTATCTGGGATACTATGTTTCATAAGAAAGGATGTACATAAATGATCAGAATCTTCTATTTGTTTGCTTCTTTACACATAATGTCGCGGAAAAAAACGACGGACTTTAAAGGATCGTCCAGGTACTTTTTTTGATTTCATGGCAAGAGCTTGCCAAAAATAACAAATCAGATAATTTTTTTAAACACTTTCTAACATAGTTGCCGAAAAGTCAGTGAAGGCTTACTGTGGAGACCCGAAAATTGTTTGGTTTCTGTTTGTTTCTCTGTCTGTCTCTCTGTTTCGCGATAACTGCCGTAAAAAGCATCCGATTAGCTTGAAATTAAGGAGGCATGATGGTGGGGTCCCCGGATTTAGCTGTATAGTTTTTGGTTAAATTTGGTTCATTCGTTCGGAATATATGGAACATTTTATTTTGCCCCGTAATGCTTTTGGCAGTTCAAACAATTTTTAAATTTCCATTTGTTAAAAGAAAATGGCGCATTTGATTAATGTATTTAAACTGTAAATTATGGATGCTGAAATTACCAAATAAGGATTTTAAATTATTTCTATTATTTTGTAGTTTGTCAATATATTTATCGTATTTTTAAAATTTGGTGTATGAATTTTGGTGGAACTTTATACACGTTTTATAATAATGTAAAACTTTTTGTTCTATCATTTTACTTATTTCACATGATACATACTTCATTTTCTATCTTTTATCAGTTACCTATAGCAACTGCATTTTATAGCATATAAACAAAATTCATTTAAATAATTCCGATTACGAAAAATCAAGCAGAATATCTGGCTGAGGGAAATAAAAAGTGAATTAATCTTTAATAATTTGGTGTGCAATATAGCTTTGCGTCAAACATTAACGATGTTAGTAACGTTACATTTTAAAGTTTAATGTAGATGATATTAAAAGGCTATCACAAAGAAATTTTTTATAGCGACAAATCGATGCGATTTAGGCAATTAGCACTGGATATGGACACGATGACGAATGACTATCCAGTAGATTTAAAAGTCTCCAAATATGCCTATTTTTGGTGATTTTTGCATGCTATTGCTATCGAATAGATTGGGGTACATTTAAACTAAAGTTTAACATGCTAAAAGTGAAAAGACGTACATTTAAAGGCATAAAAATGTTTTTTAATAAACTGATCTGAGAATATAAGAAGAGATACTTTGCAAAATTAAAAACAATAGAATAAAGTAATTCACATTCACAGATGACCGCTTTTATTAGAGCACATGCTTACATTATACTTTAAATCTCGTGATTTCTATTTTATCAAATTTAATTTTAAAAATTCTACGGAAATAGTTTTTTTATCCCATATATCTTTAAAAAGTCGCCGATTGTGCATGCAAAACATAGAAATCAGTTTATTAAAGGGCATTTATATGCCTTTAAATGTACTTTTTTCACTTTTAGCTTGTTATAACTTTAGTTTAATGACAGTAATAAATTTCTTGCGCAATGTTTTATCATCTATTTAGATTAGATATTACATCTAAATTTTATAGAAACATTGCTATTTGCATAGTATTACGATAACGTGAAATCCTTGTCCGAACTGCTGCTTATCCTAAGAAAATTCAAATGTAAAAAGAAATTCAAGATACACTATAACCATTCATACAATCAATAGGAAATTATTAATTTAAATTTAATAAGACTAACGGGGGGTTCAGAAAGAATGCATTTTTTAATTTAACAAATTACCAGAATAAGCAATTTACCAGAATTTCAGAACATCATTGTCACACTGTGTATAATTTAATGCTTCTAATTTATGAGACCTTCCAAGAATTTTATATGTCGCTAAATATTTATATTATTAAAAAATAAGTAAAATGCGGATGTAGGATGCGGAATATGTAGTGTGAGATTAAAAGGCAATCACTTTAAGATCTGACGTCGAGCTCCTTATCTGCAGATTTACTAGTTAAAAGGTGTTTATGAATTCGGTTTGTCTTTCTGTCTGTCTGTCCGTCCATGCTCTAACTCGCGTGAATGTAGTCAGATTGCTATGAAACTGATATATGTTGATTGTTTGTGTTTACGGTGGCATGTTCAGTATTTAAATTGAGGTGTGTAGCATTAACGGTTCATTTACAGGGACGCTCAAAAGTATTTCGATACATTACGGCCTACAGGGAAAAAGCGTTTGCGGTGTATATTAATGATATTACATTATTTTAAACATACTGGAATTTATATATATCACTGAGGTGTACTACAAAATGCTTACTGTAGAGCATTATGTGCATATAGTTTATTTTTCATTTACAGGGACTCACTAAAGTATTTGGTTACAGTAATATATATGAAGAATAGTTTCTGGAAATGCGTTTTCAGTTGCAATACGCGTTTTAAAATTTAACTACGTTTTTACATATTACTATGTGTGTATAAATTCTATAAATCATATACTGGGCTGCGGAAAATATCTCAACTACATTTCCGTTTATTGGCGGAAATTACTGAGCGGGAAATTTCAACTTTGCTATGAGTTTAGTTGAACTAACTTTTAGCACGCTATGTAATACACATCGTAATCTACAGATCATGTACTGGGCTGCACAAAAAAAGTCGAATATTTTTCGTACTGTCCATGGTAACTGCAGAAATTAGGTTTTCAAACGTGTTATGATTTTTCTAAATTTTTTATTTAAACATCTTTCACCTTGTTTTGTTACAGCATTCTGAATTTGTTGGAAAGTGTTTCATAATCTATGCTGTACGCATGATTTTTCTTTCTTGTTTCTTTATGTTTGACTGAAGAAATGATAAAATGAGCTAGTAACATGTGAGCCGGAGGATTCGGACATATAGTTGGCTCGTTGCCCATAAACAGTAGATTCGGGCAGGCAGTTTCTATATTTTTTCTTGATTCTCATGGCAAGAGCTTTCCAACGATACTCAACTTGGCAAAATCCAGAACTAACAGTGGAATATGCTTTCTAATCAGTGGTATAAGGAAATGGTATTGAAAATTAAATTAAAGAGAAAACGGATATAAATGTTACAAAAAATTAAAAATAAAAGTTTTTTATGTATCATTAATTTCTCAAAAATAAAACTTTATCCTATAACCCTTCATTGTTGTAGTTGGGATTTTAAGGTGTCTTTTAAAAACACTTTAAAAAATTCTCGCTTAAAAATATTTATCTTATGGGAATGTCTGTCATATTAAGAACAGAAATATTTTCGATAATAAAGATAAGAGAAATTTTGAGTTTTATATCAATCTTAAGGAGGAAAAATACGAATTATAAGATATTTGAACAATTTTATTAGAATAAATTCTAGAACAACAAATTTCAGAAACAACAACAAGAAAAGAAATAATGTAATAAAGTATATTTTTTAAATACATTTTTTTATATTTAATTGTTTTCATATAAGATAGGTACAGGTAATATGGGCCACTCTAAAGTTAGACATTTATAAATAATAGTAGTAGCAGAATTTAAAAATAATAATGATACTTGAATAACAAGCCAGACTCTTTTTAGCACTAGAGAAAAAAATTAAATAATAATTCGTCGAAATTTGTACCTGTAGCTAGTGACGGGCGATAACGAGATGTTTTTCTCGATTTTTTCGATTGTATGGACATCTCGATATTTTTCGATTGTATAAATTTTTTCTCGATGACTACAGTTTGCAAATTTCTTTTATAAATCATATATTATGTATTATATACGTCATACATTTATCAAGAATAGTCTGCGGGTGAACTGGAATGAGTCGATGTTAATAAAGACTAGGTGACTTCGACCGCTAGCGGGCCCCTCCTTTAATTGGGGCCTCTAATTTATACGTAATCTTGTAATACGAAATCACGAACAGGTTACCCGCTATATACGGCACTAATATATGATAGCAGGCGAGTGTGGTGTGCACGCACTACAAAATCTTGTAAAAAATATAATATTGAAACGAATGAACGTCGGACCAGATCTCTTGGGGGAGGGGTCAAAGCGAGCGGAGGGGCAAAGCAGCTGCATAATATGATTAAGTCGTCACAGGTCTTTAGGCCTTTCCAACCATATTTCACATGAGAAGTCTGGATCTGAATTTATAAAAATGCCCTCCCCGTGGGGGGAAAGGGGGGGGTGCAGGAGGTAGATAACATGAGTAAGTGCTCATAAGCCTTTCCAACAATATGTCACATGAGGGGTCTCGGCTAAATTTAGAAAAACACCCCCGTGGGGGAAAAGTGGGGGGGCGGTCACCGGAGGTGCATTACATCAATAAGTAGTCACAGACCTTTCCAACGATATCTCACATGTGGGGTCTTGGCTAAATTTGGAAAAGTGTCCCCCGGGGGGTTCAAAATAGAGGGGATGGACACCGGAGGAGCATAACATCAATAAGTAGTCACAGACCTTTCCAACGATGTCTCACATGAGGGGTCTTGTCTAAATTTGAAAAAGTGTCCCCCGGGAGGGGCAAATTGGGGGAGACTGTCACCGGAGGTGCATAGCATCAATAAATAGTCACAGACCTTACCAACGATATCTCACATGAGGGGTCTTGGCTAAATTTCGAAAAGTGCCCCCGGGGGGGGCAAAGTGGTGGTGGGGACACCGTAGGTACATAACATCAATAAGTAGTCACAGACCTTTCCAATGATATCTCACACGAGGGGTCTTGACTAAATTTGAAAAAGTGTCCCCCAGGCGGGGGGGGCAAAGAGTGGGGGGGACTGTCACCGGAAGTGCATAACATCAATAAGTAGTCACAGACCTTTTCAACGATATCTCATAAGAGGGGTTCTGACTAAATTTGGAAAAGTGTCCTCCGGGGGGGCAAAGTGGGGGGGGTGGCCACCGGAAGTGCATAGCACTAATAAGTAGTCACAAACCTTTCTAACGATATGTCACATGAGGGGTCTTGGCTAAATTTGGAAAAGTGTCCTGAAATTTCATATATTATAAATAATATTTAGCGGAGGGCTCCATAAAAAAATCCGATCTAAAATGATAAAAGCGGAAAAAACTACCCTCGCAGTGGGGGCCAAATTGGGGAGGAGAGGAAGAAAGTCTCATAATATGAAAGAGTCATCCGAGAGCTTACCGATGACATATCACATGACTGGTCCAAAAAAAGTTTGAAAATTGCTCCCCCTCTCTCCCCCCGTGGGCCCACTCTTTCACCCCGGAATTCACACAGCCGCCACTTTAAAATTTTTATGTTCAATAAATAATATTTACCGGAAGACTGCATAAAAAACCCATATTTAAAGTGATATTTAAATTTATTATAGAAATCAGCTACGGTTTTAAAAATTTGTTCGGCCCTTCCCCACCCCCCTTTGGGCGAAGAAAGGTTCATAGTATGAAAGAGTGGTCAAAGGGCTTTTCGATTATATGCCACAGGAAGGGTTCGGTAAAATTTTTAAAATTGCACCCCATGAGTCCACTCTCACGTCCTCCTCCCTCGAAATCACCCGACCCACCTTCCTCTTTGAAAATTTTATATTTAATAAATAATTTTTATCGGAGGGTTCCAGGTATCTGACTTCTTGGTAGGGCTAAAATAAAGAGAAACTTTGAAAATTAGGGCTTCATTTCACAGCTCATTGTCATGCCTTTTTCTCTATCTCGTCCCTTGGTACTCTCGATAAATTTTCTTACTTTTCTTCTCTGCCGAGGACGAGAGAAATCCTCGAAAAGCTTCTCATAGCGAAATGTTGAAAAGCGCGAGAGAAATCCTCGAAAGGCTTTTCATTGGGAGATTTCGAAAAGGACGAGAGTAACAAGCGAGAGGCTTCCCATCGGGAAAGGTTGAAAAGGGCGAGAGGAAACTCTCGAGAGACTTCCCATCCCGAAAGGTTTAAAACCGCGAGAGAACCAACCATCGAGCAGATTCCCATCTGGAAGCGTCGAAATGCTGGAAAAATCATCAAGATGAGATTTGCCGAAATGCGAGATGGAAATGAAGCTTTCAGAGTCAAACTTACCGCATTTCTGATTTAAGTCATAATTCCTTAAAGGAGTCCATCGGCTTATCCAATCTCTTTTTAGCTCACAGGCTATCTAAGCCTGAGAGCTAATGTACCCGTCGGTTCTGTGTGTATGCATGTACTGTACGTACGTATGTATGTACGTAACGCGATAACTCTTGATTAAAATGTACGATTTGCTTCAAATTTTTTTATGTTCATTATGATAAGGCGTTCCGCTGTTTAGTTTTGACGGTTCATTGGTTAAGGATAAAGGGAGAGAAGGGGGGCTGGTCCCCCTCCTCCTTAATTTAGATAAATAGGTTTTTCATGCAGAATTCTTCGATTTGCTCCAAATTTCGTATACCGGTTTATTATGTTAAGGAGCTTCCCTGATTAAACTTGGAGGTTCATTAGTTAAGTATGAAGGGGGAAAAGGAGGGTAGACCCCCTCCTTAATTTAGATAAATGGGTTTTTCATGCAGAATTATTCGATTTGTTAAAAAGTTGCCTTGATTAGATTTGGAGGTTTACGGGTTAAGTATAAAGGGGGAGAAGGGGGCTAGACCCCATCCCTTAATTTAGATAAATGGGCTTTTCATGCAGAATTATTTGATTTGCTCATAATTTGGTATACCGGTTTATTATGTTAAGGAGCTTCCCTGATTAAACTTGGAAGTTCATTGGTTAAGGATAAAGGGGGAGAAGGGGGGGCTGGTCCGCCCCCCCCCTTAATTTAGATAAATGGGTTTTTCATGCAGAATTATTCGATTTGTTCCAAATTTGGTATACCGGTTTATTACGTTAAGAAGTTGCCTTGATTAGATTTGGAGGTTTACGGGTTAAGTATAAAGGGGAAGAAGGGGGGCTGGTCCCCCCTTAATTTAAATAAATGGGCTTTTCATGCAGAATTATTTGATTTGCTCCAAATTTGGTATACCGGTTTATTATGTTAAGGAGCTTCCCTGATTAAACTTGGAAGTTCATTGGTTAAGGATAAAGGGGGAGAAGGGGGGCTGGTCCCCCACTTAATTTAGATAAATGGGTGTTTCATGCAGAATTACTCGATTTGTTCCAAATTTGGTATACCGGTTTATTATGTTAAGGAGCTTCCCTGATTAAACTTGGAGGTTCATTAGTTAAGTATAAAAGGGGGAAAGGGGGGTAGACCCCCTCCTTAATTTAGATAAATGGGTTTTTCATGCAGAATTATTCGATTTGCTCCAAATTTGGGATACCGGTTTATTATGTTAAGAAGCTGCCTTGATTAGATTTGGAGGTTTATGGGTTAAGTATAAAGGGGAGGGGCTAATCTCCCCTTAATTTAGATAAAAGGGTTTTTCATGCAGAATTATTGGATTTGCTTCAAATTTAATATACCGATTTATTCCGATATGGCGCTTCCTTCATTAGATTTGGAGGTTCATTGGTTAAGTATACAAGGGCGAAAAGGGGGCAAGTCCCCTCCCCTTAATTTAGATAAATGGATTTTCATGGAGAATTATTCAATTTACTTTAATTTTTTTTCTATGTTTGTTCTGATAAGGAGCTTTCCTGATTAGATTTGGAGGTTCATTAGTTAAGTATAAAAGGGTTAAAGGGGTTAGACCACCCTTAATTTAGCGATATGTTTCTTTTTTTCATGCAGAATTATCTGATTTGCTTCAAATTTGATATACTGATTTATTATAGTTAAGGAGTTTCCCTGATTAGATTTGGAGGTTCATTGGTTAAGTATAAAAGGGGCAAACGGGGGGATATTTCCCTTCATTTATTTTTTGAGGGACATTATTCTTTGAAATAAGAGTATAATATACAGTTAGTGTTAATAACCTGTGAGCTCAATGCCATCAGTTTAACTGGCACTTATCATTTTATTGCTATTAACCGATGTGGGTTATGAAGCATAGTGGTTTATGTATTCAGTTCTGTATAGTCCTAGTTTCAAACTTTACTGTTAAATTTAGTGTCATTTTGCCCCGAATTTTCAATGTTTCTCTTATTTTAGCTCTGCCAAGCTGTCCCATACCTGGAGACTCAGATAAATACTATTTATTAAATATAAAAAGTTCAAAGAGGAAGGTGAGTGAATTCTGGGGTGCGCGAGAGTGCACAAAGGGAGGGGGGGCAGGTAATTTTCAAACTTTTACCAAACCTCTCCTTGACATATCATCGGAAAGTCCTTTCACCACTCTTTCATATTATGAACCTTTCTCCTCCCAGAGTTGAATTCCGGAAGGGGTTCGGGGGGGGGGGAGCGGTGCGGGGCTGACTTTTTTTTTTAATTGTAGAGATTTCTACAATAAATATCATTAAATGAGGTTTTTTAATGGAGCTTTCCGATAAATATTATTTATTAAATATAAAATTTTAAAAGTGGGGCTGCGTGATTTCCGGGTATATTCTAGGATAAAAGAGGGAACCCACGTGGGAGGGGTAGATTTCAAACTTTTTTTGGACCAGTCATTTGATCTATCATCGGAAAGTTTTCGGTTATCATCGCAAAGTTACTCTTTTATATTATGAACCTTTCTTCTTCCTTCCTTAGTTTGGCGCCCCGAGAGAGGCACTTTTCGAACTTTTTTGAAATCGTAGCGTTTTTAAACATTTTAGATCGGATTTTTTTTACGGAGCCCTCCGATAAATAATTTTTAATATATGAAAATTTCAAAGAGAAGGATGGGCAGGGTATATTTCGGGGGGGGGGGGGGGGCACGATAATTGGAATCCTGGGAGTTGGGACTCTCTTCTATCTTTTGCTGACACCCCTCATGTGATATATCATTGGAAAGCTCTGTGACTACTATTTCATTTTATATATCGCCCGCGCCCCTCCCCTTACTTTGCCCCCGAGCGGGGGCACTTTACTAAATTTAGCCGACACCCCTCATGTGCCATATCGTTGGAAAGTCCTGTGACCACTTATTCATATTATGCACTTTCCTTGCCCCTTCCTCCTACTTTGCTCCCCGCGGGAGTTCGTTTAATGTATTCCAGTCGAAGACTTTATAAAAATGGGGAAATTAAAGATCTAATCTCAAATGACGTAGAAAAATCAATAAAAAAATTTGATCCCTTTTATCATCCTTTAGTTCATATTTCTGCCACTAGGGGGTGCTTTTGATTCTTATTTCTTTGGCCATTTTGGTGCTAATTGCCGAAAAATTCTAATTTTTGATACTTAAACTCCCCTTACCGCTTCATAGCTACTCGCGTTTTTTCAGCTTTTTTCAACCAGGGGGCACCCTTACAAGACTTTTCCAGTCTTATGGCTCCTTTATAGTTTCCCTTTGGTTTGTTGTTTTTTTATTCCATCTGTTTTCAGTTACCCTATATTTAATAAAATCTGCCTTATATATATGTAAAAACAATGATTTCAATAATCGATTCTAGAACATCTCCTTTGTAGATTCTCGAAAGTAATCGATGACTGTATCGATTGTGTATTTTACGATAACGATTTTTTTCGATTGGTAAATTTTCGAGAATCGCCCATCACTAAGCCCTATCACTACTATGAAATTCTCGGCCAGAATAATAGCTAACTGTTTTTAGCTTTTCTCGTTATAATCGATTGTAAAACATCTCGATTGTAGATTCTATGAATTAATCGATGGCTGTATCGATTGTGATTTTTTACGATGACGATTTTTCTCGATTGTCGAATTCTCGAGAATCGCCCATCACTACCTGTAGCACTTGTTCTTTTTTTGTTGTTGTTGATGTTGTTTTGTTTTTTAAGCGAGTGGATGAAGGTAATGTGGTGATAATATGCAGGTAATATGCTCATGGGTGTACTAAAAGGAAAAAACTTATATTTAAAGCATAAAACAACGATTTATTTTTTGAAAATTTATAAAAATAATCATGAAGAAAATTTTGAAAAAAAATTTAAAGAAAATTTAAATATGTTACGATAAAAGATGTTTATTACTATTTTTTTTTAACTGCACACATTGGGCAAATCAATATTTTTGTAACTGTATTGGTAAATCTCAAGCGCTCCTCTCGCATGTAATTACGAATTAGAATCTTATCGTTTTATGTTTACCATATGATAGAATACTTTATAACACCTTCAGCTACATAATAAAACAAGTTTTGCTAAAATATGACAAAATATCTTCTTCCACTTAGTTCTTCAACTATTTAAATCTTTACATTCTTCGCTTTCTTCTCCTTGCATAATTGTTACTATTCTCCTGCAAGTTTTTAAGAACTCATTAGCATGCATCAACAGGATATAATCCATGACAATTTTTTAACAATGTACTGTCGTAAGGATATCATTAGCATGATATGTAAAAAAACTGTGTGGCACGAACTAGCAAGCTTCGTTCTCCGTGTCTTGTAGCTAGCTATATGACATCACAAATTATATCCGAGGACAACTTTTGGAATAAGAAATCGTCACAGACTTTTCTCAATTTATCGGACATAGTATGCAATTTAAATAAAGTTTCCTTTGTGAGTTTATCTAATATTCCTGTATACAAAAAGAATAGAAAAAATGTATAATAATAATATAATTTTGCTTTTGAGAGTTTATCTTATACTAGCCGCCCTTGGCGAGCAGTTTGGTCTCCTTTAAATCTATGTTAAGCATTGTATCATGTTACTTTTATTCATAATTTAATTCACTTGCTCAATCCTTCGCCAAATAGAAAGATTCTGATGCAGAAATCGTGAACTCGGTATTTTTATGTTAGCCGAGTGCAGGTGATAAATCGCCAAACATTGTAGCCGTCGTATTTTTTCTTATTTCATTAATTTCATTTAAAATATAATACTTTTACAAATTTTATATAAAATACATAACTTAAAAATAAAATACATAATTTAAAACTGAAATACTTAAAATTTATTACTCTCAGTTTTCTCTTTTTTCTTAAAAATAAGAAAAGAAAAAGAAAGAACGAAAAGAAAAAAAAATGTAATAAATAATACGATAAATTATGATATTTAATTTCAACATCAAAGCTTTGTTTTAATTTACCTCGCGAAAAATTGTTTATGACAGTCGCATGAGATGGACTATTATAATACTGATGATATGATGGCGATGGAACAATATTTGGCGATTTATCACCTTCACCCAGCTAACATTAAATTACCAAATTGGCTGTTTGGCATATAAAACGTGAAGCGGTCAACCCGGAGCTGTTGATGACAGTCACATGACTTAGGCTATTAATAGAGATTCCAATGTACAAAGAAAAAAAAAAAAAAAAAAAAAAAAAGACATTTGTGAATATTTACGTTGTTTATCCTCTTTCCAATTGCAGGATTGCTACAATTCTCCTGCACGTTTATTTAAAGTTTTTAAGAAGAGCTCATTAGCTTCTATAGGAAATTCTTTGACAAACTTCTGCCAATGTACTGTCGTAAGGATATCCGTAGCATTATCAGTGAAAAACTGTGTGGCACGAACTAGCAAGCTTCTTTCGCCGTGTCTTGTAGCTAGCGATATGACATCACAAATTATATCCAAGGACAAATTTTGGAACATGAAATCAACACAGACCTTTCTCAATTCCTTGACGTCATATTTATCTGACATATGATGCAATTCAAATACATTTTCTTTTGAGAGGTTACCTAATGTTCCAGTATACAAAAAGAAAAGAAAATCTGTGAATATGTATGGATCACAGTCTACAATATTAATAGTGCCTTGATTTTTCTCTCTCATCTCATGTTTTAACATTGCTCTAAATACAGGGGATCGACACTTTATAATCACTTTATGTGCTGGATATGTTTGATCACCAACTTTAAAGATGACGTCACTATCTTCCTCACTGAGAAACGCCTCTTCTAAGCTTTCAGCTAAGCCTGAAATCAGTATAAAAATATTTTCATTAGTGCAGTAATACTTTTCATACTTGTAATCTACATCTTTAAAGAAATTAACATTTTTAAATTATAAAACTTATTTTACATAAAAAAAATAAATGAAAATATGTATACATCTAAGTTCATTCAAACACTTCATAAAACATGTGAATTACTGCAAATTCTGTTTACCATGAAAAATTTTACAACTGTCGAAATTTCGCTTGGATTAAAAAAATAATATTAAAATGAAACATCAAAATTAATAAAATTCTATAGCAATTTTTAGAGCATTAATTAAATAAAATGTAAAATATAATAAATTAATTAAACATATTCGACATGGAAAAAAGTAAATTCAGAACAAATAATTTAATTTGTTAGTAATGATGTTGTAATAAAACATTGATTTTTTTAAATCAATATTTTATTATGACATCAGCCTAACAGCAGGTGATTTTTTCTTAAATTTTTTGCCCAAATGTGTGTTTTTATTGATACGATATCACATATATTTTCAATGCAGTATATTAGTGTTTCAGTTATTCAATAATTTTTTTTTAAGGCGGTTCTCAAATTCCCCACTCAAGAACGCAAAACTTTCTGACACATTTACTGACTCACTTTTAAAGGTAAAGGCGAATCGAATAGTGTTTTCTATTTTTTGATAAATAAATTGCTTTTCAAGTTATACAGGGTGTCTCAAAAATGTAGCGACAAACTTTTAGGGGAGGTAGGGTACATCATAAGGATTGAGAATTGAATAGCAATCCATGACCGGAAACAACCTCACACGCCGCTAGGTGACGCTGTTCACGAGAGCACTGGGGGGGGGGGGAAATATCTGCTTTTTCGCAGTCATACGAGCCGTAGTTGCCTTGAGAAGAACATGCAACATTTTACGGACAGGGCATTCACTTGCATTCACTTCGTATACAATTTGGCTGGTGACAATGCACTAGTCGTTAAAATTTACCTGTATTTACGTGTGTTTATTTGCTTAATGGAATTAGTTTTTAATTGCATGCATAGTTCTTAATTGCATATAGTATTTCAGTTGTGTTAAAGTGAAGGCTAAATATTCCTATACTATTCCCTCTGCGCAGGGAGAAACAAAACACGTACCTTTGGTTTTTTCTCTGAGTAGGGATATAGTTGCTGATATTTCTCTATTTCGCCAGTTGAACATGTGCGACTCAATGAGTGAGTGTTATAACAATTTCTTGTGAAATCATAATTAAACAGTGTGAAAACGACATTTACAGTTCATGGCTTGTGTGTAAAAACCTCCACAAAACATTGGTCGCAAAATTTGGTCGGCGTATATTTGGCAATTTACACGACTTTTAACACATATAGTTAATTCGTTTTTGTATCATCAGTATACCTGTTTCAATGTGCAAATTTACGCATTTATTTTTTAGAGTATATGTCTTGTACAGCTGCAGATATGCGGCGTGAATTTCCAATAGGGCGAAACCTTTTCTCCAATCCCAAGCATCTCAAACAAATCGGATTAGCCTATTATGAAATTGCATTCAGTTCTCTGAAGCTTATTCCAATACAGTAAACTCTCTGTAAGGCGGACTCTGTGTAAGACGGAAATCTGCCTAACTCGGAAAGATTTTCAAATCCCTGAGAATCCATAGACATAGAATTAAATTTGTCTAAGGCTGAATATTGTTTACTACGGAAAATTTTCTCGGTTCCGATCGATTCTGCCTTAGACAGAGTTTATTGTATTTAGTTTTAAGGGGACGCTGGACGGTTAAAATCATTTCTTTTAATTTCCCAAATAGGGATTTGAAATTTTGCGCAAATATACATTTCACCATAAGGGCGGTCCATAAATGATGCCACACTTTTTTTCAATATTTTTACCCCCCCCTCCCCCCTCTTGTCACATGTCACGCTATATTACATAAACATATACTTTCAGTTCAGAAACAAAGCACTGAGTTATAGGTCCTATTTAACACTAGAAAGCCAGTCATTTTGACTGCTACCAAATGAATATATCTCGGTTCGAACCAGAATTTTTTTTATAAAACTAGTTTAAAAGATACAAAGAAAAAAACTAGTTAAATGGATAAGTTAATAATTCAAAATGAAAATTCTGGTGTGAAATATTTTTCTAAAATTTGAGTAACATTCTCGGTCTTTCTAGTGTTAAAATTTTATTTTTAAACTTTAACTATGTAATTTAGTGACATTTGTGAGCATAACTATAAAAAGGGTTCCTGTTCTTATTTTATGATAAAAAACGTAATTAATATACAATACCAATAAAATATTAATATGAAAGAGAAATTGAAAACAGTAGTATTTTGGAATTCGAAATGGAATTTTATAAATTTGGCTTTAAATCTTATCCTTACTTTATGAATACCAAATACATTAATTTTAAAATTACTTCAAAATTTAATCTGCTGATTTTTAATGCCTTTATTTTAACCAAAATGTGTGATGTCACATTTCTTCTTACACCCTCCCACACCCTTGCCACAATTTCACCCCTCCCCTCCCCCCCCCCTCCAAGCGTGACATCATTTCTGGACGGCCCCTAAGTATATAGAACACCTTAAAAGAAATTCCCAATCTTATTGTAATTTTAAGATCTTTTAAAAAAATTAAAATTTTAAAATGCTCCTTGCGTCTTAATTTTTTAGATATTTCCTCGATTTTGGATTTTAATCACATAAAACTATATTACAAACAAATCTGTGTATCGATTTTTTAATCCCTTAAATTAGTTAATTTTTTAGAGGTATTTTTCTGAATTCAATATCGATTTTCATCAAAATTCTGTTATAATAAGTTAAAAAACAAATTTAATTGTCTTAATGAAGTCGAATTTTAAAATGCATAGCATACACAGCTTTTTAAGCAATATCGGGATTCTTCCTTATCAGTTTCGGGAATTTTGATCAAAAATTAAGTAGCAGGCAGCATTTCAAAAAAAAAAAAAAAAAAAAAGCTGAAACATCAGTATTGAGAAAAACTGATTTAAAGTATATCAAAAGGACAAAAACTTGTATGTAAACAAAATTAAAATACTTATTGTAACTTTGAGTATAATAATCGCATCTGCATGCGGATTTCCACGAATGGCGTAGTACAAATTGCAGAATACACACAAAAGGTAATGTCGATTTTTGCTCAAATAAAGGTCCACGGTGCCGTTAAAAGTTTATTTCTTAGAAAATCGCCGTCATTTGAAGAAAACGGTTACTTTATCGCCTTTTTTTACCCGACTGAAAAGAAGGGTTGTGTGTTTCACGCGTTTCTGTGTATGTGGATTTCTTTATACCTTCGAAACATCCCAACGGCTGGATGGATCTTAATGATTGAGGTCTCTATCAATTCGTCTTAACGGCCCGATGGTTATTTGTTTTTATAAATTCAAAATGGCCGCCGTAAAATACAAAATGGTGGTAGAGAGGAAAAAAATTTACGCACCCTATTGAGTGGCATATCATTGGATAGGTCTTTCAAAATGAAGATGATGTTTCTTTGACTATTTTACAGTCAGAAGCTCCGTTAAAATATTTTACTACCTGGAAGTTGTGCAGGTAGGATCTCTAGCTTTACTGCTACTCTAACCATCATAAACATCTATAGACCTCATCAAAACAGTGTTTATAGATAGGAACTAACAATTAAACACAACTTAAAAGTCATCAATACAAGTAAATAAAAAAAATAGGTAAGTAATATAAACAAGTAATATTAAAAAAATATTTTAAGTCGATTCCTACTCAGGTCAATAAGAGAATTTTTTTTTCTCCCATTCTTGTCTCCTCTTGAGTGGCGCTAAAAATCCCTTGATCCAGAAGAGGGCTCTCTCAGTCTTAAAATACCTTGATCAAGAAGAAGGCTCTCTCGATTATTGAAAATTAATTAATTTAATTTATTTAATGAATTAATATTTGAAAAAAAACTGGATTAACATCAAGTGTCATCCACTACAAGTTTAAAAAATTTATTTGAGCTTGATTGGATAAATAATAAGTATTTTATTAACGATTGAAAATTTGAACAAGATATATATAGCGAGATTCTGAGCTAATAGTAGGAATTGAAAAAAAAAATATTTTCACATTGATGAGAAATAATTAATTAGTTCGCTTTTTACACAGTCGGGTTTTTTAACTTTTTTAAATTTAATTTTTTTTACCTTTTGCGAGCTTTTAAAAATGTCTAATCAATGAAAATTATACTTTTCGGTGGTATAAGCTCCAGCAAAAGCGATTAGCTTCCTTTGAAATAAAAAGTGAAGGAAACAGGTCCAATAGTTCTCGAGAAAAATTTTCACTCAGTTTGAAAAACAGGGTTTAGAGAAAAGTAAGCTTAAAATTTTACAATAGTATTACGTTCAAAGACCGGCGTTACATTAAATGAGTATAAAACATACTGTAAGGAATTGAAATATCACGAAACAGCTTTAGGAAAGCAAACTATATATTTGAGGAATGCAAAATAAAATAAGTCGGAAATTGTCCGACAAACGTGGCAAATGAGGTGCGTTCCTACTATATCTATTTTTATAAATATTCAGATCTTGATGCAATAGCTGTTGCAATCATATGTAAAAAGGCATGAATACAAAATTTATTACGGTTCTATATATTAAATTCAGTCATACGAAAATAATAGGACTTCTTCTTAAATAGGACACGTTATCACCATGGTAACCTAGAATCATGACCTATTGTAGAATGTCATTGAATCAATGACGTATGATAGGATTTAATAGAATGAGGAAACCTTTTATTAATATCTTTTTAAGTTTTGATTCAATTTTCATAAAATTTGAAATAACTCGGCAAAATTTTGAAACTATTCTATCTGCTAAATTTCAAACCATTCGGTTGGACAGTTTTCGCGCTGTTATAGTCGGACAGGTGGACGGACGGTATAGACTACGACTATAGGTGCTACATATTTATATGATTACGAATGCACCTAAAAAACAAAAAAAAAATCGGAAATTTTGACATAAGGAAATAGAACTTCCATTTAATACTAGATGTATCAAAACCCTTTTTATGCACGAATCTTAAAAAACATGTATATAAATTATTAAGAAAAGGATAATTTCTCTATATTACACGAGTGGAATTTTGTTTGAATTTATTACAATAACATTTTTTCTACATTTGAATTCTTCAGAAAACTCATTTCATTCATTTATTTAGACGCTTTTGACATTTTTCCAGCAGGGCACTGTGATCGCAGTCCTGAATCCTTGCGGATTTTTTATTCAAAAATTCTTAATTTATGCCCGAAATTTTTTAATAGTAATTTTATTTTAACTTAAATTAACTTATTTTAACGACCTTCTCGAATTATCTATCACTACATAAAGCAATAATAACTATTCGTACTTACTGGTGATAATTCGTAATTCAGAACAGTATTTGCCTATTATACATTGTAAAAAAGATATTAAACGTTACTCCATAAAATTTGTGGCAACATACTGCCTCCAATTTTATAGAGCAATTTAGCTTAAATAATGGTGCAGTTTAAACTGATATAACTAGTGAAATATTACACATCAGTGTAATGCAACACCAGTTATGTCGGTTAAATTACTCAATTAAATGGAGGCAGCAAGGCTGCTACCAATTTTATGGTGTAACCAGTTATGTTGGTTAAATTACTCAATTAAATGGAGGCAGCAAGGCTGCTACCAATTTTATGGAGTAACGTTACATAATTTTATTTTACAGTGTATGTTCAAAAATACCCACCGGCAAGATGTTAAGTTGCGTGCTGAAAACGCTTTGAAATTTATTTATACACCTAAATAAATTAGAAGAATGATTAGCTTATTGAATGAACCGACATAACATTAAATTTAAATTTTACTAATTTAGTATAACTATACATACATTTAAGAATAATAAATTGATTTAAATGCATAGAAAATTCATAATACCGAAATTTTACATCACTAAATATTCGTTTGGATATATTATTACAACATTAAAAAAAGAAAATGAAAATTTCGTCTTTTGACCATCATAAGTAAAAATTCAATTGATTTTTTCTCTTAAACAGCTTACAGAGTCATCTTCATAAAATCATAATCGGTAACTGTACACTTGAATATTAATGAGTGCAGTATTTGTGTTCATTTTTATGTGAAAAAGATAAGATTGATGTTAGAGATATAATTGTAATCTACTTTTCCATAATTATATTAAAATATGGATTAATTTTCTTTCATTTCGGATTCAGGTCGGGTTTCTGGCGACGTAATTTTATTTGTCGGGCTGATTTTAAGCAGAACTTTCGAGCTCCGGTCCGGTACAACCCGAACCGCGAAAGTTGGTTGGTTGATTTTTTGACGGCCGATTATCTACGCTAGGGATATAGACCCGAGGGGGAGTGCCCTTCGTGGGGGTCTTTCTAAGGGAACCTAACCCGTATTTGCGCATGGAAATCCATGGCTGGAAGAAAACCACGAAAACTCCGAACGATTAAGCCTACGGGCGCGATTGGGTCCGAACCGCGAAGGATTCTCGTTGAAATTTACATTCAAATCGCATATCATACCTTTAGATTTTATTGGCTCGCTTATTTCAGAGTTGATCTTTGCATAATCATACTTGATCTTTCTATTGTCTTTATCCTTTTCATAATTATTTCCTTTTTCACCTGAAAAAAAATTATTGCAATTTAACTAAAATAAGTGAAAATAAATCATGCTTTATACAACTTATTAAAAAGAGAGAAACAACGTTTAAAGAACACAAATGTAAGTAATTTTAAAAAGCATATAGCTATTTCGAAGCCTCTAAGGCCCCATCATCAGTGCTTGTAAATTGAAGATAAAAATAAAACTATGGAATAAAAGAGGGGGGAGGCAGAGCCAAAAGGCGCACCTCACATCCCGACCGTCAACAGCGAAATGAAAATCACTGTTGACAAACACCCAAGGAGTCGGTCTCACACGCACTCAGGGAGACCAATCCAAAACCGCCCAGATGCTCCAGGAGAGTTTAAATAAAGCGGAGAAAAGGGGGGGTGAGGGGGGGTGGGAGAGGACAAGTTAAAGAAAATTAAACCATAACTTTGAAAAATTAGGCGTGCTGGACAAATTGTTTACTAAGCTGTTTGAATTTTTCCATATGTGGTAGGTTTCCCAAAAGTCAAGATCGTAAATTGATGAGCATTTTTGTATAATTGAGGCTTCGGAAAATTTAAAATTATGATTGTTGGACCAGCAGTGATTAGCAATAGCGGAACGCTTGACGTCACAATTTTTGACACAAGTTTTATGCTCCCCTAAACGGACCTTAAAGGGTCTTTTCGTTTGACCAATGTACATTTTATTGCATTTGCAAGATATCTTGTAAATACCCCCAATGTGAAAAACTGTCAATTGCATGTTTCAGATTTGTGAACTGAATTTTGTTAAAAGGAGTATAAACTACCTTAAAATCAAATCTTAACAATCAAATCTTAATTTTAAGGTAGTTTATACTCCTTTTAACAAAATTCAGTTCACAAATCTGAAACATCCAATTGACAGTTTTTCACATTGGGGTATTTACAAGATATCTTGCAAATGCAATAAAATGTACATTGGTCAAACGAAAAGACCCTTTAAGGTCCGTTTAGGGGAGCATAAAACTTGTGTCAAAAATTGTGACGTCAAGCGTTCCGCTATTGCTAATCACTGCTGGTCCAACAATCATAATTTTAAATTTTCCGAAGCCTCAATTATACAAAAATGCTCATCAATTTACGATCTTGACTTTTGGGAAACCTACCACATATGGAAAAATTCAAACAGCTTAGTAAACAATTTGTCCAGCACGCCCAATTTTTCAAAGTTATGGTTTAATTTTCTTTAACTCGTCCTCTTTCCCCCCCCCCTTTTTCTCAGCTTTATTTAAACTCTCCTGGAGCATCTGGGCGGTTTTTGATTGGTCTCCCTGAGTGCGTGTGAGACCGACTCCTTGGCTGTTTGTCAACAGTGTTTTCATTTCGCTGTTGACGGTCGGGATGTGAGGTGCGCCTTCTGGCTCTGCCTCCCACCTCTTTTATTCCATAGTTTTATTTTTATCTTTAATTTACAAGTACTGATGATGGGACCTTAGAGGCTTCGAAATAGTTATATGCTTTTTAAAATTACTTACATTTGTGTTCTTTAAACGTTGTTTGTCCCTTTTTAATATATTGACACAAACTACAATCTTCTCTTCCCCTTTTATTTATACAACTTATATTGTTTCAAATTTCACTTCGTAGAACAAAAGTAATCTGATTGGATGGGACAGATGAACAAATAATATTGTTATGAAGTGATATACAACATGAACTTCGGTGAGTGATCTCTTTCTGTAAATTTTTTATTGCCTTTAAAATAATCACCATCTGTCACAACACATTTTTGACAACGTTTGTAAAACTCCTGGGAACAGTGTTTGAAGCGTCCACGCCACATGTTGTTGAATTTCCGGTACTCTTCAAATTGTAGGCCTTTTAGGTCACGCTTAAAGCGGTGAACAAAAAGAAGTCTGGAGGCGTCAGATCCACAGAATATTGTGGATGATCAAAAGAAGTCACTTGACCTTTAACAAAGAAGATGCGCACGTGGATCGCAGTGTGCAGTCATGTGTTGTTGTGGAGCAGATTCCACTGTCCCGTTCTATACGATATTTCCCGGGTTTCCGTTCCAATTTGTATCAAATCTTGATGCTTATACATTGTAAGGTGGCATAATGACTTCGTTGGATTAGTCTCAGAGGGCAACTGTGTTTGAACATAGTGATTTAGACGACAAGAGGCGCTTTTTCATACATCTCTCAACCCGTATACATGCAATTGTGCTCCTATACCGAGTTGTTTAAATATCGGATCGTTCGCCAATTTTTTAGACGAACATTGTATGTCACATAAAATAAACTAATTTGAAAGGTACATATGTTATATAATATGTTGCACTACAAGGGAATCTTAAGATCTTCGAGACCATCAGAATAAAAACCTTCCGCTTGAATACCTTCTATTAATTAATAGTTAGTTATTGCATCAATGAACTTTAAGAGTTCAAAAATTAATTAATTTTAATTAAACAAATTTAAAATTGGGTGTTGTAGACACCGATTCGAGAAAATTCAATTATTTTATAGCGGCTGAATTGTATATCTACGAAAAACAACTTTGTAAAATAAACTGAGAAAAGCTGATAATTTGAGAAAATAAATTGATTTTCACTGCTTTTAAATGATGAATTACACGTAAAAGAAAATGTATGCATATTGTAAGTGAGAGCTCATGTTAATTTCAGTAACTAATTTATTTATATTATATAAACTACTTAAAGTGAAAAGAAATGGTGTCTGCAAATGTAACATTTAAATGTTGCTGCATCATTACATATGGAATTTTCAGGGATGAAACCTCTGCGCTACAAATGGCTGACTTTTCTCCACTAAATTTTAATAATATATTCTTTGCCTTAAAAAATCTCAGACGTTCATTCATTAAGTTAGTCAAGAAATACTATTAAAATTTAGTGGTAGCAATTGGTCATTTGTGGCGCGGCACTTGCATCCCTGAATATTTGGGCGTTACAATCTCTATGGTTTCTCTTATAATGAATGGATAGTCTGGAGGGAGAATTTTTAGAATATTTTTATTTATTTGTTTTGAAAATGACTCGGGTAAAGTCAAAACATATAAACAGTCGAATAAAATTATTTTTAACTATCTTTACACTTTTTAGCAGTCAAAATTTGCATATTATTTCAAGGTATTAATTTGCTATAGTATATCTACTATATGTTTTTTCATCCTCCTTTGAAACTTTCTATTCGTCATTCCTATACAGGGTGATTGAAAAAAACGTTTACAAAATGACAAGGCAAATCAGGCATACAAAAAGGATAAAAAATCACATAGGAACATCGGGTCACAAATCACTCATTGAGTCACAAATACAGGTCATTTAAACTGAACCCGGTTTGACGGTCCTAATTTCGAGATAAATAAAAACATTGTAATGAAAATGCAACGATATGTAGCTTGTTTTGTGTGAAATGGGATAATCACGAAAAGATCTGGAAAAACATGTTGCTCAAGCAATCGATGACACCGTATGAATAGATAATCACTTTCCAAAATGTGGGCGTCCATTGCATACTGCTGGCACACATAATGCAAATGTCTACAACTTTTGTTTGGTGTTATCACATTTATAATAAAGGTGAGAATGTCGGTTAAATGTTTTATTATAATATACTTCAGTTTTCTGAAAGTTATCACAGTCAACCTAAATTGAGTTAGGATAAAACACCTTGTATTTATGACTAAATAAGTGGTTTTCGAACCTATGTTCCTATGTGATTTTTTCCCTTGTTGTATGCCTGATTTGCCATGTCATTTTGTAAACGTTTTTTCTTTTTAATCACCCTGTACATTTCGATGTTTCATCGGCTTTCGTGAATGAGACTCCATGTACACACGATATTTTATTAGGTTCTAATAAATCTATCTTCCTACATACTATGTTTTTAAACACTTTCCAACGTAGTTGAAAAGTGTTTATGAATTCCGTTTGTCTGTCAATCTGTCCGTCCGTCCTCTACCTCACGTAAATATATTCCGATTTCCATAAAATGGATAGATGTTATTGGAGTTTACTATGGCATGTTCGGTATTGAAAATGAAGTACTTACGGTATATAGCACTTACGGTTCATTTGCAGGGATATTAAAAATAATTCCGTTATATGACGGTCTATGGGGGAAAATCGTTTGCGGTGTATTTTAATGATATGGCACTATTTTAAATATATTGAAATTAATATATATCACTGAAGTGTACTACAAAGATCTTACTGTAAAATAAGGTGTGCATAGAATTTATCTTCCATTTACAGGGACACACAAAAGCATTTGGTTACAGAAGAAAATGAGCAATAATTGAACTATTGAAGACTACGAACAATAATGGCTGGAAGTATGTTATCAGTTGTGGTATGCATTTTTGAATTTAAATATTTTTAAATATTACTTGGTGCATATAAATTATATAGTTACTATACAGGTCTGCATAAAAGTTCTCAACAACATCCGTTTATTGGCGGAAATTGCTGAATGGAAATTTTCAACTGTGCTATGCGCGTAACTGAACTAACTTTTAGCATACTATAGTATGCTAAAAGTTAGTTCAGTAATAATGTAGTATACATACATATTAGATCATATGCAGGGTGCACAAAAAAATCGTTCCCAAATATTCATGGCAGTAGCAGCAATTGTGTTTTCAAATGCATTATGCGTTTTCCAAATTGTTCATTTAGACGTCAACTTTCACCTTATTATACTGTAAAGTTTTATTAAGTATTCTGAATGTGTTGGAAAGTGTTTTATAATCTATGCCATTATGATTTGCATTATGCATGATTTTTCTTTCTTGTTTTTATTTAAGAAGGGCTTTGTTACAAGACAGGTACTGAATTTGCTAATTTTATCAGTCGATCTTTAAAAATCCATGCGTATAAAATCTATTCACTCAGTTATATATTTATGTCTTCATATATTTATGTTTAAAGATCCGTGAGCATCTTTCATATAAAATTTAAATTTCTCTTCAAAATCCTATTTTAAAATAAAGTGATTCACATATGCAGTAATTTAATTACTTAAAAAACCATTTTGTTTTTTTTTACCAGTCTCAATTTTTTTAAAAGAAGTGCAGCATACCTTTATTTTTTATTGGCTCAGTTATCTCAGTGCTGGTCTTTACACTTTCACGTTTAAAGCTTCCAAAGCTTCTTTCCAGTTCATCACTGTCCGTTACTTTACCTACAAAACAAAACTCATAACATGTAGCAAAGACAGGAAGAAGTAAAACTTACAGTGTACACCGTGAAAAAAGGCGTTTCTTTATCTATGGAAATGTAATGCAGGTGAAGTTCGGGTATTATGGAATATCATTTTATTTTTATTTGTAAGTCAATATAAATAAAACTGAGATACACTAAAAGTTTGTAAAGAACGAACTTTGACTATTTCTTAACACATTTTTAATACGTTTAAAGTGGAAGAAAAAATAAATACCAATATTTAGCTTTTTTTATAAAGTTAAACTTTTCGGGGGCAACCAGTCGGGTAATATAGAATAGCGTTATAAGGAATAATAAAATTGCAATAAAAACCACGATTTAAAAGAATAACCAAAATTATTTAATGAGTACTAGAAATCATGAGATTGTTTGAGAAATTGTTTTGATTTTTAGTCTCGCCTTGAAACAGTTGTGTAGCTGATATTCCATATTACCCGACTCACCATCTTGAAAAACATAAACTCTGCACTTGTCAACAAGTTAGTATAATAGATAATAACTTAACTGACTAACACAGTAATAAATATAACTGTTGAACTTTATGCTGAACTTAGTTAACATCACTAACAATGTGATTTTATAATTAATACGAATTTTATAAAATTTACTTGCAAAAAATTGCAAAAATTGAGAATAAGATTTGTTTTCACCGTGTCGCTCCAACAACAGGTATCCAAACAGAACTGAGCACAGTACCTCATAGGAGTACTAAGAAGTCGTACGACAGATTTACGCTTGGGTGAAACACAGTATGTTCCAGATATTGAAGAATTCCATATTGTCCGATCAATCCATAATACCGGAACTTCCTCTGACACCCGAACGAAACTATACTTTTTTCGAGTTACACTTTATTTCAAAAACCGTTTTTTTTAACTTTAGAAACGTCAGAAACCAATATATTTTCGAGATTTAAGAAACATTTGTAAAAAAAAAAAAAAACAATTATTTTGCTATCACTTATTTTAACTTTAGAAACCTCAGAAACCAATATATTTTCGAGATTTAAGAAACATTTATAAAAGTAAAATTTATTTTGATGTCACTTATTTTAACTTTAGAAACCTCAGAAACCAATATATTTTCGAGATTTAAGAAACATTTATAAAAATAAAATTTATTTTGATGTCACTTATTTTAACTTTAGAAACCTCAGAAACCAATATATTTTCGAGATTTAAGAAACATTTATAAAAATAAAATTTATTTTGATGTCACTTATTTTAACTTTAGAAACCTCAGAAACCAATATATTTTCGAGATTTAAGAAACATTTATAAAAATAAAATTTATTTTGATGTCACTTATTTTAACTTTAGAAACCTCAGAAACCAATATATTTTCGAGATTTAAGAAACATTTATAAAAATAAAATTTATTTTGATGTCACTTATTTTTGAAAACGTTTGCGAGCAATTTTGTTAGTGTATTAATCCGTTTTCTATAACCGGAATATCGATTATTAGGTTGCTATTCATTCTCAAATAAGCATTTTTAGCTGCGTAACTAAATTTATCCATGCAACAGTTACAAAATAATATTAATCTTATTATATCCGCGTTAATCATGCTGTTAATGAATCTGTGTTAATAAGGCTGTTAATGTGTCACCTTTGTTCAAAAACATCTTTGTTGACCATCAAAATGCTCACTTGAAAATGAATATATGGCGAGGCCATATATTAGTGTAATAATTTTATTCAAAATTAATCCTTTATTGATAATTTATTTAATAAACATCGCTCCTAACAAATTTGTTTACGCAATCTAAAATCAGACATCTAATTTAAGCTATCTGGACCACGCATAAACATTAAAGACCCATAAATTGTATTTTTACATCTGCCTGTAAGTAGATATTTGTCATTAATTGTCCTGGCAGTTATACGTTTTGTATGCAATGATAGGTTTGCTTTTTTATTTCACTTTTTAATAGATAGCCAAATGTAGATTCCCTACTTGGCACATATCTCGTTCATATTTTAATATAGCTCGCAGCCTAACCGATAATTTGTGATTGGCGTATTGGCTTAACACATATGTATGCTTGGCGTTGTTAACTTACGCAGGCTGATACACTTCGCCTCTGATCTGCATACTTACGAGGACCTCCAAAGTTTTGCTGAGTATGGGGTGGGGCAACACTACTTTTTTACATATATCGACCTTTTCTTTCGTAAAATAAAATAATTTTTCCCTGGAAAGGCTTTCTGAATTGCCTGCAAGATTGTACAGGAAACGGATCATAACAGACTGCGGTTTACTTTGGTAATCAGATTGTTGTACTTGCCAAATTGTGTTTTTTATCACGACCGGTGTATAAGACCAAATTAACACATTTATAGAATAGCATCCAAAAAACATATTGTACCTCACTTAACTTTAGAAATAAAAATCTCGGCTACTTTAACATGGACGTATATTTATTGCAAAATTACAAGCACAGCACACGGTTGTTTTACACAAGCGATAAGTAGATAGTTTAAAGAGTTATTTCGATGTGATCTGAGGTTGCCAGGTTTCGACACCTGGAGAGTTCATTCCTCAGCAAATCTTGCCAGGCAGCCAGAGTGAGAGCCCCTCTCCAGTCTTCTCTCTCGGGCGATGCCAAATCAATTACCTTTTCCGGCCACTTGAATTTGGTATATATAGAGTTCGAGTCTCAAGTGGATTTTTGAGAGGTTGAGGATGATTTCAAGTACGTAAGATTTATTACCACTTCAACGTCGCTATACTGTCCAATACTTAAGATTTCTTCAAAGTTATGGCTTCTATAATGTCAGAAAGAACATTAATAAAAAATAAATGACATCTTGATACAAATTTACGATTTTACATTTGGACATTATCTCTCTAGCAATTCAAAAAGGAGCAAATATATCTTATTTATAAGATTCTAATTAGTCGTAATTGAATAAAGAACTGTGTACAAAACATTATACTATATTCTGGGTTAAGAAAACTGATCAATGCGCTATAAAAATACTCGGAAACGTTTCTGAAAATTAGTGCCAACAAAAGACATTTTGTTTTCATATATGCTTCTTAAAAGCTCGAAAATACATTAGTTTATGGGGAATTCAAAAATAAAGAACGTTTTTCGGAATCGTAACTCTGCAGATGTTATATTACATTTTTCTGGATTAAGAAACATTTGTCTTATTTTACTGTGTGTACAACCTGAAATATTTTTAAACTTCCCTTCATGTAAAAGAAGAATCAGTTATACAGTAGTTTAATTATTTAGAAAAAACTTTTGTTCTAATTTATTTCTAAGAAACGCAGAATACCTTTGGATTTTGTCGGCTCATTTATTGCAGCTTCCATCTTTTCATTTTCTTGTTTAAAGCTCCTGTAATATCTTTCCTGCCCGTCTTCTTTGACTGAAAAAAAAAACCTAACATTAAGATTACGACAAGAAGTATAAAATATTTAAAAATCAAAACTTATGATTTATTTTACGAAAAAGGTGCAAAAAATACATGAATAGGTGTTTTTAAAACATGAAAACTATCGAAGATGTTAAAACTCGACACTCAATCGCTTTCAACTGTTTCAAAGAATCATCATCAGGGAATTTCTGAGGTGTGATTATTCGTGAATGACCGTTGGTTAAATATCTGGAGACGAGTCTATTTCAAAGAAGGAGGGGATGGAGTGTTCAATGGTTACGTTCCTAATTCGCCAGAGACATTTATTGTGTTATACCTGATTGGGGTATATTGTAGGAGAGCATATCCTTGCAAGCGTTTCTTCCTTCAGTTAAAATTTCCAGTGATTCTCTGATTTTGGAAGGGTAGTAATACGAAGCATGAGCTATGATTCTTGCGTTCCTACAATATACCCCATATCTAGTTATACACACTAGATGTCACTAATGTTTTCATATAAAATTGATTATTAGTATTATTAGTAAAAAAAATCTAAAAATTACATATTAAATGTAAAAATTCTATAGGAATTTTCAATAAATAATATATATATGTGTGTGTCTGTAATGATGAAAATTTTCGCTCTTTTACCTTAGTTAATTTACTCCAAATTCCTATAATATCTACCTTTTTTACCTGTATTTTAATAATATCTTAAATATCCTTTATATTTTCATCCCCTGCCTTTAATCCAGAGCATTCTTTTATTTCTTATTCTAGAAACCTTAATCTGTTAATAGCTATACTCTTTGTAAAAAATCCACTAATTTACTTTATTCTTTCATATTTTGAGACATTAAATTCTTTTTTCTTTCGAAGGTTTATTAATACCATTTTATTTTTTATTAAATTCATTCGATTTCCCATGAGTCTTTGAGAGAGCTTTCGCGCGCTAGATTGTTTCCTTTTTAAAAAAACTCACTGTTAGGTAAAGAATCCTGTCACGCGTCTCCGCCTCCTCCCCGGGTTTTAGCCCTATCGCTAGCGCGGCCTCTCCATCCCTCTCCCCCTCCTTTCGCTGGATTGGCTGGTTGTCGTGTAACCGTATGCGTTCTTTTAATACTTATACGCTTACATTGATTTGAGACAGCAGATTTTGTACGATTTTTGCGTTGCTTAAAAAACCTATGTCACTTGGAGAGTTATTTGTCACCTCGTCGTAATGTAGCTTATGATCAATTTAACATCTTAAATCTATTTTTAAAATGTAATACGACTCGAATATGAGTAACTGAAGTACTATTGGAATTGAAATCATCTATCTACCTGTCATTTAATAAACTCTTTTATCCATCGTATGGCTTCTTTCATTATTAATGGGAAAAAACATCCAAGGATTACGCCCTAGCCTACCACGCCGACAATGAATATACGGCTGAAACTTAATAATGCTGGTTAGTAAATTATGACGAATGTATTTTCATACTGCCTATGTTCTACATGTCTTAATCTACAATTGCAAAGTGTTACAATTAGTTCGACAGAAAGTGTTACAATTATATATGGTTTCACGAATATTATGTAACCCGGGAAGCCCAGGTCGGAACTTCTAGTGTATTTAATATAAATTTCTTTCTTGCCTATTATGATATTATTTAAAAGTATTATGAACTTAAAATGCCTGAAGAATATATATATGGTATTGGTGCACAAGAGATTCTCAACGTTTAAGCGAATTTAAAAATGTACAAAACTTAATACTGGATTAACACATACTGGACAATTGCACCATAAAATATAATAAATAAAACACACAATCTTGCCCAATCCTGCAAATAGTTCCGTGCAATAACCCTTTTGAAAGTAAAATTAGAGAATCAGTTGAAATCATTGCACGTGAAGATAAACCTTGTAACGATAATTCATCCTACAATACTCCAAAAATCTAGCATATCATAAAGTCATAATTCTGTATCTAATTACAATATTTCAGCTTAAACTTGTATTAAGTTGAATGAAATGAAAACTCAGTTGAACGTGGTTCTGCCTCTCATGTGTAGATGGCGTCATTCATGATTCTTAAATCGAACTTTTGATTCATTTGATCTCAGTTCATTAATAATTATTTATTTTCCCTGGATGGCGACACTACATTTTTGTATTGAAATCATTGGTCAAGGTTCGAAAAATTATCTCTTGCACAGGAAGCCTTCATCTCTGAACTTTGAGCCATTTTACCATCGTATTTTTCCTGAAGATGGCTGTATAAACAGCTCGAAACGTAGATTTTAAATGTTAGTTTATTAAAGTTCGTATTTTGTGCACCATTGAGCAAGATTGTGTGTTTTATTTATTAATACTGAATGCTTCAAAAAATGCAGGTTTAAACAATGCATACCGCACATCACTGTATGGCACAAATTAAAAACCTGTGTTACAATGTCAATGATGGCGCGATTCAAACAATATTTGCCAATTCGTCGGTTCCGCCCTGCTAAAAGAAAAACACCCGAAAGTTGTATAGTGTAACTGCAGTTGTTCTCTTACTCTTTAGTTACCTTCTCTTATTTCAGTATTTGGGGACCCTCAGGATTCAAAAATTAAGTTTTTTTAGAGTTTTGAATATATTATATAAAAACGAATAGAGATATACAGTAAATCTTGCTTAAAGGGAATCTATGTATGACGAAACCCTATTTTAAAAGAAAGGTTTTATTGTCTCGGAGCCATACATTTATATATGATAAGATTAGCATGTCTGCAACTATGGTAAGGCCATATATTAGTGTTACATTTTCATTCAAAATTAATCGTTTTCTATATTTATTTTTCTTTCTTCTGTTAAAAGCTATCATTCAAAAGTTATTTCTCTTTCTTCCTAATTTATGTCTAATTTAAGTGCAACCGTTATAACCGCATAAATATTCTTTATTGATATTTTATTAGATAAATGCTGCTTTTTACAAATCTGTTTATAAAATCTAAAGATCATAAATTTAATTTAAGCTAACTGGCGCTTCGTATATGCATTAAAGACCCATAAATTATGTTTTTACATCTGCTTGCAAATAGATATTTGTCTTTAATTATCCTCACCGTTAGACTTTCTGTAAGCAATGATAGGTTTGCCTTTTTATTTCACTTATTAATTCTTTGACAAATGTGGTTTCTGTACTTGGCGTTTATCTCGTTCAAATTTTAATATATCTCCCAGTCTAACGAATATTTTGTAGTTGTCGTATTGGCAAAACACAGATGTATGCTTAGCGTTATTATCTTAGGCAGATTGAAAACACTTGTTCTCTGATCTTCGTACTGTTTACAGCTTAAAAGTTGCTGAGTTATGGGGGCCACCACTAATTTTACATCTTATCCTAAATAAAGTATATTTCCATGGATGGAACTTTCTGCAGAATTATGCGATATTATTAATGAAAAAGCCTGGTAGACTTTTTTTTTACAGGAAACGGATCCTACTGACTGTGGTTTGCTATGGATATATACAGCATATTGTACTTAACCGAATAGATATTTACGATCTCTTTTCATCTCTTTATCAAGATAAATCATCTTTTCAAAAAATTCAACATAAATCTATTCTAAAATAAATCAGTCCTCAACTTTTTCATAGCAAAAAATTGTTCTCTGGTCTCTAGCAATTCTGTTTTCATAGATTTCATTATACAAACTAATGATATTATATTTTCTAACAGTTTTCTTAGCTCAAGTTGAAATTTTCCAACTGAGTAAAAAAGCTTCCAGGCCAGAATTCGAACCAAGGATAATTGGGCTGAAGCTGCCAGTGCTCTGCCAACTGAGTTATCCTGGACAAATCTGACGGACACACAATTCACCCAGAAATCGTAATGATTATGGCATCTGGTC
Organism: Maratus speciosus; assembly: GCA_963932465.1. Taxonomy (NCBI): domain Eukaryota; kingdom Metazoa; phylum Arthropoda; class Arachnida; order Araneae; family Salticidae; genus Maratus; species Maratus speciosus. The sequence goes on along the minus strand of OZ010788.1, from coordinate 617,385,885 downwards.
TGATATCTGAATCAGCTCAACATAATAAATCGCCGGTAATGGAACTCCAAAAAAAGTTAGATACGTAATTACGCTTGGTTGATTTTAACACAATTATTTCGATTAGTAAATAAATCACAGGGGTTGTAATTTTCCAACTGGGTGAAAAAGTGTCCAAGCCAGGGTTCGAACAGGTATCTTTTGAAATTACGAAATAAAGATCTTCTTAAAACACCATTGAAATCTTAAATGCGCTGGGCCTTTCGAAAGATCTGAGTCTTCCTTTGTCAACCTCAAAGGAGACGTGCTTTTACTATGAAAGCAGCAGCAAGGCTGAAATGAGAGATAAGGGAAAGGAAACAAGCTGAAGAAACAACCAATTATAAACCAAGAAACAACCAATAGGAAAGTAGAAATCAACAGTCAATAGGAAGGCGGAAGACAATAGCCAATCACAGCAGAGTATAATCAAAACAAAAGAAAGCAGAGTAGGAGGGTAATAAGGAAGCAAATAATAATAATAAAAATAAATAAATTATAATAAAATGAAAACACACACATATATTAAAATATGGGAACACATGAAATTTAAATATAAATAAATAAATAAGATATGGCATACAGACTAATATTAATTAATACAAAAAAAATAAATTATATAGTAGTACTGAAAACGTTTTCCAAGCTGAAGGGAGCATTGTGGAATCAGATTTATCGTTAACAATAACGTCACGATTAAGATAAATGGCTAAATTTTCAAGAAAGTCCAATTCAGAGATGCTATTAGCATTAAAGATAATTTTAGCATTTTGAAAATTAAAAGTATGACCGGAATCCCAAGAGTGCTTCGCAATAGAAGATTTAGAAATTTCTTGATTAATTACATAACGAGAGTGCTCAATTACATAACGAGAGTGCTCATTTAAGCGGATTTCAAGATTTCTTTTAGTTTGACCAATATAAGATAAATCACAGCCATTACAAGGAACATTATAAATTCCCCATTTATGAAGATCAGGAACAGGAGATTTAGTGAGGAGATTTATTCTTTTGAAATTAATCACATTTTCTTAGTTTTTCCTTTGATTTGACTAGCAAGATTTTTCTCATATTCTGAACAAGTGAAAAACAAGTTACATTGAACACAAAAACCTCATGGACACCCGGAGGTCTGCGCACCGAGAATATAGGGCAGAGTATAAGTTGGTATAAATACCCTGTAATACCTTCTGGATTTTTAAAAGAACCTCCGTATACCTCCTGTTCTCAAATAAAGCTAGCGTATAGTGTCTAGCGTATATTCTCTGTCTATAGCCTATGAAAGGGACGACGAACCTATATGGCACCTGAAGTGGCTCTCGAATTAATAATTTTGGCTGGCACGGTGTTGCTTGTGGCTCTAAAGTAATATACAGTGATGTTGTACAAAATACACAAACTTTAGATGTTCTGATCTTGTCCAAATTCGATTAATTGGAAATTGAAGAATTTTAATCGCGGCTTTTTAAAATATCGTAAATTATCACATTAGTAAAATTACCAGTGATAAAATTATAGCAAATTAGAAATTAATTTCGGAGCTATTTAACGCAACTGGCGTGTGCGCTTTTAATAATTTTTCCACCTATATACGTCCGCAAGATTATTATTTTTTCAAATGAATAATACAAAAAATCAAATAAAAAGCAGTTGTCAGATAAATCCAGTTCGGTTTGCATTGTGTTGAAATTAACTGAGAATGAACCTGAAATTAATTAGTTTTCTTCCAAGATGCAGCAACACAATTAATCGCATAACTTTTTTTAATAATTTCTACAAGTTAAATGTTTTTAAGGTTGTTATAGTGTAATACGTCACTCGTATGTTACCCATTTTTTTTAAAATCTTAATAAATGATTTTTAATTATGATTTTTCAGTCCACTAAATTTGTTAGCATATCAAGGTCATGTAAAATAATTTTGAAAAAAAATTGGCACGCGGCTACAAAAAGTTTCGGCAACCCTCGCCTATATTATCTGTCTTTTTTACTACTATACCACTGATACGGACTACAGTTTAAAAAAACAATATCCCAAATTAATTTAACTTACCTTTTATCCAGCCGGATATGGTAGATTCCCGAATATTTGAAAACGTACATCTTACTTCTATCAAACCGCTTGTTTCGACATTTGCCAATCGACAAGGACCAATGCTGTAACACGCAATGTCTTCCAATGAATAATCTGTTGTTCTTCCGTCTATGTATCTCATTATTATATGCAAATCCAACTTCAGTGCAAAAGTTTTGAAAACATGCAAAAAGAGATACGATTTATTCCAAAAATAAGTTTCAAGACGAAAAGAAACTTCGTATTTGTTGCCACAAATGTAAAATTTTTCACTTGAGCAGACATTGGGAAGTTTTTCATACTCAAACAGCCAAGAATATGTTGACGGAGATCGTTGTTCTACTGTACCACAGACGTTTCCCATTTTCAAAGTCCCAAATTAATATATATAGTGGAAAACAGTGTATATCTGAAATGACATACGCTTTAATATACACTATGATAAAAGGCTTTTAATCTTGAAAAGAATCACAATGCTACCGGAAAAGAATGTTACTATAAGACACAGACAGTGAAGAAAACACATATGTTAATGAAAAATCTTATTCAGTCAGTTGCTAGATGTGATTATCAGTTTAATTAACGATTAAATTTATCTGAAATTGTGTTACTGATTGTTTGACTTGTCGTGAACTTACAATAACCAATAATGAAAACTTTTATCTTATCTCTGTTATACGCAAGTTCGGAAAGCTTTTTATCAAGAATACCGAAGAATTAAAGAAAAAATTATCAAAGGCAGTTTAGGTTTCAACTTATCATTTCATTTAACAGCATTTTAACCCCTTTTCTCAATATTTTTTTTTTATATAAAACAACATAAAATTTTTAATAAGTCAGAAATTGTACGTCAAACATGGCAAATGAGGTGCGTTCTTACTGTAAATAGTTTTATAACCATTCAGATCTTGGTGCAATAGTGGTTGTACTCTTGTGCAAAAATTCAGGGATACGTTACTATATATTAAATTCAGTAATACGGAAATAATAGGACTCCATTTTGTTATCACCATGGCAACCTAGAATCATTACTTATCATGGGATAGCATTGAATTCATTACGTAGGATAGTATTTAATAGAATGAAGAAAACTTTTATTAATATCTTTTCAAGTTTTGATTCGATTTTCATTAAATTTGCAGTGACTCGACAAAAGTTGCAGCCAGGGTGCAAGCACCTTTTGTTGTAAAATACAGAGATTTTGTTTTACAGTGTATCTCTGTAATATTAATAAATAAATTATATTTCTCGTGTATCTATAAATAAATAATTTTTCTTTAGCATAAATTCATATTAAGTCACTTTTAATATCAATTATCCTCTTGAATAAAACGCTATGCGTTGCTGACGATTGGCTTTTTCGCTAATCGTTGCCACAGACTAATCTCGGAAAATGAAACATTTGAAGTTACTGAGAAAATTAATAGCTCGAAAAGTATTTGTCAGAAAATTGTTAGACAAACTGCGTCAGAAAGGTAAAAAATTGTATTTTTCTTCTTGATATAAGTTTCAAATCTAATGATTATGCCGTTTTTCAAATATTTAATTAAAAAAATTACCAAATTTCATAATGAAGTACTATGGCAAAACCTTCACGCGTAAAAAGCTAATGATAATGGCAATGTGTCCTGATGTCACAAATTATTGTAGCCTAATTATTCTGTTAAAATACAAAAGTGAATTATGATGTCACGAATGCATGATTTTTATTTAATTATCGACAGCTACTAGATGCGCCTTTTCTTTTTAGTGTGAATAATATTGGTTAATTCACGTATGACCTCATATTTAAAACGAATATCGGGTTAAAACATGGCGTTTACAAGAGAAAGTTATATCATGAAAGGCTTTTGATGAATTTACATTCTTTTTTCAATTTTTTTTTTTCAAGAATCAAGACTGTATTTATTTAGGCTTTGGAAACTTTTTTTTATTTATTTATTTAATGCTGGTATAAAAGCAAAATTTCTCAAGGCTTTCAATATATTAAAAAAGCGAGTATATTTGCGCGAGATTCACAGCCCGTACGGTGTTTAATTTTAAAATTGATTTTTGTAATCTAACATGTTTAAAACCCCGGGTAACTCCAGGTATTTCAGCTAGTATATTATATACTCGTACTTAGCGTTTTTAAATAATTTTAATTGTGTATTGTTAGTTAATAATTTTTCTGTGTTATGTATTATAATGAATATCGTAATGGCCGCTTTATAGCATTATTGAAAATCAATATTAAATTATTAACATAAGTTAGATAAATAAGCACATGAATATTTAATTCACAATACATTATTTTTACTAAATAGGTGCAAGTATATACAAGTATTAAAAACATTTGAAACCATCCAAGGTGTTAAAACATTGGTGTCAGAAGATGTTAAAATCCCTAGCGCTTTCAACTAAATATTAGTCGTCATCAGGGGAACTGCTGCAGCTTGAAAGACATATGGTGGTTAAATATCAGACGATGAAAAAAAAAATTAGGAGGGTGGGAAGGAAAAAAAATAGAGGGGCTGTTATTGAAACCGGAAGGGTTAACCAAATTCACCAGTTATCCCAAGCAAATTGAACCATATCCGTGGTATATTATAGGACAGGGCATCATTACAGGTACCCTTGCCCCTTGTTAAAATTTCCAGAGAATCTCTGGAAATTAAGTTTTATTTTATTAAGGTGAATATGTCGTTCCAACTTGAGATATAGAATTTCTATATCTATTTTATAAATTAGATAGTATATATTCCAGGGCTTAATTTACGTCGCACTTCTTTGCTTTTAGTTAATATTTAAACATTAGTCGGAATTCATCAGAGCTCATAAATACTGCTCTCCGGAGCCTAGCTGAACAGCTTTTCTGAAAAACCGAAGCCTGAATTACATTTTCCTTTCCCTCCACTTCCGATTCTTTGCGTTACTCCAACCTCTCCCTTACATATAGCTATGTGACGTAGCGTGCCGCACACGCAAGAGCATCTAGAGCTTGCAAGTGTAGACTTAATGGTTTTCTCTCTCAATGTTTTCTGATCGGCGATTAGGAATGCCAGAATTAAACCACAATCGCATCTGCCCTTTTTACCTATTCGTGGTATACCTAATGTTATGTCTACTCGCTGCTTTTTGTTTGTGTTTGTGAAATATTCTTATTAATGAATTTTTTAACTTGACATGATGCTTAATTTGCGCCGAGTTTCACAGTACTTCTTTATTTTTAGTGAAAATTGAAATATTAGTCAGAACCCACCGGAGCTTGTAAATACTACGTGCCAAAAAAGCGATGTTTGTTGTGTTTTGTTAGTACAAAGAAATCTTTGGCCAGTGGGATTTTCTGCAAATTTCCCAAACATTATTTTAATGTTTTTGTTCTGGTTATTTTTAGATTACATAAATGCATACAGATAAAGCTAGCTACTCGTATGTTACACATTTTATTTTGCTAAAGACGAAATTGCTTTAAATTTCGCAAATAATGTATGAAATATAAATATGATGGTCGAGGGGGGGGGGGGGGGTCACTACAATTTTATTCCTAATGTTACAGATCCCGTACTGTTTTTGTTATAAATTAATCCCTGACTTATTCAATATAAAAACATGGATAGAAATGTGCCGGAGCCAACCGGGACGATATTCCGGTTCGTAAACGTACGACATATATTGTTCCGGTTCGTGAAATTATGGTAAATAGAGTTCCGGTTCGTGAAAATTATTAAAACGTATTGTTACAGTTCCTGAAAAACCGTTTCGGTATTACCGTTCCGGTTCAGGTTCTTCCGAAAAAACGGATAGAACGTGCTGTGATGCACTTAGTATTGCTGTGATAAGCCACCACCCATATCCACGGCTATTAAGATATTTCCTACGCCAAGTGAATAACTCACGAGGCAGACGACTGTTCAATTTTAGGGACTAAATCTTATATTATAATGCAAGTAAAAATTGTGTGTGTGTGCGAGTGTATGTAAATTTTATTTTGAAAACGCCACTAACGATTTTGACTAAATTTTGTAATTTACCATTTTCGGGCACGAGAAGACCATTGGGCTAAGTCACATGTTCTAGAAAATTCGATTAGTGGGTCATTCTGTCTTATAATGAGTCTGGGTAATTTACTAAAAATACGGCTCAATCAATTTTGACTATATTTTGTATATGCAACCGTCTTCGCGCAGGAGAAGACTGTTGGGCTAGGCCACATGTTCGAGAAATTTCAATTAATGGGTCATTTTTGGGTCACTAAGCGTCAAGACAATTTTATCTTAAAAACGACTCTAACAATTTTGACTAAATTTTGTATTCTATCGTTTTGGGTTACATGAAGACCATTGGTTTAAGTCACATGTTAGAGAAAATTCGATTAGTGGGTCATTTTTGGGTCACTGTGGGTCAAGCTAATTTTATCAAGAAAACGGTTCGAACGATTTTGACTAAATTTTATATTCTATCGTTTTTAGACTCGAGAAGACGATTAGGCTAGATCGCATGTTCAATAAAATTCGATTAGTGGGTCATTTTGGGACATAATGGGTCAGGGTCAAGCTAATTGTATTTAAAAAACAGTTCAAACGATTTTGACAAAATTTTGTATTATACCGTTTTCGGGCACAAAAAGATCATTGGACTAAGTCACATGTTCGAGAAATTTCGATTAGTGGGTCATTTTTGGGTCACTACGGGTCAAGCTAATGTTATCTAGAAAACGGCTCTAACGATTTTGATTAAATTTTGTATTCTATTGTTTTCGGGCTCGAGAAGACCATTGAGTAGGTCGCATGTTCCAGAAAATTCGAATAGTTGGTTATTTTGGGTCACTATGTGCCCAGATCCAGCTAGTTATATCTAAAAACGGCTCAAACGATATTGACAAAATTTTGTATTCTACCGTTTTCGTCCTTAAGAAGATCACTGGGCTGGGTCGCATGTTCGAGAAAATTAGATTAGTAGGTCTTTTGGGGTCACTGCGGGTCAAGCTAATGTTATATATAAAACGGCTTAAACGATTTTGACTAAATTTTGTATCCTACCGTTTTTGATTATCACAAGTCCATTAAGTTAAGTCACATGTTCGAGCAAATTTAAATAGTGGGTCACTACGGGTCAGGTTCACGAAGCCGCGAAGTTGGCAATATTGGCAACATTTGTTCGAAAAATCGACTTTCAAGATTGCGAATGCCAAAATACATACTTGGCGTCAAATGATAGTGGATCAGAATTAGAATGTCGCCAAATTCTATATTTGGCGAAAAATATAGTCTTTCAGAATGTGAAAGATTTTTTTAGAAATTCTTAATAGGACTCAAGATACGTGGTTAAACCAATCAGAATAGATTTAGAAATGTAATTTGGATTGATGTTCTTTCGTTGTAAATGTGTAAGTAATATAAAATTTAGAAACACGTACGTACATGATAAAACACACACACACTACAATATATAATAAAACACACATAAATCACGCCTGCATTCAACTGTTAATGGTATATATAAATATTAAACAGACATTTATACAATAAATACAATAATCCCAACTGGAGTGAAAAATTAGCCAGAGCCAGGAATCGAACCCGGGACCACAGCATTCAAGGCTGTCGCTCTAACAACTGAGCTACTCCGGCCGATACTGCGGTCTGCAATTTTTCACTAATAAACCAAGTTCGGGAAGTCACCATCCATCTATACGACAGCCTTGGATGACCGGACAACGATGAATAGATTTTACTGTTATATCAATGTCATATATTGTAGATCGATGTAATAAGAAAGTTCATATTTTCTAATAACTTCGTTTATAAATTCTGGTGTCAGTCCATTATTTCATCAGTTTGGAAACAGAATTACTCCGCGCAGGAAAGGGTTAAAATAGAAGACAATTCCATTAAAAATGAAGTTCATTTTAAACGTTTATTAAATGAAACTGCATTTACCCTTATTCACATTGTCTTGGTGTACAATTTCATGTCTCCGTATTTACTGTTCTACATTATTAATTACAGTTTTGTTATAAAGTTTTGAAAATGATTGTTATTTTCAAAAATCACTCAAATTTATCACAAGTTAAATCAACTTTCATGCAACAGAATAATAGAGATAAAATTAGAATTCGCCAAATATGCATTGAAATTCTATATCTGTGAAAAGATTATCCTTTTCATTTCAGTTATTTAATATTGTTCAGTGCGTTTACTTCGGAGTTATGATAAAACAAGTGAAGTATAGAAAGATATTAAAGATTAATCCTACAGATATATTATAATAGAATGCATTCAATAGATGATGACAGACATTCGAATTGGACAGGAAATTACGACTAAACGTTATTGAAATTTCATGTCAATAGACAAATCCTGGTAAAAGAGGGATTGATTCTTACGAAACATGAAAATTGAATGTCTTTGCTTCATTGTTTTATGCATAAATATGTCTGCATGTGAAGAAACATAATAACAATGCAATATTACATTTATTGACAGAAAAAAAATAGACAAAATAGCATTAAAAATTTAATAAAAGTTATTTTTATGCGCGTTCGTAATTACATAAATACGTAGCCCTTATAGTCGTCGTGTGGTCCGATTGTCTGTCCGTCCGTCGGCCCGCATATAACAGCGCAAAAACTACCCAACGGAATGGTTTGAAATTTAATATATGCAATCGTTGCAGAATTCGGTCGAATCATTTCAAATTTTATGAAAATCGAATCAAAACTTAAAAAGATATTAATAAAAGTTTTCTGCATCCCATTAAATCCTATCATACGTCATTAATTCAATGGTGTCCCATGATAAGTAATGATTCTTGGTTACCATGGTGATGATGTCCTATTTAAGATGGAGTCCTAATATTTCCGTTTTACTGACTTCAATATATAGAATCGTAATAATTTTTTTATTCATGCATTTCTGCATAAGAATGCAAACTATTGCACCAAGATCTGAATATTTATAAAACTAATGAAAGAACAAACGCACCTCATTTGCCATGTTTCACGTACAATTTCCGACTTGTTTAGTCATTATAATTTACATTTTAAAACGGAAGACAATTCCATTAAAAATGAGGTTTATTTTAAACGTTTATTAAATGAAACTGCATTTGCCCTTGTTCACATTGCCTCAGTGTACAATTTCATGTCTCATTATTTACTGTTCTACATTATTAATTACAGTTTTGTTATAAAGTTTTGAAAATGATTGTTATTTTCAAAAATCACTCAAATTTATCGCAAGTTAAATCAACTTTCAAGCGCCAGAAAAATAGAGATAAAATTAGGATTCGTCAACAATGCATTGAAATTCTATATCTGTGAAAAGATTATCCTTTTCATTTCAGTTATTTAATATTGTTCAGTGCGTTTACTTCGGAGTTATTATAAAACAAGTATAGAAATATATTAAATATTAATCCTACAGATATATTATAATAGAATGCATTCAATAGATGATGACAGACATTCGAATGGGACAGGAAATTACAACTAAACATCATTGAAAATTCATCTCAATAGACAAATTCTGGCTAAACGATGATTGATTCTTACGAAACAGGAAAATTAAATATCTTTGCTTCATTGTTTTATGCATAAATATGTCCGCGTGTGATGAAACACAATAACAATGCAATATTACATTTATTGACAAAAAAAAATAGGCAAAATGGCATTGTAAATTTAATAAAAGTCATTTTCATGAAATGTCATAGGTCTTGTTTGATAGTAAATTTTCAAAATATATATTCTATTCATCTTCAAATATTAATTAAACGAAAAGAATTTCACTGGAATTCCCAAATAATAACGAACGTACTGTGTGCAAAATTATTTTTACAATTTTAAAGCAAATATATGCTTTTTAACTTTACATCATGCGACGACACCATATTGCATAGAGAGTAAAATGAGAGCAGGTATCCCTTTGTTCAATTCTATAGAACTTGCCTGCTGTCCCGGAGTCTTCGGTTCGATCTTTCCCGCCACTCACATCTGCTTGGAGTCCTTGAACAACAACAACAACAAAAAAATGAATAAATAAATAAATAATTTAAATTTAATTTGAAAAATCAAAAAACCCGACTGCGTAAAAAGCGAACTAATTAATTATTTCTCATCAATGTGAAACTATTTTTTATATTACCTTTTTTTTTTTTTTTTTTTTTTTTTTTTTTTTTACTTGTATTGATGAGTTTTAAGTCGTGTTTAATTGTTAATTCCTAACTATAAACACTGTTTTGATGAGGCCTATAGACGTCTATGAAGGTTAGAGTTGCAGTAGAGCTACAGATCCTAGCCACACAACTTCCAGGTTGTGTAATATTTAAACGGAGCTTCTGACTGTAAAATAGTCAATGAAACATCGTCTTCATTTTGAAAGACCTATCCAATGATATGCCACTCAATAGGGTGCGTAAAAAAAATGTTTGTCTCTACCACCATTCTGTATTTTACGGCCGCCATTTCGAATTTATAAAAACAAAACCTAGCATATAACCATCAGACGATTAAGACGAATCGATAGAGACCTCATTCATTAAAATCCATCCAGCCGTTGAGCTTTTTCGAGGGTATAAAGAAATTCACATACCCACATACGCGTGAAACACATAACCCTTCTTGGCAGTCGGGTAATAAGTAATAGAAAGAAAAGAAACGATCAGGCACCTTTACCAGCACCATTATCTCATCTCAGACCAACAGACAGTAGCATTGAAAAGAACACAACGCGCAAGGCCTGTAATAGTATTTGTGTAATAGTGTTCAGTGGGATGGTTCGTTTAAATGCAAAAAACTCCAACCATATTACAGGAACTATTTCTTTATTAAAAATCTTATAAAAGAAAGGTGGTTCAGGAGCCAAAATGGGAGAGAGAGACCCCACAATACATGGGACGCCGAGGCGCCTTTTCTTATTAGACAACTTTACATCTCGAGAGCTGAAACAGAGGAGAAGTTTTTTTGCACGAAATCAAGAAATCTTGGCGTGGCACAGCATCGCCAATTTACAACTTTTGGTGACCGCGCGAAAGTGTACAAAGGCTTTTGGCGATAAACATTACCGCAAAAATGTGGATTGCAAGTAAGCGCTTCTAAATAGGATGAGAAATGCGTCAGAAAAGCGAAACTTGTTTATACAACAGATCTTACAAAGAAGACCGCTGCCTGAGAAAAATTCTGGAAATCACAGGCATCTGGCTTTTAGCTCGACCTCAAAGCACGATAAATACATGCTTCCCATAAGATCTGTTCATCTTTACTTTTTACTGTTAATATATATATTCAAGGTTCACGTATTAGTAGCGATAAAAATTTCTTATCACTGCGGCGGGGGAAAAAAATCCAATGCAAGAAAATGAAATGAGACTAGCAGCTGTGCTATTTAATTCTCATTTATTTCATTTCACACGCTGCGGTAACGGGTAGTTACAGATTAAAATAAGAAAAGAAAAAAGGAAATGATTATTTGAGCGCTTTGAATTAAAGATAATTTTAGACAGATGAAAGAAATCACTTTAACAAACTCTGGATGGTTTTGAGAACTGAATTTAATCACATATTTCGTTATAGGAAAGAGGGGTGGGGAGGATAATATGATCTAAAAGTAAGAAAGTTATGTTTTAAATTAAATTTTGAATTAAAAAAAAAGGTATGGGACAGAAACGCTGTCACAAGGCCTGTTTTAGAAAGTGTGTTAAATGTTTTACTTTTTTGTGTTCTAAGATGTGTGTGTGATACTTGAATTGCCTTGTTAATTTGGAGACAAAGTGTTGCCTTTTATGCCTTCTAAGTGTTGCCTTCTACTTTCAATAGAAGAAAGTATTGTAATCGAATTTTTTTTCGACTTCCGGTTTTCAAGAGATTTACACATTTTAGGGGTCAAAGATTCCCCAAAACATGCTGATACAAAATGTTTGTCTGTCCGTGTGTTGCCGTTGTACCATCGAAAAGTGTATGAATTTATGCATAGAATTGAACCAAATTTTTTTGTACATTTTCAGCTGTGGCATGCAGGTCCTCCTTCGATTTAGATTCCACCGGAAGGGAGCGCTGTAGTAAGAGCTATTTTTGTGCCATTTATACTTTTTATACTTTTATATACTTTTTATATTTGTGCTATTTATGTACCATCGAAAAGTGTATTAAATTATGTATAGAATCGTACCGAACTTTGTGTGTTTGTTTTTGGCAGTGGCAAGCAGGTCCTCCCCGAATTTGAAAAAAATCTGCCTAATGGCGATTTTTGTGCCATTTTCTTTATTGCACCATCGAAAAGTGTATAAAGTTATGCATAGAATTAAACCAAATTTTTGTGTATGTTTTTTGGCTATGGCCGGCAGGTCCTCCTTGAATTTGCAAATATTCCGCCGAAAGGTGCGCTGTGATAGCGATTTTTATATAATTTTCTCGATTTTGTTGTAGTTCTATCGGTCTATCGGTGGTTTGTGCAGCGACGGGAACTCGCGTCCTGCTACACTGGACAAATAGCTCATGTATAACAGAATAACGAAAAAGTATTGATTTTAATAAATATCATAATCGAGATTAACTCGTTTTTACTCCGGTTAATTGACTGAAGCATAAAGTTAAGATGAAAATCAAAGTTGATATAGTGTTGAACTAATAATATTGAAGTATTACTATCTGTAACTACTTTTTAAAATATTAAAATGTATGAAATAGAAGAAAGTTTTGGGAGTGACACATCCAACTAGTTACCCGACTACCAAGTAGGGTTATGTGTTTCACGCGTATCTGGACATGTGGATTTCTTTATACCCTCGAAACATCCTAACGGCTGGATGGATTTTAATGAATGGGGTCTCTATCGATTCGTCTCAAGAGTCCGACAGTTATAGGCCAGATTTTGTTTTTATAAATTCAAAATGGCGGTCATAAAATACAAAATGGCTGTAGAGACGAAAAAAAAATTTACACACCCTATTGAGTGGCATATCATTGGATAGGTCTTTCAAAATGAAGACGATGTTTCATTGACTATTTTACAGTCGGAAGCTCCGTTTAAATATTACACAACCTGGAAGTTGTGTACACTGCAAATAGAGGCGTCTTAAATTCAGACACGTATGTGACTGAAAAAGTATTTCAGACACTTAAGTGTCTGAATATGAAATTTCAGACATCATAGATGTCTAAATTTAAGACACGTAAGTGTCTTACTGTGATCATGGTATGGATGAACTAAAAAAAGTGTCTTAAAAATGATAATACGTCTGAAATTAAGACATTTAGAAATCAGACACTTAAGTGTCTGAATGTAATACAATTGTATCATATATATGATGACTGTATATACAATTGTATTGCAATATAAAATGTCAGCAGAATTAGAAAACGTTTTCGAATGTTTGAAAGACGTTTAAAATTCCATGCATTAAATTTGGTATTACTTTATAAAACAAGCAACGTGATTAGACCATGGGGCGTTTGTCAAAATTGTAATACTAGTTCAATTACTAAGTTTTGAAACTAAGTTATTTTTAGTGCAAATAAAGTAATTAAAGAATTGCCTTTCACAAAATATAAAGTTCTCCAAATAATTGTATTAAAATAACGTACCAGCTAGCCACCACCCCCTTCCCCCGACACACACGCTCACCTAATGGCTTAGCGTAGGTTTTTGTGCACCAGAAGCAATTTAAAATACTGCGACCTTACCTTAGTGGCTATTATAATTTCATGCTATAATTTTTATGCAACAGTTGCTGGCCGCCTTAAGAGGCTACTTCAGTCAAATGAAAAGACGCATTCGCTAATGCTAATCCTATGGAAGAAATTTATAAAGCTACCTCGGTGGCATTTCAATATTTTTAAATGATTTCTTTTGCATTGAACAGTTGAGATCGATCTGTATGCAGGCTGTATTTTACTTTTTCGATTTTCATTGCAGATATTTTTTATGAGGATGCTTTTAGTTTCGAAACCGGTTCCAAAAATGAAAGTGTTCTTATAAGAAATACCTGTAAACAAAATCGAAAAAGTAAACAACGGCCTTTGTACAGATCGATCTCAACTGTTCAATGCAAAAGAAATCATTTAAAAATATTGAAATGCGACCGAGATATCTTTATAAATTTCTTCCATAGGATTAGCATTGGCGAATTTCGTTTGACTGAAGTAGCCTCTTAACTAGTTTCGATCGGGGTAATTCTCCTCTGCTTCCCATATGCTAAGCCAATGTCCCTTAATAAAAATCTTCTGCCATATTTACACATTACTGTTTTATAATTAGATAATAAAAAGTATGGTATAAAAAGTCGGTGTATTAAAATAATCCCTGGATTTACTAAATTTAATTTGTAATGTAGAAATTTATTACTAATCTCTCTATTCTAAAAAGAAGTAACTACCGCTGTCACCGCCGCCGTCGCCGCCGGTTTTGAATTTTTTGTGACCGGAGGTCTTTCTTCGTTAATATTAAAAAAACTGTTGCATACAAAAATATGAAAATCGGTAGTATTATAGAGAAATGTTTGATAAACACGCTGATGCAGACAGTTTTCAAATCGAAGAATTATTTTAAGAGATATTTAATGCCAAAGTTGGACAAGATCGTTCCATTAAAAAAGTTTTATAGGAGCAAAAACTGTACATAGGAATTTAATCATTTTTAGATAATTTTATGCGTCAGAATTTCCCAGTGTGCAGATTGCAGTTAGTTTTTTAATTTGAATAATTTTTCGAGGTTTTATTTCTATTTTAAATTCAAATTTTCAGCATTTCGAGAGATATTTTTTACAAATTTTAGAAAATTGTATTAATTTAAACTGTTGCCAACAGTATAAACAGCGCAAACCGTAATGATTGCTTCAAATTAAAAATTTATTTTACACGTGACTATTATAAACAAAAAATATAAAAAGCAGGAACTCATTGAAAATTACGTCATAAAAACTATAGTTACACGTGAATTTTAAATGAGAAAGAATATTGTAAAATAATAAATTCAGCAACATGCGTTAGAAGTCCTAAATAGGAGAATTCACGTCATATTACACTTATTACGTAAAATGAACAAAAAATAATATTGCAAAACAGTTTTAATTTAAAAATTGCGCGAGACATTTACTTGACATTTTAAGATTATCATAATATTTCATTTCTAACAAAAGTATTTTGACGTGAATATTAAAAAGAGAAAGAAAAGTTTGGTGAAAATTACGTCAGATTCAAATTATAATTCAATCTTCCGAAATCTTTTTAAAGGCGATCAAATTAGCGTGCTGTTAGAGTCTGCGGTGTCTGAACGGGGGTTGACGAGCGTAGCTCGTAGGGGGCAGAGCCCCCTAGTTTATTAAAATTTGATAAGTTATTTGAAAGTTTGACGACAAAATATTTATTTTATGCCTTTGTCTGAAAACGTCCTAACTGTAATAATTATATCTTATAATGGACAATTGTAACGCATTAAAAAATATACTAATGAAGAAAAAAAAACAATTTGTATTCGTTATTCCTACATTATTTCATTTCCCGATGATAAAAATCAACTGAAATTCATTCTGCAAATCAGGACCGAATTTGAGCAAAGCCGCCTCAAGACTACAAGCCAAACACAAGGTTTCGTGACGTCACGACGCGGGGCTTAGATCAGCCGTGGAGAGCACATGCGTTATTTAAAATATCAACTCTTTCCTCCATATTTCAACTTATTATCACAGCATATGGAAAAAAATAAAAACTTATAGTTTAAAGACGCTAATTAAGTGCTTTTTAATCAATTTCGATCACTCGAAACAATAATAGCGATAACACAAAAACAATATTTATGAAATAATATCACTGTGTCAATGAAAATGTGCATCAGAATTAAAGATACATTAAAGAAAATTCGTTCGTTAATGAAAAAAAAAAATCCCAAGTATTAAATTTATTTTAGTAGACAGTTTTTATTATTTATTCTACTTTGAAATTTAGAAACAATATCAATTATCTATTTGGTATATATTCAAAAACAAGACATTATACATTATTACATATATATATACATACATATATATATATATATATATATATATAAATTTGCAGTTTAAACACATAAATTGAATTATTTTGCTTTCAATTATTTCAAAATAAATAAATAACAATAAGTGTGCCAATCAAAACCCACATTTAAAAATTAAATTAAAGTGGAAGAAAAGTGAATGTTAAATGAAAACAAATTCAAGTTGTGTTCTATTTTTATTTTTAATTGGGCTTGAAATTATACAGTAAATATCCTATTAAATATTAAGTGATTTGAAACCTGCATATAATAAATAGTAAAATTAAAGTATACATGAAAATAAGTATTCTTATAAATAAATTTTCGTACTGTAAACTTTACTTATCAGAAATGGGTAATTTTCACATAAAATCCATTAAATTAAAAAACATAAAACTGTCATAATACTAAAACAACGCAAGTTCATGAAACAGAAAATTATTATTTAGTTTTGTATTAGTTTGATATATTATGCAAGGTACAAGCAATAGATTTTTTAAAAAATGTATTGACATATGAAGAGAAAAAAAAAGAAAGAAAAGACTTTCATCAATTGGAATTAAAATATTCCTAATTTATGTTCATTTTCCTCGAATGTTTAGGTAATAGCTGATATAAAAAAAAAAAAAAAAAAAAAAAAAAAACATCGAAAAACACAAAAACCTTCCACGAAAATATTTCATTTCCAAAATAATGTTGTGTGTGTTCTTAAATGTTTGGTCACATCTTTTAAGCTTAAAATAATCAATTTTTATGAGATGAAAAGTATTTCCTGACTAGATCTAAAAGTAAATTTATAATTATAGAATAATGATTTTATTTATTGTTATTTTTAATTAAACATTAAAATGTATATGAAAACACATAGGATTTTTGCGAAGAAGGTGTGTGTGTGTGGGGGGGGGGGGACTACTGTTTTGCATAAGGGTACTAACAACCCTTACTCTAGTCTTGTAAATAAATTGTTTACAGTTGTGGCAAAAATAGAGAGATTCAAAAACATTATCCCCATAGCTCTATTTACACAGTACATAAGCATTTATAATTTAACAAAAAATTATAAAAAGAATTTTTATTAAGATAGCAAACGTTTAAGATTAAAAAACAACAATAAATTGATACAGGTATATCGATCGGGGTTTGCTTTAAAAGAAGTAAACAAGATAAAAATGCTATGTATTCACAGCGACTTTTATGAAAATTTCTAGAATATTTAAATTTTTAAGTACGAGTATATATATATAAATACATAAATTTGTTGTCAAATTAAAGTCCAACTAATTCTGCATACAAAATAACCCGAGTTACTATTCACACGATAAGTGTCTTTTAATAAATGGGCGTTAATTAAAGGTCACTCTAATGAATTAGAGAAAACAGAACAAATTATAAAGAGAGGATGGTGTGACAAGATACAAATTAAATTATATATGTCTTGACACGATTTAGGGATGTTTGCCATTTTAAATTATTGCTCTATGTGGAAAGAAACAGAACTACAATAATATCGTTTCGTTTTGAGATACGGTATTATTGATAGAATCGTACTAGGATTTGCTAGTTAATTTATTTCAAAGAAATTAAAAATAAAAGATTTTGAACACAAGAAATAAAACTTGTGCTGATAGCATATAAATATAATTTGAAAATAAAACTTACCTTGGAAAAAATCTGTTATTAGGCTAAGTAAAACGCACGTGCACGTAAAATAGGAAGATACAAAATTGAAATGTTCGGGGCTGGCGCGTTGGCAGTTAGCCAGCCCCGGGCTGTGACGTCATATGTGGGGGGATGAAGGGCGTGTCTGGCTTGTAGTCTTGAGGCGGCTTTGGTTTGAGCTGCCAGTCTCTCAGCCAACGATTGCGTCATTAACGGAAAAATAACGGGCGCGGAAAAATATGCTGAAAGGGTACTTGTTTTGTGATGATGTGTGTAATGTAAGATTGTTGGCCCAGTAATATTGCATGTGACAGTGATTTTAAACGACGATTATTTTTGTGGTGAGCTCCTGATTTCTTTAGTTAAATGCAGTTTTCTTTAGTTGTGCAGTGCAAGACAGAAATATTATTACAATATTGAAACACCATGTATTTGGATGTACACTACGTATCACGTTCTTCTTACAGAAATGTCCGGTTACTTTTGACTGTGTGTTCAGAAATGCTAGCGCATTAAAAAAATATGTAGTATCACTATAGAAATATGCAGTGTCAGTAATATTTTTTAATGTGCATATAACTTTTTTTAAAATAGTGTTTTATCGCTACTTCGTGAAATAATTTATTTCATTTTTGTGAAAATGGATTACATTGGTAAAAGGTAAGAAAGAACCCTTTTGTACGATTATGTGAACTCTATTTCACGCAGAAATTTTATAGGAAAATAGTGACTTTGATTAGATAATTAAACATATAATGCTATTGATAATCTAAATTATTTTTATTTAATAATTTGCATATTTGGTTCTTTTTTACATCCAATAAAATTAGTTTTGTTTTAAAAGGCTTGTGTGTTCATTTGTGTGTTTTCAATAAATGCATATCATTTTCAAAATAATGAATTTGTTTAATACTTCTTTAAACCTCTATTTTATAAATAAATATTTTGTAGTCCAGAAGTAATTTTCCCTGCTTGTTATAAAAAAAAAAACAATGCATATATATATATATATATATTACCATTAATTAAACATAACCTGCCACCGTCAATTATTATGAATTAAAGCTGTAAGTATTAAAAAAAATATTATAAGAATTATTATGGAAGAAAAAAGAAAAAAGTGGACACCGACAAAAATTGAAAAGCTTATACATTGAATTACGTTATCGAGGGCACAGAATTCAATGATATAAGCAAAATGGTTGTTTTCTGTGGGAAAAATAAGCTAAAGCTAAAATTAATTTTCCCCTGTGCCCGAACAACCACTAAAATCAAGTGAATTGATTAAAAATGAAAGCAGAATACAAACAAATAATATGAAATGGAAGAATCAATAAAACGTATTTAAATATTTATAGGATATAAAATAGAAATAATAAACACCATACCGATTAATATTTCAGTATTTTACAAAAATCCATGTGCACATGTCTTCCAGTATATCAAAAAGATTAAGGTGAATAAAACAGTTAAGAAATCACAGTAAATGATACCAAAGGATGCAGTTAATACATTTTGAAAAAAAAATTTGAAATACCTTGTAAAACAAATTAAATCTAATATAAAATAAATAGATAATAATTACATTATTTAAAATGCACTATTAAATTAATAGATAACAGTTTAACAATATCGTCAAAATTTAGCTAAAAATACACCCTGGTGTATAAATTATAACTGAAATGGAGCTAGAAAAATTAAAAAATAGAGCAAACTGAAAGATACAATTTTAGTGCTGCCATCTATTAATAATTATATTAAACATCTATCGCAAGATAAAAATTTGCAAGCTTTTGAATGTAAATAACTGTTTAAACAGCAAAACCAAACAAATCCTTATACATAGAGAATTATAGAACAACCACTAAAATCAAGTGAATTGATTAAAAATGAAAGCAGAATAGAAACAAATAATATGAAATGGAAGAATCAATAAAACGTATTTAAATATTTATAGGATATAAAATAGAAATAATAAACACCATACCGATTAATATTTCAGTATTTTACAAAAATCCATGTGCACATGTCTTCCAGTATATCAAAAAGATTAAGGTGAATAAAACAGTTAAGAAATCACAGTAAATGATACCAAAGGATGCAGTTAATACATTTTGAAATAAAATTTGAAAGACCTTGTAAAACAAATTTAATCTAATATAAAATAAATAGATATTAATTACATTATTTAAAATGCACAATTAAATTAATAGATAACAGTTTAACAATATCGTCAAAATTTAGCTAAAAATACACCCTGGTGTATAAATTATAACTGAAATGGAGCTAGAAAAATTGAAAATTAAGGCAATCTGAAAGATACAATTTTAGTGCTGCCATCTATTAATAATTATATTAAACATCTATCGCAAGATAAAAATTTGCAAGCTTGTGAATGTAAATAACTGTTTAAACAGCAAAACCAAACAAATCCTTATATATAGAGAATTATAAACCTAATATAAATCACACAAAGTATTTAAAACTATTGTTAATAAAATTTAAAAGCATACAATATGTTCTATTAGCTAAATTATTTAAACTAAACTAAGAGTTCAAACAATGTTAGAACATTGATAATATATAGCATATATCTATATGCTATAAAACAAAATAAATTCAGTAATAATTAATATAAATAATTATTAAAAATTATCTAAAAATTATTTTTTAATGAATTATATATAAGATATTTATAAAATGAACAGGAAATAACAAACATGTGGAAGTATATAGAAGGTTAAATAATACTTAAAATCCCATTACTTAAAACGCAAAAATATAGAATGTGGATTATTTTCAGACATCCATAAAAATCCATAAAGTATGAATATGGGACATTCAAAAACATTAAACTAAGAGTGGCATACTATTAGTAATTAATATGATATTGTCCTTAGTAAATTAAAATTTAATAACAAATAATTGTAAATTAGATTAATGAATAATTAAGCTAATTATAATATTAATGAAAATCTCCAACTTACATATAAAATATCAAATCAACATCCACATAAAATACATAACAAAAAAATAGTAATAATACAAGAGCCCCGCTTTTTTTTTTTTTTTTTTTTTTTTTTTAATAAATAATAACCATTGCGTATTATCCAGACAACACCACCCTCCTCCGTACTCTAACATCTACCCACCCAACCATCCTATAATATTTTTTTATATTCTTTTACAATTTTTAATTTTTTATAGATATTTTTTTTTTTATTTTATAATTTTTTTGTAATTTTGTTTACGCATGTGTTAATTTGTGTTTATAGATCATGTAAGAAAAGTACTAATTGTATATTAATGAATATATGAATTTTTTTGGAAAACCATGATTTAATGCATCATAAATTAGTTTTTTAATATTATTGTTAATTAGAGGAGAAGAACATAAACATTTTATTCTATATAAATGATTAAGTATTATATTACGAAATACAGAATGATGTAGACAAGATTTAAAATTTGTAAATGTATTAACTGTGAATTTAAATTCTTTACGTTTGTCATACAAATCTGTGATTGTTTTATTGTCTTTTATTGTAATTTTAAGATCTAAGAAGTTAATTGTATTGTTAGATAAAAGGTTTTCCGTTAATTCCAAATTAGTGGGATAATCAACTGGAAATCGAGTAATTGCAGATTGCTCAGTTTCAATTAAAATGATGTCATCAATATAACGATATAAATGTAGATTATTATTGGTAAAATTGCGTTCATAATGAGATAAGTATAAGTCTGAGAGTAAACTGGAAGTACAACCGCCTTGTGGTATACCGACATGCTGTAAATATAAAGTATTATCTTGCAATATATAATTATTATAGATAATGAAGTTAGTTAAAGATTGAAAATATGCAATATCTATATAAGATGGTAATTCCAGTTTTTTATAATACTTTTTAAATAATGCATTTATAATTTTTATATATATATACGTATTAATGGTTGCTAAATAGCTTGATCAAATTGCAATTATCATTTAATCTATATAAACAAATGCCCATACATAAATAAAAAGAATCTAATTTCAAATGATATTTCATTATTAAGTTCTTTTTTTTCAATTTTCAATACTTTATATTATACTTAATTTTACATAATAATTTTCATTTTTTGTAACAATGACAAGAGAATCATTTCATTTCATTCTCTTATAGAGTATATTTTCGAAGTAAATGTTTCAATATTATCAAATTTAAACTTATATATGATGTATTCAAAGCTGTGCTAAAAAATTATTTAAAAAAATAAAGTTGAATAAAATCCTATTGAAAAATGTGCTGATATTTAATATTTTGGGAAGGCAATGATGTTTGAAAATATAAATATTCTTATAATTATGTTTGATCTGCACATATATTTTTATATTATCATCATTTTTTTTCTTTGCTTTCAATTTTCAGTACATTTTGTATTTATGATATAATTTTACATAATAATTTTCATTTTTTGCAACAATGACAAGAGTATATCATTTCATTTAATTCTCTTACAGAGTATATTTTCGAAGTAAAAGTTTCAATATTATCAAATTTAAACTTATATATGATTTATTCCAAGCTGTGCTAAAAAATTATTTTAAAAAATAAAGTTGAATAAAATCCTATTGAAAAATGTGCTGATATTTAATATTTTGGGAAGGTAATGATGTTTAAAAATATAAATATTCTTATAATTATGTTTGATCTGCACATATATTTTTATACTATCATCATTTTTTTTTCTTTCCTTTCAATTTTCAGTACATTTTGTATTTATGATATAATTTTACATATTAATTTTCATTTTTTGCAACAATGACAAGAGTATCATTTCATTTAATTCTCTTACAGTGTATATTTTCGAAGCAAATTTTTCAATATTATCAAATTTAAACTTATGTATGATAAATGTCGTGATTGCTTTATATAATGGATGTAGAACATAAAAAGAAATCGTGAAAGCACCAGAGTGAAGTTATTTGGAATATCTCAATATTTTATAAATATTTTTTAGTTTTTCCAATGGAAAATAAATCCTACCTATTTAGTATTCATTTTTTTAAATAATTCTACTGAAAGCTTGCTTAAAAGGTACAAAATCTGCTTTGATTTTCTGTGTTCCATCTCAACAACATATTTAATTTTCAAGCCGCAGAGTCATCTTGAAAATATACTTTAAACAAGGAATAGAAATCGTTGTAATTAATCCAAGCTATGCTAAAAAACATCGTAATTATTCCAAGCTGTGCTAAAAAATAATTTTTAAAAATCAAGTTGAGTAAAATCCTATTAAAAAAATGTGCTGATATTTAATACTTTGGTAAGGTAATGAGGTTTGAAAATATAAATATTCTTATAATTATGTTTGATCTGCACATATACTTTTATATTATCATCATTTGTTTTTTTTAATTTCTAGCGAAGTAAGTTATTTTTAACGTCATGTTAACAGAAAGAAAATGTTTTTGACTTCAATCTTAAGTCACTTTTTATGTATCTAATATGGGGAGAGGAAGAGAGACCCATAACAATAAAGAATGACTTTTACTTTATTTATTTTTTTTTTTTGTGAGGGGATGGGGGAGGATCGGATTTTTAGGATTATTTTGTTTTGTATTTGATAATGTAGCACCTCAACGCACGTTATGCTAGTTGCATTTAAATTTAGTATGTTTTTATGACCAAAAATAAATAAAGTAATAAATAAACTTGCATTGAGATGCTACAAGGTTAACCCTTAGTAACATCATGTTGCACATCTGCAACATACCCAAAAGTCAATGTTATTTACACAGTAAGGTTTAAAATACGATTTCATTTATTGTTCCTATTTCCCAATACAGCAGAATATAAATTAACCAGAGAATTTTAACAGACAGAGATAATGAGTTAATTTTTTATATCAAGTATTTTCTTTATCATTTGAGCAGTTTCACATATTACTAAAATTAACTTCGTAAATTTTGTCAAATTAAAAAAAAAAACTTAAGACTATCGAAAATAGATTTGTACAGTGATATTTACTATATTATTTATCGTTTAAAAAGTGTCAAATAGACATGCTGTCCATCCAGAATCCTATAACTACTGTTTGCCTCAGCCGCCGATATGCGGTTATCAAATGTTTCTGTATTTCTTGGTATGATAAATAGTATAATAATAAAAACGAAGAGACATAAAAAAAGTAAGAGTTTCTTCCTCAATCTTTTTTAATTTTTGGAATCTCATATACTTCCAATTTTGTGGAATCTAGCCTTAGATTTTATTTAACACAGATATGAAAATGCAAAAAAATGCTCAAATTAATTCACTGGAAATATCTAATTTAAATGGGAAGAAAATTGTTCGACGAAACAGGGATGGGTTTCATTCCGAAAGGGGTGAATCATTTTTTATAAATGGGAATAATTTGTTACCATAAAGCAGAGCTGGTTGTAGCGTGGACAAAGTGGGCTGTTTCTATGGGCCTTTAGCTTTACGGGCCCCAAAATTTGGTATTAAATTTCCATAAAGTTGATATTTTAAATTTGTTTTGACCTTATAGTTATTTTAATAAATATTTTGCACTTTTAGATCATTATTAGGTTAAAGAAAAGGATGTATTTGTCCAAATACGTATTTGATGACATCGAATAGGCTTAATTTTTTTTTTTTTTTTTTTTTTTTTGTAACAGTATATGAAGGCGGTGGGGGGGGGGGGGGAGAGAAAAAATACCAGGTCTCTGGCCTAGAATTCATTTGAAGTTGTCTTTAAAAGTAATTAACATTTTTGACGCTGTAGGGCATATATGATATCACATAAATATATATTTAGGTGAATATACTGATTGTAATCATCACAAGGTGAAAACATATTTAAAATATCAGCTTTATGAAAATTTCATACCCAATTTGGGGTGCCCTAGAATCAGGGGGCAGAGAAATATCCCAGTTTTCCCACGCTGCAATCAACTTTGCTTTATGGTAACAAATGATTCCCATTTGTAAAAAAAAATATTCAATGTGGTCAAACATGGCTGCGTATATGGCTTAGAAAAAAAAGTGGTCAAAGATGGCTTCATATTGGCGAAAAATAACGGGACAAAGATGGCCGTAATTAAGACATTTGAAATGTCTGAAATTCAGACGTAAGAAGTGTCTGAAAATTTTCAGACATTTTAAAACGTCTGAAAATCGAACACTCCTGTTTCAGACACTTAAGTGTCTGAAATTCAGACGCAAGAAGTGTCTGAAAATTTTCAGACATTTTAAAACGTCTGAAAATTGAACACTACGTTTCAGACACTTAAGTGTCTGAATTTCAGACATTTTAGTTTACAGTGTAGGTGGGATCTCAAGCTTTACTGCGACTCTAACCTTCATAGGCATCTATAGGCCTCATCAAATCAGTGTTTATTAGGAACCAACAATTAAACACAACTTAAAAGTCATCAATACAAGTAAATAAAAAAAATAGGTAAGTAATATAAAAAATAGTTTCACATTGATGAGGAATAATTAATTAGTTCGCTTTTTACGCAGTCGGGTTTTTTGATTTTTTAAATTTATTTTATAAATGTGTTTGGAAAGTAAAAAGTAAGCTGATTCCTCAATCTTTGGTCAAAATTTTACTCAATTACATTTCCAAAAACGCATTTGTTTAACAAAACACATGTGACCCTCTAATAAATGGAAACATTCAAAACAGATAAAGTACCTTTCAAAATGCACCTGTTCTTTCCTGTAACTAACTTACAAAACTTCTTTTAAGAGATTCTCAGGAAAATTCTTTCAGAATATATATATATCAAAGAACTTACTTGAAAAGTAAATCCAGATAAATACCATTTCACGCAAATACTCTATACGATAAGAGGCACTGTTTTAGCAAAAGTATAGTAAACAGAAATATGTCTTTTGAAAGAACATCAGAAAAGTTACTGAATAAGAAAAAAGAAGGCTAAATTGAAACTCTCGAATATATTTATACAGTTGTTACAACCATTTGCTTATAAACTCAGTCAGCTGTTGCCATTCCAAAGATCTTAAACGTGAGTGGAAAATAAAGAAGAGAAAGAATTGATTCTCATACGCGTGCTAGTAAGAATGAAAAAGTAATTTCATCTATAATATCAAGTGCGATGCACTTAAAAAATAATAATAATATTTTAGTAAAAAATTATTAAAACATATATTTTTTCGATTTTTTTTTTATTTCCTTGATTGCAAATGTATTCAAAATGAATATTATTATTTTTTTTTATAAAATATTCATTAACAATTAATATATTAGAACGCTGCAGCTAATTATGTAATTTGTGGCAGACTAACTATTACTTTCGTTATTTGAAAGAGCATTGTAATGTCATCCAAACATAATACGACATTCCAATTACGGAAGATTTTTCAATTTAAATGAATATTTATTAAGTTTAGCTCAAACGTAATTATGAATGAATTTTTATTTGGTAGATTCATTTTTAACAGCGAACTTTCTTAAAAACATACTGTCCCTGTATTGTATGTTATGTTTGTATTTTGTATCTAATGTAAGATGTATGTAATATATGTGTTGTATATATTGTAAAATGTATTTATGTTATATTTTTTTTATATATTTAATATATTTAATTAAGGCAGTGAGCATAAATATAAAGCTAATGTATTAATATAATATAGATATTAATTAATTTTAGAGCGGTCTCTTAAATGCGTAGATAAAATATGTTGATAAAACTGTTTTTTTTCTTTTGTGTGTGTTTTATTTATCCATATCAGGTCAATTCCATCGTAACTGATGTAACACTTGATCATCGAAATTTGTTTTCAAAACTGTGTAGAAAATTTACTAATAAAGCTAGAACAAATTTTTACAATTTAAAATATTTCTTACTAAGAAAATAGCCAAATACCAGCAGATTATTTCAATCTCCTTTTTAGTCCCAAAAACTGCAATTAAAAATTATGTAACTGGCGTAACATAAAAAAGACAAACAATTTTTCTGCCTTCATGGAAGTGTAAAAATTATCAAAACTATCCCGTTGAAAAAAAAAAATATTTAATGTTCTCAACAACACTAAGTAATGACAAATTATAACAGTAACTTGTTTAATTAATTTATGAACAATAAAAAAGAAAAAAATGGCCTTTACACATGTAACTGACGTAACTTCTATTGCGTAACTGACGTAACGTTATGACTTTACAAAGACAATAATGGTACTTAAATTAGTTTGTAAACAGTAATTTACAATGCCTTTTTATTAGGATTTTTTATAGAACATAAAAATATCAAGCTTTCCAATCATGCCTTAAAATTTAACATATTATAAATTTCATCCCCCCCCCCCTTCCAAAAAAAAAGACAATTTTTTGTGGAATTTGCCATCATTGCTTTTATTATCTCATTGTTATTATCAAGATGTATGCATCAAATTTTTAACCGAATTTCTCCCTCTTTGGTTTGATAGATAAAGTTCATTGCAACGTATAAATTTAACCATAGCAAAAATTTGCACCTTTTATAAGTAATACAAAAGCGTCAAAAAGGCAGTAAAAAAAAAACATGCTTTTTTACGAGAAAAATATGCTTTTTTTTTTTTTTTTTTTCAAATGCTATGATTTTAACAGCTAAATAATGAATTTAAGTAACGAAAAAAACAGAAAATCCGTTAAAGAAAACAGATTTTTTCTATAAAATCTATGTTTTTTACTGATATTGAAGCTAATAGTTCTTCAATTATATATTTATCTGTAATACTGTAATATTTATACATTTTATTTATTTTGTTTTGTTTTTTACGAAAAAAATATGCTTTTCTTTTTTACAAATGTTATAATTTTAACAGCTAAATAATGAATTTAAGTAAAGAAAAAAAACAGAAAATCCGTTAAAGAAAACAGATTTTTTTTCTGTAAAATCTATGTTTTTTACTCGTATCGAAGCTAATAGTTCTTCAATTATATATTTATCTGTAATATTTATATATTTTATTTATTTTGTTTTGTTTTTTACGAGAAAAATATGCTTTTCTGTTTTACAAATGTTACGATTTCAACAGCTAAATAAGGAATTTAAGTAATGAAAAAAAACAAGAGAAAATCCGTTAAAGAAAACAGATTTTTTTTTCTGTAAAATCTATGTTTTTTTACTGGTATCGAAACTAATAGTTCTTCAATTATATATTTATCTGTAATATTTATGTATTTTATTTATTTTGTTTTGTTTTTTACGAGAAAAATGTGCTTTTCTGTTTTACAAATGTTATGATTTCAACGGCTAAATAAGAAATTTAAGTAATGGAAAAAAAAAAAACAGAAAATCCGTTACAGAAAACAGATTTTTTTTTTTTTTTTTTGTGAAATCTGTTTTTTACTGGTATCAAAGCTAATAGTTCTTCAATTATATATTTATGTGTAATATTTATATATTTTATTTATTTTTATATGAAATATATCAATTGTATAGTCAATTATATACTATAAGAAAGTTTTGAAATTTATTAAAAATAGAATTTCCGTGTTAGCCGCAAGCCAGGTGTTAAAAGCCAAAGAAATACCGAAAGATTTCACTAATTAGAGCAACCGTTTTTATTCTGATTATTTCAGTATTTGTTTGATTATGTACTGTTACATTTTTATTTTTTGTTATTTATTTATATTTAAGATTTTTTTTTTAGTTTTAATTCCATTATGAAATATTAACCTGAAACAAACACTGAACTATTTATATTGTTTTAACTAAAAACGGGTTAATCTTCCGTAATACAGGTGCTCGCGACGAAGATTCAGTTTTATAAAAGCCTTGCTTGAAAGTTATTTTAAAAACTTTTCTGAAAATTATAATTTTAAATCAATAAATTAAGATAACGCTTTTAAACAAATTGCATTTTAAAATACATTCTCTTTTCGGCAGTGTAAAAATTGAAATTGTGCAATGTTTAGAAGTGAAACAAATTTTAAAAAAAGGAAACCGTTCAAAACTCAGCAGGGCCACCTAGTGGACGATATACACTCAAAGCTAATCAGCACCATTTCATCTCAAGGTCTAAAAAATATAAAGTTTTATGAAATTCCGTACATTAATTCTTGAAATAGAGCGGTCAAAATCAGATAGCTATTTCCCTTAAAATAGTCAAATTGTGTTGAGGATATCACAAAATGCGTAAAACCATGAAAAAACAGACTGTGAAAATTTTGCAGATATCAATATTTTCTTGTTAAAAACGGTGTCTACAAATTGGTTGGGCAATTTCGTAATTTAAGAACTTCCGAAATATTAAAGGAGATTGACTAGTTGAAAGTCAGACTAGTAGTAATATTGCCGAAGTTTTTTCATAGATGGCGTTAGGTGTCATAATTGACGCTATCGCTTAGCGAGTGGAGGGATTTAGCGATTCAGGGGCAGGAGCCACCACGATTACAAGATATTTCACCTCTTGATTTCGGTGTATCGGGTTTTGTAAAGGATCAAGTGTACAAGCCGTCACTTCCTGCATCCATTCCTGAACTAAAATCAAGAATCTGCACTGTAATTAATATGATAGACGGAAACATGCTGACAAATCTGTGGCAAGAAATGATTTACCGATGGAACATTTACCAGAGTCACAAAAGGAAGTTACATCGAGCATTTGTGATAATGGTAAACTTGAACTATTTTTCTATCTTACAACAATATACAGGCATCCCTCGACTTGAGTAACACTCCACTTACTCAAAATTTGGAGTAACGTAAGAAATTTCCAAAATTACATTTATGAACATACTAGCGTGTTTGATACGCATTTGCATAGTCTTGATAATTGTTTTATAAATAAAATATGCAGATAAAAACCACAATAATAATACAGTTTTATATATTAGATATAGTTATATATTTACTGGGATATACAATCAAATCTTTAACAAAACATACACAAATCTGATTAAAATGAGCCAAAAAAACCTCTGTTTAATCGTTACAATTTTGTTAGCTAAATTCAAACCATAACGAAACCTAATTTTAAAGTTTTGGTGAAGAGGAACGGGTGTATTTTTTCTTCTAGCTTCAGAGCTGTTCGTTTGATGTAGATTCAAAATTGATATAAATTAATTCATCAATGTTTTAAATTTATAAATCCCATATTACACAAGATACTTTTTACTGGAAAAGTGTTCTTTCAATTTCTTTTTATATTTTTTCATACTTTTATAGTTTATATCCAAGTAAATACTGTTGCAAGTTACTTTATTTATAAAATAATAATGTGTAAAACAATTTATATAATATATATATATAATAAATATTGCAGTTTCTAACGAAATTTTATCTGAGTAATTTACAAATTCGACTTACGTAAAGTTCGACTTACGCAAAAGTTTACGGAACGCATTACTTACGTAAGTCGGGGGATGCCTGTACTTTATTTTTTTTTTCTTGTCAATTCCATTCAATAAATCTTTTTTTTTTTTTTTTTTTTGGCGAATTTGTAGACCCTGTATATACAGAAAAAAAACTTTTAAAAATAAAGCTAAAGATAAAAATTCTTCTTTTATATTTTTCATGCTAATAAATTGTTTCTGTATAAAACCTAGGAGTGGTTAAGGACTTATATTTCTCAGTGATTTGAATATAATTTATCGTAGAGTAAACAACTGAATTTACATTACGAAAAATATCGACAAACACCAGCATGGCTACAAGAAATAAAATAAATATCTTGTGTATATATAGTTGTTGTCTATAAGAAATTTATCGTTATCTTGCGAGATTTTTGAAAAGTAATTTTTCAGTTAACTGAATCGCATAAAATGAGTGAGTCAATATTTTGAAGATTGGGAGAAAAACTCTTAAACTTATAGAATAATAACTTATAGATCCTCCATACAATTTTCTCCTCGAAACATTTCAGAGAAAAAATTTCACGCATGTTCCCTTGACACTCTTGGCGAAATTAACTTTTCTCAAAGATCATCTTTCGGCAGATACTAGTTTCGGAAACTCATTAGCAAATTTCAGATTTTATTCATTTTTAACCGTCGCTTCAATTAAGAATTTTGATTGCAATTAAGTGATAGAGACTTTATGTGTTTGTTCAAATATTTCATTCTGCGCTTTAAAGTGTGAATAGTTTTTATAAACGTCGTATTCTGGGGCTCTCAAATTATCGTGATTCCGAGCAGATCTTAAGGGGTCTCAGGACTTTTTTAGCATCAAAATTTTTGAATTTTTTATCTTTTTTTTAAAGTTAAACTTTTATTTTTTTCTAAACATTTTTCTATAATTATTTTCTTAAAATTCCCATAAGGACAGAAGTTATGGCTTTTAGAATTATACCCATTCAGTAGCTGAAGCGGCGTTTCCGAAACGTTGAAATTATTTTTCTCAAAATGACGTTTTCAAGCATAACGCACAGGATATCTCAAAAACTTCTCAACAATTTTTCATGAATTTTTCAAAATGTATGTTTTATGTTAGCCTGTATAATCTGAACCTAAAATTTCCTTTTTATTGTTTAAAAAATATTTTAAAAGGTGATTATACTGTTGAAATTTGATAAATTTTATATTTGCAGTATTCTACCTACAGTATTAAAAATATAAAAATGCTTTAAATACCAGTCTATTTAGGTTCAGGGTAATTAGTGCAATCTGAAGTATACTTAGGCACCAAAATTTTCCTTCTAGTTCCAAAATTTATTTTGCAATCCTTGCTCGCAAGCTATCATGCCAATTTTCTGCTCGACAAATGTATGACAGTTTGAAGTCCCCTATCAATATTAATTCTGCATCTTTTAATTTTTGAAATATATGCAAAGGAAACATATTTCTACTTTTTGGTCCCTCTAAAAATTGTGTTTTAAAATCATGCGCATTTTAAGACATTAAATATCTAAAACGGCCTTTTAAATGTTATACATGAAAGAATTTCACTTTATAATTTTTTAAATATTTATTTAGGCTCCCAGAATTAAAACTCTAAATATTTTGTGTATATAGAAGTTGCTTATAACGAATATCTCGTTATCTTACGTGATGTTTGAGAAGTAATGATTCAGTTAATTGAATTGAGTGAGCTAATATGCTGAAGACCATTCGGAGGAAAAACCCTTAAACTTATAGATTGGAATTTATCTGTTTTATCATGAAAAGAAAATACTTCACCTCTTTTCTTCAATCATGCATCTAATTATCCCCTCGAAACATTTCACAGACAAAATTTCACGCATGTTCCCTTGACACTCTTGACGAAATTACTTTTCTCAAAGATAATTTTTCTTTAGATACTAATTTCAAAACTCATTAACAAATTTGAGATTTCATTCATTTTTAACAGTCGCTTCAATTAAGAATTTTGCTTGCAATTAAGTAAGAGAGACTTTATGTGCTTGTTCCGATATTTCATCCTAAGCTTAAAAATATGAATAGAATAGCCTTTAGAAACGTCGTATTCAGGGGCTCTCAAATTGTTAGAATTCCGGTAAGATCTTAAGGGGTCTCAGAACTTTTGGAGCTTTTAAAAAAAAAATTAAAAAAAAAATTGTATTATTTTCAGTGTTCCGTACTCAAAAAGTAAAAACGAAACCATTATAAGATCACTCCTGTGTCTGTCTGTCTGTCAAAGCCATTTTACTCCTAAACTGTGGAACGTGGAAAGTTGAAATTGGAGAAGTAATAAATTCTATTGACCCACATATTTACAGATTATTAAACATTTACAAACATTTTTAGGAAAAATGTATAGAATCTAATTACGTTACTTGTAAAAAAATTCTTTTCTTTGTATACCGTGTAGGGTATTGTGTGAAAGCTTCTGTTACGCTGAACTCAAAAATGCATTTCTTTTAATTTTAGGTATCATATTTTTAGAGATATTGTCGAAAAAGTAGTGAAAAAATATGTCCCCCCTCCCCATCTATTTCTGAATCTACTGAAACTAAAATTATGAAAAAAATAGAGGTAGTAGACGTCAATGTAAGCCTTGCAGGAAAATTATAGCGATTACCCTAGGTCGCATAGTTTTTGAGATAAACGCATTTTTCCGTTACACACAAATTTCGATTTGCGAGCATTCAGCAAACGTGTTGATGATCGCAGCAAGTACCTATCGTACCACAAGTATAAAAGCATAGTTGATAATTATTTTCGAAAAAAATCGTCGGTAATTAGCCGAGAACTTGACCCTTAAAGACACGGGCGGTTTGGACATGCACAATGACAGAGGCTACGTACTCTATGTACCATCGGCTTTTAAAGCCTAGATAACAACTTTTCATGATATATTTGTGTAATGCAATGTCTTGTAGCAGTATAAAAGCAATAAACGTCGAATTGTTAAAAACAGACTAATTTAATCAGAATAAATCACATAAACACTATGGGATTCGCAAATACTTTGCATTGAATAGATCCCTCAATACGCCTACCGTGTCTTTATAGTTAATTAAAAACCTATCTGGAAACACTCGGCATAGATCAATTCGGCGTTGCTTTTTGCGACCTCCTTTCGAAGCGCGTTTAGCAAAATACCAAGCTTAAACTTTCAACAAGGATTTTGTTTTAGCTACACTATAAAAAGAAAAGATTATTACGACGCTGAATATAGTTTTATAAAATGCGAAATTAAGTTTAAATATGCATTTCTTTTATTGTCAAGGCCGAATTAAGTTCGTCATAAACAGATCAGGATAAGATTTAAATAAGAATTATACAGAATAACAATATTTGTTATTATTTAGGCTTCATATCTCTTTGAACTTTTACGGTATACGAATTCATACTTTTCTAGTACATATACAGCTATACCAAACCCTACGTTGTATAATTTTTTACAATGTCTTATTTTTCTTTTAGTAACGATTTTTTTATTAATGCACTTAATAATTCATATATCTATAGTACGGAACCCTCTGAGAGGGAGTAATACTCGCACTTGACAGTTTTTCTTAAGTTAAACTTTCCTATATTTTCTGAACATCTTGATATAATTATTTCCTGAAAAATCCCATTAGAACAGAAGTTGTAGCTTTTAGAATTATACATTCTCAACAGCTGAAGCGGCGTTTCTGAAACATTTAAGTCATTTTTCTCAAAAGGATAAGATCTTAGGGGTCTCAGGACTTTTCAAGCTTGAAATTTTTTGAAATTTGTATTATTTTTTATGTTAAACTTTCCTATCTTTTCTGAACATTTCCTGAAAATTCCCATTAGAACAGAAGTTGTGGCTTTTAGAATTATACATTCTCAACAGCTGAAGCGACGCTTCCGAAACATAAGTCGTTTTTCTCAAAACGATCTTATTCGAGAATAATACGCAGGATATCTCAAAAATTTCTCAATATTTTTTCATGAAATTTTCAAAATGTATGTTTTACGTTAGTCTGTATAAATTTAACCTAAAATTGTCTTTTTATTGTTAAATAATATTTTTTTAGGCGATTATATTGCTGAAATTTTCAAAAACTTGTATTAGCTAAATACAACTTTGTATTATAAATATAAAAATGCTCTAAATACAAATTTATTTAGGTTCAGAGTAATTAGTACAATCTGAAGTATAATTGGACACCAAAATATTCATTCCAGTTGCAAAATGTATTTTGTAATCCTGCGCGTAAGCTGTCATGCCAATTTTCTGCTCGAAAAATCTCCGACAGTTTGGAGCCCCCTATAAATATTAATTCAGCATCTGAAACTCGGCATTCAGCATTCAAAAACTTGTATTAGCTAAATACAACTTTGTATTATAAATATAAAAATGCTCTAAATACAAATTTATTTAGGTTCAGAGTAATTAGTACAATCTGAAGTATAATTGGACACCAAAATATTCATTCCAGTTGCAAAATGTATTTTGTAATCCTGCGCGTAAGCTGTCATGCCAATTTTCTGCTCGAAAAATCTCCGACAGTTTGGAGCCCCCTATAAATATTAATTCAGCATCTGAAACTCGGCATTCAGCATTCAAAAACTTGTATTAGCTAAATACAACTTTGTATTATAAATATAAAAATGCTCTAAATACAAATTTATTTAGGTTCAGAGTAATTAGTACAATCTGAAGTATAATTGGACACCAAAATATTCATTCCAGTTGCAAAATGTATTTTGTAATCCTGCGCGTAAGCTGTCATGCCAATATTCTGCTCGAAAAATATATGACAGTTTGAAGCCCCCTATAAATATTAATTCAGCATCTGAAACTCAGCATTCAGCATTCAAAAACTTGTATTAGCTAAATACAACTTTGCATTATAAATATGAAAATACTCTAAATACAAATTTACTTAGGTTAAGAGTAATTAGTACAATATGAAGTATAATTGGGCACCAAAATATTCATTCCACTTGCAAAATGTATTTTGTAATCCTGCGCGTAAGCTGTCATGCCAATTTTCTGCTCGGAAAATCTCTGACAGTTTGAAGCCCCCTATAAATATTAATTCAGCATCTGAAACTCAGCATTCAGCTTTCAAAAAGTTGTATTAGCTAAATACAACTTTGTATTATAAATATAAAAATGCTCTAAATACAAATTTACTTAGGTTCAGAGTAATTAGTACAATCTGAAGTATAATTGGGCACCAAAATATTAATTCCAGTTGCAAAATGTATTTTGTAATCCTGCGCGTAAGCTGTCATGCCAATTTTCTGCTCAAAAAATCTCTGACAGTTTGAAGCCCCCTATAAATATTAATTCAGCATCTGAAACTCAGCATTCAGCATTCAAAAACTTGTATTAGCTAAATACAACTTTGTATTATAAATATAAAAATGCTCTAAATACAAATTTACTTAGGTTCAGAGTAATTAGTACAATATGAAGTATAATTGGGCACCAAAATATTCATTCCAGTTTCAAAATGTATTTTGTAATCCTGCGCGTAATCTGTCATGCCAATTTCCTGCTCGAAAAATCTCTGACAGTTTGAACCCCCTTTAAATATTAATTCAGCATCTGAAACTCAGCATTCAGCATTCAAAAACTTGTATTAGCTAAATACAACTTTGTATTATAAATATAAAAATGCTCTAAATACAAATTTACTTAGGTTCAGAGTAATTAGTACAATCTGAAGTATAATTGGGCACCAAAATATTCATTCCAGTTGCAAAATGTATTTTGTAATCCTGCGCGTAAGCTGTCATGCCAATTTTCTGCTCAAAAAATCTCCGACAGTTTGGAGCCCCCTATAAATATTAATTCAGCATCTGAAACTCGGCATTCAGCATTTAAAAACTTGTATTAGCTAAATACAACTTTGTATTATAAATATAAAAATGCTCTAAATACAAATTTACTTAGGTTCAGAGTAATTAGTACAATCTGAAGTATAATTGTGCACCAAAATATTAATTCCAGTTGCAAAATGTATTTTGTAATCCTGCGCGTAAGCTGTCATGCCAATTTTCTGCTCAAAAAATCTCTGACAGTCTGAAGCCCCCTTTAAATATTAATTCAGCATCTGAAACTCAGCATTCAGCATTCAAAAACTTGTATTAGCTAAATACAACTTTGTATTATACATATAAAAATGCTCTAAATACAAATTTACTTAGGTTCAGAGTAATTAGTACAATCTGAAGTATAATTGAGCACCAAAATATTCATTCCAGTTGCAAAATGTATTTTGTAATTTTGCGCGTAAGCTGTCATGCCAATTTTCTGCTCGAAAAATCTCTGACAGTTTGAAGACCCCTACAAATATTAATTCAGCATCTGAAACTCAGCATTCAGCATTCAAAAACTTGTATTAGCTAAATACAACTTTGTGTTTTAAATATAATAAACGGTCAAGTGCGAGTATTACTCGCGCACAGAGGGTTCCGTACAATATATATATGAATTAGATATTGCATTATTAAAAAAAACCGTTGCTAAAAGAATACCAACACTTTGTAAAAAATTATGCAAAGTAGGGTTGGGTATAACAGTATATACTAGAAAAATGTAAATGGATATACCATGAAAGTTCAAAGATGTATGGAACCTAAAAAATTTCAAATACAACTAATCTGTATCTCATTTTTACTTTCTTCTATCTTTACAAGAAGAAAGTATTGGATTCGTGAAAATTTTCGAATACCGGTTTTCTACGAATGTATACTTTTTAGGGTATAGAAGTATTGAAAAACATGTTTTTACAAAATGCCTGTCTGTGAGTCTGTCTATCTGCGTGTGACGCAAATATTGTGGGCGTTCTGTCTTAAGAACTATTGAACGGAATTTAATAAAACTTTAGATTGATTTAGTCCGTGATATAAATTGGTGCTGATTACTTTTTTGTATAAATCGCCCAACAGGTAGCGCTACTATGCTGCAATTTTCCCGATTTCCGCAATAGCTGTATCTCAAGAACTAATGCATGAATTTTCATCAAACTTTATATTCAGTTAGTCCCTGATATGAACTGATCCTGATAAGTTTTTGGTGTAAATTGCCCAAGAGGTTCCACTGTAACTCAGAACTTTTCACGATTTCCGTAATAGCTCTATCTCAAAAACTAATGCACGAATTTTCACCAAACTTCAAATTCAATTAGAAGTTCACGAAAGTTGTCCCTGATTAGATTTTGGTATAAATTGCCTAACCGGTGGCGCTACTGTGCTGCATTTATCAGGAAGTATTGACATGTATGAGATAGAAGAAAGTTTTGGGATTGACACATCCGACTAGTTTAGTATTATTTTAATCTTTTTATAATGAACTTAATTCGGTACTGACAATAAAAGAAATGCATATTTAAACTTCATTTGTCCTTTCATAAAACTTAATTCATCATAGTAATAACCTTTCTTTCTAAAGTGCAGCTAAAACAAAACATTCGTTCAAAGTTCCCATTTGGCATTGTGCTAAGCGCGCTTCGAAAGGAGGTCACACGCCGCCTTGGTCCTTGCCGCGTTTCCCAAATAGCTTTTTAATTAACTTTTAAAGCCACTCGAAGCGTATTGAAAGAGCCATTCAATGCAAAATGTCGTGAATCCCATAGTAGCCCAGTAAATTTAGGGTTTGATAGCTAAGTAATTCATAATGAGCTGAAAAATTCAGAATTAGCTCATTATGACAAGTAAAAAAACCCCTTAAAAGTCTCAGAAGTTCTCATGTGTGCATCTATCCAAAATGGCCGATCAAAAATGGCCGCTAAGACCTTTTTGCATCGTCCAATGTTTTTTTTTTTCCATTTCTAAGTCATATATCAATATTTTTTTACTTCTGAAAAATTCTGTGACCTCTACTTACATCCTGTTATAATGTATGCATCGGGCCTGACTAAAGCAGGGGCACACGGGGCATGTGCCTTGAACCCCAGTGCCAGAAAAGGCCTCAAAAATTAAAAAAAAAACCAATAAAATTGCTAAAAAAATTAAATAAAACCTCTCTGTTGAGGTTTTTTAATGGTCTTGTAAAAGAACCTTAAGGTGTAGGGGTCCCGCAAAGAGATGCCTGCCCAGGCCTCAGTCGATTAGTCGAGCCATGTACCTAGTTCTTATCAAAATAAAAGCTAGAACGAGTTGTACATTCATTTATTTGTCGTCAAATTAATAGAATAAAATCGCCCTTAGCCTGTTTTGCCTCGTACTTAAGAAACTATTGACAAGTCATCTGTATATTTGTAATCCTATTTCTGATGATTCTTTTTGAAATTTTGTTTTAAAAAATGACAGATATTCCATTTTTCTATATAGAAATGTTTGTCAGAGGACTGTGATGAAAAAAAAAGAAAGTTAGAACAAGTTTAAATTATTTATTACAAGGCACAAAATTTTAAATCCAAAGTAAAAGTACAATAAAACATTATAGTAATGCTTGTAATAAATAAGCTAATAATCTTGTGGTAAATAAACTTAAAAGAAATTACCCGAATGCCACTCATTCAACGTCGTAACCGTTATCGTCGTCTTCAAATCCATTAATAGGACGAACTGAATTTGTGCATGTTTCTCCTACGCAAGAGGTACAAAACCTAGAACAATACAGCTGCCTTCTTGCACTGACATCTTTCATCACAGTCCCTTGCAGCAGTTATTTTGCAATCACAAGAGATAAGCTGCAGAAGATCTTCGGAAGTGTTGAAGGTAATGGGTTTAATCTGCCTTCTTTCATGAACCATACCCATTCTGTAGGATCTAGGTTGTTTCCCAGCCACTGTTGGACTTGAAGATAAACCCGAAGTGCTGCGAAGTAACTGCGAAGTTGCTGCAATTGTTGGTGGAAGAACGGCCAGGTTAAATTTTGATGAGAGATTTTTGGTTACTTCTTTATTGTAACAGATATATCGCAGCTCATCTAGGGAGTCAACTTTCTCTCCCCCAAAAAGGTTTTTCATGAATATCTCCCCAATTTCAATTACCTTTTGGGGTTTAAGTTGAGGACTGTTGAATAAAGAAGTCAAAGAAAGCAGCTCATGGTTTTTCTTTATCAGTTTAAAAGCTAAGGATTTTCCCTTCCTAAAAATTGCTGATGTGGTATCACATCCAGTTGCTGCATGTAGGAAGAGAATGGAATCCTCCATTGGGACAAGTGATTTTTGAATTTTAAATATGTTATAGCATTTTTGTTCGCAAGGTCGTAGAAAGAAGAGTTGTTTTCCTGGGTTACCTCGTGCGATGAGAATGGTCAGCAAATCTGTGTCAGTACCAACTACTGTGACTAATCTAGAATTGGTCTTACTTGAATTAATTGCTGTTGTACAGATTAGTGAATCAGCATCATCATCAGCCTGTAGGGCAGTTATTCTTTCGGCCTGGAAGTAGCCCATGACCATTCGAATAAGCCTAGCTTTGTTCTCGGAGTTCCGTAAAAAAACAGCTTGTTTGGTTGTGACCACCATGTTTTCGTCAAAAGCAATAGTTGCAGACATTTTCGACATCAACTTTCTTTGCCTCTCTACACTTTTAGTTGATAAGGCACAAGTATACCCATCAAAAACAACTGCTTCACATGGAGAGAAGTGTTTCTGGACAAATCTAACATATTTGAGGCATATATCTCTGTAGGTGACGGACAAATTCCAAACCAATGCATGCAAAAGAAATCCTCCATTTACAATAGACGAGCAAGTTGGTGGAGGTTCAACACAAGGCTCCGTTGTTTCAATGATAGCAGCTAAAGTTGATTTAACATTCTTCCTCATTGAAACTTCATCAAAGAGGGAAGGAGGAAGGTTGAGGAGCCAATTCGTATTTGAGGTAATCTCGTAGATTTTCATTTGACTTGAGTACAGCAGCAATCCTGGTAAACAACTGTAGTGGATTGAGTATCATAGTTGAATTCCTTATTATCAATGTGTTATTTGTTGCCGATATTGGTATAACTCTCTTTTTCCGTTGAAGTTTAATTTCCCCAAATGATTATCCTATGATTGAAGACAGTAAATTTTCACCAATTTTCTTTGCATTGTCACAGTTTGTTTTATCATCAGCAACCCATCCACTAGCTATATTCATCAACATGTTTAGGACATTGATTATCGAAAGGATTGATCGAAGCCATTCGGATAGCTTATTCAAATCAAAATCATCTCTTGATTGTCTGGAAGGCCGAAATTCAACGTGTTGTTCTGAGCATACATAAGTTTTTTCACAAAAATCTTCTAATACTTCCGATACTTTCATGTTCATTGGGCAAGAAGCAATCCATCTGGACAAAGTTGAATCTTCCGTTCCTCGGCCATGTGTTCAGCCTCCTGCAACTTTTCTGGATTTCATGAGACTCTGTTCTATTATCATGTCTGGTGCAACTCCACTCCATGCCCTCTCTTTTCTGCGAATAGTAAAATAACCATCAACATTTTTTTTTAATTCGTTGCTTTCCATTTTCTCCATCGATTCTTCTATTTGCTGAATATATAAATGGGTTTGAAGGCCCCTTGTCACTGTAATTGTTTTACCAACATTCAGTGCTTAACCACAAGTCACACACAACGGATCACAATCCATTTGAACTATATTCGGACATAAAAAGCTAAACGGAGCAAACACATAAGCGAAAATGACCACGCACAGTCAAACCTTTGGCCGAAACAATAATAAACTGTGAGCAGAGCCGGCGTCAGCAAACTCACACCCTCTCCAACCCCCTCCCATGTCTGTATGGAGCGCATGCGTAGGAAATTCCTTCATGCACTACCTTTTATTCTTATTTTTATCTGCATTTTTTGATGAAAAAATGCCTGGGTGTGAAAATGTATGTGAAAACTCCAAAGGAAAAAACGATTTATATATTTTTTTAAATAATTTCAGTTTAAATAAATCGTATTACCGTACATTTATAATTTCTTTATTTTATAAACCTAAGCTCATATTCAAATTAGCATACTTGCTGACTGCATTG
The DNA here is from genome assembly GCA_963932465.1 of Maratus speciosus. Classification (NCBI taxonomy): domain Eukaryota; kingdom Metazoa; phylum Arthropoda; class Arachnida; order Araneae; family Salticidae; genus Maratus; species Maratus speciosus. Next base: position 617,344,866 of record OZ010788.1, on the reverse strand, counting down.
GTTTCCTTAGAAGCGAAAAATATTCACTTTTGACGTAAATATGCAGAAAAACATCCAACAAGGCGCAATTATTTGGCGACCACAGTTGATCCGCCATTTTGGATGGAAGCCGACATCGAATTTTTTGAGACTTTTCAGGATCCATTCTATACATATCCAGGAGCTAATCCTGAAAATTTTAGCTCATTATGAATTTCTTAGCTATCGACCCCCTTTTTGGTTTAAATTTACTGGGCTATAGTATTTATGTAATTCATTCTAATTAAGGGGTCTCATGGATCTCAAAAATTGGAAAAAATGAAAAAAAAAAGAGACCATATTCAGTATTTAATAACTTAAAATGTATATGATTTTAAAACACAATTTTTATTGAGACGAAAAATATAAGTACGTTCTTTCATTTTATGTATTTAAAAATTTGCAAGATGAAGAATTAGCGTTTACAGGGTGCTCCAAACAGTCAGACATTTGATAAGCAGAATATTGGTATAACAGCTTACGAGCACGATTAGAAAATAAATATTGTAACTAGAATAAAAATTTTGGCACCTACTTATACTTCAGATTATAATAATTACCCCGAACCTAAATAACTTTGTATTAAAGCATTTTTATATTTTTAATACAAAGTTGTATTTAGCTAATAGAAAATTTTGAAAATTTGAACATTATAATTACTTAAAAAATATTTTTTTGAACAATAAAAAGGAAATTTTAGATTCAGTTTATACAGATTAATATAAAACGTATGTTTTGAAAATTTCGTGAAAAAATATTCAAAAGTTTTTGAGATATCGTGAGCGTTATGTCAAAAAAAAGTCAATTGGAGAAAATTGACTTAAAAGTTTCGAAAAGGCCGCTTAAGCTATTGAGCGGGTATAAGTCTAAAAGCCATAAATTCTGTTCTAATGAGAATTTGAAGGAAACAATTATATTAAAATGTTCAGAAAAGATGGACGATTAACATTTAAAAAAATTAAAATCAACAAATTTTTGAAGCTTTAAGAGTCCTGAGACCCCTTGAATTAGTCTGTTTTTAACAATTTGACGTTTATTGCTTTTATACTTTTACTGGCCATTGCATTACACACATATATTATTAAAAGTTGCTATCTAGGCTTTAAAAGCCAATGGTACATAGAGTACGTCACCCCTGTCATTATGTGTGTCCAAACCGTCCATATCTTTAAGGGTTTATATCTCGGCTAATTACTAACGATTTTTTTCGAAAATCATGATCATCAATGCTTTTATACTTCTGCTACGATAGGTACCTCCAGTGCTGCTCAACAGTTTTGCTGAATGTCCGTAAATCAAAATTTGTGTGTAACGGAAAAATGCGATTTTCTCAAAAACTATGTGACCTAGGGTAATCGCTATAATTTTCCTGCCAGGTTTAAATTAACGTCTACTCCTTCTAATTTTTTCATAATTTTAGCTTCAGTAGATTCGGAATTAGATGGGGGGGGGGGACATATTTTTGCGCTACATTTTCGACTATATGTTTGAAAATGTAATACCTAAAATTAAAAGAAATATATTTTTGAATTCAGCGTTACGAAAGCTTTCACACGGTACCCCACACGATATACAAAGAAAATATTTTTTTTTCAAGCAACTGAATTTGCCCCTATACATTTTTACTAAATATATTTATAAATGCTTAAGAATTTAAAAATATGTGGGTCAACAGTCTTTATTACTTCCCCGAATTTGAACTTTCCACGTTCCATAGTTTACGAGCAGGGCTTAATTTGCGCCGGAGCCCACCGGAGCTCAGCTCCGATACTTCTCAGTTTTTGGTAAATATTTAAATATTGGTCGAAATTCACCGGAGCTCATAAATACAGGGCTCCGGAGCCCAGTGCAATAGAGCTTCTGAAAAACTGAAGCATAAATTACTCTTTCCTTTCCCTCCTATCTCCAAGCTTTTGCATTCTTTTCTATCAAAACACTTATATGTGACATAATGTATCGCACACTTATGATAGGGCTACTATAATAGGAGCCTTAAGGCTTCTGTCCCTGTTGCGTAGACACTCACGAGCCAATGCTAATCCTATGGGGAGGGATTTTTCTAATATCTCGTTTGCATTTCGACATTTTTAAATAATTTTTTTTTTATTGGATAGCTGAGGTCCGTCTCTACATCGCACTTTTTAACTTTTTCGATTTGGGTCGCAGATATTTTTTACAAAGTTACTTTCACTTTCAAAACCGGGTTCTGAAAATGAAAGTGTCATTCTAAAAAATATCTGCAACTAAAATCGAAAAAGTAAAAAAGTGCGATGTAGAGACGGATCTCGGCTATCCAATGAAAGAAAAAAAAATTAAAAATGTCGAGATGCAAACGAGATATTAGAAAAACCCCTCCCCATACGATTAGCATTAGCTCGTGAGTGCCTTCGCCGGTAGGGATAAGAGCTTTAACGTTGGAGATGGAGATGAAACGTGCTCAATTTTTACATCAGTCTTTGGGCTTGGGCGGGAAAGCATCGATTATAGTTTAAGATATGCACCTTTTATAGGAATTTTAAAAACTTTTTTCGGTTCTTCAGCATATAAATATTAATTTCTATAAATTTCATTCATTTTTTCATAAAAATGCATAGCTGCGAAGATAGATATAATTAAAAATTTTATTTTAGCCAAAAAAAAAAAAAGTTTGAATTTTTGCAAATAATGTATGAAATATAAATATGTGGATTGGAATGACGGAGAGGGGGGGGGGGGGTGAGCTACGACTGTTAGTACTGCAGAAGGGCTCCGGTACTTTTTTTGTTAGAAATTAAGCCCTGTTTACGAGTAAAATGGCTGTGACAGACAGACAGACGGACAAACACAAGAGTGATCCTATAATGGTTCCGTTTTTACTTTTTAAGTACGGAACCCTAAAAATGCTCTAAATACAAATTTACTTAGGTTCAGAGTAATTAGTACAATCTGAAGTATAATTGGGCACCAAAATGTTCATTCCAGTTGCAAAATGTATTTTGTAATCCTGCGCGTAAACTGTCATGCCAATTTTCTGCTCGAAAAATCTCTGACAGTTTGAAGCTCCCTATTATTAATTCAGCATCTTTTAATTTTTGAAATATATGAAATGAAATAACATACTTATATCTTTCATTCCTTTAAATATTGTACTTTAAAATGTTACAAGATATAAAAATATCATATAAGAGTAGAATTTATCTGATTTAACATTAAAAGAAAATACTTCACCTCATTTTCTCAACCCTGCATCCAATTCTCTCCTGAAAACCAAAACGTCTCAGAGAAAAAATTTCACGCATGTTCCCTTAACACTCTGGACGAAATTATCTTTTTCTCAAAGATCGTTTTTCGGCAGCATTAATTTCGGAACTCATTAGCAAATTTGAGATTTTATTCATTTTTAACAGTCGTTTCAATTGAAAATTTTGCTCGCAAGATGGTTGGCTAGCAAATATTTTATCGCGCCCGACTTTGCTCTCAAAGCTTAAAAACATCTTCAACTTCTTATGTAACCTTTCAGTTTTACTCCATCACTGAGACAGGGACTTGGATTCCCCTTTATTCAGTACCCAATGTCGGGTCGCAGCAACTTGTATAATATTGTCTAACTTTGTATAATATTGCATTATTTAATGTCCTTAGGTTTGTTTCACAAATTTTGCTAATGTAACATTTATTTATATCTTATATATACCACTCCGCCCTCTGTCGCGCGTATTGGCGACTTCAGCCTCGGCTGAAATTTGTATTTTTTTTTTAAGACCTCAATAAAGGGGACCGGGAGGGACAATCTATGCTCTACAGACTCACTTCCTAGTCTTAGCAGACTCTCTCGGGCAGTAAAAAGTAAGAGAGACTTTATGCGTCTGTTCAAATATTTCATCTTATGCTTTAAAATACGAATAGTCTTTATAAACGCCGTGTTCTGGGGCTCTCAAATTATCGGAATTCCGATAACATCTTAAATTTTAAAACAGAGTTTGAACATTTTTTTCTTATTTCAAATGGTTTGTGTTAATGAATAAAAAGTACTTAACTTATTTATTCCACTGTTAAAAATTTCTATAAAAACACAGAAAAAAACGAGATTCTCTGTAAATTTACACTAGTTCTCGGTTAAATGCAATCGATTGAGCAATATTTGATATCAATTTCTAACTAATACAATATGATTTTCGTGCGTATAAAGAAAAGAGTGCCGAAGTAGAGAAGTTTAACAGTCTTTCATTAAATGCTATATAGGAAGGGATTTCACTTTATGATTTTTTAAATATTTATTTAGGCTTTAACAATTAAAACATCGAATATCTTGTGTATACAGAAGTTTCGTATGATAAATTTCTCGTTATCTTGTGAGATGTTTGAAAAGTCATTTTTCAGTTAATTGAATCGCATAAAATGAGTGAGTCAATACATTGAAAATTGGGGAAAAAAAAAAACCTCTTAGAATAGAATTTATCTGTTTAATCATAAAAAGAAAATACCTCACCACACTTCCTCGATCATGCATCCAATTCTCTCCTCAAAACATTTCAGAGACAAAATTTCATGCATGCTCCCTTGACACTCTTGACGAAATTAACTTTTCTCAAAGATCATTTTTCGGCAGATATTAATTTCGACACTCATTAGCGAATTTGAGATTTTATTTATTTTTAACAGTCACTTCAATTAAAAATTTTGCTTGCAATTAAGTAAAAGAGACTTTATGTGTCTGTTTAAGTATTTCATCCTATGCTTTAAAATATGAATAGCCTTTATAAACATCGTATTCTGGGCTCTCAAACTATTGGAATTCCGATAAGATCTTAAATATTAAAGTAGACTTTGAACATGCATTTTTTATTTCAAATGGTTCGTGTTAAGTAAAAAAGAACTACTTAACTTATTTATTCTGATTAAAATATAATTATATTAAATATTATTTCTTAAACTATTATTTTAACTCAGTCAAACTGATTGGTAAAGTTATCATACGAATTCAATATTCCCAACTGAGCGAAAAAATGCCCAGGCTTTCTTTTCCTTGAGATCTCCTTACTCCGCCAAACATAATTTAATAGTTTTACAGCTTTTCTCCCCTGACAAATTCTGTATTTAATTTCCTGTGAGTCTCTTCCTTCTTTATTAATGTCTACACCAAGATATCTATAATGCTCACAGCTTTCTATTTTTATGTTATTATTAGATTTAGGTCTGTCTCATTTCCTCCTATACATAGGTGTTTGGTCTTGCTAACGTTCTTGTAAAGTCCTCATCTCTTATATTCTTCCTTAATTTTTATCGTCATTTTCTCTAAATCATTTTTACTCTTTGCAATTTTACTTGGTCATCTGCGAATTGTAGAGTAAACATTGACGTTCCATTCACATTAACTCCCCTTTCAAACTTTCAATGCTTCTTGAACATAAATTTTAAAAAGTGTTGGGGAGATACAACATTCAGATATATAGATGGTGTGATTAACATGTTTACCCAGTGTGTATCTCAAAATTCTTATTTAAAGTAATTTAAAAAGTAGTTTATATTTCTGTCAATAAATGGTGCTTGAATTTTTCATACTGTAAGATTTTTTAAATTAACCTCAGAATTCCAAAACACAAAGCTTCTTTTTTGTGCTTCAACAGGAAAGTAGAGTAGTAAATCTGAGAGATTTTCTATGTACTTGTGTACGTTAGTTTGAGCATTCCTGCAGTTTAAGGGGGTCCGGGACACATTTTAAAATAATTTTTATTTGTTGACATAAAATTAAATAAAATTTGTGATGGTTAACCATATGATTTGTAAACAAAATCACATGATAAAACATCTCATAATTTTTTTAATTAAATTTTAATTTATTACAAATGTGGGATAATTTAAAATCGTTATAACTCGAAATATTATTTGTATAATTTCAATTTTTTTTTACATTTAAATAAACAGAAATATATAAGTTTTAATTTGATTCAGCATTTTAAAAAATATTAATTTAAATAAAAATTAAAAATATTTAAAATATTTTTTTTTAAATGATTAACTTTAAAAAAAATCATATTTTCAAAAGTAAATGTCTTTTTTTTCAAATTTGCTGATTCAAAATTAAAGTAAAACAATTTAAAAAGACATATTCCAAGTTTGAACCATTTATCTTTAACGGTTCTTGACTTATAAAAATTTTAATGCGAGAAATGGGGGAAAAACGCATTTTCGCAAGAATTCTTTTCTACGACAACCATTGCTTGAAAGCTATTGAAAACAAACCAAACCAAAAAAATTAATATTTCCTATTCCAATTAAGATAGAAACATGATATTTAAACGTCATTTTAATCAGAAAAATACAGAGAAATGTTTAATGCAATAAAATATTTTTAGAAAATTTGAAGATTTTTGTGTCCCGGACCCCCTTAAGACAGTGCAGAGTCATCTATTGGTGAAAATTTCAACTATTTCTAAAGTTACTGTAAACAAAATTTTTAAATTGCCTGTAAAGAACGACACTTATTTTATCTTTATATTCATTATACTTATTAAATCATGCAACTATCATATAAAGAGACAGGGAATCATTAATGCAACACCTTCTATCATCATTAACAAGTGGTTAATTTACTAACGTAGAAAATAAAAATAAAATGAACTAAAAGTGTTTTAGCTGTAAAAATGTATCTCCAATTACACTGTACTGCGTTTAATAGACATACTTTTGAAAGTTAAGCTTAACTTCATTTTTGCTACTATCAATCTTTTAAAATATATATCCTCTGTCAAAAATTGGCTTTTTCCTTTTTCCATCATTAACTTCAGAATTTGAAAGACTGCAAATTTTCCTTTTGGAAAAAATATTTGTACAAAGAATTCTTTTTGAATTCCTTTTTTCATTTTTTTCTGAGAAAATGCCGCAATAAGCTTCAATAAGTAATTTGTTTTCACCTTTTACGAAAAAAGAAATAAAAATAAGGTACTAACCTTAAAAAAATCTTGAAATATTTTTATACTTTTGCAAATGTAACAATTTTACAGAGAGCTATGTAAAACTCTCACGGAATGAACTAAAATAGTTTAACATGTGTTTAGCATTTAAATAGTGCACTGTAAACAAAAACATGTAACGCTACTTCAGAAAATTGGTGGCCGCCTTGCTGTCTCCATTTTATGGAGTAATTTAACCAATATAACTGGCGTTACGGTACGCTAATGTGTAATATTACACCAGTTATATCAGTTTAAATTACAGCATTATACAGGGCTATTACAATTGCTGGACCCGATTTTAAAAAATCATATTTTCGAAACTATTGCACATATTACGATAAGTGATACGTGAATTTAAAGATAAATATACCAAGTTTTTTTCAGTTACAAATGTTCGATGTGTGACTCTTTTGTTACACGGCATACGTCAATCTGTACTCGAGTTCGTTCCAAACATCTTGTAGCATCACTCTGTCAATGGTTCTGAATTCTGCACAAATGCGTTCTTTGAGTTCTGACAGTGTCAAAGACATTGTTATGTATCACCAATGCCGAAAATAAAGTGTTCAGAACTTAAAGAACGCATTTGTGAAGCTTTCAGAACCATTGACAGAGTGATGCTACAAGATGTTTGGAACGAACTCGAGTACAGATTGGACGTATGCCGCGTAACAAAAGGGTCACACATCGAACATTTGTAACTGAAAAAAAAACGTAGTATATTTCTCTTTAAATTCATGAATCACTTTATTTTAATATGTGCAATAGTTTCGAAAATATGATTTTTTTAAATCGGGTCCAGCAATTGTAATAGCCCTGTGTAGTAAGTTAAATTACTGCACAAAATTGGAGGCAGCTTGTTGCCACCAATTTTTAAGTTTTGAGTAGCGTTACATAAATCATTTAGAGTGTATGTATGAAAATTTAAATCAGGCATGTCAACTACGTGGTCCGTGGGCCACATTTGGTTCTCCGACAACTTATATATGGCCCGCGAAACCTATGGCATTTTCGAGAGCAAGAATTTTAGATTTGAACTTATTAGGTAATTTCATTATTTGGGTTAGTAAACGTGTTAATGAGCTATACGTAATCTAAATCTTTCTTTTCTTTAAAGTCAGGAGAGGTAATTATGACCACTTTGTATATTTTCAACATTGTTATTATTATTATTATTTTTTTTTTTTTTTACTTTTTTCTATTTGGAAAAGTGGTGTTTTTAGTACATAGGAAGTAACTTTGGCCTTTTAAAAATACCTTATAAAAGTTTTAATTGTCATAGCTGTTTTTTTTTTGTGTGTAAGTTAAAAGGATGGTTATAATTACTCCATCAAAAATTCCCAATCAGAAAAGTTTGGGGTAATTAAGACCACTAGTGGGAAAATTATGACCACTATATTTTCTCTTTATACTTGCCTATACATATTTATTTGGGGTAATTAAGACCACTTTGAACTCCAAAGTGACAAATCTGCTTATCAAGATTTTGATAGACTTAGTTTCAAATTGCTATTCAGATCTCAAAAAGGCTTCAGACTAGTTATAAAGGATATCTAAGATGAAATATACATTATAAGGTTAATATCTAAGCTTGAAACAAAATTTTACAATACACAGTTTTCTCCAATATGGTGGCGATCATAATTACCCCCTGGCAGGGCTTAATTTGCGCCAGAGCCCGGCTCCGGTACTTCCCTGTTTTTAGTAAATATTTAAAATTTGTTCGGAATTCACCAGAGCTCATAAATACAGGGCTCCGGAGCCTAATGGAATAGCGGTTCTTTCCTTTCCATCTCCAAGCTTTTGCATTCTTTTTTACCAAAACACTTATATGTGACGTAATGTGTCGCACACTTAGGAGATGGAGATAAAACGGAGTCTATTTTTTTTATCAGTTTTTGGGCTTGGACTGACTCGAGTTCAATCTGTATTACAATTAAAATTTCATTTATTCAAGTATAGTGAAAGAAACTTTTCTTCCTTTAAAATTACGCATTATATTCTATTTCAAATCATTTTAATTCTATTTTGATCAGAATGAAGGGGAAAAAGAAATCGTGTTTTTCTGTTTCAAATTTATGTCGGCGACGACGTATTGATACGGCGCCACTCAAGAGATTGAACAATGAATTTGCTTTCACTTCGATTTTCTTTTGTGACAGTAGGATAATTTTTTATTGGCTGTTTTTTTTTCTTATTTAGATATCTAACCTGAAAAGAATATTTTCTGTTTTAGCCAACGAGCATCAGCTTGAGGTTTTTTGCTTTCTAATGCGTACGAGTATAAAAATCACGTTAGTGGTTTTTCTATTTATTTTGCATCATGAACGGTATCCATGCTAAGGCTGTGCTCTGCACATTTACGAAATCACTTTCCTTTGTAAGTAGATATAATTGCCATGTATTGTTATTCTGACAGAAAGCAATCGAGCAGTGTTTCCTTTTTTTCTAGAAAAGCATGGATTCTTCCCGATAACGCTGTCAAATTTTAATTTAATCTGATTTTCAGAGATTCACCACAAAAGATGTTTATGCAGGAAGGAATCGACTATAGTTTAAGATATGCAGCTTTTATAGGAAATTGTAAAACATCGTTCCATTCTTCAGCATATAAATATTAATTTCTGTAAATTTCACTTTTTCTTACAAATGCATAGCTGCGAACTATCCCTTTTTTTGTGTTAATACTATTTCCTAATCATAATCCTTACCATATTTAATCGCATAATGCTGCAATTAAAACTTTAAACTTTAAAATTAAGCAAAAATACTATTCAAAAGGAGTGATAACTAAAAAGTGGGATAGTTGAAAACTAAGTATATGCTGATAGTTATATTTAAAATTTTTACTTTGCTAAAGAAAAAAATGCTTTAAATTTTGCAAGTAATGTACGAAATATAAATATGCAGATTGGAGTGACAGCGGGGTGATGGGGAACGGTACGTTTGTTGTACCGGTACCGCATAATATTAGGGCTCCGGTACTTTTTTTGTTAGAAATTAAGCCCTACACCCCTGGTCATAATTACCCCTCCTGACTATACTTCATTTTTACAGGCATATTCATTCTCACATATATTTTAGGATTTTTTAAAATTATGTTAAGGCTCTCTACCAGAACGAATAAAAACGACTAGTTGAAGATGATCATAACAGATTGACAAAAGTCAATTTACGATACTTTTAAATTTAAATAAAAACTAAAAATTTTTGAGAGAGTCAAAACACTGTATTAAACACTAGTGCCGTGAAGGAAATGTTCACCTTGTTATTAATAAACTTTACAACATACTTATAACTACTTAAAAGGTGACACAAACATATAAAATATTATTTAATGCAACCCTGAGATCTTTCGAACACTCATGCGTTCATTTTCAAAAGGAAAAGATGCCCGACTGAGCAGAAATACATTAAAAAAATAGCAGGCATGCGCGAGCATATGCACGATGTCCTTTCTTATAATATTCCCGCGATTTGGTATAATATCCTAAATATTTCAAGACTCCTGATAATATGAACTGATCTTTTCACCCCTCTGCTGAAAAATGGACTCAACTCCTCTTATTAAAATTTATACTTTAGTACTGCCCTCGTGCCAGAAATTAACAGCCGAAGAAATAATCAAAGATGGCTCTTTACAGCTGCCTTTTTGATTCCGATATTTTCAGTGGTTTAAGCGCGTAGTTCGATCACGTCATGAATTTGTTCTTTATTTATATCTTAATATTTTATTTATTTATCGATGATTTTAATTTTGTTATGGAACTAGCTGACCCGCCTAGCGTTGCTCGGTTCCGTGATGAATAACCCTTAGATGAATCTCGTATTTGTATGATTTTGTATCTTTAACTCCATCTTGTCTGAATTTATATTTTTAAATGAAAAAATCGCGAAAAATTATTCAATTGAAAGTACACTATATATGGCCAAAGGTGACCGGTTACTTGCGATTTTGGAGGTTTTGTTAAATATCTAGAAAAATACTTGAGGAATTAACGTGACACTGCAGGTGTGTAAGCAGTATAGTATAGGTCATATATTTCCGCGAAGATTTTTTTCCCGAAACCCCATAGGGGACCGTCAACAAATTGAAAAAAACGAATATCTTTTGGATAACCCTGTAAAACCTAATGTAGCAAAAGCGTTCAAACTCAAGATTATTTATAAGTCGCTTATTGTAATATATTGTGTTCATTTTTATGAGGATAGCATTTAAACTCGAAGAGAAATTAAGGTTTTTATAAAAACAATCCCAAATTTTGCCAAGTTTTTTTGCTTATAGTTTGCAGAGTTCTTAATATAAAAAAAAGTTCTTTCCAGAAAATATGACAAACAACATTGTACACAATACCCTGTAGTGAGAATTTTAAAAAATAATAATAATTGGGTGAAAAATGAGCAGGTTTACTAAACAATGTTTCACTGCGCATGCGCGAATGCAATCAAAATATAATGTGCATAATCTATTAGCTGAGTATATAGAGCAACTTTTGTGAAAGTCTCAAAATCATAGCTTGAAAATTCTGAAAATTATCGTCGATAGAATAAGCTCGAAACCCGTTGTTCCCAAAAGGAAGCAAAAAGATGAGGGGTTGTATCCAAATATAATAGTACGTGCAATATTGTGTAAGCTATCTTGGCACTAATCAACAGATGTTTGATACAACCCCTCATCTTTTTGCTTCTCTTTGGAAACAACGGATTTCGAGCTTATTCTATTATAAAATAAATTTTGCAACTAGAATGAAAATGTTGGGGCCTAGTTATAAATCAAATTATAATAATTACCATGAACCTAAATAAATTTGTATTTAAAGCATTTTTATATTTTTAATACCAAGTTCTATTTAGCTAATACAAAATTTTGAAATTTTCAAGAGTATCACCTAAAAAAATATTTTTTTTGCAAAATAAAAAGGAAATTTTAGGTTCAGTTTATACATACTAACATTAAACATACATTTTGAAAATTTCATGAAAAAATATTCAGAAGTTTTTGAGATATCCTGCGCGTTATGCCCAAAAACGTCATTTGGAGAAAAATGATTTCAAAGTTTCGGAAACACCGCTTCAGCTATTGATAGGTTATAATTCTAAAAGCCATAAATTCTGTTCTATGGGAATTTAAAGGAAACAATTATATAAAAATGTTCAGAAAAGATAGGAATTTAACATCTAAAAAAAATTAAAATTTTGAAGATTTAAAAGTCCTGAGACCCGTTAAGTTTTAAAAATTGCAGTAAAAGTGAAATTCAATCATCATATGTTGCAAACGCCAAAATGTGCGTAAGCGTTATGCACGGACAAGTTTGTCCTTTATAATAGTATAGATATAGGAAAAAGTTTTGTGATAGAAGCAGACTTCCTGGAGGTAGTCTTCATAAGTGTTCGTTGTTTTAAAAAGATTATACAGTAAAATTTCGTTACAACGAATGCCACTTTAACGAATTTTCCAGTTTAAAAAATATTATTTGGATTGTTAAAAAAACTCCTATTATGCTATTTCACTATAAAAATACTCTCTTTAACGAATTTTTCAGTATAGCGAAATTAATCAGTGGCTCGTTATAACGAAATTTTACTGTATATATTCAGCACATGTTGAATACCTAGAAGATTTATGTCCAGATTCATGATTTGATGGTGATTGGAATAGTGATACTGCAGTAGCATGTTACGAAGAATTCTGAACTTATTTGTTTTTATAAATCACAAAACATCAAATTTCTAGCAAAGAAATATAGATAAATATAATACTCTCTAGTAATGATAACTGACAATTACAGTAAAACAGAGCTGGTTGTGTTTTGATATTTTTAATACCACTATTTTCATTTTGGAATATTAATTTTTACCTTATTTAATGCCAGATATCTGACCTCAAATAATTGGAACATTTCTATTCGGAAATAGTGATATTCAAAATACTGGAACACTATCTTAACTGATTTATTGTAGTTTTTACTTATCTTTATTACTTACTTATACTTACAATTAGTTTTCACTTTTTCTTAAGAAAGAAATAGACATATCAACATTTTTTTTTCTTTTACTAATACTTTGAAAGGAAAAAATATATATATTGCTGTGTTTAATACTTTTATGTTTTTCCCCCATAAAAAAAAGAACTTAGCTAGACGTTTCTTGCATTTCTTTTCCTTCTACTAATCTTGTAAATATCACATAAATCATGGGAACAAGACTGTTTTGAAGAAAGTTGATAGGAATTACCTTACTTTTTTAAGCAGTTTCATTTATATGTCAAAAATTTCGTTAAAAGACTTTGAAATAACTATTTTTTTTCTTGTTTATTAATTTTAGAATGTTTTAACGTTATTTCGTAATTAATTTTGATTTTATTTTTCTGCCTTTTATTTGACAACGTTAAAGAATTACATATATTTGTTTTTCTTAAGACGTTTCTGAAAAAAAAATATTTTTCTCTGCGCGACAATGCGAAACTTTCTAACACTTTTACTGGCTCATTTTTAAACGAAAAAGTATGACATAAGTGAAAGTTACGGAAAAAAATTTGCGTATAGAATAACTCAAATAAAGTATTATTTTCCTTGTTTATTTATTTTAGAGCCATGTTAGAATTTTATTTATTTTACTTTCATTTATATCTGTCAAAGTTAAGGTAATATATCTTCGTAATTAAGTCACGGCAAAGAAGCATATATATCTAATTACTATATACAGCAATCCCTTAACATTCGCGAGGGTTAGGTTCTAGGAAACCTACGCGAATGTCAAAATCGCTAATGTTGAGAATGAATATTCCCGTGCATAAAAGGAGGTTAGGTTTTATAATATTTTTAGGTAGCTTTCATTACAAAAAGTTACCGATTGCAGCCGTTCGGAGGAAAGCGAATTCAAAAAATGTTGGTATATTTTCATCGATCATGACCCCCAGACCCCGAAACCACCCTCCGTTCAAAATTGATATATATATATATATATATATATATAAATCTGACCTTTGTCACACTGTAACTCTCGAATTTATGAGCCGATTTGGATGTAATTCGGTATATACATAGTACATACCAATGTCTCGACCGAGTTCGTTGGCCAGCTTCATCCGCCATTTTGTTTCAAAATGGCGGCCATTTAAAATGTTTAAAAAAAATTTTAATTTGAAATGTTGTACCAAAAAATTGAAAATGGAAAAATATTTTTTTCTTATGTATTTGACCTTTATACAAAGATTCCGGAGCAGTTTTTGTTTCGTCTATATCTTAAAAAATGGCAGAGTTATAGAATTTTGAATTTCTAGCGTGGCTGACATTTTGAAACGTCCTGAATTTTGTCACGCGATAAAAGGCGTATTTATGAACCGATTTGGATGTAACTTCGTTTGTACATAGTACATACCAATGTCTGGACCGAGTTCGTTGGCCAGCTTCATCCGCCATCTTGTTTAAAAATGGCAGCCATTTAAATTTTTAAGAAAAATTTAAATTTGAAATGTGGTACCAAAAAATTGAAAATTGAAAACATATTTTTTTTTATGTGTTTGACCTTGATACAAAGATTCGGGAGCAGTTTTTGTTTCGTCTATATCTTAAAAAATGGCTGAGTTATAGCATTTTGAATTCCTGGCGTGGCTGACATTTTGAAACGTCCTGATATTAGTCACGTGATAACAGGCGTATTTATGAACCGATTTGGATGTACCTTGGTGTGTACATAGTACATAAAAATATCTCGACCGAATTCGTTGGCCAGCGTCATCTGCCATCTTGTTTCAAAATGGCAGCCATTTAAAAAAATTTTAAAAATTTAAAATTTAAAATGAGATACCAAAAAATTGGAAAATGAAAAAGATTTTTTTGTATGTGTTTGACCTTAATACAAAGATTCCGGAACAGTTTTTATTTCGTCAATATCTAAAAAAATGGCTGAGTTATAGCATTTTGAATTTCTATTGAGGCTGACATTTTAAAACGACCTGATTTTTGTCACGCGATAACAGGCGTATTTATGAACCGATTTGGATGTTATTTGGTCTGTACATAGTACATACCAATGTCTCGACCGAGTTCGTTGGCCAGCTTCATTCGCCATCTTGTTTCAAAAGGGTTACCATTAAAAAAATTAAATTTAAAATTTAAAATAAGGTATTAAAAATATGGAAAATGAAAAGATTTTTTTATGTGTTTGGCCTTGATACAAAGATTCCGGAGCAGATTTTGTTTCTGAAAATTTGTTCTTTTGTTTATATCTTAAAAAATGGTTGAATTATAGCACTTTGAATTTCTAGTATGGTTAACATTTTGAAATGATCTTGTATTTGTCACGCGATAACAGCGATGACAGCGATGACCACCTCGGGAACTCAGCTTTCGCTTTAGAGTGTTAGTGCAATCCCGAGGGGTAGACCACGTCCACTCCTCCCGACTCTCAACCAGAGTCTGAGAGGGAGCGTCGGGTCCCTGATCAAGCTGCTGAGATTTATTTCGGTTACTGTGAGATTTACAATTACAATCACAATTGGTTACCCAATTTTTCTGGGCGAACCGAAGATTTCACATCGAGATATATGACTGTATGTAGTGATTACATGAGGATCATTTCACCTAATGTGATTGCATAATTGTTTACAATTTTCTTGGATATATATTCGTCACAGTACATTTAACACACAATATTTAACATGACAATTAGAAACACATTACAACACAATATCAAACACCTACTATTTACATGACTGTGTGTAGTGATTACATGAGGATCATTTGAATGTGATTGCATAATTATTTACATTTTTCATGGATTTACAGGGATTTCACAGTACATTAAACACACAATATTGAACATCACAATTAGAAACACATTACAACACACCTCTTATTTACAATTTGCGCATACAAGAGTTTGGAGAGATGCACAAGATAAAAATTCAAAAGTGATAGAAGTTTCTGGCACCCGCTAATAACCCGTTTCTCCCTCCATGCTACACCCTAGTGATGGAGTTGGACTAGAATGGCTCTGGATTTGAAAAGATGTACTCGTTTGTTTCTATAAACCTCATGCATTGTATGATCTTGTTGAGTAGTTGTGGTTTCTCTTTTACATCCCGCCACCAACTTGCTAAATTCATACGTGTGTGTTTTTTGAGATGATAATGCGATGTTAATGTACAGTATAATACATAGTGTAACGATGTTGACGGCAAGCCACAAATGCATAGTGGGGAGTCTCTTTTGTTAATTTTGTATAAGTGTTCCTGAAAGGGGCCGTGATTTGTTAAAAATATGTGTAAGTATCTGTTGTTTACGAAATACTTGTGGTCAACCAATGGCAAGAATTCCTTCGTATATCGGCCTGTGTCTGAATCCGTCCAGCGTTTTTGCCAATTTTTTAACAGATTCTGCTTTGTCTGTGATTTTAGTGAAGAAGCTGGATATGGTAAAAATGTATGTATTAGTGTTTCATCCGTTACTGCCGATTTTGCCAGTTGGTCAGCTGCCTCATTGCCCTCAACACCTGAATGTCCTTTTGTCCAATTGAAGTATATGTCTTTTACTGTTGTTTGTAATTGTTGAAGAATTTTTAGTATTAAATAGTTTGTATTGTCAAAATTGTTTAATGCTTTTAAACTTGATAGGCTATCCGTTATGATTAAGTATTGAGAATGTTTGTCCGACTCTATCCACTCTAATGCTGAAGAGATCGCGAAGAGTTCTGACTGGAAGACGGAGTTATCCTGGGACAGTTTCGCTCTCCAAGTATAGATTTGCTCGTTTTTTTTCGTACACACAAAATGCCGAGGCTGTGCCTTCGGACATTTTGGAACCGTCAGTGTATATTGTAATTTTGCCTACATAGTCGTTTATTTCACAAATTTGTATTGCACTTGTTAGTGGTGATGTTTTGTATTTTGAGCATTTTGGATAGTATAGTGGAGCAAAAGCCTTTTCTGTTGACTTGCCGAGACGAATCGCCCCCGAATACTCCGCCTCCGCCTCCAACTGTAAATCCAGTGAGGGGAGACCTGTGAGGACCTGCAGGGCGTTTGTTGACGTATTGCGATATGCTCTCGTTATCAGCAACAAAGCTTTCCTTTGTGCCGAGAGCAAATGTCGACGACCGTGATATTGCGCCATACGCGGAAACCAGACAGCACACGCGTAGGCCAGTTTCCTTTGTAAGATCGCCGAGTACCAAATCTTAAAAAATTCCGGAGGGAGTCGACCTGAGATTGATGAAAATTTATAAAGATTTTGAGTTATTTTTCCGATTTCTACTCTCTTTTGTGCCACATGTGGGAGAAATGATAATTGTTTATCTAATATTACCCCCAGGTATTTTAGTGTTGTTTCTGATTTTATTGATTTACCTTGAAGTTTAAATGTGGGGCCCCGCTTAAGGTGTTTGGGTTTGCCAAAAGTTAATGATGAGGATTTTTCATGCGAAATTTCTATTTTGTTGGTTTCTGCCCAATTCTGAATAAATTTTAAAGCTTTCTGACCTTTTTGTTCAAGTTGTGCCCAGATCAGTAATATCACGTCATCCGCGTATGCCACCAGTTCACAGTCCTGTACATCAAAGTTCCCCAACAGAGTCTCCAACAGAACCAACCAAAGAAAAGGACCCAGACACGATCCCTGCGGGCAACCCTTACTAAAGTAGTACAACAAAAATGGTGCCATCCAGTCCACCTGAGCTCACCTACCCCAAAGGAAGGAAACGACAAGATTAATGAGTTGTTTAGAAATACCTAGTCTTTGCAATGCTAGGATCACCTGGTCCCAAGGGAGGTTGTCAAATGCTCCTCTGAAATCCAGTGACACCAGTGATGTGTATTGTTTATTTTGTTTGTGTTGTTCTACTAATGAAATCACTTGCTCCAAAGCCGTTTCCGTAGATTTATTTTGCGTGTAGCCGTGTTGCTTACCCGATAGGAAATTCGTTTTGTCTAATGCGTGATGTATTCGTCTTAGAATTAATTTCTCTAAGATTTTTCCGAATATTGGTAATAGAGTGATGGGACGATATGAAGAGCTCTCATTCAAGGGTTTTCCCTCCTTTCTAAAATACACGAGCTCTCCCAATTTCCAGTCATCCGGAAAATAGTTTAACTTTAAAAGACTGTTGTACATATCCAACAGAATGTTAGGAATTTTTGAAAAGATGCACCTGACCATCCTGTGATCAATTTGATCAGGTCTTGGCGCTTTCTTAATATTGAATGAGAAAACAACATTTCGCAACTCTCTATTCGTGAATTTTGCTTGGTCGTGCGAGTTTAGTCGCTGTGGTAGTTGCTTTGGAGTTTCATCGCCAAAAATGTCTCTCGTTAGTTTTAAAAGGGTTGATGACCTGGAAGTGGGTGACAAAGAATCAAATTGGTAACTGATATGTGAGTCCTAGAATCGCTGGAAGGCCAACTTTTTCGTTAAACCAAAAGGATCCGTCTCTCTGCGACACAGGTTTGTCCAAGCTTTTTCCTTCTCCGATAAAATCAGTTTTTGATAAATTGCCCTTTCCCTTTTGTATTGCTGGTTTATATTTGACTCGTAGTTTGAATTTTTTGCTCTTTTTAAAAGAGCTGCTACTTTATTTCTTTGGGCCCTCAATTGTGGAGACCACCAGGAAATTTTAAATTTCTTGAAGGGGGCTTTCTTTTTAAAGGATTTATTGGCTTGTAATAATATTTCTTGTTTAAAAGTTTCGTATTCTTCGTTAAACTGGTCTATAGTTTCTATGTCATTAAAGTTAATCTGTGAGCATTTTCGAGTTAGTTGTTCGGAAAATTGTGTCAAAGGGATTCCCTTTGTTTTGAATCTTCTTCTTGGTAGTTTGGGTATTGTGAAATTTAGCTCTGTTTCTATTGGGTAGTGGTCTCCAAAAAGGGAAGGAATTACTTCCCAGTGTTTTATGTGTGAAAACATAGCCTGCGTGCAGATGGACAGATCTGGCCTCCCCAGGTTCTTCCCCGACTCATACGTTGGTGGACTGGATGAAGAGTTTAGAATAACTCGTTGATACGCTATAACACACGTATTCGCCTATTTCCATGTAAGAAGGCATGTGGATAGTATACATCAATACCTCCACCAAGTACGCTGACCAGCTTCCTCCGCCATCTCGTTTCAAAATGGCGCCATTAAATTAAAAAAATTATATTTAAAGTGAGGTGCAAAAAAATTAGAAATTGAAAAAGGCTTCTTTTTTAAGTATTTGACCTTGATATAAGGATTCAGGAGCATATCTTGTTTGTCTTTATCTTAAAAAATGGCTCAGATATAGCAGTTTCAATTTCTAATGTGGGTGACATTTTGAAAAATCTGATTTTTTGCCTGCGACAGCACTGGTATATATCAACCGATTCCGATGTGAATGAGCATGTGCACAGCAATTACTAAGGTCTCGACCAAGTTCAATGGTTAGCCTCATCCACCATGTTGTCTTAAAATGGCAGGCACTTTGAGAAATCGCCGAATTTGGCAGCCAAATATAAGTTACTTTAAATAAAAGCATCTTGGATAAAGCTGACTAATTTCGCGAAATTCTCATTCATAATGATTTAGTATTGATAAAAATTAGTATTGAATCTCCTATATTCGGTTTCCACTAAATTGAGCTTCGTGTGTTTGAATAATATAAGTTGGCTTTTTTAAAATAAGGAATTTGAAAGCTACCTCTTCCTCCCGGCACTGGCCGGAAGGACTTTTTTTAATGGAAAAGAGCAATTGAAATTCAAAAAGTATATTTATTAAGCATTATATGAGTACATTAAAAGTACATGCTTTAAATAAATTTGAATAATTATAAACCTATTGTACAAAATTTATTTGCTAGTTGATGGCGGAAAAAAATTTAGTGATGTGCGATCGTTTGACAGAACACATCTTTTGTTTATGAATTTCCATTTAAGGAAAAGTTACGGCCTCGATTTCTATTTTAAATTTAACTCCTCAATCAGTGAAGAATCGCATTTTATAGCTTTTTAAACAAGTTGTTGCTAATGTTTTAAAATTCCGAGACAATTATGGCAGAAAATATTTCACCTGCAATAAAATTTGGAATCTTAGAAAATTTAAAAAAAATCTGCATAAAAAATAAAGCGAACTATTGATCTGTAATTTCCATAAACACAAGGGCTGAAGTACTCGCAACTTAGGCCATAAAGTAATACAGTAGGCTACACAGTAGGTATGTGTCCAGTGTCATGTATGCTCACGTAGAATCGGTAAAACAAAATGAATTTACTTTGTGAAAAAATATCCTTTATAAAACACAATTCGCGAATAACCAAAATAAGTATTCGCGAATGTTAAAATGTTCTGCATTTTATATTTCGCGAATAATTAAAACTTGCGAATGCTAAACCCGCGAATGTTAAGGGATTACTGTATAGATTTATTATATACTAGTTGACCTGACCAGCAATGCCCGGGCGCTTAATAATAACCAAAAAATGAATTTCAAATTTGTATGATTTTATATCTTTAATCCTATTTTGGCTTAATTTATATTTTTAAATGAAAAAATAAAGCGTTCGTAACATAAGAAGACTTTTTCAATTGAGTAACAGGATTTCACTTTTCGTTACGAATATTATTTTGCAAAAATATCAATGAGCAACTTTATGAAAATGTAATAAATTTCACAACTTATAATTCTCCAAATGCTTACAGTTTTGTGTATATTATATAAAATACGTGTTCGCTGACTGTGTGAAAAATCAGAACTTTTTTTAATATATATATTTAGCGCTAAAAGGGCTAGAAATAACTAAACAGGTGTGAGGGGGGGGGGGGGATTCAACGTTGAAAAAAATATATACATTTCTTGTCGTTCAAAGCGTGTGTATAATTTTCTTGCTAAGATATTGATATTTAGTTGTAAAATGCAGTGTTATTATTCTCTCATGGATAGAATATATGGGAAACTTTTTGAAATTAGAACTCATTATCCCCCCCCCCCTATATGGTTATAATTTCGGAACCAAATTTATGAGTTATAATTATGTTTCTGACGACTCTGTGTAAGTTGTAAACATCAGGATTTTATGCGTAACTATTTATTTATTTATTTATTTTACATTAAAATCCTAAGTGATTTTTTTGTTGTTTTCAAGCTACTTGTTTTACCCCTAAACCCGATTATACATGAACCGAATCGACAATCGATCATTAGATGCAAATTTTCAACTGGGCGAAAAATGTCCGGACCAGTATTCGAACCAGGGATCTCCTAGCTAAAGCCGCCAGTGCTCTGTCATCTGAGCTATCCCGGACGAATCTGGTGGAACTTTTTCACCCAGCTAACCTTAATTATTAAAGCATCTGGTCTGAAACCTAGTTCAGCTCAACAGAAGGTTATCATTAACGTTAGCTGGGTGAAAAAGTTCCACCAGATTCGTGCGGGATAGCTCAGATGACAGAGCACTGGCGGCTTCAGCCAGGAGATCCCTGGTTCGAATCCTGGTCCGAACATTTTCCGCCCAGTTGGAAATTTGCATCTAATTTGATTTATTTACCAATTGGAACAATTGTGTTAAAACTAATCTAATCGATCATTAATTAAAATGTTAGTATACAGTGTGATTCATAAATATCGAAATAATAGGCTATCTCTTTAAATATTGCCCCTAGGCACATACTTCCAATTGCAAGATTTCATAAAAAAAAGAAGCAAAATTTCGTGAGATAAGTTGCAACTCCATGTAAAGTCTATTTGAGAAAATACAAAAATTAAATTGTTATACGGCCCCCGTATGGGATAAAATTTTAAAAATGGGAAGTGGCGGGTCATTCGGTATTTTAAATAATAAAAAAATAGTCCTTATCGTCAGGGCTTAATTTCTAACGAAAAAAGTACCGGAGCCCTAATATTCTGCAGTTATAAAACCGTAGCTTCCCCCCACCTTCCACGGACGTCACTTCAATACATATATTTATATTTCATACATTGTTTGCAAAATTTGTAGCGACTTTTTTTTCTTTATTAAAATTAAAGTTTTAAATATATCTAGCTGCATATGTGCTTAACTGTCAACTATTCCACTTTTTAGTTTATCACTCCTTCCGAATAGAATTCTTTACCTAATTTTAATGTTAATTAGTTGCAGAATTCTGCAACTAAAAAAAGGTAAGGATTATGATTAGGAAACAGGGTCAATACCAAGCAGGAATTGCTCGCAGCATGCATATATATAATATATAATGAATGAATAACTAGCAAAAACATTTACGAGAAAAATTTTCAGAAAATCATACGCGCCGTTTCATGTCCATCTGCTACGTGTGCGGCACTCTACTTTACATATAAGTGTTTTGATAGAAAATAATGTAGAAACTTGGAGATGGGAGGGAAAGAAAAGGGTAATTTAGGCATCGGTTTTTCGGAATCGCTATTACACTGGGCTCCGGAGCCCTGTATTTATGAGCTCCGGTGAATTCCGTCCAATGTTTAAATATTTACTAAAAACAGAGAAGTACCGGAGCTGAGCTCCGATGGGCTCCGGCGCAAATTAAGCCCTGCTTATCGTCAAAACTCTTTGAAATTTTATGAAGTTAAAAACAATGTTTTTATATTTATCAAAGAATCGAGAAAAATATTGATATTTAGTAGTAAAATGGCTCGTTAAATGACTTTTCCTTTCTCTTGATCTAATTCAGTAGTTTTAAAAAAATAGTTTATGTTTTCCGAACTCTTTGAGATTTTCAGAGGTTATAAAAAAGACTTACGCACATCGTGACATAAAATCATGAAAAAGTATTGACATGTTGTTCAAAGAGGAATAAGTTTTTTTTCGCATTTTTTCTCTGTTTCACCTCGGTTCCGTTAAAAATAAATTTTAAAAAAGTTCTTATTGTCCAATTTACTGAAATTTTAATAGGTTGTAAATATAACTGTATCGGAGCCTTCTTTAAAATTTCGAGAGAAGTGCTTATTTAGCAGTGAAAACTCGAGCCGTTTGCGAGCGAAACCGCGCCGAAACACCCCGATTTTTAGCGGTTTCGTCGAAATTTTCATACATTTTATTTTGTATCGTCTGCGTGAGGCGCAAAGTGACTTGCGGTCACGAATTTTTTTAAATAGTTAAAATTCTTATTTTTGAAAACCGATTGCACCGTCAAAGAGAAGAAGGTCTCAGCTTTACATAGGTAGTTTTTATTAATCAGTACCTCTGAAAATGAGCCCTAGGGAAGTGGTGACGTATAGGAGATAAAGAGGACAGCGAAAACAAACTTTTTTGAAAAAAATTCAAACTGTAGATTTTCCTAGCCATAGCAGATACACACACAGAGAGACAGAGTGAAACTTTCTTTTATTAGTATACTATCTGACACCCGCCCCCCCCCATCGTTGTCCGCGCCCTTGATGAATGACCCTAAAATGAACCTCAAATTTGTATGTTTTTCTGTCTTTAACTCCATTTTGTCTGAATTTATATTTTTAAATGAAAAAATCGCAAAAAAATTTTGAATTAAAAGCATATACTATTTGGTATTTTATTTCCTGCGTAAATTGATTTCTGGGGTCTATGCGTACCGAAAGCGAGCGAAACCACGAAGAAACACTCAGATTTTTACCAATTTCGTCGACATTTTCACACATTTTATTTTGTAAAAAAATATTTCTACCCGTCCGAACATTTCAAAGTTTTTGTAGGTGATGTAAATCTGGTCAATTGATATGTTAAAAAAATATTATGTTAAAATACGGACTTTTACTTACTTTTAGCGTAGAAAAAATATCGTCTCCGCGAGGCGCGAAGTTATCTGCGTTCGCCTGTGTATTCGAAAGGGTTAAAATTAATATTTTTAAAACCCGATTGCACCACCTATTTGAAGAAGTATTCCGCTTTAAAGACATATTTTTAATTTGTCGGTACCTCTAAAATTACGCCCTGGGAGGAGCGAAACCGCGACTCCTGCGGTAAAATTTCCTGAGATAATGTAATAAATTCTCTTTTCATGCAGAACATTTTGACAGAAAAAAATTAATTGCATGGTATCGCATATTTCCGAACTCTCTTGAGCAGAGAAATCATAAAGTTAAATGGCTTACATTAGCTTGTCTTCAACATGAAAATCCTACAAAAATTTTTAAAAGTGAACGTATAATCACCACTGAAATGCAACTTTAAACAACCATAAGCGTTAATCTATTTTGATTATTCATTTCAGATTCTCCGAGATGATTTTCATGAAATAAAAAGCATCTAGTGTTCACTAGTTCATTACAGTAAAATTCTTAGAATTTTGGAAAAGGATGCATCAATATTAAATTCCAATGCAAACAAACACAATAAGGGACTATTAACGCCGTCATGCATTTGTTTTCAAGAAAGAATATTACGGTTACAATTTTAGACAGAAATCTTAGATAAGAACATTTGAATAACCATATAAAACATGCTTGAACTTCAAAATACTAAGAGCTGCGACAAATACAACTGCAGAACAACTAAGAAATACTGCTAGAACTACAGAACTACAAAAACTATAGAAGTACTATTAGAAATAACATTCTCGAATAAACATTTTCGACTGCGTATTTAAAATTTATACAAGCAAGAGTAACGAAATACTATTAATGTTAATGTTACTGCTGTTAATTTATTATGTTTGTCTGTAAAATATGTGCGTTGAGCATGAAAATGATTATTTGAGAAGATATAGCAACCACAGAAACGACGTTCCGGTTTGAAAAATGGAGATTTCAGAAATTAACAAATTTTGCTGGATACTGTGTTCAAAATCTGCTGCTATTTGAAAATGTACGAAGATTAGTGCATAAATAAAAAAAAGGATGAATTTCTAATTTATATTTAAAAAACAATAATAAATCTTAAAAGGAAAAACGCCTTGTTTAAAGCGTAAAAGAAAAATATAAGAAAATTACCACAATTTATTCACATACTATGATCAGAATAACATTTATGAAGACTGCAAAGAAGAAAAAGGAAAATTTTGGAAGAAAAGTTTCGTATCGAATTTCATGCTTACGCTGTGTAGAAAAGATATTAGAAAACATTAGACGATATAGCAATGCCTTTTGAAGTTTCCATAGAAACAAGATCTATATATGCGCATACTGGTATCTAAAGATTATGGATGGTGTATATTTTTCGGAATTGCTTTATAATAAAATGTTATAGTTTGAAGTGGGATATTAAACTTTTTATTAAATAATTTTCCTTCATAAAACCATTTAATATGATGACAAAAGTATTGTAAAACAATGTAATACATTTCTCATATATAAAAACAGTGAGAAATGTTTCTGCTCTTTCACTCTGAAATGTCAACTTTACCAAATCTGCTTTTATACTCTTCCGCTTTCTAAAATAATGAACATTTAATTTCATTTTAAATCTTCCAGAGGATTCGATACCCAGAAAAATGAAGAAAGACTTTAAATCTATGTAGACATCCCTCGTACATTCTGGGGACGTTGCGTTATTATCTGGAAATGACAATTTTGTGAAAAACGCTTTTTAATGCGTACATTTACTTTTCAGTGTATCAGAGCTGCAATATTTAAATTAATTTTCTCAATTTTTTTAATAATATATAAATTTTGGACATTTTTGGGTATTCAAGTGACGATTTATCTTATCCGTGTGAACCAAATGTCGCTTCGTACTAATTAATGGATGCTCTAAAACTTTCTAATTGGAAAATTTGCTCTACCTCTTTTCGTTTTCGATTTCAATGGATATCTTCCAAATTTCGCCACTAGGGGTGCTGCTGTCGTTTGCATTAGGTCGGGCGTAGTCGCTTTACTGTACCGTTGCCTCACTTGTATAGCTGTAGCTCTCTCCGTTCGCAAGTATTTTCAGATTAAAGGGACCTTTTCCTTTGCACTCCTGTATACTATACAGCTATACCCAACCCTACGTTGTATAGTTTTTACAAAGTCGTAGTATTCTTTTAGCAAGGGTATTTTTTTAATAATACACTTACTAATTCATATATTATTGTCAGGGCTCGACTAGCAAGTTTCTGTGCCCAGGCACTTTCAATTTTTCGTGCCCCCTTAGACTGATTGATTTACAAATACTAGTTTTTTTTTACATATTACACATTTATTCAAAAAGTGACAACTTAAAAAAATTGAGTTTTCTGGAAAATTGAAAAAATGGTTCTAGGTATAAAAAAAAATATTTTTTTTTGTCTATTATTTATTGAAATATGCTTTTAATCATATATTTATATATATTTTTGTCATTTGATCTTATTAATATATCAAATTTCACAATTATGATTTTTTGAATGGAAATTTAGATGGAATTCTGAAAAATTTTGTGCCCCTCAGAAATTTCGTGCCCAGGGCATGGGCCCCGCGTGCCCTTGCGATAGTCAGGGCCTGATTATTGTACGGAACCCTCTGTGCACGAGTAATACTCGCACTTGACCGTTTATTTTTATTTTAAAATTGTAGTCGCTATATATATATTTGTACAATCCTTAAGCTATCCTTAAGGTTCACTTAAATCTTGCAGGTACTTTTCACAAAATCAGGAATCGGATTTTCAGTAACATAAATAGTTTATTTTAAAAAATGACAATTCAATAGTCGTTTTTACTGTATTTTTACAGATGTCGTGACATTTTTTCCTTAAACAAATTAGCTTTTTGTAAATCTGATCTTTGTCGCTATAGAACACACTTGTAAGGAAAACATGAAAAAAAAACTGTTTCAAAAAGTTCAAAATTGCAAAAGAAGATCGGTTTTTAAATTGTCTGAATTTTTTCAAAATAAACAAATAAATAAATAAAATAGATTTTTAAAATTTCACCGCACGAGCTGCATTTTGTTTTATTAGTAAGTAATTTTCCTTCATAAAACCATTTAAAATGATGACAAAAGTTTTATAAAACAATGAAATTTTTAATAAGTTAACTCCCTAAATGGACTATTATCTCCAAAAGTTCAAAATATAATATAATTAGTACAATTTATTCACATACTATGATGAGCTTAGCATTTATGGGGACTGCAAAGAACAAAAATGAAATTTTGGTAAGAAAAAACTCTTATCGAATTTCATGCTTACGCTACGTAGAAAAGATATTGAAAAGTAGCAGAAAGGATAAGTGTCCTTGGATATGTCTTTTGAAGTTTCGATTTTTCGACAAAAACAGGGTCCATATAATGCATACTGGTTTTTAAAGATTGTGGATAATGCATATTTTTTGGAACTTGTTTATACAAAAATGTTGTAGTTTGAACTTATATTAAACTTGCACATGAACCATTCATGCAACGAAAAATATTTTTACTCCTTATTCATTCTAATTTGTCAGCTTTACTAAATCTATTTCTGCATTCTTCGGATTTCTAATATAAATAACATTTTATTTCATTTTAAATCTTTAAGAATACTCGATACTTTACGAAAAATTACGAAAAAAATCTATTTTACAATTTTTTTATTTTTTTATTTTTTACTTTTATTTAGTACTGATTAAGTAAAATAATGCTATAAAAAGTGATAAAATATCTTTATTAAGATTGACGATCGTTTCGTCGCAACAATGGCGATATTTTCAAAATCATTTACGATAGAAAATATTTTCACATAATTTAAAAACAATAAACATAGTAAATAATGTCACGAGACATGATGCATAATGAAAAACATTGCAAACATAAAATTAAATTAAAATTAAATTAGCTATTTGTGAGCGTGGATATAACGTGTTTCTTCGAACGTTTGAAATATAAACTCAATAACTTCAATATCTCCCTAGTCGCAAAACCTTCTATGAAATTAAAAAATATAGTATGCAGGAAAATAGATCCAATAGAGTCAAACCAGTTACCATGAGTATACGAAATACCCTTCACAAAATAAGATGGAACAAAGCAGTTTTATATAGGTATGACAAGTAGAAAACTTAAAACCAGAATCAAAGAACATATAGCAGACAACAAGTACAACAGCAGAACCCACAGTTTTGGCCAGATTATGCAGTGAAGAACCGTTACAGATCGATTTAAAAAATAGCAAGTTAATTTATACATCAAGATTTTATTTACCATCCATAATCCGAGAATCAATAGAGATATTTTTACGCAACACGAATATTTGCAATGATTTAGTGTCCCTTGATTTACCTAAAATTTGGAAAGAGATGCTATGTAATTTTAATAACAATAGTAAAAATTAATCCACACTCGCAATTATCCAAGATAATTTATTTTTATTTTTATTTTATGTTTTGCAATGTTTTTCATTATGCATGTTGTCTCGTAACATTGTTTACCATGTTAATGTTTTGTTAAATTATATGAAAATTAATCCACGCTCACAAATAGGTAATTTAATTTTAATTTAATTCTATGTTTCCAATGTTTTTCATTATGCATCATGTCTCGTGACATTATTTACTATGTTTATTGTTTTTAAATTATGTGAAAATATTTTCTGATTAAATGATTTTGAAAATGTCGCCGTTGTTACGACGAAACAATCATCAATCTTAATAAAGATATTTTATCACTTTTTATAGCATTATTTTACTTAATCTGTTTATAAGCGATTTTTATACATGTTTTTATTTAGTACATTTCATTGAAGTTCCGTAAAGATGCAATGATTTATTCATATGTGAAAAAAGATTTTACTGACTGCATTTGCCTTCAAATATATCAGAATTGCAATCCTTTAATTTATTTTTCTTGGTTTGTGTTTTTTCAATGTATGATAATGATCAAATTTTTAAAAACTTCAATTTATACCCGCTAATTGTTTGACGATGGACGTCAAATCAGGGTTCGGATTTTCAGTAATATGATGGTTTATTTTTCAAAAATAAAAATTTTAAACAAAGAAACCTTTTTACTGTATTTTTACGTGTCATAAAATTTCATTTATTTTTTCTTAAATAAATTAACTGTTTGTAAAGCTGATCTTTGCCGTTATAAAGCACACGTCTAAGGATAGCATGCAAAAAAAGTTTTAAAAATTAAAAATTGCAGGAGAGATGATTTTAAAGTGTCTTAACTTTACACAAAAAAGTGCATTTTTGAAATTTTACCGCAAGAGTTGAATAAGAAAAGTAAGAGTTGAAGAGTTAAGAATTATTTTCCTTCATAAAACCATTTACTAATATGACAAAATTGTTATAAAACATGAAATTTATTTAAAAATTTCATCGAGTCTCCTTAAATTGTCTGTTATCTCCTGGAGTTCACGATAAGTTCAAAATATAAGAAAATTAGCATAATTTATTCCCATATTATGGTCAGAACAATACTTATTTAGACTGAAGAGAAGAAAAGTGAAAATTTCCCAAAAAAATGTTTCTTATCGAATTTTATGCTTACGCTTCATAGAAAAAGATATTGAAAAGTAGCAGAGAGGATAAGCGTTCTTGGGTAAGTCTTTTGAAGTTCGATTTTTCGACAGAAAATGCATTTATATATGCTTACTGGTTTCTAAAGATTATGGATGGTATATATATTTTTCAGAACTTGTTTATACAAAAATGTTATCGTTTGAACTACATACCTGCCAACTTTTACGCTTTCTTGCTACCAGTAAGATTTTACAGTAAATATTGTCTTATTTAATCGTCGAAATCTCACGATTAAAGAAGGCGGAAATCTCTATTAAATTTTAGTGGTAGCAAAAAAGCGTAAAAGTTGGCAGCTATGGAACTAGGATATTAAACTTGCACGTGAGCGATCTTGCACTGGGAAATGTTTCTGCTCTGTATTTATTCTGATGTGTCAGCCTTACTAAATCTTTTTCTGTATTCTTCAGATTTCTAATATGAATACCATTTTATTTCATTTTAAATCTTTAAGAAGACTCAATACTTTACGAAAAAAGTTATTTTTCATTTTTTTACTTAATCTTTTTTTAGTACATATATATATATATATATACACATTTTTGGAATGTTATCGTAAGAATTGCCTTTTTTCTTAATTAAATCAATTTCCTTCAAAACTCATTTAGTAATATGACAAAAATGTTATAAAACTTGGAAATTCTTGAAAAATTTCGCCGGGTCTCCTTAAATGGTCTATTATCGCCTGTAGTTTACGATAAGTTCATAATATAAGAAAATTAGCCCAATTTATTCACATCTTACCGAATTTCATGCTTACGCTGCTTTTAGAAAAGAGATTGAAAAGTAGCAGAGAGGATAAGTGTCCTTGGATATGTCTTTTGAAATTTCGATTTTTTGACAGAAACGGGATTTCTATATGCTTACTGGTTTCTAAAGATTTTGGATGGTATATATATTTTTCAGGACTAGTTTATACAAAAATGTTATTGTTTGAACTAGGATATGAAACTTGCACATGAACCATATTGCTTTGAAAAATATTTTTGCTCCTTCTTCATTCTAAATTGTCAACTTTACTAAATCTATTTCTGTATTCGTCAGATTTCTAATATAGATAACATTTTATTTAATTTTAGATCTTTAAGCAGACTCGATGCTTTGCGAAAAATTACGAAAAAAATCTTTTCTCCAAATGTTTACTTTTTTTTTCTTACTTTTATTTAGTAGGGGTCAGGAGGGGTAATTATGGCCACTTTGTATATTTTCAACATTGTTTTTTTTTTTTTTTTTTTACTTTTTTCTATTTAAAAAAGTGGTGTTTTTACTACATATGAAGTAACTTTGACCCTTTAAGAACACCTTATAAAAATTTTCATTGTCATAGCTTTTTTTTTTTTAAGTTAAAAGGATGGTTATAATTACTCCATCAAAAACTCACATTCAGAAAAGTTTGGGGTAATTGAGACCACTAGTGGGGAAATTATGACCGCTGTATTTTCTCTTTATACTTGCCTATACACATTTCTTTGGGGTAATTGAGACCACTTTTATCTCCAAATTGACAAATCCGTTTATCAAAAATTTGGATAGACTTAGTTTCAAATTGCTATTCGGATCTCAAAAAGGCTTCAGACTAGTGATAAAGAATATTTAAGATGAAATATACATTATGAGGTTAATATCTAAGCTTGAAACAAAATTTTACCATACACAGTTTTCTCCAATATGGTGGAGGTCATAATTACCCTCTGGTGATAATTACCCCTCCTGACCCTACATTCCATCAAAGTTACGTAAAGATCCAATGATTATACCTAAGTGGAAAAGGTTTTTTGCTGCTTTCATTTCCCTTTAAATCTGTCAGAGTTGTGATTTTAATATTTATTTTTCTTGGTTTGTGTTTTTTCAATGTATCATAATGATCAAAATGCTAAAAAAACTTCAACTTATACTCGCTATTTTTTTTTCTACGATCCTTAAGGCGGCATAAAATCAGGGCTCGGATTTTTAGTAATATGATGGTTTATTTTTAAAAGATAAAAATGTTAAACAAATAATACTTTTTGCTGTATTTCTGCATGTCATAACACTCTATTTATTGTCTCTTAATTAAATTAACTTTTTGGCAAGCTGATCTCTGCCACGATAAAACACACTTCTAAGAAAAGCCTACGAAAAAAAGTTTCAAAAAGTTAAAAATTATAGGAAAGATGCTTCTAAAATGTTTTCCAAAAAAAAATATATTAATACATTTTTGAAATTTTACCGTAAGAGTAGCATTTTTTCTTGATTAAATCATTTTCTTTCCTAAAATCATTAAGAAATATAACAAAAGTATTATCAAAGAGGGAAATTTTTAAAAATTCACCGATTCTCCTTAAACGGTCTAGTATCCCCTGAAGTTCACGATAAGTTCAAAATATAAGAAATTTTAGCACAATTTATTCCCATTTTATGATTGTAACAACATTTATGCAGACTGCAAAGAAGAAAAATGAATTTACGAAGAAGGTTTCTTATCGAATTTCATTTTTACGCTGCGTAGAATAGATATTGAAAAGTAGTAAACCGGATAAGTGTTCTTGGATATGTCTTTTGAAGTTCCCATTCTTCGACAGAATCGGGATCTACATATCTATGATTACTGGATTCTAAAGATTATGAATGGTATATATTTTTCAGAACTTGTTTATACAAAAATGTTATAGTTTGAACTAGGATATTAAACTTGCACGTGGACGATTTTGCATTTAAAAATACTTCTGATTTTTATTCACTCTGATTTGTCAGCTTTACTAAATCTATTTTTGTATTCGTCAGAGTTTTAATATAAAAAACATTTTATTTCATTTTAAATATTTAAAAAGACTCGATTCTTTACGAAAAATTACAAA
This sequence comes from Maratus speciosus, assembly GCA_963932465.1. Classification (NCBI taxonomy): domain Eukaryota; kingdom Metazoa; phylum Arthropoda; class Arachnida; order Araneae; family Salticidae; genus Maratus; species Maratus speciosus. Next base: position 617,312,742 of record OZ010788.1, on the reverse strand, counting down.
AAAAAACTATTTTTCAATTTTTTACTTAATTTTTTTACTTTTATTTAGTACACTATGAGGCTCTGCCCCCCTACGAGCTACGCTCGTCAATCCCCGCTCAGACACCTCAAACTCTAAAAGCACGCTAATTTAATCGACTTTAAAAAATTTCGGAAGACTGAACTATAATTAAAAAAAACAGTGGCGATCTCCCTGTTAACGGGCTATTTTCGTCCTTGATTAAATCAGATCAGTGAAATATTTCAAAATAAGCTAATATAAAATTAATTAAGTAAAGTTTTTGTCTCCCGGTATTTTTTAACAACGCTATTAAAATGTTCTTTTAAATGAGACATTTTGAATGTATCGTTTTAATCTGACGTAATTTTCACCAAAGCTTTGTTTCTCATTTTAATTTTCACGTGAAAATACTTTTGTTGTTAGAAAGGAAATATTATTTGCGCATTCTTAGAATTCACAACAATAGTTTAAAAGATTATCTCAAAATATGAAATAAATGTCTCGCGCAATTATATTTTTAAATTTAAACTGTTTGGCAATATTGTTGTTTGGCCATTTTAAATATGACGTAATTTCCTCAATTTCAGAATTTAACGCATATTAATGACTTTATTATTTTAGAATTTTCTTTCGCTTTAAAAATTCACATGTAAATATAGTTTTTATGACTTAATTTTCAATATTTTCCTGCTTTTAATACATAATCATTTAATTCTAATTTGAAAGGTTTTTTTTGTTTATAGTAGTCACGTGTGAATAAATTTTTAATTTGAAAGAAATATTATTCATTTCGCTGTTTTGAAAATTTGCAACAATTTAAAATAATACCCTTTTCTAAAAGATGTAAAAAATATGTCTCAAATGCTGAAAATTTGAATTTAAAATTGAAATAAGTCCTCAAAAAATGAGTCAAATTAAAAAAAAAATAAAGGTAGTCTGCACACCGGGAACTTTTAACGCATAAAATGATCTAAAAATGATTAAATTCCTATGTGTTGTTTTTGCTCCTATAAAACTTTTTTAATGGGACGATTTTAACCAACTTTAACAGTAAATATCTCTTAAAATAATTCTTCAATTTGAAAATTGTCTGCATCACAGAGTTTATCAAATATTTCTCTATGATACCACCTATTTTCATATTTTTGTATGCAATATTTTTCTTAATATTAACGAAGACAGACCTCCGGTCACAAAAAATTAAGAAACGGCGGCGGTAACAGCGTTTTTTACTTTTATTTAGTACATTCCATCGAAGATGCGTAAAGATGCAGTAATTATACTTATGTGAATAGAGGTTTTTACTGCATCCCTTTAAATTTATAAGAGTTGCAATCTTAAAATTTATTTTTCTTAGCTTGTGTTTTTTCAATGTATCACAATGATCGAGATGCTAAAAACTTCAACTTATACTCGCAATTTTTTTAGACGATCCTTAAGGCGATATAGAATCAGGGCTTAGATTTTTAGTAATATGATGGCTTATTTTTAAAAGATAAAAATGTTAAACAAATAGCACTGTTTGCTGTATTTTAACGAGTCGTAACTCTATTTATTTTTTGCTTAATTATACTAACTTTTTGGTAAGCTGATCTCTGCCATTATAGAACAAGAAAAGCATGCAAAAAAAAAAAAAAAAAGTTTCAAAAAGTTAATAATTGTAGGAGAGAAGATTTTAAAGTGTCTTATTTTTTTCAAAAGAAATACATTTTTAAATTTTTCCCGCAAGAGTTGCATTTTTTCTTGATTATAAATCATTTTCCTTGATAATACCGTTCAGTAATAAGACAAAAGTTTTACAAAACAGTGAAATCTTTAAAAAGCTCAGGGAGTCTCATTAAATGGTCAAGTTCAAGATAAGTTCAAAATATAAGAAAATTCGCACAATTTATTCACATACTATGATCAGAACACTATTTATGTAGACTGCAAAGAAGAAAAATGAAAATTTCGGAATAAAAGTTTCTTATCGAATTTCATACTTACGCTGCGTAGAAAAGATATTGAAAAGCATCAAACAGAATAAGTGTTCTTCGATATGTCTTTTGAAGTTTCGATTTTTCGACAGAAATAAAGTCTATATACACATACTGGTTTCTTAAGATTATGGATAATGTATGTTTTTCAGAACTTGTTTATACGAAAATGTTATAGTTTGAGCATTAAACTTGCACGTGAATGATCTTGCACTGAGAAATGTTTCTACTCTTTATTTATTCTGATTTGTCAGCTTTACTAAATCTGTTTTTATATTCTTCAGATTTCTAACATAAATAGCATTTTATTTCATTTTAAATCTTTAAGGGAATTCGATACTTTTTAGAAAAAATTACAAAAAAACATATTTTCCATTTTTTTATTTTATTTTTTATTTATATAGTAAACTCCATCGAAGTTACGGAAAGATTCAATGATTATACGTAGCGGAGCTAGGGGATGTGTGGGACAAGGGATGGATAGGACATTCTCAATATTTCAGGCAATAAACATTTATTTTAAATTGCTTCCTAACCCTTCTACCACAGTGTGCTTTAGAACTAAAAGTAGGACCACATTTCTGTTTTCATTTTCCTTCAAAGTTGCATTTTCTGAAATCTCTGCTTAAAAGTAAGTTTTTTTTTTATACATTTGAAGATGTGAAATATCTTATACAGTATAAAAAATTAAGCTATGTTGTAGTTATTTATTTTAAGGTTCAATATCAATAATTAAAATGAATGAATAGTAACCATTGTGACCAAATAATTTTTGAGGTAAAATGGCTGAGAAGGGATATTGTGCATCATGGGGATGATTGGGACATTTCAAATGGGGATGAATGGGACATTCTCACTCCTCCCTAGAGATGTTGAAAATTTTATTTATTAATTAAATAGTATTATATAGGATGATAAATCAATATTTTACGTCAATTAATAGTATTAAATAGTATTATATGAGTTGTTATTGTTTAAAATTTCTGAGTGTTACTTATTGTATTGTAATAATTATTAATGGATTATCAAAAAGTTGGTACTAAAACTTAATCAAAATAGATAAAATTGATAAAAATAGTATATGTATATTGATCAAATGGGGGAATTATATTGGATTTTGAAATGTTGCACAAATAAATCCCCACCCCTAACATATTGGGTCAATCGGAAAGTCGGGTCGTGTTGGGAAAATCAAATCGTACCGGAAAATTCAATCATTTAATTATTAGACATTGATTCCGATATCTAATGTCTAATAATTATCGGGCAGAATTTTCCGGTACGAATTGATTTTCCCAATACGACATGACTTTCCGATCGACACAATAATTTCCATCCTGCATGTTTCTACGATACATTTAATTAATATTTATTAATAAGTTATGATTGAAAATTATTAGCTATGCTATATTTAAAAGACATTTTGCACTTTCATTTCAAATCTAAAATGCCTCATAAGTGGAAAAAAAGAACAGGTTGATAGCCGAAGTCCGCATTAAAAGTTAAAACTGCAATAAAAGAAGTTATTGAAAAAAAACATATCGATTCGTGCTGTAAAATCATATATTACAAATATAATTTTCATATAAGGTTATAATTATAAATTTTAATTTGGTAAAATTGAATACAGGGAGGAAAATCTTTGTGTCCCATTCATCCCTATTAGTGTCCCATTCATCCCTGTTGTGGGGATGATTGGGACAGGGAGGAACGTTTTTTTGTTTTCGTAATATTTTTATGAATAAATCATAATCTAGAATAAATATTGTTCATATATGTTGGCAAATACCTAATGTATGAAATGTGATATATAATATTGATAGTAACTTAAATAAAAAAATATAAAAAAATATTTTTGTGAAAATGTCCCATTCATCCCCCACCTCCCCTATTTGGAAAAGATTTTCTACTGCATTCATTTTCCTTTAAAATCTCTGCCGGCCCGGCCTACCGGTGCATGTAGATTTCGAAGTTAAGTACTAATTTCAACAACAAAAACTAAATCATGATTAGCGATAAACCCACTTTAACAATATTTGGCCGCTTTTGAAGAGTTCTTAATTTCATTTTTATGTAAGAGTTGGTTTTATCAGAATCATGTTAAGGCGGTATTAGAAAAAAATAATTTTCCATGCTCAAAAACTTGAAATTTTCTGACACATATTCAGGTTCATTTTTAAAAGAAAAAACATGATACTTGCTGACGTAATTTTTGAAGAGATTTATGAGCGACCTTTTTTTTTCCTTCAATTAATTAGAACTTGATTTATAAACAATTACTTTCTCAGTAGGACAATAATTTTCGTTTCCAACACAATCGCTTCTAGAAATTCGGTGCAAAATGCCCACTTTGACATCATTTTTTGAAATATATTCTACCTCTATCACAAAATCGACCATTACGGTACATTATATAGTTTCTGAATAAGAGAACCGACCAAAATGAATGCGTTTGAAAGCGAAAATGAACTTAAATCTTGAGTCAGAAAATAAGCAATTTGGATTTGAGTGCACCCTTAATACGACGATTTTTTCTTCAACCGCTATGTATTTTTAATTTGTTTTTTCTCTAAGAATTGGTCCTATCAGAAACTTGTGCGGATTTTATATCATGAATGGATTAAGTTATGGATTTCTTTCTTCTTCAACTCCCCCTTTTTGTTTCCCTTTTTAATTTTTTTTCTTTTTTTTTTTTTTTTTTTTTTTTTTGGTACGAATTGGTTCTATTAAAATTTTGATGTAGATAGTATTAAAAAGATGTATAATAAATTTAATTGGATTTGATATCTTCAGAATTGACGAAGTTATGAATTTTTTTCTCCCCAAAGCCCTACTTTTTTCGCCCATGAGCCCATTTTTTATTTTATCAAAAATCTGTCATACATAAATTTCGCCCCTTTTTTTAGAAGTAATAATAACTTTAAACTGATTCGATATGTATTATAATTAAGAAGTTAAGAAATTTTTCGGTTTTCACAAAACCCCTCCCGATTTCCACCCCCTTGGTCTGATTTTGCCCATTAACGGACTTGACTAAGATTTTATGCCCCTTGATTTTATGTATCAGTTTGGAAGAGAATTATGAAAGTTATCGTGACCATAAAAAAGTGATAGAAATATATATATAGATAGATAGATAGATAAAGTTTTTTACTGAGGGGGGGGGGAGGGGGTGTTCTAGGGGTCATGATCGGTGTAGATCTGCAAAAAATTTTCAGAAATTCTTACATAGGGAAGATTGCAATAGGTATTATTTCATACGAAATCTACCTAAAATGTATCAGAGTTGCAATCTTTAAATTTACTTTTCTTAGTTTGTGTTTTTTCAATGTACCATAATGGTCAAAATGCTAAAAACTTCTATTTATACTCTCTATTTTTTTCTTTTCATAATCCTTAAGTCGACATAAAATCAGTGCTCGGATTTTCAGTAATATGATGGTTTATTAAAAAAAAAAAAAATGTTAAACAAAGAGCCCTTTTTACTCTATTTTTACACGTCATAAAATGTTATTTATTTTTTCTTAAATAAATTAACTTTTAGGTAAGCTGATCTCTGCCATTATATAAGACACTTCTAAGAATAGCATACAAAAAAAGTTTCAAAAAATATAAAAATTATACGAGAGAAATTTGTAAAAAATCTTAAATTTTTCAAAAAAAAAAAAGTCCTTCCGGCCAGTGCCGGGAGGAAGAGGTAGCTTTCATAATCCTTATTTAAAAAAAGCCAACTTATATCATGCAAACACACGAAGCTCAATTTAGTGGAAACCGAATATAGGAGATTCAATACTAATTTTTATCAATATAATGAATGAGAATTTCGCGAAATTAGTCAGCTTTATCCAAGCTGCTTTTCTTTAAAGTAACTTATATTTGGCTGCCAAATTCGGCAATCTCTTAAAGTGCCTGTCATTTTAAGACAACATGGTGGATGAGGCTAAGCAGTGAACTTGGTCGAGACCTTAGTAATTGCTGTGCACATGCTCACTCACATCGGAATCGGTTAAAATATAGGAGTGCTGTCGCATGCAAAAAATCAGATTTTTCAAAATGTCACCCACAATAGAAATTGAAACTGCTATATCTGAGCCATTTTTTAAGGTAAAGACAAACAAAAAATGCTCCTGAATCCTTATATCAAGATCAAATACTTAAGAAAGAAACCTTTTTCAATTTCTAATTTTTTGCACCTCACTTTAAATATATATATATTTTTTAATTTAATGGCCGCCATTTTGAAACAAGATGGCTTATGAATCTGGCCAGCGAACTTGGTCAAGGTGTTGATGTATACGATCCACATGCCTTCTTACATCGAAATAGGCGAATGCGTGTGTTATCGCGTGACAAATACAAGATCGTTTCAAAATGTTAGCCATGCTAGAAATTCAAAGTGCTATAAATCAACCATTTTTTAAGATATCAACAAAAGAACAAATTTTCAGAAACAAGAACTGCTCCGGAATCTTTGTATCAAGGCCAAACACATAAAAAAAAATCTTTTCATTTTCCAATTTTTTAAAACCTCATTTTGAATTTTAAATTTAATTTTTTTTAAATGGCAACCCTTTTGAAACAAGATGGCGAATGAAGCTGGCCAACGAACTCGGTCGAGACATTGGTATGTACTATGTACAGACCAAGTTACATCCAAATAGGTTCATAAATACGCCTGTTATCGCGTGACAAAAATCAGGTCGTTTTAAAATGTCAGCCACAAGAGAAATTCAAAATGCTATTACTCAGCCATTTTTTTTTTAGATATAGACGAAAGAAAAACTGTTCCGGAATCTTTGTATTAAGGTCAAACACATACAAAAAAAATCTTTTTCATTTTCCAATTTTTTGGTATCTCATTTAAATTTTTTTATTTTTTTATTTTTTTAAATGGCCGCCATTTTGAAACAAGATGGCGGATGAAGCTGGCCAACGAACTCGGTCGAGATATTTGTATGTACTATGTGTACACACCAAGGTACATCCAAGTCGGTTCATAAATACGCCTGTTATTACGTGAGAAAAATCAGGACGTTTCAAAATGTCAGCCACGCTAGAAATTCAAAATGCTATAACTCAGCCAGTTCTTAAGATATAGACGAAACAAAAACTGCTCCCGAATCTTTTTATCAAGGTCAAACACATAAGAAGAAAATATTTTTTCAATTTTCAATTTTTGGTACCAAATTTCAAATTTAAATTTTTCTTAAAAATTTAAATGGCCGCCATTTTTAAACAAGATGGCGGGTGAAGCTGGCCAACGAACCCGGTCGAGACATTAGTATGTACTATGTATAAACGAAGTTACATCCAAATCGGTTCATAAATACGCCTTTTATCGCGTGACAAAATTCAGGACGTTTCAAAATGTCAGCCACGCTAGAAATTCAAAATGCTATAACTCAGCCATTTTTTAAGATATAGACGAAACAAAAACTGCTCCGAAATCTTTGTATAAAGGTCAAATACATAAGAAAAAAATATTTTTCCATTTTCAATGTTTTGGTACCACATTTCAAATTTTAAATTTTTAAAAAAATTTTAAATTGCCGCCATTTTGAAACAAAATGGCGGATGAAGCTGGCCAACGAACTCGGTCGAGAGATTGGTATGTACTATGTACACACCTAATTACATCCAAATCGGTTCATAAATACGCCTTTTATCGCATGACAAAATTCAGGACGTTTCAAAATGTCAGCCACGCTAGAAATTCAAAGTGCTATAACTCAGCCATTTTTTAAGATATAGACGAAACAAAAACTGCTCCGAAATCTTTGTATAAAGGTCAAATACATAAGAAAAAAATATTTTTCCATTTTTAATTTTTTGGTACCACATTTCAAGTTTTAAATTTTTAAAAAAAATTTAAATGGCCGCCATTTTGAAACAAAACGGCGGATGAAGCTGGCCAACGAACTCGGTCGAGACATTGGTATGTACTATGTACACACCGAATTACATCGAAATCGGTTCATAATTACGGGAGTTACAGTGTGACATATGTCAGATATATATATATATATATATATATATATCAATTTTGAACGGAGGGTGGTTTCGGGGTCTGGGGGTCATGATCGATGAAAATATACCAAATTTTTTTTAAATCGCTTTCCTCCGAACGGCTGCAATAGGTAGCTTTTTTGTAAAGAAAGCTACCTAAAAAATACATTTTTTAAATTTTAACGTAATAGTTACATTTTTTTTTTCTGATTAAATCATTTTCCTTCATGAAACTATTTAGTAATATGATAAAAATATTATAAAACATGGATACTTTTAAAAATTTCACCGAGTCTCCTTAAACGGTCTATTATCTCCTGAAGTACACAGTAAGTTTAAAATATCAGAACATTAGCACTGTTTATTCACATACTAGGATCAGAACAACATTTACCGGGTGTCCCAAAAATGATTGATGGATTTTAAAATTCAATAACTTGCAAAGAGTGACAGATATTAAAACAATTCTTGCAGGAGTGTTATGTAAGAATTCAGGAGTTTTTATGCTGCGATTATCAGTTTTAGTTAAAAATAGCATCGATAGATGGCGCTGCAAACAATAACCGCTCAATCCACGCTCGATTTTTCGGCCTTTCTCTTCTTCCATGGGAAAAAGGGAGATTAAAATGTATTGAATGAAATCCGAAGTACCAAAAAATCCGGTCTGGACTGAGCACCTATTGCTCTCAGCGCCATCTATTGTTTGGAATCCGAACTAAAATCAAGAATCACAGTAAAAAAAAAAACTCCTGACATCATACATAACTCTCCAGCAAGAATTTTTTAAATATCTGTCACCGTTTGCAAGTTATTGAATTTCAAAATCCATCAGTCATTTTTGGAACACCCGGTATGTATACTGCAAAGAAGCAAAAGGAAAATTTGGGGAAGGGGGGGGGGATTTTCTTATCGAATTTCATGCCTACGCTGCATAAAAAAGATATTGAAAAGTAGTAGTAGGCTGGAGAAATGTTTTTGGAGATGTCTTTTGAAGTTTTGATTGTTTGACAGAAACAGGATTTATATATTGCATACTGGTTTCAAAAGATTATGGATGGTGTATATTTTTCAGAACTTGTTTATACAAAAACGTTATAGTTTGAACTGGAACATTAAACTTCTTTTTTTACTCTGATTTGTCAGAGAAATAACGTTTTATTTCATTTTAATCCTTTAAGGGGGCTCGACACTTTAAGTACCATTACGAAGAAAATCTATTTTCCATTTTTTTTTTTTTTTTTTTTTTTTTTTTAGTACATTCTACCAAATTTACGTAAAGATGCAATAATTAAACTTAATTGAAAAAGATTTTTTACGACATTCATTACCTTTTAAATTATTCAGAGTTGCAATCTTTAAATTTATTTTTTTTTTTTTTTTCAATCTATCATAAGGATCAAAATGCTAAAAACTTCAACATAAACCTTTTATTTATTTATTTTTTTTGGGGGGGGGAGGGGGGGGGGATCCTTAAAGGGACATAAAATCAGGGATCGGATTTTTAGTAATATGATTGTTTATTTTTAAAAAATAAGAATCTTAAACAAATAGCCCTTTTTGCTGTATTTCTACGTTACAGAACTCTATTTATTTTTTCATAATTATATTAACTTTGTGGTAAGTTGATCTCTGCAATTGTAGAACACAATTCTAAGAAAAACATGCAAAAAAAGTTGCAAAAAGTTAAACATTGTAGGAGAGAGGTTTTTAAAGCGACTTAATTTTTTTTTAACCACATTTTACAGTAAGAGTTGCATTTTTTCTTCATTAAATCATTTCTCTTCATAAAACCATTTAGTAATATGAGAAAAATATTATAAAACACGGAATTTTTTTTTTTAATTTCACCAAATCTCCTTAAGTGGTCTATTATCTCCTGAAGGCAACAATAAGTTCAATATATTAGAATAATAGCACTTTTTCTTCACATACAATATTCAGAACAACATTTATATAGACTCCAAGGAAGAAAAGTGAAAATTTGGGGAGGAAATTTTCTTATCAAATTTCATGCTTACGCTACGTAGAAAAGATATTGAAAAGTAGTAGACTGGAGAAGTGTTTTTGGATATGCCTTTTTAAGTTTCGATTTTTCGACAGAAGCGGGATTTATATATTGCATACTGGTTTCAAAAGATTATGGGTGGTGTATATTTTTCAAAACTTGTTTATACAAAAACATTATAGTTTGAATTGGAATATTAAACCTCTTTTTATACTCTGATTTGTCAGAGAAATGACGTTTTATTTCATTTTAAACCTTTAAGGAGACTCGATACTTTAGGGAAAATTTCGAAAAAACCTATTTTCCTTCTCTTTCTTTCTTTCTTTTTTTTTTTTTTTTTTTACTTTTATGTCGTACATTCCATTGAATTTGCGTAACGATGCAATAATTTTACTAATTTGAAAAAGGTTTTACTGCATTCATTTCCTTTTAAATAATCAGAGTTGCAATCTTAAAATTTATTTTTCTTAGTTTGTGTTTTTTCAATGCCTCATAATGATCGAAATGCTAAAAACTTCACACACTCTTTTTTTTTTCTTTTCTTTTTCCCCCCTTTTTTGGACAATCCTTAAGGAGACATAAAATCAGGGATCGGGTTTTTAGTTATAGGACAGTTTATTTTTTTAAAAAAAGAAAGAATTTTAAACAAATAGCTCATTTTGCTGTACTTTTACATGCTATAACATTCTGTTCATTTTTTCGTAATTAAATTAACTTTTTGGTAAGCTGATCTCTGCCATTATAGAACACACTTCTAAGAAAAGCATGCAAGAAAAGTTTCAAAATGTTAAACATTGTAGGAGAGAGGTTTTAAAGAATCTTTTTTTTTAATACATTTTACCGTAAGAGTTGCATTTTTTCTTGATTAAATCATTTCCCTTCATAAAATCATTTAGTAATATCACAAAAAAATTATACAACATGGAAATTCTTTAAAAATTTCACTGGAGTCTCCTTAAATAGTCTATTATCTCCTGAAGTCAACGAATATCAGAACAATAGCACTATTTACTCACATACTATGATCAGAATAACATTTATGTAGACTGCAAAAAATAAAAGTAAAAATTTTGGAAGAAATTTTTCTTGTCGAGTTTCATGCTTACGCTACATAGAAAAAATATATTGAAAAGTAGTAGACTGGAGAAGTGTTCTTGAATATGTCTTTTGAAGTTTTGATTTTCCAACTGTGCAGGATTTATATATAGCATACTGGTTTCAAAAGATTATGGATGGTGTATATTTTTCAGAACTTTTTTATACAAAAATGTTACAGTTTGAACTGTGATATTAAACTTGCACGTGAACGATCTTGAACTGAGAAATGTTGCTGCTCTTCATTAACTCAGATATGTCAGAGAAATAATGTTTTACTTCATTTTAAATATTTTAGGGGACTCTATACATCAGAAAAATATATTTTCCAATTTTTTACTTTTTTTCATTTTTTTTTTTTTTTTTTTTTACTTTTATTTAGCACATTCCATCGATGTTGCGTAAAGATGCAATAATTATACTTATGTGAAAAAGGTTTTATACTGCATTCATTTACTTTTAAATTATTCAGAGTTGCAATCTTTAAATTTATTTTTCTTAGTTTGTGTTTTTTTCAATGTATGATAATGATGAAAATGCTAAAAACTACAACATATACTCGTTTTTGTTTTTGGACGATCCTTAAAAGAACATAAAATTATGGATCGGGTTTTTAGTAATATCATGGTTCATTTAAAAATAAACGGTCAAGTGCGAGTATTACTCGCGCACAGAGGGTTCCGTAGAATAAATATATGAATTTGTAATTGTACTATAAAAAAACCGTTGATAAAATAACACTAAGACTTTGTCAAAAACTATACAACGTAGGGTTGGGTATAACAGTATATATTACAAAAGTGCAAATGGATATATCATGAAAGTTCAAAGAGATATGCAACCTAGACAATATCAGATATAGCTATTCTGTATAGCTCATTTTTTTTTTAATATTATCCTACTCTGTTTATGATGAACTTAATTCGGTACTGACAATAAAAGAAGTGCATATTTAAACTTCATTTGGCATTTCATAAAACTAAATTCAGCCTAGAAATAACCTTTATTCCTACAGTGTAGTTAAAACAAAACCTTTGTTAAAGGTTTAAATTTGGCATTGTGCTAAGCGCGCTTCGAAAGGAGGTCGCAATGTTGTAACGCCGCCTTGGTCAGTGCCGCGTTTTTCCAGATAAGGTTTTAATTATCTTTTTAAGTCACTCGAGGCGTATTGAGAGATACACTCATTGCAAACTAGTCGCGAATCCCACAGTATTTATGTGATTCATTCCAATTAAACCTTTCGAGGAAGGTGACCTTAAAAAAAGGACACCTAATTTTAATTCCAAAACAGACAAACGGCACCAAGAATATTTAATTAAAATTTTCCTTCTATCATGTACGTGAAAATAAGCAAGTTTGTATTTTCTAATAAATTCGTTTATAAATTCTGGTGTCAGTCTATTATTTAATAAGTTCATAAACAGAATTACTCCGCGCCAGAAAGTGTTAAGTAATCGCAGGACTCTTAAAGCTTCAAAATTTTAGAAATTTTAATTATTTTAGATGTTAAACTCCTATCTTTTCTGAACATTTTTATATAATTGTTTCCTTGAAATTCCCAATAGAACAGAAGTTATGGCTTTTAGAATTATACTCGCACAATAGCTGGAGCGGCGTTTCCGAAACTTTGAAGCCATTTTTCTCCAAATATCGTTTTTTGGGTATAACGTGCAGGATACCTCAAAAACTTCTGAATATTTTTTCATGAACATTTCAAAACATATATTTCATGTTAGTCTGTATAAACTGAACCGAAAACTTCCTTTTTATTGTACAAAAAAATATTTTTTTAGGTGATTATATTGTTGAAATTTTCAAAATTTTGTATTAGTTAAATGCATCATTGCATTAAAAATATAAAAATGCTTTAATACAAATTTATTTAAGTTCGGGGTAATTATAACAATATGAAGTATAAGTAAGCCCTAAAATTTTCATTCTAGTTGCAATATTTATTTTGTAACCCTGCAAAATGTTATGCCAGTTGACAGTTCGACAAATGTCTAACAGTTTCGAGCCCCCTATAAATACTAATTCTGCATTTTGCAATTTTTTAAATACATGAAATGAAAGAACATACTTATATCTTTCATCCCAATTAAAATTGTGTTTTAAAATGATATATATTTTAAGACATTAAATGTTGAAAATGGTCTTTTTTTTTCTTTTTTTCGATTTTTATAGTCCTGAGACCCCTGAAATTAGCATGTTTTTAACAATTTGACATTTATTGCTTTTATACTGTTACTGGACATTACATTACACATATATATCATTAAAAGGTGTTAACTAGGCATAGAGTACGCCACCCCTGTCATTGTGTATATCCAAACAGGCCGTGTCTTTAAGGGTTAATATCTTAGCTAATTACCGATGACTTTTTTCGAAATTCATTATCAACAATGCTTTTATACTTCTGCTACGATAGGTACATCCAGCGATGCTCAACAATTTTTCTGAATGCCCATAAATCGAAATTTATCTGTAACAGAAAAATGCAATTTTCTCAAAAACTATGTGACCTATGGTGATCGTTATAATTTTCCGGCAAGGTTTAAATTAAAGTCTACTACCTCTAATTTTTTCATAATTTTAGTTTCAGTAGATTCGGAATTAGATTGGGGGGGGGGGTACATATTTTTGCGCTACATTTCCGACAATATATTTGAAAATATAATACCTAAAATTAAAAGGAATGTATTTTGAGTTCAGCGTTACAAAAGCTTTCACAGGATACCCAACACGATATACAAAGAAAATATTTTTTTTTTCAAGTACCATAATTAGCCCTTCTACATTTTTACTAAATATATTTATGAATTTTTATTAATCTGAAAATATGTGGGTCAATGGTGTTTATTACTTCCCCGAATTTGAACTTTCCACGTTCCATAGTTTACGAGTAAAATGGCTGTGACAGACAGACAGATACAGGAGTGATGTTACAATGGTTCCGTTTTTACTTTTTAAGTACAGAACCCTAAAAAAATAAGAATGTTAAACAAATAGCCCTTTTATCAGTATTTTTATATATCATAACACTCTATTTGTTTCTTCGTAATTAAATTAACTTTTTGGTAAGCTGATGTCTGCCATTATAGAACACACTTCTAAGAAAAGCATGCAAAAAAAGTTTCAAAAAATATAAAAATTGTACGAGAGAGGTTTTTAAAGAGTCTTAAATTTTTCAAAAAAAAAAAAAATACATTTTTCAAATTTTACCTTAATAGTTAAATTTTTTTCCTGATTAAATCATTTTCCTTCATAAAACCATTTAGTAATATGATAAAGGTGTTATAAAACATGGATACTTTTAAAAATTTCACCGAGTCTCCTAAGAGGGCTGGTCATTCAGTTTTAGAATTCTGCTCCGTAATGTTAAGTCTATGGACTTTTGAGGCATTCGTATATTTAAAATATTGTCTCGGTAAACTCATATTTTTAACATCTGTTTTCTGTGTACTCTCCTTAAAGGATGTATCTTTTTTTCTTAGTTTCCAAAATATTTCTAAACTCTATGCTGAATTTAACATTTTGTGTTAAAAGTGGTCGAACTGTGAGTAAGATTTTAACACTTCATATAAAATTAAGTCTTTGTTTTAGAAATGTTTTCAGAATTAAGAAAAAAAGAAGCATCTTTTAGGAAATGTACACAAAAAATAGAACTTAAAAATATTAATTTCCCGAGGAGATATTTTAAATAGACGAGTGCATCAAATACCCATAGACTTTACATTAGTGAGGGGAAATCGGAAACTAAGTAATCAGCCCCCTCCTGAAGTACACGGTAAATTCAAAATATCAGAACATTAGCACTGTTTATTCACATACTGTGATCAGAACAACATTTATGTAGACTGCAAAGAAGCAAAAGGAAAATTTGGGGAGAAAATTTTCTTATCGAATTTCATGCGTACGCTGCGTAAAACAGATATTGAAAAGTAGTGGTAGACTGGAGAAGTGTTTTTGGAGATGTCTTTTGAAGTTTTGATTTTTGACAGAAACAGGATTTATATATTGCATACTGGTTTCAAAAGATTATGGATGGTGTTTTTCAGAACTTGTTTATACAAAAACGTTATAGTTTGAACTGGAACATTAAACTTCTTTTTTTACTCTCGTTTGTCAGAGAAATAACGTTTTATTTCATTTTAAACCTTTAAGGGTGTTCGATATTTTAGATAAGATTACAAAAAAAAAAAAAAAAAAAAAAAAAAAAACTATTTTCCATTTTTTTTTTTTTTTTTTTTTTACTTTTATTTAGTACTTTCCACTGAATTTACGTAAAGATGCAATAATTAAACTTATTTGTAAAAGATTTTTTACTGCATTCATTTCTTTTAAATTATTCAGAGTTGCAATCTTTAAATTTATTTTTCTTAGTTTGTGTTTTTTCAATCTATCATAATGATCAAAATGCTAAAAAGTTCAACATATACTCGTTTTTGTTTTTTTAATCGGGTTTTATTAATATGATGGTTTATTTTAAAAAATAAGAATGTTAAACACATAGCCCTTTTTGCTGTATTTTTAGATGTCATAATACTCTATTTTTTCATAATTAAGGGGGTCCCGGAAAACATTTTAAAATAATTTTTATTTATCGAGTTAAAATCCTGAATTTTTCTGTGATGGTTAACCTTATCATTTGTAAACAAAATCACATGATAAAACTTCACAGAATTTTTTTTATTTAAATTTAAAATTTATTAAAAAAGTGGGGTAATTTAAAATCGTTATAACTCGAAGTATTATTAATAGAATTTCATTTTTTTTTTCATTTAAATAAACAGAAATATATAAGTTTTTATTTTGATTCAATATTTTTAAAAATATTAATTTATAAAAAAAAATAGAAACATTTAACGAAAAAATTAAAAAAAAAAAGTGGTGCAACTTTATTTTAAAAGTCATTTTTTCAAAAGTAAATATTTTTTTCAAATATACTGAATCAAAATTAAAAAAGTAAAACAATTGAAAAAGATATGTCCCAAGCTTGAACCCTGTATCTTTAACGGTTCTCGAGTTATAAGAATTTAAATATGAGAAATGGTGAAAAAAATCTATCATGAAGAAAAACGCATTTTTACAAGGAGTCGTTTCCATGACAGCCATTGCTTGAAAGCAAGATTTTGAACACAAACCAAAACGAAAAAATTAATATTTTTTGTTCTAATTCAGATAGAAACATGATTTAAATGTCATTTTAAGCAGGAAAAAACAAAGAAATTTTTTATGAAATAAAATGTTTTTGCAAAATTTGAAGAGTTTTGTGTACCGAACCCCCTTAAATTAACTTTATGGTAAGCTGATCTCTGCCATTGTGGAACACACTTCCAAGAAAAACATGACAAAAAAGTTTTAAAAAGTTAAACATTGTAGGAGAAAGGTTTTTGAACCGTCTTATTTATTTATTTATTTATTTACTTTAAAAACGAAAACCACATTTTACAGTAAGAGTTCCATTTTTCTTGATTAAATCCTTTCATAAAACCATTTAGTAATATGACAAAACAAATTACAATACATAGAAATTCCTTAAAAATTTCACCGACTCTTCTTAAATGATCTATTATCTCCTAAAGTCCTCGGTAAGCTCAAAATATCAGAACATTAACACTATTTATTCACATACTATGATCAGAACACCATTTATGTAGACTACAAAGAATAAACTCTTTAAATTTATTTTTCTTATTTTGTGTTTTTTCAATGCCTCATAATGATCGAAATGCTAAAAACTTCAACATACACTTTTTTTTTTTTTTTTGGACGAGACCTTAAGGATTGGGTATTTAGTTATATGATAGTTTATTTTAAAAAGAAAATAAGGATGTTAAACAAATAGGCCTTTTTGCTGTACTTTTACATGACATAACACTCTATTTACTTTTTCGTAATTAAATTAACTTTTTGGTAAGCTGATCTCTGCCATTATAGAACACACTTCTAAGAAAAGCATGCAAGAAAAGTTTGAAAATGTTAAACATTGTAGGAGAGAGGTTTTTAAATAATATCAATTTTTTGTTGTTGTTTTTTAAGCACATTTTACCGTAAGAGTTGCATTGTTTCTTTATTAAATCATTTCCCTTCATAAAATCAATTAGTAATATGACAAAAAATTTATACAACATGGAAACTCTTTAAAAATTTCACTGGAGTCTCCTTAAATAGTCTATTATCTCCTGAAGCCAACGATAAGTTCAAAATATTGGAACAATAGCACTATTTACTCACATACTATGATCAGAACAACATTTATGTAGACTGCAAAAAATAAAAGTAAAAATTTGGGAAGAAAGTTTTCTTATCGAGTTTCATGCTTACGCTGCATAGAAAAAATTATTGAAAAGTAGTAGACTGGAGAACTGTTCTTGGATATGTCTTTTGAAGTTTTGATTTTCCAACTGAAGCAGGATTTATATATAGCATACTGGTTTCAAAAGATTATGGATGGTGTATATTTTTCAGAACTTTTTTATACAAAAATGTTATAGTTTGAACTGTGATATTAAACTTGCACGTGAACGATCTTGAACTGAGAAATGTTTCTGCTCTTCATTAACTCTGATATGTCAGAGAAATAATGTTTTACTTCATTTTAAATATTTTAGGGGACTCTATACTTCAGGAAAAATTACGAAGAAATATATTTTCCAATTTTTTACCTATTTTTATTTTTATTTTTTACTTTTATTTAGCACATTCCATCGAAGTTGCGTAAAGATGCAATAATTATACTTATGTGAAAAAAGTTTTTTACTGCATTCATTTCCTTTTAAATTATTCAGAGTTGCGATCTTTAAATTTATTTTTCTTAGTTTGTGTTTTTTTCAATGTATGATAATGATAAAAATGCTAAAAACTACAACATATACTCGTTTTTGTTTTTGGACGATCCTTAAAAGAACATAAAATTATGGATCGGGTTTTTAGTAATATCATGGTTCATTTAAAAATAAACGGTCAAGTGCGAGTATTAATCGCGCACAGAGGGTTCTGTAGAATAAATATATGAATTTGTAATTGTATTATAAAAAAAAACGTTGCTAAAATAATACTAACACTTTGTCAAAAACTATACAACGTAGGGTTGGGTATAACAGTATATATTACAAAAGTGCAAATGGATATATCATGAAAGTTCAAAGAGATATGCAACCTAAATAATATCAGATATAGCTATTCTGTATATCTCATTTCTTTAATATTATCCTACTCTGTTTATGATGAACTTAATTCGGTACTGACAATAAAAGAGTCTGCCACACCGCAGGTCGAGAGTTCGACTCCCGACTGGGCAAGGTTCACTCAGCCCTTCATCCCTTTGGGGTCGATAAAATGAGTACCAAGCTTGCTTGGGAACTAAACACCGAGGGTCTCGCGTTAGGTTGACCACCTGGCCGGGACGCATGCTGCATAGCACCTCGGGGCCCAGGGTCAAGAAAACAGAGATGGGCACTGTCGCCCCAGATCCTTCTTGGATTGTATAGCCACAGAGTTTAGTTTTAGTAGTTAGACAATAAAAGAAGTGCATATTTAAACTTCATTTGGCATTTCATAAAACTAAATTCAGCCTAGAAATAACCTTTATTCCTACAGTGTAGTTAAAACAAAACCTTTGTTCAAGGTTTAAATTTGGCATTGTGCTAAGCGCGCTTCGAAAGGAGGTCGCAATGTTGTAACACCGCCTTGGTCAGTGCCGCGTTTTTCCAGATAGGTTTTTAATTATCTTTTTAAGTCACTCGAGGCGTATTGAGAGATACACTCATTGCAAACTAGTCGCGAATCCCACAGTTTTCATGTGATTCGTTCCAATTAAACCTTTCGAGGAAGGTGACCTTAAAAAAAGGACACCTAATTTTAATTCTAAAACAGACAAACGGCACCAAGAATATTTAATTAAAATTTTCCTTTTATCATGTACGTGAAAATAAGCAAGTTTGTATTTTCTAATAAATTCGTTTATAAATTCTGGTATCAGTCCATTATTTCATAAGTTCATAAACAGAATTACACCGCGCCGGAAAGCGTTAAGTAATCGCAGGACTCTTAAAGCTTCAAAATTTTAGAAATTTTAATTTTTTTAGATGTTAAACTCCTATCTTTTCTGAACATTTTTATATAATTGTTTCCTTGAAATTCCCATTAGAACAGAAGTTATGGCTTTTAGAATTATACTCGCACAATAGCTGGAGCGGCGTTTCCGGAACTTTAAAGCCATTTTTCTCCAAATGTCGTTTTTTGGGTATAACGCGCAGGATACCTCAAAAACTTCTGAATATTTTTTCATGAAAATTTCAAAACATATATTTCATGTTAGTCTGTATAAACTGAACCGAAAATTTCCTTTTTATTGTTCAAAAAAATATTTTTTTAGGTGATTATATTGTTGAAATTTTCAAAATTTTGTATTAGCTAAATGCAGCATTGCATTAAAAATGCAAAAATGCTTTAATACAAATTTATTTAAGTTCAGGGTAATTATAACAATATGAAGTATAAGTAAGCACTAAAATTTTCATTCTAGTTGCAATATTTATTTTGTAACCCTGCAGAATGTTATGCCAATTTTCAGTTCCACAAATGTCTAACAGTTTCGAGCCCCCTATAACTACTAATTCTGCATTTTGCAATTTTTTAAATACATGAAATGAAAGAACATACTTATATCTTTCATCCCAATTAAAATTGTGTTTTAAAATGATATACATTTTAAGACATTAAATGTTGAAAATGGTCTTTTTTTTTTCTTTTTTTCGATTTTTATAGTCCTGAGACCCCTGAAATTAGTATGTTTTTAACAATTTGACATTTATTGCTTTTATACTGTTACTGGACATTACATTACACATATATATCATTAAAAGTTGTTAACTAGGCATAGAGTACGCCGCCCCTGTCATTGTGTATATCCAAACAGGCCGTGTCTTTAAGGGTTAATATCTCAGCTAATTACCGATGACTTTTTTCGAAATTCATTATCAACAATGCTTTTATACTTCTGCTACGATAGGTACATCCAGCGATGCTCAACAATTTTTCTCAATGCCCATAAATCGAAATTTATGTGTAACAGAAAAATGCAATTTTCTCAAAAACTATGTGACCTATGGTGATCGCTATATTTTTCCGGCAAGGTTTAAATTAACGTCTACTACCTCTAATTTTTTCCTAATTTTAGTTTCAGTAGATTCGGAATTAGATGGGAGGGGGACATATTTTTGCGCTACATTTCCGACAATATATTTGAAAATATAATACCTAAAATTAAAAGGAATGTATTTTTGAGTTCAGCGTTACGAAAGCTTTCACACAATACCCCACACGATATACAAAGAAAATATTTTTTTTTTTCAAGTACCATATTTTGCCCCTCTACATTTTTACTAAATATATTCATGAATGTTTATTAATCTGAAAATATGTGGGTCAATGGTCTTTATTACTTCCCCGAATTTGAACTTTCCACGTTCCATAGTTTACGAGTAAAATGGCTGTGACAGACAGACAGACACAGGAGTGATGTTACAATGTTTCCGTTTTTACATTTTTAAGTACAGAACCCTAAAAAATAAGCATGTTAAACAAATAGCCCTTTTTTCAGTATTTTTACATAACATAACACTCTATTTGTTTTTTCATAATTAAATTAACTTTTTGGTAATCTGATCTCTGCCATTATAGAACACACTTCTAAGAAAAGCATGCAAAAAATGTTTTAAAAAGTTAAACATTGTAGGAGAGAGGTTTTTAAAAAATATCAATTAAAAAAAAGAAATTACCGTAAGAGTTGCATTTTTTCTTGATTAAATCGTTTCTCTTCATAAAGCCATTTAGTAATATGACAAAAAATTTATGAAGCATGGAAATTCTTTAAAAATTTCTCAGAGTCTCCTTAAATGGTCTATTATCTCTTGAAGTCAACGATAAGTTCAAAATATCTGAACATTCGCATAATTTATTCCCATACTATGGTCAGAACAACATTTATGTAGACTGCAAAGAAGAAAAAGGGAAAATTTGGGAGAAAAGTTTCTTATCGAATTTCACGCTTACGCTGCGTAGAAAAAATATTGAAAAGTAATAGACTGGATAAGTGTTCTCGGATATGTCTTTTGAAGTTTCTATTTTTCGACAGAAACGGGATTTATACATTGCATACTGGTTTCTAAAGATTATGGGTAGTGTATATATTTCAGAACTTGTTTGTACAAAAATGTTATAGTTTGAACTGGGATATTAAACTTGCAAATGAGCGATCTTGCACTGCGAAATGTTTCTGCTCTTTATTTCCTCCGATTTGTCAACTTTACTAAATCTATTTATATTTCTTTAGAGTTCCGCATTAAAGAACATCTTACTTTTAAATCTTTAAAGGACTTCATACTCCGAAAAATGACGAAAATATCAATTTTCCAGTTTTTTAGTTAAAAATTATTTAGACATTCCTAGAACATTTAGAACATTACATTAAATAAAACATTTAATTTAATTACATTAAATTGAACATTACACTGAATAAGTTCCCCATTCTGTCGAAATTACATAAATATCTGATAGTTACAAATATATGAACAATCTTTTAACTGCATTCATTTTCCTTTGAATGTATCAGATTTGAAACCTTTAAATTTATTTTTCTCATATTTTATATTTTTAGTATTTCAGAATGATTAAAATGCTGAAAACCTTTTTGACTCGCTATTTTTGGGGCATTGCTTAAGATGCATTGCTTAAAATTAGGGATCAGATTTTCAATAACATAAATAGTTTATTTTAAGAAAGAAAAAAAAAACATTTGTCATTTTTACTGCATTTTTACATATGTCGTAACATTTTATCTATTTTTTTCTAAACAAATTAACTTTTTGGAAATTAAATCTCTACCGTTATAGAACATAGCGAACAAAAACAATGTTTCAAAAAATTTGAAGAGAAGTAAATTGTAAGAGAAGATATGTTTTTCAACTTTCTTAATTTTTTCAAAAATAAAAAAAAAATTTAAATTTTATTACAATAATTGCTTTTTTTGTTGATGAAACCATTTAGTAATATATCAAAAAAAGTATTTTAAAACACTGAAATTTAAAAAAAATCTGAGATGGTACCCAGACCCGTAAAATGGTCTACTACCTCCTGAAGTTCATAAGTGTTATAGACGTGTTATAGTGTTATAGCCGGCAGCTCAGACAATCACCTCATCGAGTTCACGGATGAAATTCTAGGATTAGTTAAATTTTGATTCGCATATTAAAACGCAATCGGTCTGCCAAGTCATATCTTAGTGGAAAAAACCGGAAAACCCGATTTTAGTGGCTGATTCGTAGGTTTACCATTGTGTTTTACTGCACCCAAAGGTATGAAAACATGGAGGGATGGAAGCAGAAAAGCAAAATAGTAAACCTACGAGTCAGCCGCTAAAATAGGGTTTTCAGGTGTTTTCCACCAAGATATGACTTGGCAGACCGATTGCGTTTTAATATGCAAATCAAGATTTAACTAATCCTAGAATTTCATCTGTGAACTCGATGACGTGATTGCCTGTGCTGCAGGCTTCCGGTCTATTATGGACTAATGAATTTTGTTTACACGTCTTACAGTCCTTGTTATTTAAAACGTACGCTCATGATTATTTTTAACAATTTCCAATTCAGTAGAAAAGTGTTTATGAATTCGGTTTGTCTGTCTATTTGACCGTGCTCTAACTGTCGTAAATATACTCGAATTGCCACCTAATTTTTATATGTTACCCAAGTAAGATAGAGTATAGAATGTTCGCTATTGAAAAGCAGCAACAACAATTGCTGAAAATGGATTTTTATTGAGTTGGGTTTTTTATGTATTTTTAATGATTTATTTGGATATCTCATTGCATTGCACGATAAAATGAAATTTCTTAATATTCTCTAAATGTTGGGAAGTGTTTCATAATCTATGCCATAGGCATGATTTTCCGTTTTAGTTATCTTCTAATTTCAATTAGTTTACTAACTATCACCAATTTGTTGCTATTTGCAGAATTATGTCTGCACAAACTTCCGCGTCTATCACAGAACTAATTAAGGAAAAAATAATGGAGATAATAACAATTTTGCTCAATTTTATTAGTTAATCCTAATAACAAGCTTAATATATAATCAACAGGCCTAAAGAGTTAGAATTAGACTTCGATAATATAAGTTAATTGTCTGTTTACGTAACTATACCTTCAGTATTCAACCTCTCAAAAAGCAATTTATCTACGATGACGCTTGCAAATACATTTCCCTGAGGATAATAAAGCTGTTTATTTTATTCTAAATAAATAGAATAGAATAATATTAAGGAATAATTCAATAATGCTCGTTAATTAGTAGGTTTTGATATAATTGCATTATACCCGGTCCTACCAATACAAAGCTAATCATTTTATAGCTAAAAGAACGAAGTCCTCAAACCTGAAATAGTGGAACTATGTTGTAGTAGATACAAACATTTCGTACCATACAATAATGAATAATTTACCAGTTTTTAAAGTGTGGATAAAACATATAATTCGTGTAATATAAATTTCGTCATTGCTTAAAAATTCTATTATTTTCCAAAACAAATATTTAAAGAAAAACGGAAATATAGTATAAGACCTTGTTACGCTTATCTGATACTTCAATTTTCGTTATTTTTTTCGTCATTAAACTTTTTTTTTTTTTTTGTAATTATAACAGTTTCCTTACTAACAAGAAAAAGTATGCGTAAGGATATACAACACCGAAACTTGAAAGGCTTAAAAACCCACTTCAGCCACGGCAAGAAAGGAAAACGCTAGTGGGGCGTTGGTCTATGGGGGCGTTATTTTCAAATTTCTCGCTTTGATTTTAATATTTTTGGATAATTTTTTTTTTTTGCATAAGATAGCTGAGCATGATCTACAACCGGGATAGGTTTTACTCTTTCGATATGGGTTATAGTTTTTTTATTTATAATAGGATAGTTTCAATTTGACAGCCGGTTCTAACCGGTTCCGAAAGTTAGTAATTTTTTAAGACAAATCGGAAAAGTAAAAACTAACCCGTTTGTAGATCGTCCTCAGCTATACTATGGAAAACAAAATCATTCAAAAATATTAAAATCAAAGCGATAAATTTGAAAATAACGCCCCCATAGACTTTGCATTAACGTTCGAGTTTATCCGCGTGACTAGTGTGCCCTCTTAATGTTCACATGAGAATCGCATGACGTGAAAAATAAGTCATTGTGACGTCACGAGGTGGCAGTCATCTGAAATTTATAATGTGACGAATTAAAATTGGCACATTATTGTCACAGTTTGGTCTGTGACTCTTGGGACCTCAGAGTCTAGTCACATTGATAGGCTATGCTTAAAAAGAACATGGAGTCACGAAATAAAAATTAAATCGCGAAACAATAATGTTCGAGTAAACCAGTAGGTGATTCTTGTAAAATGAAAATTCCGGAATGTCTTTTCTTAATTTATTTAACACAGCACACATACGACATATATATAACCATTGTGTTATCTGGTTTCAAAATTCCGCATGTTGACAAAAAACCACCTCTTATATACACAGTATGACTCGCGCGCTGATATTCAAATAAATAAATCAATGCAAATCTGGCCGTTTATAATAAAGCAATTGAATATAATAATATAGGTAAATTTCTTACCTTTATGTTGTTGCTCAGCAATTGCTCCGCATTTAAATCCAGTACAGGTATCCTTTCGTCCGGAATTCCCGCTATTTCACTACTCTAATAGTGTTGAATAAAAAAAAAGGTTATGGTTTAATATTTTTTCTCATGTGTAAATTAAATCCACTCCTGAGACTGATTTCTTTGCTTATAGGAATTATATTATTAAATCTTTAAGTTTACAGTTTTAAGTTAATTACTTATATGCATTTATATTACGCTGCGTTTTGCAGCAACAATTTTATTCATTACATGTTTTCAGATTGAAATCAACAGAACAACTAAATTAATAATAAAACAGTTTTTTAGTCCTTTTTAGTTCTTTTGTGAGGATGACGTAAAACTCTTGCTTCATGCGTGGGTTAACATAAACATATTTTATTGATTAATGTAATTGTTCATTTTGAATAGCATAATTTAGGAAATGAAAAAAGTTCGATGATTACACGATGATTGATTGCTGCTTAATCTATTTTTATAACTGTTGAAGTATTTGCGTCCTTGAAGATTACGACTATTATTTCCTGTTTCGAAATCAATTATTCGTATCTGAGAGGGTTATAAATCCATCACCGCAGACGATATTTTTCGATCTGCGACCAAGGAGAGGAATATCAAGTTCATCCCTCGTTAAATTCTTAACCCTTTCTGGCAGTTACAGCGTAAGCTAATTTTAGCTCTCCACACCCACGCATGTAGTGGTATGGCTATGCTATTTTTAGCTCTCCGCATACGACTACACCGCAGGTGTTAATTCGTATGCAACAATTTCGTAACACTGTCCACCCATGAACATATGGGTGTTCATCACAAATTCAGTATCAAATTAATACAAATACAAATATAAAATATGGAATGTTATACATATTTAAAGACTAAACACTTTACAATCAAACTTCAACTAAAATAAGAAAAAAAAATTAGTACATGAATAATCAAAATCAATCAGTTCACAGTTCCAGGTGGTACAAAAATCGTACTGGACGTCTGAGAATAGATTTCTCAGTTTTAACTTTACAGGCTCTCACCTTGCAACAGGATCGCGAATCTTTTCACATCCGCGTGGTAAATTTTCTCCAAAAATACCTTTATGCGATCATGAAGCACAATGCGGCGAACCTCCGGTTTTTCGGCAAAAATTCTGTAAACCCTTCCATATTTTAGAAAGTTCGTTTCTGCCTACTGTTTCCAATGTTTTTAGCTTTTTTTTAAAGATGATCTGTACGACCTGTATTTTACAAGTTATTACCGCTTTTTTCTCTATACTTGATAAATTAAATTCTTGACTATTTCAGGGCATTTACCCTTTGTGTACTGAATTATGAATTCATGAAAACTTTATCTTCTAAAGAATTTTTCGTGAATTTTTTAAACTACATTGGAAGATTTACATAATTATTTAATAAATTTTAGAAGAATTTTAGAAGGATTGGAGGATTTAGTAGGATTCACTAAATTTGAATTTATAGGGATTTTGTGCAATATTTATAACCCCACTCAAATCTTTTATTTTAAATATTTTTCTTAGTATTTTGTAGAATTGGGAAATGTATAAATAGAATGTTCTTACAATAGAAATATAGAAATTTTCCGAATTGAAAAATCCCCCCCCCCCCCCGCTCTCAACGCCAAAAAAGCTGAAAAGATGCAAAGGCAATAGAAATCATCCTTTTAAAAATATTTTTCCACAAAATGTATATATGACTAAAAATATATCGTTGCAATTGTCACATTAACCTTGAATCATATTGAAAAAAAAAATTAAGGAAAAGCTTACTTAAAAGGTGTATTTAATGTAAAAGATGTCCCAAATATAAATATGAAAAATGTTTTTACGAAATTCGTGCTGTTTAGCGATATTTTTACGAAATTTGCATTTTGTCGCGACCTTTTGACGAAAGTTGCATTTTCCAGCGATCTTTTGATGAAATTTGCGTTTTTTTTTTCGAGATCCTTTAAAAATAATGTGTTTTTCCGCGATTCTTTGATGAAATTGGTGTTTATTTGTGATCCTTTGACCAAATTGTCGCTTTTTTCGCGATCCTTTGACGAAATTGTCGTTTTTTTGCGATCCTTTGACGAAATTCGCGTTTTTATCGCGATCCTTTGACGAAATTGGCGATTTTATCTAAGAACGATTGACGAAATTGATTTTTTTCGTCAACCTTTTGTCGAAACTCGCGATATTTTTTATTGCCGAAATTTCAGATTGATGACCTATTTTTTTTCAAATTTTCGGAACAAAATGCCTTAAATTTTCGGAAAATTTGGAACAGAATCACCCCTGATACGAGAATGAGTTTTAAAAAATTTACTGGGCGCATTTGGCAACTTCAGGGAACTATAACTAGGTTCAAATTGAAGAAAAAATGGAATTCGGGCTCTAAGCATATTGGTCTTAAAAAACTGAATTTCGTCTCATAACTTGTTATAATTCTTAATATTAGTCCCATACATCCCAAAAATTGGCTAAAACAGATTTTTAAAAGTATTAAATTAAAAATGAAATAATATGTTGAATAAAGCAAATAAATAAATGGGAAATTAATTAGGTCGATGGGGAAAATTGCCAAGCTCTGTCAGAGGCTAATAGAGCTTTTATTGAAAGCTTCGACAAACAATTTTACGCGCTATTTTAAAATGTGAATATTTTATGCCTTAATTCTCTATATCGCTCACCCGCAGGAAAAGGGACACATCTCAACAAAAGCAAATTTCACAGGAAAGGAAAAAGAAAATTTGCATAATTTTACTATAAGATGAAATTGCAGCACTTATTAATGCATAGACTTCACAAATTTTACACTGGTCATCAAAATTAAAAGATAATGAGAAAAAATATGCTCACTAAGTTAATGTTGCCACCAATGGCCAAAGCTGCAATTATTTATGTTAATCAAATACTATTGAACTCAAAATTGCACTTCCGCACATACGTTAGCCTCAAAAATATGCAAATTAGAGGATTGGCAGTGTGGTGCGCAATGGACGTATGTTGGAGTGCTGGTCTGTAGTGCTGTTTAAAGTTAATTTGGTGTCTGAATGTGATTAGTATTCATTAGTTATAGCTCAGTGGCATTATTTAACTTAAGGTCAAAAGTGGCGAATAATTGGCAGAATCGAGGATGGTCAAAAACAAATGGAGGTCACCCAAGATTTGAATATCTCTCAAACTGTCATATCAAGAGTTTCTATCCGCTTTTGAAGTACTGGATCCCTTGATAGACAGCCTGATCAAGGAAGACCAAGAGAAACAACTGCACCCAAAGACCGTTTTTGTCATTGTGGCTCGAAGAAACCGCGAAGCAACTACAAGAGATTTAGTTTGAGACATTCAGGCTACCACAGGAACTCGAATTAGTCATTCTGCTGCTCCACGAAGGCTTAACAAGGGTGGACTGTATGCGAGAAAACCAATAGTTTGTGTCCCTCTCACTCCAGCTTCCAAAGGGGCCCCTTTAAACTGTTGCCCTCATCAAGTTCAATGGAGGCAAGAAGACTGGGCTAGAAGACTTGTCCTGCATGCAGTTATCTGCATGCAGGGCTAAAAACATGCATGAAAGCATAAAGCCCTTAAGAATGATGACGTAGTCTGAGGTTTGGAGGGTTGGGTAATTTTACCTCCCAACACAATCCACCCCTCTTCTGAGGTCAGAAATGGACATATAGCGTAATAAAGGGATTTTATTTGTAACTACACTTATGAAACTGTTTGCGTAGCAAGACAACACCTATGACAGACTTGTGAGTGTAATAAAACGCAAATTGAATTTTTGCGAGATGTGTCACCTCTCTTGCGGATAAACGATATAGTAATGCAATATTTGAATGGATTAATTGTGGTTTCTTGCCTTTTATATAAGAGGAAAATACCCTCAAAATTGAAATACGCAAAGAGGAATAAAATTCCGTTAAAATTGGTCAATTTCCAAAAGTCTAAAAAAGCCTACTTTTAGACTTTTCTGTACGGGTGCAAAGGCATTTTTTTTTTTTTTTTTTTGAAAAATTTCAAGCAAGGCTTTATTTTTTATTCAGAGAACATAAAATCACTAAAAACGGCACTTAAATAAAAAATCCACTTTTGGATATTTTCGCTACATCGGCCCCACTGTGTGACGTGCCAATAATAAAATAATTTAATGCATCAAATAATAAGGAATTAAAATTTATTAAAATTACGTTTTTAGGATAAAAAATGCCTGGATAACATTTCGATTTATACTTAAATAATTAAATATATCTATATTTCTGTTGTTGCATTTCAGGTGGCAAATAATTTTTCTCTAATGGATGATCAGATATTTAATTTTCTTTTCCATTTCAGAAATAAAACAGTGTCCAGAGATTTTTTGTTCACCTTTATTTTGAAATATATTACTCCTTAGAAAATGTAATTTATATAAAGGCAAATATTTTTAAAAATAAAATTTAAAATGACTTCTAATTGAAATTTAATATAAACAGAATGTTGAATATCAGACTATAATAAATGTTTTCCTTTGGTAATAATGTTTCTAAAACTCATATTTGTAGTTTCAGTATATTTCGCATGAAACCGAAAGCATTTGACAGCTTTATAGAAATCTTGCGTAAACAGAATAGAACTTGGTTGAAAGTCAAAAGATTAAAGAGAAATACTTCTTTTTTTTTCCTAGCAAACTTACTATCAAACTAATACACTATGTTTTTTTGTTTTTTTTTTATTTATTAAAGTAATAATTTTTTATTACAAAAAACTAAATAAAGTTTCTCTCTATCACCGTGTATTTCTGATCCAAAGTGATTGATTACCTCAGGTATAATCCCGTTAACGGTAATGTTTACTTTCAGCTAAACAGAAAAAAACTTCAATAAAATAAAAAATTTCAAAACTAATCATATAATTTTATCAGAAACTACATGAAGCTAGTTTCAGATAGTGCAATCGATGAAAAATTAACCTTAGTAAAGTTTACCTGTGTTCACACATTGTTGTAGTGCCCTTAAATGGGAAACAGGACTAGCATCCATTTGGCGATATATCGCCAAATTAGGCGGCCAAAATGAGTCGCCAAAAGTGACGCCAACTTGGCGATATCTCTAATATTTCGCCAAATTCCCATAGAATTCCATTGTAAACCTACTTGCTTATAGAAAATCAACACATTGAGATATTTTAATGCAACAAAAACTAATATTAGCTTAAGGGATTATATTAAATTTTTCTTTGATGGCCTAAGTAGGAATTGACTTTAAAAACAAAATTTTTATATTACTTGTTTTATCAAAATTCGTGAAATTGATAAGGAAGAATCCTGATGCTGTTTACAAAGATACTGTGTATGCACTTTTAAATTCGACTTCATTAAGATAATTAAATTTGATTTTTAATTTCTTAAAAGGCAAAATTTTGATGAAAATCGATATGAAATTTAGAGAAAAATCTCTAAAAAATTAACTATTCATGGGATTAAAAAAATGATGCTCAGATTTGTTTGTAATAGAGTTTTAAATGATTAAAATATAAAATTGAGGAAATATCTCAAAAATAAGACACATGGAGCATTTTGAAGTTTCGTTTTTAAATTTAAAATTTTTTTTTAAAATCTTTAAATTATAATAAGATTGGAAATTTCTTTTAAAGTGTTCTATATACTTATTGCGAGATGTATATTTGCACAAAATTTCATGTCTCTATGATGAAAAGTAAGTTCCCTTAAAAAGGAGACAATTAATGGGTCAAAGGGGCAAACTTAGATACGCAAGTGAGATTTGTACTGTAAGACTTATCATAGAAATGGATTTTGTGAGTCAAAATAAAAAAGTAGTTCACAAATTTGCCGAGAGGTGGTGCTTTTAAGCTCCATGTTGTTATAAGACGTAAAAAAATACTTCAATTACAGATATTTAGTTGTACTTGAGAAAATAATATATAATATAGTACTAGATTAATTTTAACACAATTATTCTAATTGGTAAATAAATCACATTAGATGTAAATTTCCAACTGGGCGAAAAATGTCCGGACCAGGATTCGAACCAGGGATCTCCTGGCTGAAGCCGCCAGTGCTCTGCCATCAGAGCTATCCCAGACGAATCTGGTGGAACTTTTTCACCCAGCTAACCTTAATGATTATAGCATCTGGTCTGAAACCTGGTTCAGCTCAACAGAATAAATCACAGGTAATGGAACTCCAGAAATCACTGGATACGAAATTGCACTAGATTAATTTTAGCACAATTATTCTAATTGGTACATAAATCATGTTAAATGTAAATTTCCAACTGGGCGAATATGTCCGGACCGGGATTCGAACCACGGATCTCCTGGCTGAAGCCTCCAGTGCTCTGCCATCTGAGCTAAGCTTAAAAGTTCCACCAGATTCGTCCGGGATAGTTCAGATGGCAGAGCACTGGCGGCTTCAGCCAGGAGATTCCTGGTTCGGACATTTTTCGACCAGTTGGAAATTTACATCTAATAGAATATAGTAGTCTCAAAACAATTAAATATCGGTATATGTTTAGTTTTTTTTTTTTTTTTTTTTTTTTTTTTGTCTTTTGATAAGGTACCACTGGAGAAAATGTGACTTTTTGGCACAAAACATCAGATTCTTCGCTAAAAGTTTCATTATGGAAATTGCACACGACATTTTGTTCTTTTTTTAGAAAATTTCAATCTTATGCGGACTTTACGCGCACAATGAAATTTAAAAAAATATTTTTTTTTTACTTTTTTCGCTACTCAGATAGCGTAAAATATTTTTTCTTCTGTCTTAAATACATCGTAAAATATTACAAATCGTGAAGCAAAAGTTTAACCCTTTATGTACTGAATTATGAATTCATGAAAATGTTATCTTCTAAAGCGTGTCGTGAATAGCTTAAACTACATTAGAAGATTTACATAATCATTTAATAAATTTTAGAAGGATTTTAGAAGGATTTTAGAAGGATTAAAGGATTCATTAAATTTGAATTTAAAGGGATTTTGTGCAATAACCCCATTCAAGTCTTTTCTTTTAAATATTTTTTTTTATTTTGCAGAATTAGGAAAGGTACAAATATAATGTTCTTACAGTAGAAATATATAAATATTTCCAAATTTAAAAATTCCCCCCCCCAACTCCAAGAAAGCTTAAAAGATGCAAAGGTAAAAGAAATCGTCCTTTTAAAAATATTTTTGTTTTGTGTAACCCATAATGCTTTTGGAACAAGATAAAGTAATGCATCTATAACTCATTCTAAACTGTATTACTACTAAACGATGTATTAAATTAATTTTATAACAAGTTATTTTTATAGTACTTATAATTACCGTCAGTAGATAAAGGATTAAAATAACCAAAGAAACTTGCATACATTCAATATTATTTTGGTATTTTTCATCTTAACATCATTTGATAAAACTTTCTGAATCCATTCCGAGATAAATTGACTCAAAGTGACATGCATATCATTTTTCTTTCCAGAAAGTTCGAAGAATAAATAAGTTTGAATGTTTAGGTCCCTTCTGCTTTATGATCAATGTGACAGAAACAGTGATTTATTGTTCCTTTACATTAAAATGACAAAACACCATCTACGAAGATGGTATCTTCTGAAAATGGTTTATTTTGTATAGCGTGGACGTCAATTAGTTAAGGGAAAAAGAATGTTTTATTATGTGTAGTTATGCTGCTAAATATGACAGTACGTGTGGTTATAGACAGCGAAACACGGAAAGTTTTACAATTGGTTTTGTTTATAATTATGCACAGTTTCACAAATGTTTTAGTAATAATACAACTATTTTGCAAAATATTTTACAAATGTTTACATCTGTTTTATAAAATTTTTACAAACGTTTAAGAAAATGTTTTACTAAAAATACATAGTTTTGAAAATGTTCTTTACTCATGTTTTTTACAAGCATTTTTTACAAATTATTCTTACAAACTTTGTTCTACAAAAGTTCGATGTGGCTGCTCTTCGTTTCTTTAAAATTACCTGATCAGTAAATTACTTCTGTCTTTTGTTTGTGAGAATGTTTACGTCTAATCAAACTAAGTGCAATGCTGGTTCGTGATTTCAATTCAGAAATGAATTTTGGAAATGGCGGAGTCTAAACCTCATCTTTAATAACACCATACACTGAAATCAAAGCTTGAGCATACTGATAATCGTAGTGACCATTTAATAACACTTCTGCGATAAATCCAAACTGAGACTTTAGTGCTGAAGCTGCGGTAAAGTAAAAAGTCTGTCCGCAAACTTATGGTACAGTACTAGTAATCGGCCTTTGAACTTGACCTTACAATTAATATTTCCAAAAATTATTCAGTTACAAAATTGTCCAACTAATTCGTGTTCACCCTGTATCATTTTCGTTTAGGTCTAGATCCTAATAGTAGACCAATATCGGTTATATGGGGTACAAAAATGCAATGCATATTGGTTAAACAAATACAATTTTGTGTATTAGTATAATAATGGTGAATGTCCATTTTTTCTTAAAGCTGAAACTACAACAAAACCATTCAACATAACCCATTTACCTACTCACCTTTAAATTTTAACATGAGAAAGAAGATGACCTTTTTTTCAATTATTTAAAAATTAAAATGCAGTTACGTCCCTCTTTATTTTTTTTAATATAGCATAATAATGGACTTAATGGACTTTTCCAACCATTACTTAACTCTTGTATCCCCTTTAAATTTTCATATGAGAAAAAAGCTGATACAGCACTAGTAATCTATACCCCTCTGAACTTCGAGGTTTTTTTTATGGTATATCCCCCCTTCTTCGAATTTTGTAAAATTGTTTAAATATGGATACTGTCTATTTTCGAATTAGTGCTTAAGCATTATCTTCCCAATAAATTATAACATAACAAAGACGATGTCCTTCTTTTTCTGGTATTTATTTTTGATATGGAAAACTTCCCTATCCCCCTTCCTATTTTGAATAATAATATCATAATGGACACCGTTCATTCTCCAAATACTACTTAACCCTTATCTCCACCTTAAATTTTAACATCAGAAGGATGACGTCCGTCTTTTTTCAATTATTTATAATCTTAATACTTTACATGGGATAGCCCTCTCTTCCTTCAAATTTTGAATAATAGTATAATAATAACCACGATTCATTTTCCAGTTACAACTTAAACCTTATTTCCCCTTAGGACATAGGAAAGAAGATGCCCTTCTTTTTCAATTAATTAGAATTTTATTTAAATGGTGATTCGGCTCTCCTCTAAATAGTAGTTTTGGAATATTGCATAATAATGACTCTGTTCATTTTCCAAGCACTACTTAACCTTTTGTCTGCCCTTGAGAGTTTCATCTGAGTAAAAAGATGCCTCCCCTGACGTTTGAGTTTTCTTTCTATCTATGGTAAAATTTCCTACCTCTTGCTTCTATTTTTTGTAATGTATCCTACACTGTTAAAAACTCTAAGCTGATTTGAACCAACTTCTGGATTGCTATTTTATGTGGTAAAATTTCCTCCCTATTGCTTCTACTTTTTGTAATGTATTCTACACTGTTAAAAACTCTGAGCTGGTTTGAACCAACCAACTGAAGATTCAGTAGCTGTAACCATGATATAGTAAAACCTCGTTCTAACATATGGAACTCTTGTTAAACCGTAGCTCTAAATGCTGGAACAAAATTTCAGCATCTTATGGTTGAAGCTACTGCAGCACCAAAATTTGTTTCAAACTAGCAAAAACATTTTAACGCTGTAATTATAAATACTGTTTATTTTCCAATTGATACTTAAACCTTACCTCCCCATTAAATTCTAACGTGAGTAAGACGATGCCCTTCTTTTTCAATTGTTTATTATTTCACGTAGAATACTTCTCTTCCCTCCATCCTCTTTAAAATATAGACTAATAGTATAATGATACAGACTGTCCATATTCCAACTCCAACTTAGCACTTATCTCCTTTTTAAATTTTAACATGAGAAAGAAGATGCCCTTCGTTTTCAATGAATTAGAATTTAATTCAAATGTAATTTCTCTCCCGAATCTTTATTTTCTGAAATATAGCATTATAATAGACTGACTTTGTTGAATTTTCAACCACTACTTAACCTTTGCCTTCACTTTAAAAATTTAAATGCGGTTATAGATGCCTCTCTGACATTAAATTTTTTTGTTATTTTATATGGTAGAATTTCCTCCGTGTTGCATCTAATTTTGTAATTTAGCCTAATTGCAAACAGTATCCATTTTTTAATTACTAATTAACCCTTATCTTCCATTTAAACGTCAATATGAGAAAGAATGCTCTCTTCTTTTTCAGTTATTCAAATTTTACAAAGTCCAGTATTTCTCTCCCCTCCAAAATTCTGATAATTATTTGGCTTTAAGGCTCTGTTGATAATATAATTTAATATAATATAATTTAACATTTCAAAATAAGTTTACTTATAACCTTATAATATTTCTTTTATAGTAACAATTTAACTCTATTCCTAGTACTTTTAATGAGAGTTTAATGTTTGCAAAATTACAAAATGTATCTGATAACGTCATATCTATCATCTCGAGATTTCGACATTCACCCGCATACGTCTGATCCTACGAGTGTCAGGCAACTGAGAATCAGATAATTGAGAGTCTGATAATTTTCCTTAATGAAATAGCTTTAAAAATTCCGTTTAAAATTCTTAAAAGTAAGGGACTATAACAGAATTATCCGGGAAGGAACATTCTCCTTGGAGATCAAAATATCCCTCTCAGAAAATTTGAGATTTTATGCTTTTTGAGGGCCATCAAAGTAGAAATCCCCACCTTTCCGGAACTCCATATTTCCCACTTCCCGGAGTTTTAGAAATGCTTCACGGCGAAAAATGTCTGAATTCAACGCTGATAATGAAATTAATAACAGCAAATTGGAGAGACATGAATTTCGTAATCCTAGGAAGTAAACGAATTAGAGTTTGTTTACTTCATATTGAATATTTTTCTTTCCAAATAATGTTACATTCCAATATATATTATTCCGTCTTGATTTATATGTACATTTATTAGGCAAACGCAATAGGCTGACGCTTCAAACAGAAATGTATAAAGATAAAGAAATGCCTTCAATTTCGCCCGTTTATTCCGCTTTATTTCCAGATTCCGTAGAAACGGATTATGAAAATATGAACGTTTAATCAAAATACATGTACTTTTCTGTTTCTTTTCATAAATTAATCTAGCATCGTATATAGCAGGAGATTCAGTAAGGAATTCATTTTGACAGGGGCCAAGATAAGTTTCTTCTTTTGGTACGTACGAAAAATACATTTTGTATACCATATATAATCATCTATAAGGTATTTTTTATGATTGAAAGTTTTGTTTAGCTATAGTTAAGACAAATGCCCATAAAGGCCGCTATATTTACAAAGCTGTAAAATAGTATAAGTGGTTTATAGATAAACCATTTATTTTGTGCAATCTACTACAATATTTAAGCAAGTGTGATATCTTTATAAAATCATACACAAATGGTAGTCGATTTCATTCCATACGCATCCATCCATCCATCATTCCATATCATTCCATATAGGGCAGTAGATTGTACAAAAAAGTATCTGTAACAGCTTATCTTTGGTAGGGGGGAGGTTAATTTTGTAAATTTGAAGGTGTAGCGTCATCTATGAGAAAAAAATTTAACTATTTTTTTTTTATTTGCTTAAATCAAATTTTCTATCGTTCGAAGCGTTTCCGTTCCAAACATAATGTCGTACGTCAATTAATTTATTTTTTTATATATATTTTAGTTTTTAAAATGTGTCAATGACTCCCCGCCCCCCTTCTCCTGTACGTGTAATATAAACAGCACACCCGCATACTAGAGTCCTGCATCGGATCAGATTGACTTCAATAGTTTCGGGTTCCGTTCGGTTTCTGGTTGTGATTGGAATCTTTCAGGTCGAGATCGGGCTGACCCAACAATTTCAAAAAAGATTTAGAATATTTTTTTTTCGATGAAAAAAACTATCTATTTGAACGTTAATGAATATATATATAGTGCGTGTGTCCGTAAAGTCATGGTCTTTTGACCGGTCACAGGAAATCAACGAAACAAGATGGAAATACCTATTCAGTGCAGTTCGATGTGGCCTCCATTTGAAACAGAGAATCACAGACGTTATTCACTCTGTTACACCAGACGTCTTTAACTGTATATGTGAAGAACTTGAATATCGTTTAGATGTGTGTAGGACAACAAATGGAGGCCACATCGAACTTCACTGAACATGTATGAAACTTAGAGAGTTTTTCTTTTATTTGGTGTAGATCTCACATTTCCATCTTGTTTCATTGATTTCCTTTGACCGGTCAAAAGTGCTCCATGACTTTACAAACACACTGTATATATGCTTATTTTCAACGTAAAAGATAAAAATGATATTAGAGATATAATTGTAGACTATTTTTCTATAATTTCATTAAAATATCAATTAGTGCTTCAGTTTCAGGAAATTGTTCTTGTTGGGTTTCGGGTTGACTTGAAATACTAATTTCGTCTTCGGGTCCGATATAAATTTACCAGCGCAGGACTCCATCGCATAGCTAATAAACTGTATAACAATGGGAAATATCATGCGGATATTTCCCATTTGATATTGCTTGGTACTGAACGAAGAGGAGTTTGTTTTCTTCCACGTAGATTATTTTTTATAATATCTGATGTTACATTCCAGTCTACATTTTTAAACTTCCATATGTTTAGCGGAACAACGAAATAAGGTGACGCTTAAGAAAGAAATAATTGTGTTCAACTTCTGCCATTTATTTTTATTTCATTTCCAGATAATTCCGTAGAAACAGCTTACGATCATATTAATGCATATTGTTATATCAATGCATATATCAAATTACATATTGTTTTCTCATAAATTATTGTTGTTTATTCTTATAAATTAAACAAAAATCGTAAACGATGTGAGATTCAATAACGTAAATCTATTTTGACACATGCCTATACACAGAATCTCCTTTATAATTTTTGTCAAATATACAACTAATTCCAAAACCGTTAGTTTAGAGTAAAATTTTCAATCACAAAAATATTTCAAATATTTTCATCTCATCATTGTAAATTCATTTATGTTAATATAGTTATTTCTTAAAAAGTTAAGGAATTTAATTTTTTATACCGTCCCTGATTCATATAAGCTGTAGTTAGAAAAACTTTCTCCTTGCTCTACTAAGTAATGCTGTAAAACAACTCCATTCATGTATGATAAAACTTACCGAATTAGGATGCTTTGAATTTTGTGGATTTTCTGCGTTTTCTGACACTATAAGCAAAAAATACTGTTTTAGGGCCTGACAAAACTGAAAATTCGTAAAATTCAAAGTATCATAATTCGGTAAGTTTGTTCGAACATCAATTGTAATTTTACTGTTTTACTTATGTTAGATTTTCTAAATATAACTTATAGGACCTAAAAATTATAAATAATAAACCTATTTTGACACAAATGACTTTTCACTTGAAGAGCAACAATATTTGAAACAATTTTGAAATTTAAACTATACCTCTAAAACTAACGGTTTAGATTGTTGTTTTATGACGGCCAATTATCTACACCAGGGATATGGACCCGAAGGGGGGGGGGGGGCTGCACTCCGTGGGAGTATTTCTAAGGGAATCTAACTCATATTTACGCAAGGAAATCCAAGGTTCGAAGAAATCCACGGAAAACTCCAAACAGTTAGGCCGACGGGTGTGATTGGATTCGAACCCAGCACCTCCCGTCTACCAGCTTTGAGAGCAGTACCTCTCGGCCACTGGTAAGGCCTGGCGGTTTAGGAATTAACTAGTACACGATAAGGATAGATACACTGTATATTATTGACACTCTGTAGATAATGCTTGAACATATAAACATTAGTTTACCTTGATTTTATATACAAATCGATTTTAAAAATTCTAAACAGTAAAATAAACTGTTACAAGAATAGAATTTTATAGTTTTTGCTCATTTCCATTAACAGCAAAATACGGAATGTAATGGGTGAGTCAGTTGATTAGAGTCATAAAAGATGTTACCCGAGGGGTGCTCGGGTGGAACAGTTAAGTGGTTAATCACTTAACTATTTTACCCGAGCATCACCATTCCGGTGACATTTTTTTAATATAAACAATAATATTATTTAGCAACTGGTAATATTTTCGACAACATGACAATAAAAAAAAACTGCTAAGGAATTATAAAAGATATTCATTACGTTCCAAAAATTACTCACACTGGTCTTAAGGAGTTATAAAAGATATTTATTACGTTCCGAAAATTACTCACACCGGTCTTAAGGCTGCCGTCACTCAGCTTCTGAATTCCTCTCACTAATGTAAAATCTATGGGCATTTGATGCATTCGTATAGGGATAGTGCAATTCCATCGTAACTGGCATAACATTTTATCATCGAATTTTTTTTTTTTTATCAAAACTATGTAGAAAATTTACTAATAAAGATAGAATAATTTTTTTACAATTTAAAATATTTCTTACTAAGGACTTAATACCCAAATACCTGCAGATTATTTCAATCTCTCTTTTAGCCACCAAAATTACATTTCAGAATTCTGTAACTGACGTAACATAAAATATGCAAACATTTTTTCTGCCTTCACTGAAGTGTAAAAATTATCAAAACTATCCCGTTGAAAAAAAGTGATTTAATGTTCTCAACAACACTGAGTAATGCCAAATTAAAACAGTAACTTATTTAATTAATTTCTGAATAACAAAAAAAGAAAAACAAAATGGCATTTA
This sequence comes from Maratus speciosus, assembly GCA_963932465.1. Taxonomy (NCBI): domain Eukaryota; kingdom Metazoa; phylum Arthropoda; class Arachnida; order Araneae; family Salticidae; genus Maratus; species Maratus speciosus. Next base: position 617,273,213 of record OZ010788.1, on the reverse strand, counting down.
CACGTGTAACTTGCATAATTTTTATTGTGTAACTGACGTAATATTATGACTTTACAAAGACAATAATGGTACTTAACTTAGTTTGTAAACAGTAATTTACACCGCCTTTTTATTAGGATTTTATTATAGAATATAAAAATATCAAGTTTTCCATTCATACCTTAAAATTAAACATATTATAAATTCCCCCCCCCCCAAAAAAAAAAAAGATAATTTTCTGTGGAATTGCCCTATATTTAAAATATCTCCTCGGGAAATTAATATTTTTAACTCCTTTTTTTCTGTGTACTCTTCTTAAAAGATGTTTCTTATTTTCTTAGTTCTCAAAGTATTTCTAAAATATTTGCTTAATTTCATATGAAAATCTTACTGCCAGTTCGTCCGCTTTTAAAACATAAAATATTAAATTAAGCATAGAGTTTAGAAATATTTTGACAACTAAGAAAACTAGTATGTTGTGGCCATCACAAAACTTTCTTCTATATAAATATGTCAATTAAATCATTTAAATAGTACAAAAAATAACATCGATTTAGTACCAATTCATATCAAAGTATATCTGAATTTGAAGTTTGATGAAAATTCGTGCATTAGTTCTTGAGATAGAGCTATAGCGGAAATTCTGAAAAATGTAGCATAGCAGCGCCACCTGTTGAGCAATGTACACCAAAACATAAATATCACTAATTGATATCAAGGTATACTTGAATCTGAATTTTGTTGAAAATCCAAGCATTAGTTCTTGAGATAAAGCTATTGCGGAAATCGAAAAAAATGCAGCATAGCAGCGCCACCTGTTGAGCGATTTACACCAAAATGCAGAAAACGTCAGTTCATGTCAAGGACTAACTAAATCTGAAGTTTGATGAAAATTCTAGCATTAGTTCTTGAGATACAGCTCTTGCGGAAATCGTAAAAAATGCAGCACAGCAGCGCCACCTGTTGGGCGATTTACACCAAAAATTAAACAGCACTAATTTATATCAGGGACTAACTGAATCTGAAGTTTGATGAAAATTCGTGCATTTTTTCTTGAGTTAGAGCTATTACGATAATCATGAATAATGCAGCATAGCAGCGCCACCTGTAGGGAGATTTTCACAAAAAAGTAATCAGCACCAACCTATATCTTGGACTAACTGAATCTGAAGTTTTATGAAAATACGTGCATAGGTTATTGAGATAGAGCTATAGTGGAAATCTCAAAAAATGCAGCATTGTAGCGCCATCTGTTGAGCGATTTACATCAAAATGTATAAAACGTCAATTCCTGTCAAGGACTAACTGAATCTGAAGTTTGATGAAAATCCGTGCATTAGTTCTTGAGATATAGCCATTGCAGAAATCGTGAAAAATGCCGCATAGCGGCGCTACCTGTCGATCGATTATCACCAAAAACTAATCAGGTCCAGTTTATATCAAGGTCTAACTGAATATGAAGTTTTGTGAAATTCCGTGCATTAGGTCTTGAGATAGAGCGCCCACAAAATTTTTGTCACATTCAGACTCACAGAGTGACAGACAGACATTTTCTAAAAACCATCAAATCGTGTTCAGGACATTCTAAAACGTATAAATCCGTCGAAAACCGGAAGTTGAAAATTTTCAGGAATCCAATACTTTCTTCTTGTAAAGATAGAAGAAAGTAAAAAGATACATCCTTCAAGAAGAGTAGAAAAAATATTTTAAAAATATAAATTTCCCAAGGAGATATTTTAAATATACGAATGGGCATCAAACTCCCATAGACTTTACATTACTGAGGGGAATTCGGAAGATAAGTGACAAGCAGCCTTAAGGAGTTATAAAAATGAAAAAAAGGTGGGTGCTGTAACTATAGATGTATTGAATAATGAATCATCATTTTTAATTTTATTCCTTTGCTCATATGGTTTTTATTTTTCAGAACCACTATTTCTAAATAGTAATCTTCGCTCTACTTGAGGAATTTGTGTCATTAAATAAGACAAAAATTAAAATTCTGAAATAGTGGTACTCAGATATAACAATCTTGTGATCATCGCGGCACGATGCGTTTCTTGGAAAACAGATGTTTTCTAAAATGTTTCTGTGAAAAATATTTTAAAATCGTTACATGTTATGATGCAAAAATCTTTCTCGTCGTTAATATGTCTACTTTGGAAATATTCAGAAATATCACGTCTAGAAAGGCGTGATATATATATATATATATATGAAATAAAGAATGAAGATCAGCAGAAAGTGCATTCAAAGCCGAGTAACTTCAAAGAGATCACGTTCCATATTAAAAATTTGTTTGAGTTTGTAGCATGCGTTTATTTGTTTTTCGTATAAGTAATTGCAAAAATTGGAAAGGGATTTTAAAATAATATCATAAGACGAAACGCAATTTTTCACCTTGATTCAACATAAAATATATAATGTGAACATTAAAAAGGTCCATAATCTTACTTAAAAGGCGACAAATGTAATGAAAAAGGTGTTACAAGTTTAAAATATACATTTTATTTAAAACTTCTTAGTACTTTCAAGCTTTCCAGGCTCATCATCAGAGAATATCTTAATAACTAAATGTTGTTTATTTATACAAATACGTCACTTTGTTTTGAAAATGAGAGAGCCAATAATTACTAGAGTTGAAATTATACAAATACATCACTTTGTTTTGAAAATGAGAGAGCCAATAATTACTAGAGTTGAAATTATACAAATACGTCACTTTGTTTTGAAAAGGAGAGAGCCAATAATTACTAGAGTTGAAATTATACAAATACGTCACTTTGTTTTGAAAACGAGAGAGCCAATAATTACTAGAGTTGAAATTATACAAATACATCACTTTGTTTTGAAAATGAGAGAGCCAATAATTACTAGAGTTGAAATTATACAAATACGTCACTTTGTTTTGAAAATGAGAGACCCAATAATTACTAGAGTTGATATTTCTCCTTTTTCAACTGTAGTAATTATTGGCTCTCTCATTTTCAAAACAAAGTGACGTATTTGTATAAATAAACAACATTTAGTTATTAAGATATTCTCTGATGATGAGCCTGGAAGGGTTAAAAGTACTAAGAAGTTTTAAATAAAATGTATATTTTTAACTTGTAACACCTTTTTCATTACATTAGTCGCCTTTTAAGTAAGATTATGGACCTTTTTAATGTTCACATTATATATTTTATGGATTTTAATATTTTTTCATCTTTTTTGTACAAAGTGTCGTAAATTTTTTTGTTACTCACTGTTAAAAGAATTCACAATGGTTACCTTTATTTAGTACATATTGGCTGATTGCAAAAGTTCGTACCCGATTTCATAGATGGCAGTTGCTTGCAATTTTGACTGTACTGATGTTTCTTTTATAACCCTGTACTGATCTTTCTTTTTATACTGATGTTTCTTTTATTAACTGACAGTTATCTACATGTGTCGTGGGTGAAAATACAGTGAAACCTCCATTTAACGAAGTCTTATTGTTACACATAAACACTTCGTTATGTAGAAAATTCATTAAATAGAAATCAACTCTAATTCATAAAATTTGTATAATAAAATATACATGCATAAAATGAAAAATACACATAGAACAGAAATATTTGGAAAATATATTTTAATTCGGACAGTAACTTTTTTTTATGTAATTTAGACACATGAGAAAAATTTAATTGGAATACTGTCTTTAAAAAACCTGCAATAAAAAAGGGTAAATAAAAACTGAAGAGAAGCGTGCCTTTCCTCTTTTTTCTTAGTTTTTCAAATCCATAACTTAAAAAAAGTTTGTATGTAATAGTTTGTACAGGTTTCTTATAAAAAAAATACACTGTCCATAAAACATTTCGCATTTTTACAACTATCCGAACAATTTATCTGTAACATTTTCGTAAAACTGGAATCCCCTTCTTATTATATCGAAGGTTTTTAGCATTTCTTTTTTTTTAATGCAAATTATTAAATAAATAAATAATATCATTTTAATAATATCCTCTGAAATAAATTCATACATTGATCGAAACGGCAACCTCTCCGTTCGAATGTTGTAGACGCACGAAAGTGGAATAAACTCCGTTATATAGAATATATTTTTCGTAATATGGAGATTAATTTACATGTTAATGGTATTTAAAGTCAAGGCTCGGCAGAAAATTTAGTTAAGTAGGAAACGTCGTTGAATAGGGGCAACTTTTACTTTTATTCTTTTTACTTCGTTAAAAAGAAGTTCCTCCGCAATGTTAAAAAAATGTTTCTCAAATTAAATTGTGTGCAAAGTTAACATTCAAAATAGAAAATGAAAAGTTACATTTTCGTCATGTTATGTTATCTGAGTTTAAAAAAGGAGTGAGTGTTGGATGTGCTACAAAAAATATTCGTTTATTTGGATCGTGCTCCCGCTCTTACGACAGTTAAAAGTAGTTTTGCCGATTTCAAAATGGTGGTTTCAATAAAAGCGATAAAATTCGCTCTGGGGTATTGATAATGACTTAATCCGTGATTCAGAGAAAATAATCTCCGGATGACGACTGAAGAGATTGCTGAGATATTAAATGTTGAAAATTCGATTGCATTTCACCATTTAAAACAACTTGGAGGCCCTTCGAAACTCGATGCATCGGAAATCGATTGCGCACGAACTTGTGCAATCACGCACTATAAACAAGGTTTTCGCTGTCGATTGCCGTTGCGTCAAATAGTATCGAAAAGCTCGATTTGGCGAAAATATGAAGTTAGAATCGCCAAATTGCAAAAATTACGAAAAACTTTCTTTTTCTTTTTTTCAGCGACATTATCAATCATGTCACACAAGGATTTTCTTTCTTTAATTTATTATTGGAATTTTGAATTTTCCAAAAATTATTATATATATTATATATATATATATATATATATAATATCCCAAGTTAACTCGGATTTTTTTTTTTTCACAAAGGTGCTTATAGATATATCGGACTAGAACTTTTGTCTTGATTTTAGAAAGCATCTAGAGTATATAGAATTGAATAATAGACTGTAAAAAAAATAAATGTTTCTGAATCTACAAAAATATAATATACCCACAAATGAAAATATACAACAAGCTGGAATAAGGAATTCTGCTTTTTCAGAATATAGTGTAATTCTTAATTAATAATTTCTTCCTAATTAGTAATTTTTAACACATATTTCAGTTTTAAGACTTAAAATACACACTTTTATTATGTATAAAATGGCATCATTTGCATCCGCTGAAGAATTCCAGAATTATAGCAGACGATATTCTTGGCATAGCACGTATTTTAATTATTTTTTTTCAGTAGTTGATCCATCGAAGAAATCAGTCGAAAATTCAAAAATGAATCTTTAACATATCGTGATTGAGCTGTGTTATTATTGTTAATTTATTATTAATAATAATTATTGTTAATAACAATAATTCATATAAAACTATTATTTGAAATAAAGAATAAGTTTGGAAATGGATTATTTTAACTTACCGTAATTGTCTCCAGTTAATCAAAAACTAAATTTTTACATTTTCTTATAAAAAAAATTCATAAACTGGCTTCTCTTACAATAGGCAGCTGACAGCAATGTGACAACAGGTACTCCGACATTCGAACAAAAATACTGTGTCTAGTGCCACATATAAAACTCATTTCGCCTGAAATGGTGCAATATTTCAAAAATTTGATCAACTACTGGCAGGGTCATCCTGTATGTTTTTGGCTATGGGCAGCAAGTCTCACCACTGAGCTCAACAATAGTATGGAGGGTTAACTTCCTATTCCGATACAGTCTGCCCATGAATATAGCCCAAGATTTTCGGAGGAAAATTTTTGGCAAAACATAGATTTCCTCCCATAGAGTATGTATGAGGTAGATCTTTTCAAATTGGATTTTCTTTTAAAAATTTGACGAAGTTGCTACAATTTTCACTGATGTATATTTTTTATTGAAAAAACTATAGATTTTATTTAAGTTAATCGAAATTTTTTAGTTTGATATTAGTTAAAAATGAAATTTAGATAAGCTCAACGAAAGAAAATGAAAAAATTGTTCAGTATTGCTAATAAAAATATCAAAATATGTAGAAAGCACCAAAATTGATAAAAAGTATGCGGAAAAGTTTGAAAAAATACTTCTAATATTAAGAAAAGTGCAGGATTCATTACTTCAGGCGCACTGAAATGTGGTGCGGTCGCGGCAGACAGTGGATCTGTGAATTAGTTCTCCGTATTATTGTAGAGGCAGTATTGATTTCAGGGGATGGCCCGGGGGGACATCCCCCCCGGAGGATTTGAGAATTTGTGTTTTCAACTGTCAAAAAGTGCAATCCCCCCTGGAACTCTATAATGTCCCCCCCCCCCCCTCGGAGCCACGGAAATCCCTCCCGGAGAAAAGTGTCTGAATTCCACACTGTGTAGAGCTCAGTGAGTCTCATTTGAATTTGGGAAAATTCCGCCAGATGAGAACTCTGTAGTAACTATTTCTGTTCCATTTCATTATTGTATCATCCATTTTTTGTAGTTCTGTTGTAATCAGCTGCTTGTTCAGCAACGGGTACTTCGCCTCCAGCTAACCCTTCGATTCGCAAGCAGCTCAAGTACAACAGAATAATAAAGAATATTGATTTTATTAAACATCATGATCGATGTTTTACTCTGATTAGCATAATGAGGCAGAAATTTAAGATGAAAATCAAAGTTTTTGTAGCACTGAAGTAATAATATAAAAGTATTTAACATTTGCAACAACTTGTGCATGAGAAAGAAGAAAGTTTTAGGATTAGCGTATCCGGCTAGTTTTTCTTTGACTATTGTTCTTTATTTGCTACTTAGCCACATTTCTAGCGTTAGTCCAAAGCCTAGAGATCGCTGCTTGTAAATACATTTTAATTAAAACAAGTTGGAAATTGCACCTCAAGCGTGGCAAATGAGGTGCATTCGTATTATAACTAGTTTTATAAATATTTTTTTGCACCGCATATTGTACTGAATGTATATTTTAGTGCACTTCACAAGTGCATATCGATTTCCTTCTGCTCGAAAGGCTGTAACATCATTAAAATGCACTTGCAAAAAATTTTTCCCATTGGCCGCCATATGTAACGGAAAACTTTTGACTGTCCCTGTCATTAAACTATACATCCCGTATTCATAAAATTTGAAATGACTCGACAAAATTTTGCAACAAATATATATTTAAAATTTCAGACCCATTCGGTTAGGTAGTTTTTGCTCTGTTATATGCGGACGGACGGACAGACGGACCGAACGATGACTATAGGTGCTACGTATTCATCTAATTACGAACGCACCTAAAAAATGGATGTCATCGGTTTATTTTATTTTATTTTATTTTATTTTTTATTCAAAAGAGATTAAAATACTTTTAATTTATTTTTTTAAAAGAGAATCTGCATTTTCCTAATGTCTGTATTTCTATTTGCCTTTCATTGAATTTAAAAATATATATATATATATATATATATATATATATATATATATATAAAATAAACGTTTACAGTGACATTATGCATCAGTGTCTGTTCCAAAGTTGTTGGGTTTTTTTAATGGTATGTTTTTACTTTAGATACTCTCTTGTAATAAAATTATACTTTTTCTCCTTTACAGTGAAATATTTTTAAATTATACCCACAGTTTACTTGCTTCTCATTCAATCTCAAAAGATTACAATTTTTTTCAAGAAAAAAATAAAATAACAATCTGTTTTTCAATTTGTAGTTTCTATTTTTTAAAATAAAATAACTATCAATAATAGTTAACAAGGTTTGTAAAGAATACTTACAATGTACCCATCTCAAATAAAGATTTACTTTAATTGAATTTTAGGAAAATTTATTTCATTTCAATGTCATTTAAACTTTATAACGTTCTAGTCTTTATTCTGTATAACATACTAACAATATATATAATACTTTTTATTTATTTATAAATTTCTCAACTCAGCTTTACGTGAAATGTGAAACATTCTTTTACTTTTAAAACTGATTTATGCAAAATGAAAACCGACGTTAATTAAGTTTCTGTGTCTATACTATTGTTTGTTTTATCTTGTACGCCAAGAAGAAGTGAAAAACAAACAAGTATTCTGAATGGTGGGCGGAAAAATAAATAGTGACCGAAAAATAAATAGTTATTGAACGCCTGTTAAGTAAAATTGTTTAGTAAAGTTTAAACTATAGTGAGTTTTGTTTAATTATTCAAAGATAACTTGAAAGAAATAACGATTCGCGTTTCTTAAGCAAATAACAGATAGAAAACTTTTTTGGGGGGAAAATAGATTTAGATTCTGAAAGAAAAAAAAAAAAAAAGATATTGATTGACTCTATTTAATTTTCCGAGCACGTCTACAGAAATTTAAAAGAAACAAAAAGTTTTCTTATAAGTTTCTGACACAATGGAATCGGCTGGATTCGAACACTGGACCTCAAGTTTTGAAACTGGAGACAGCGAAAACACCGTATTTGTTGAGGCATTTTGTCTCATCGTGTCACCAGTAGGTCGATAACCCTGGCGTAGAAAGCTTAAGGCTGCGTACGCACGCGTATTTTGCCTACTGCTCTAGTTTTCTTGGAAAATCTTTTCTTCTGAACCCATCTGCTGTTTATTAACAAAAGAATGAGGGGAATCAATAATGGGTCAGGAGATAAGGAGCTCGACTCTACTTGAAGGAAAGGTTCCTCTTTTGCCGGACATCAGTCCCTTTCCTGCTATAGTCGTTAAAAATCAAAGACACCGCGTGGCGACAAAAAACGAAGCCGACGCTGAAAACAGTTAGAAGGATGGTGCGTACGCAGCTTAAGCTTCAGATAGACAATCATGCTACTTGCGGGTTTTTTTGTTCTGCGCCAGCCGGAGCTTTTTTGTGGTTTCGCGGCTTTTTTTCAACTTTTATGACTTTACAAGTAAAGTGCTACAAGAAGCCACATCCTGCAAGAAGAGTAGAGCTTCCTTCAAGTTCAGTCTTATCTTATCTCCTGACCCATTGTTGAATCCATTTTTGGTCCTCCCATCCTTTTCTTAAAAAACACAAATGGGGTTCGAAAAGAATGGTTTCATTGCTTTAGCTGGACGTTCAGCCATTTTTGCTTTCTAGATGCAGGATTAAGCTGCGAACGGACCATCATTCTAACTGTTATCAGTATCGGCGTCTTTTCTTGTGGCCACGCGGAATTTTTGATCTTATAATGACTTTAAAAGGAAAGGGACTGATGTCCTGCAAAAGAGGAACCTTTCCTTCAAGTAGAGTTGAGCTCCTTATCTCCTGACCCATTGCAGATTCCCCTCATTCTTTTGTGAATAAACCGCAGAAGCGTCCAGAATAAAAGATTTTCCACAAAAGCTGTAGAAGGATGGCAAAACAAGCGTGTGTATGCAGCCTTAGGATTGATCTCGGATGAAAGTTCGCACCCTATCCTTCACTTCATCGTCCGAAGTGATTGACCACTGTCCCTTTTTCAACTTCGTTTGTTGCGAAATTTTACGGGTCATCATTTCTAACCATCTCATCGACAGCGGCGACTGATGCATCGGTGATGGCAGCGTGGACATGGCCCGGTATCGGTGCATCCTTGACTGTCTGCCTGCCTTGTCTGAAACACTTGCACCAGTTGTTCACAGATGTACGGCCTAAACAGTGTTCACCATAAACATACCTCATTCGACGAAAACTGTCTGCGTTCGTGCCCCTTCAGCAAACAAAAAACACGCCTCGCGTTTCAACTGTGTGGACGCTTCACTTTATGTTTTAGCCGTCAGAAACACACACACAACTTCTTTCCAAACGACGCAACTTTTTCTAATACGCCACTAACCGTGCGCGAAGCCAAAATCGAATGAAAAATCAGTTCGGTAACTTTGATAACGTCGCTTCGTCAGCTGTTTTCACTCTTTCAATTAGGCACCCCTTATATTTCTATGTTTGATAACATCGCCGCGGTATTTATAGATCGTACCCTATCACAATTCCTTGAGAATCAGAATCATTAGGTCACAAATTGCTCTGAAAAGGCTTTAAATAAGTAATCAGTCGACAGACTTTTTACGAAAATCTACACAGTTCCCGCTATCTATAACCCATTCTCCGACTGGAAGCTCAGTCGGAAGTAATGTTTTTACTTATCTTATCCTGTTCACACATGCACAGAAATTTTTTAGAAATCACCCATTCGTGGGCAACCAACCGTGGGGCATAGGAGCGAAAAGCCCACGAGACAAAAAACCATTTTCACCCTCCCACCGTGGAAGCCCACACCGCACGGTAGCCCCCCCCCCCCCCTCAAAGGACAAGAAGGGAGTGTCGACCTGTCAAGTGAAGGAAAATGGAGCTTTCCTCTTTGGATTAACGGATTCGATTAATCTGCAGGGGATATATATGAATTTAGGAAAAAAGGTCAACGGAAAAAAAGGCAACGGAAAAAACGTCAACGGTAAAAAGGTCAATGGTAAAAAGGTCAACAGGTAAAAAAGGCAACGGTAAAAAGGTCAACAGGTAAAAAGGTCAACGGTAAAAAAGGCAACTGTTAAAAAATAATAATTATAAATACTTCATTGAACATAAAATTAGATATTAGTTATTGAGGTGCATATACGTTCAGTTATAGAAAACCGATTCTATGGATCAAGTAAAGCACGTGGTAAGAACATGTATTTGTAACCCTGTTATTGAAAGCAATATATTATACATGGCATTATACTAAAGACACCTATATATAGGTGCTGTGTATTAAAAATTATTCCATGCCGGAGACGTCGACTGTTCGTTAAGAGGTACCTGGAATGGAGGGGGGGGGGGAAACAGAAAATATACACTGTAGATTCTTTCAACGCGCTATATGGATAGCTTATGTATAAGGACATCAACTTTTATATATTTATGGAAACTTTGACCAAAGCTAGTTTTTCGGGGGACGAGAATGGGAAAAGACATGAAATGAAAAGAAAAAAAACTTTACATGCAGAGATTTTAAAAGGGTTGAAATAATGACAAACAAATGCAAAGAATTAAAGCAAAGAATTTTCATTATCTTGATGTTTGCAATGTAGAAGGGGGGTACAGTTAAGTAGGTGTGTGTTTGTGGGGGGGGGGGTCAGTAAATATGAAAGATTTCTCTCAAGAAAGCACAATTTAGAGAATACATAGCAGAAATGAAAATGTTTTTACGAAAATAATTTGAAATAAAATTAAAGATTCAAATTTATTGACTACGGTGTACACATGTAGCGTTTTGCACCGGGCTAGGAAACTAGCTTTTATCCGAAAATGACGCGACCTGCGGTTCGTGCCATATTTTTTCTTTACATATCATTTTAACTTCTACCATTTTGCTACGAATCGGTTTGACTTTCTTTGTTTCGGATTCGAGTTAGATTTTTATTCTTGAGCTGGGATTCGGGTTGACTTGATTTTGCAAAAGATTGTCCAAAGTATTCTTTCTGGTGAAGACTCTATATAGAATAATGTCTACATAGAATCTATATAGAATATCGCGTGCCATTCACGCGTAATTCTATTCAAAACGCCAATTTTAACAGCGTTTTCAAAAAGAATGCCTGTTTTTATCGAAAAATGGTAAAGCTGTTCGACTCCATTGTTTCTGAATAAGAGCATCTGCCAATTCCATGTGTTTACGAACAAAACTAAATTCAGGAATATGTCAGAAAAAAGAAGTCTATTTGGATTCCAATATAGTTGAAAAGATTATGATTTTTCTGTGTGGGCAAGTGGGGCATTTGTCCAGACCCCCCAAAATTTCGTGTCCCAAACTTAGAAGTAATTGAAATTTTATTTTCATGCTTTTTTTACTTTAGTCGAGAAACATTTGTATTTTAAAAACTATTCATACTTCTATTATTTAATTTTTCTTAATCATAATGCTGTATTGAAACTATAAAAAAAAGGTTGGGGGTGGGGGGAAGAAACATTTATTTTAAAATGTTCTATTTGTTTTGATTTATTACTGGTAGAACCTTTGTGGTAAGAGGTATTATGTCATCCCTTTTTTATGTAGTGATTTAAAAAAATAACCTCTAATAAAAGTATTGTTTTAATCATATTTATCATACAATATTTGAACTAATTCTGATCACATTGGTGTTTGTGTGAGGTAGGAGAATAAAAAAATTAATTTTCAAGCTTTAATCTATCATTCGGCCAACATGAACGTGCAAAGTAATAATAATAATTAAAAGATAGGCTCTATACGGTATTTTTTCCGGGATTCGTTATCTTGATTTCAGGAGTAACTAAAATGACATTCCGCATAAATTTAACACATATATTTGGATTATTTCTGAAATGTGTTAGAGAATATTGCAGTAATAATTTCAAAAATTCACACATAAATTGCACAAGACAATTTCAAGGCATTTGTTAACATTTACTTGATAATTGACCAGTGTTGCCAGATTGGGCACTTTTTTAAGGCTGTTCTCAACTGCTCTGCTCAACAAACGCAAAACGTTTTGACACATTTACAAATTCATTTTTTAACGGAAAGATATAAAATTGGAAAGGCTGACCACGGAAGCGATTTGGAATCGAACTGTGTTTTACATTTTTTTTATCTATAAATTACCTATTGCGTTATAAGCGATTTTGATCATGTGACAAACACGTTTTTCGCCCTTTTTTCAGAGGTTATTCTACTTTCGAGTGAAAATTCGGTTCAAAACGCCCACTTTGACACTATTTTCTGAAAGATCTATTGCGTTTGCAAAAAACTGAAAAAAACAGCTCGATGACATAGTTTCTGAACAATAACACCTGCTAGTTACATGCATTTCCAAACAAAAATAAATTAAAACTTACTTATGTCATAAAGTTGACCTTTTGGATTTAAGAACAGCCTTAATTTAGATTATTTGACTCTCACCACTTTTTTAAAGTATTCGCCTTATTTTTCAGAAAAAAAAAAAAAAAAAAAAAAAAAAAACCCGGCGACAATCAGCAATTTGGGGACAAAAAAGTCCCCAATCTGGCAACACTGAATAGAACAATTATTTTTTACTTCGAAATTTAGCTATTGTTTAAAAAAAGAAGCGAAGGTGATTAAAAAAGTGTCTTAGTAACTTTTCAACTTGACAAAATCTTAAATTTTTATTTCATCAGGCAGAAGAGTAATAATGAAAATAAAAAGCCTTTATAACTTCTTTTCAAAGATTTTGGAATCTATTTAATTGAATTTTTAAGCAGTTTTCGGCCTTATCTCCCTGTATATAATGTTACATTTATAAATCATAAAAAAAGAAAAAAAAATACTAAAACACATAGAAGGGAAAAAAAAGGGTTGGGGGGGGGGTCGAAATTGAAGCATGTTTTAGGTGCATGTAGGAAACATTTCTATAAGAGGTCAACAGTAATGTTACCAATAATATTAATCTGTAGCTTTTGTCTAATAGATCTAGATTAAGAGAAAACAAAGTAACCACATGAGAAAAATAGTAAAAAAAAAAAAAAAAATCATTAATGGTAACATATTTAAATTTAAAAGGAAAAAAAAGAACCTTATTTAGTGCGTTTTACAGTTGTATTAACTAGGTGAAAAAGATTACAGGTTTTTTGTAAAAACTTAGATGAAATACTGTTCTATTGCACATAGAAAACTTTAATGTGTAAGTTCAAAAGCGGTATTGTTACTAAATTATAAAATATTTTTGTGGGTAGAGTTTGGGATTTTTACTTTAACCGCTATGTATTTTTAATTTGTTTTTGCTGTAAAAATTGGTCCTATCAAAAACTTGTCAATATAAAAGTTGTAGATAATATTTAGTATATATATATATATATATATATATATATATAAAGTTTTGAATCGGGGGTGGTTTTGGGTTCTAGGGGTCATGAGAAGTGTAGATCTGCAAAACTTTTTCAGAAATTCCAGCATAGAGAAGATTGCAATAGGTAGTATTTCTTACGAAGTCTACTTAAAATGGTGAAATCTAAACAATTTAGTAATTAGTTTCATTATACTGGTTTTAATACAATTTAACAGATACATTGTTATAATGGAAAATATGGGCCGAAGGGAAAAAAGATGATAGTCATAAACTAGCTATTCCGAGTTATTTTAATTTACAGGTATGGATATGAATACTGTCTTCAGCTGTGTATCGACTTATCTTTAACTGCATTTTTAAAGGATTATTTTCATTTTATGCCTGAATCAAAGATTACCAAACGATAATATGTCTTTCAAGCAATTAAATGGAACTATCACATAAAATTTCACAAAAGTGGATTATCGTTTTTTCCTTTAAAATCGTTTTTCTCTAATTTTTCCAGAAAGAAAACTGGAAAGTAAAAACTTTTTTTTTTTTTTTTTTGTTCACCATTTGAAAAATTATGGAAATTTTTAATGTCTATTACGTTTCTGTGAAATGTAATGTTTGTGTCTATTGCACAATACGGCAGTAAAGATCGCCTAAATTATCATTTCAATATTTTTTATGAAATGGCATTCAAACTACTCGATAAAAGATCAGAATTGATGTTTGAAAAAAGAACAACAATATTACACGATATATTCAGCAATTATTTTCTTTGAGTTTGTTTGAATAACTGGTTTAAAAGGTTTGACTGGTTTAAAAGTGGAAGAAAAATGGTTTAAAACTGGTGGAATGTAAAAAAATAATATTGACTCACAAACAAATAATTGAACAAAGCTTGAGAAGCACAGATCTTTAAATTTAATAATGAACGCATATGAATAACCAAACGTTCGATATGAATATTTCTCAGTATTTTTTGGATAAACGACACACTTTAAATGTAATTTGTTCTCACGTCATAACGTACTATTATTAGACACACAAAATATTTCTCATTTGTACATGCATAACATTTTTAGACTGTACTTAAGAATCATACAATATACAATGTACAGTGAAACCTCGATTATCCGAGCTAATTGGGACCGCAAGTACCTCGGATATCGGAAATCTCGGTTAATAGAAATTGCGTATAAAAACGCACCGTGCTCGCGAATTTAACATCTCTTAGAATAAAAACAATAGAATGTTTTTCAAATGATAAAAATAAACATATATAAATTTATGTTTCACAGCTCAACAAATTTGAAAAGGAAATCAAGTAGTACTAGTAGTAAATTTTAAAATGCAAATTGAAAAAATTTTAACTATACTAAGTTAAATATTGAAAGATGCATTTTCAAAATCTCACGGAAAAAAAAAAAAAAAAAAAAAAAAAAAAAATCTCACGAAAAAAAAAAAATTAATTTGTTAAATTTGCATTAACATTATTTTGATTGGCGAAAGAAAGCGTAAACAGAATAATGTCATGAAACCCAAATGTCTATTGTGAGAGTCGTCCCTCCCTACTGTTGCAAGTCAAGCGGAGGGCGGGGGGGGGGGGGGGTGGAGGAGGGATGTACACATCTCATTTAGTGTTCAGTAGGACACACGGCCACTGGAAACAAAGCATTGTTCGCTGTTGACATCTCAGGTTGCAATATTTCTTGGAAATTAAGTGCCACCTCCCCCAAATATTCTCGATTCCGGCACAAGGGGCCCGGTTCAAATCAAACAATAAGAAAGCCATTCATCATTCTGCCCCACCTCGCATCGGGAGAAAAACTAATCCTTTCTTTGAAATGGTGAATTTGCCTCGGGATGATCCATATAAACATTCATTTTGTTGCCTGGATGGAGTGGAATTGGGTTTTTTAATTTATGTATCAGGTACACTTATGGGCACCGCACATGTTCAAGAAATATGCGCCAATTCAGCTAATGTGTTAGTACTACGTAGGCTTCTCTAATAAAAGGGACTCATTCTGTAATCTTTCTGAGATAATTTTTTTTTTTTCTTTTCTGATAATTTTTTCTTTGTACATAACTATATGCGTTAGCTAACTGCTATCTATTTTCACATGGTGACAATTTTCATAAATAAATGGTACACTATCAAGTAAATCTGAAGATATTAAACTGCAGTCGAACAAAAGAAAGAAAGAAGGAAAGAGATACATGTTAATCACCCCATTGTACAATTAAAAAAAAAAAAAAAAAAAGGAATAGGCAGTTATGTTTCTTTTTTTTTTTTTTTTGAAATAGGCAAATATGTCTTTCTTCAATGTATGTTGTATATATATACAGTTGAACCTCGTTAACGCGAACACTCAAGTCAAACTTTTTTTATTCGTGTTAAAAGTAGTTCGTGATATCCGAACTTAAATACATCATATACAACAGGACGGGGCAATCGGAAACAATTCGTACTAAAAGTAATTCGCGTTAAGCGTGTTCGTGTTAACGAGGTTTGACTATATATATGCTAAAAAAATGCTTAGGTGTCTTCTTCATACTGAAATTGTTTTAAATTTCAAACTCTGAAATTTTCAATACGAGCCCTTATTTTGACATTATTTAGTTTTCTCGTTAAATTTCAATTAGGGTAGCAAACTGGAAGTCAATCGTGCCAGTAGTGTACAGTTTATAGATATTTAAAATTTTTAACTCTAAATGTTAAATGTATTTTAATCATTACAACGTAGATTGCAATGCGGTTAGTTCTTTAAGCATAGCTCCAGAACTATTTTTCAGAATAAGCTGTGATTTTATAATTCACATACTTGAAGCATTTATAAATCGATTTTTTTTTTTTTTTTTTTTTATCAAAGAATTTAGATTACAAGATTACTAGAAAATCAAACGTTTCCTTTAAAGTCCTTTAAAAAAATACAAAAGAAAAATTCTTTAGCTGAATCTTTTGTGACAAATCAGGAGGTTTTCAGGGTATTTCAACATTTATTTCATTTCTTATGTGCAATAAGTTTCGTTGAAACCCACTAATGGATTTTGCTATGGTTTACAAACCATTTTTCTCTCTTTAAATACAAAGGGATAGGAATGGAGTTGATATTTCCCAGTATATCCTAAAGGTTATTCTATTTATCTAGCACAGCTTGTCAAAATAACAATACAAGTTTACATTTTTGTTACTCAAACCTAAGCCCTTTTGTTACTCAAAATTAAAGGACTCTAGTTTACACCTGTGTCCCCAGCCCCACCCCTAGACAATACATAAATGCAGGATAAAACCCTGAGTAAAATATCATGCAGTGAAACTTCCCTGTGCGACCACCTCCATTAAGCGACCACCTCCATGAACGACCATTTTTTTTTATAGAACGAAATTTATTCCCATGGACTGAATAGTAATTTTACCTCCCTTCAGAGACCATTTTAGTTGAACTCTCTCCATGAGCGACCAATTTCTTTGAAGAAAATGAAACAAATTTTCCCTGGTCGCTTGAAGAAGCTTTTATTAGAAAAATAATTCCAGAGAGCGCATTATTCATCAAACTTCTAAACTAGGTTTAGATTTTTTTTATTTTATTCCGGTAACTTTTAACTCCCCTGTCCTATTGTGTCAGGAAACTCTCAAAGAGATAGATAGATCAATGAAATCGTCATTGTTTTTTCCCCGTCCAAAAAAAAAAAAAAAAAAAAAAATTGCATTTATTTACTTAGCTTCGATAGGACTTGGAAATATAAGTTATTAAAGATAAAACCGTAAAATCATAACAAACGTCAATGTATTCATTTTTTACACTCTGCAGTAATTAACTTATGGAATTAACTTTTGTTTTGAAACTTAAATTTTCATTTTTTTTCCTAATGTGAAAATAAATTTTAATAACATTAATTGTTACCTTTTTTTCAACAGTTAAAATCTAGATTTAAACATGACCTCCATTAAGAGACCACCTCTCGGAGCGACCAATTTTTTTTTAACGGAACGTGGTCGCTTTAGAGAGGTTTTACTCTATTTTGATGTTAGTAGATTAATGTCAAAATTTTACCTCATACTTATCTATTTTATTACACCCACAAATCTAAATCTGTCTTTTACCTAAAAAAGCAGGATAATGAAAAAATTCCTCTAAAGAAAATGGCTCATTTCTTCGTCTTTATTTTATTCCCTTTACAATCTCTGTACGTAATTTTTTTCCTTCCCCTCCCCTCCCCCTCACTACACCCAAAAGCCATTATTGATTAAACACCTTTGTTTATATATAAACTATCAATGTAGCAAGTTGAAAGAATTGTATTTTCTTAATCCCCCCCCCCCCCCCCCCTAAAAAGCACCAGCTTGTCCCCTTGTAGAAGTAAGGCATGTTAAACTTAACTTCACTTAATGAAATGTTAAAATTATGTTTTCTTTGACCAAATCTTAGAATTGTATAACCTACCGATTAACTCTGTACCCCCTGCACAGTACGCTGTAAGAAACTGACAGTGGGAAAAATTAACTTTTATTAATAAGCAGCTGTTCTTGTATATAATTACTCATAAATGTGTGGACCCTTTCCACTCTAGTTAATGTGAGCCCTTTTTTCATGGAGACTTTTTTCGGGGGAGGAGGGGGGGGCGCTTACCGTCCTTGGTCAAGGTTTCCATAAATATATAAAAATCGCTGTCCTTTTACATAAGCTATAGCGAGTTGAAGTAACCGATACACGTGTTCAGCATTTGCTTTACTTGAAACATTGAATCGATTTTCTATAATTCAATATATATGTACCGCATTAACTAATAATCTCAATTTTTAATTATTATTATTTTCACCGTTGCCTTTTTTACCGTTGACCTTTTTACCGGTTGACCTTTTTACCGTTGCCTTTTTTACCTGTTGACCTTTTTACCGTTGCCCTTTTTACCGTTGACGTTTTTTCCGTTGCCCTTTTTACCGTTGACCTTTTTACCGCGCACCGATATATATATATAGGGGCATCCATTTTGTAACCTGGTGGAAGTATAGAATTTTAAAAAAGTTCTTGAAATAAAAAAACTGTGTCTGTAATGTTTCTCTCTTTTTTAAATATATATTTTAGCCTTTTATTCCATTTTATTTAAACACTGTTTTTTACAGAAATTACGATCCGCGAAGTTTTTTTTTTCTCTTTTTAATCAATTTTAAGTTTTTTCTCTTTTTTATTTTTTTTCTCTTTTTCTTTTCTTTTTTTTTTTTTTTTCTCTTTTTCGTTTATTTAGACATTTTTCCACTTAACCCTTTATCTACTGACGATACTTATAAGTACCATTGAAATAACTTGTTTTAAATTCATTTAATAGATCGATTAAATGAATTTATACAGTTTAGAATGAGTAATTGATGCATTACCTTAACGTGTTACAAAAGCATTATTGGCTACACAAAACAAAAAATATTTTTAAAAGGATGATTTCTTTTGCCTTTGCATCTTTTCGGTTTTCTTGGCGTTCGGGAGGGGGATTTTTCAATTAGGAAATATTTCTATATTTGTATTATAAGAACATTATATTTGTACATTTCCTAATTCTACAAAATATACTAAGAAAAATATTTAAAATAAAAGATTTAAGTGGGGTTATAAATATTGCACAAAATCCATATAAATGCAAATTTAATGAATTTTTCTAAATCTTCCAGTCCTTCTAAAATCCTTCTAAAATTTTTCAAATGATTATGTTAATGATTATGTAATGCGGTTTCAAAAATTCACAAAAAATGCTTTAGAAGATAAAATTTTCATGAATTCATGATTCAGTACATAAAGGGTTAATAATCTGCCATTAGAATATTCTGAATGTGTTGGAAAATATTTCGTAATCTATGCTGAATGCTTGATTTTTCGTTCTTGTATTTTAATACATTCATTTATAAGCATTCAAGGTTTATCTCGAAAATCACGCCTAAATTTTTGATTGAAATTAAAATTTTGTCGCCAAAATTTCTGTTACAATTCATTAGATTGGTGTGGATACCGAAATCGATTATGGAAAATTCACTTTTTTAAGCTTGCTTTCATTCGATCTGGTGAATTTATTTTTTAAAGATTATAATTTTTGCTCTAAAAAGAATGTTGTAACATTAGAGAAAAAAATTAGACTTTTTTTAAGGGTTTCTAAATTGATTACTCAGTTTATATCCCTAGTTTAATTAATATGAAATTATTAAATGGTTAAAGCATATATATATATTTTTATGTATTACACGTTTTATTCTTTTATGTGTGTGTTTCAAATATTTCTTTGTTGTAGCCTTTTTTGGCGAGGATGGTTATTTTTTTTTTTTTTTTTTTTTTTTTTTTTTTTTTTTTTTTGCGCATCATTAAATTCATTTTCTTTATAATTCGAATACAACTGTAACAATATTTGGCGACAGATCACGTGTAGCCAATTAAAGTAAAAACGCATTAAAATTAATTTATTAATTTATAATTTATCAAAATATTAAAAATGTTGCATTGTCATTTGAAAAATACCTCTGAACATAATTTTTATATTTCAAGCCCATCAAGAAATGAGTGAAAAATTGCTTACAGAATTGATTAAAAAAATTGATTACAAAATTCATTATATAATTGCTTACAAAAATTGGTTATAAATTGATTACAAAAATTGATTATAAAATTGATTGCGAAACTGATTACAAAAATTTATTACAAAATCCATCACAAAATTTGATTTAAAAAATGGATTGTAAAATTCATTATAAAATGATTACAAAATTTGATTACAAAATGATTACAAAAATTGATTACAAAATGATTACAAAAATTGATTACAAAATTTGTTTAAAATATCCATTTTTACATACAAAAATCAAGTTGAGTTTTAAATAAATCAGTTTAAATAGATTTTTAACTTGTTTTATAGAATGGTGAATAAACTTTAAAAAGAGATCCATAAACATACAGAGTGTTTGCTAAAGAAATACAGGGTGTATTTGAACTGACGTTCAAAAGTAAAAAATGTGATAACACACATCTGGTCAAATTATTTAGGGGTCTCACATCAATACAAACCCGGTTTCCCCTTTCCTAACTTTAACAAAAATGAAGATATTGTGCGTTGTAAACTATCTGTAATTAAATTCCTGTGTCTTCAGTTTTTTGTCTCTTTCTTGTATCTAAAAAGAAGTAAAAAGAAACAGATATTCCATGTTATGTCATAGAAAGATAAACATTTATTGAAAGACTTTTGAAACAATTTTGTTTAAAAGTTCTATTTAAATTTCATTTAAAACATCATAGTTTAAACTTGAAACGGCAATTCGTTTTCTTTCATTAATCAAACGTGACTTAAAAGAAGCGAAGATTCACGTTTCTTAAATAAATAACTACAAGGAAAAAAAATTAGGAATGTAAACTTAAGTTTTTTGTTGCTGCAAGTAAAACCTTTAAAATTTCTTTTAAAAGAATTAGAAATAGGATTTTATTTAAAGATGATTAAATGTAAAAAGTGTTCACAAAAGAAGAATACTATCTTAATGTTATCAAGATGAAATGTATGAAGCAGAAACTAACATACAATACCAAAACACACAATGCATATGAAATTTTGTCTTTCCGTTCTGGGAGATGAAACAGATCTGCAATTCCATACTGTATTGAATATTAGTTATTCAAATGAGGTAGCACTGGATAATGCGCATTAATATAGGTTTATTTACAGAGCAAAAAAAGACATAATACTAGAAAGCAGGAATTCTGCTTTTTCAGAATTTAGTGTCGCCTTCGATGAAAAAAAATATATGTATATATAAATGGTACAAAACATATTTCAATTTTAAAACTTAAAGCACACACTTTTATTTTATGTAAAATGGCGTCATTCGCATCCGCTTACGAATTCTACATTTACGATCCATTCTTAAACATCTACAGTAAAGCATGCATAAGGATGTCACTATCGCAAAATAATACACAAATGCACCAAAAAGATGCCGTTATTAAAGAAACTCGACAAAAAAAAAGGCTATCTAATGATTCATAGGTATTCATTTGTTTGTAACATTAATATAGACGATTTCAGTCATGACGTTTTGGTTGAAAACTGACTTCAAACAAACGGTTGCTATGTTGTATTTTCTATTTTGTTTGTGTGTTGCAGCTATATCTTATATCTATATCTCACATGTAAGTGTTTTAATACTTGATATGCACTGGTAACATTTTCCACAATTTGTATTTAAAAAGAAATGACGCATAGCAACCGTTTGTTTGGAGTCAGTTTCCAACCAAAACGTCATGACTGACGCCACACTGAAAGCGTCTACAGATTCTTAAAATTAAATATAGTTTATAATAGCTCCATTGTTTTAACAGAAATTATTCGTTTATATTTTTTCAAAATAGCACGTATTTTAATTACATTCACTTTCGGTTGTTATGATAAAATGGCAACAAAAAGATATAATTGCTATTTTTCAACTATTTTCCCTTTACTTTCTGTATAAATGGAGTACTTGACTTGCCAAAATTAAACAAATGGTGCTAAAAACTACAAAAAAAATTAATATTTCAAAAATAAATGGAGATACAGTTTTTAAACAAATTGCATTTAAAAGTACTTTTTTTACAGTACGACGGTATAAAAATTGAAAATGTGCGATGCTTAGAAATTAAAAAATCTATAGAGCATTTAATCGCACAATGATACATCTGCTTTGTTTATTCCTGCAGTAAGGTAACGTAAGGTAACGTTATTTTTTGGAGACAAAATAAGCTGGGAGAAAGAAATAGCATACCGTCCTGGGGGCTAACAAATAAATCAAAACATACTGAGAACTGATCACCTCTACAGGAAAAGTAAGACTTTTGAATGGGTGCCGTAGGACTATTTATCTGTAAATTATGCTGCTGCCATCTGCAGAATTTTAGCCTAAGCATACACTCTACAAATTCAGTGACGTCGATGGGATTAATTGACACGACAACATAAAAAACAAAAAAAATAATCTCAATTTCGGGATTATTCCCCACATTTAGTAACTGTTGTAGGAAATTGATAAATAACTATTCAGACTTCAATGATGGAACAAACACTTGAAATGCAGTAAAATGTTTCGTGGTTTGAACCTAAAAGGGGAGTGTTTTATTGTGTCACATTTATATACAACTAGCTGACCAACCCGGTGTTTCCCGGGCCCGTTATAATAACCTTAAATTCAATTCAAGTTTGTAGGATTTTATATCTTCAAAAATCCTTCAAATGAACTTAGTTTCGGGGCCCCACTGCCTTCGGTAGCATAGGGTGTTTTAAATGTTTCCGGGGCCCCAATGCCCTCGGCATCTAGTGTGTTCTCACCGAACCTCTTTCCAAATGAACCTGTGACTTGGGTCCACGTTGCATAAGGCAGCGTATACTGAGAGTTCTCCGCGCGCCGGAGACAATCCAAAACCAGGTTGAATGAGCCAGCTCCCGTAGCAATCGGGCCTATATCACCCAAGAGAAGAATGCGTCCCTGGCGGCAAAAGGTAGAACTAAAATCTGTAAAAAAAAATCGTAAACTAAGTTGAATGTACCAATTTCCGCTGAAATCGAGTCCATAAACTGAGAAAAGAATGCACGGTTAATGTTCGAAAATGGTGGTAACAGAAATCTAAAATAAACTTTCATTATACAGAAAGTAACTGAAGCGTAATCTAAGTTGAATAAACCAATTCTCGTTGAAATCGGACCCATAGAACCCGAGGAAAGAATGCACTCATAAACGGTGCAAGAGGCCCCGGACCGAGTCATAGGGTCCAGGGTCTTAACTGGCATGCTGAAGCTTGGAATAACTGAATGGAAAAAGGGCCCTCAAAACGACTAAAGGTGGGCCATTTATATTTTAGGGCAACTTCAAGGGGCCTTTCACCGAGCCCCATTGGGTAGGGTCGGGTCTTAACCAGAATGTAAAAATACCCACCTCGTTGCAATGTGAAATGAATGGCAACTCAATTACTGATGATATCTTCGAGTCGGGTTGACGTCAGTAATCGGATTGCCATTTATTACACATTTGTAGTGTGTGATGCTGATATGGAAACACCTCCCGCTGGTGTGTCAGCTGACTGGCAGTATCGTTATCTGTACCTAATACATTATACATAACAAAATCATCGACGCTAAAATTGGTTGCCAAAATTTGACGCTGTCTTACAAACTATTACATTCTACGGAATCGTATCTCTGGAAACAGAACTTGCAATATAACCTGTTGAAACTGTTCTCAATTACAATATTGTGTTACTTTCTAACACTTTCACGAAATGATTTTCATTCGTAAATGCATAAAATGTACAGCTATTCATATTTAAATACATTGAAATCGAATAAGGTTTCCCATTTTTCTACAAAAGTAAACAATCTTTCAGAAAATGTTGTCAAAGTATGGGTTTTAATTGTATTGTTAGCATGCTATAGTCGGGTGAATGTGGTTACACTGTAAGAAAATTTATGTAACGTTACTCCATAAAATTGGTGACAGCATGCAACCTCAAATTTTATGGAGTAATCATGGAAGACGGTAGTATTCCGAGTGACGCAGCCTTAAGCCTAAAATCGTATCGTATCGTATCGTAGAATTCGTAGATGGCGGAACTCATATATACAGCTAACTCGACATCAAAGAAAATGCGAAAAGCCGCCTATTAATAACTCAGCAAATATAGGTCCTATTGTTCTGATTTTTTTAAAATAGTCTTATATCTGCAGTCTAATCCTATTCTGAATTTTTTACAATTCTACGTGCAGTATATTTTCAGATCTGTAAACCCATTTTGAAAGTAATTTCGATGGTGTAAGTTTGTCTTTTTTTTTTTCTCCGAAACTGTCTAGATTTTTTTAAAAACATTAATATATAAAATGAATCTGTTTTTGATGAAGTGGATAACACTAACCTAGTATCTAGGAAAACTCTTAAATTTTATATAATCCGCATGGAAAATTGGACTTCTTAGGATCGCGGATTACATGTTATTCTATGGGCTAGCAGACAGAACGTTGCACATCGGTTTTGCGCGATTAAGGTCACAGTTAAAAATCTGAGTATTGGCAATAAATCTTTTTTTAAACTATAAAAACAGTTTATTATGTGCTTTAAAATACTTAGACTGATTTTTTAAAAATGGAACAGTATTTTGTAATTATATGTATTTTATTTCATTGTTATTCATAGTAAGTAAACATTTTTTAAGGAGAAAATATTTCACATTTAAAAAAAAATTCTCGTATCGAAATTCGATATTTATCGCAAATTCTCGTATCGAAATGAAAATTCATCGCGTTCGCCATAAGACTTCGCCATGTATCACTACGCGATACGCGAAGTTGACTGAAGAAATATCAAAGATCTTGAAATGGTATTCCAAGGGGAGAAAGTGAGTACAATTTCTAATTATCCAGACAGCATTCTTTGCAACCGATCCTTTCTAATTAGTATAATGTTCTGAATTGTTTTTATTTTCAACAATACTCATAACTGTTTTCCTTACAAAATAACGTCCATGTGTGGCATAGGTATTTCTTGTGACATGTGAGTGTAATACAGATAGATTACTAATTTAATTTTGTGTTTTAAGTCTTCTTTTAAAGAAATTAAACAAAATCTTTCATTTTTAAAGAACGCACAATTTAAATAAAAGGTATGAAGAAATCAAAATTAAGATTTCCAATCCCGTTTATAAAATGATTCATTTGCGAATCGTTTCTAATAACATTATAAACGAAAATTGACTTAAAATGACATCTTTTTCGAAATATGGGTATCTTTCGTTTATTTATTTATTTTTTTATATATAACTCTTTTCAGCTTCAAAAATTAAAGCATCGTAGTATTTTATTTTTATAAAATTAAACCTAAAGGGGAAAAAAAATTCTTATTTCCGTTTATCTCTGTAACAAAAGAAAAACAGAAGAAAAAACAAACAAACCCTGAAGCATTTCTTTTAGGCTGATTACAGCCATGGGTGCAAGACCTTCAGTCTCAGGACTGATTTCAGTCTTGGACATATTTTTGACTGATAGTAAATTCTACTTTATATACTTAAATTATCACGATTAGCTCAAAATGAACCATTTTATCTTGACTGGTTGTTTTGAGCTCCTAAAAGTATAAATTTTCATCATGATACTTTTCCTTATTTAGTAATTAAAGTTTATAGATAAATAAGATAAAACAGCTTTTTTGCAAAAGTAAGATACTTGTTTTTATTTAATTTTAAAGTTAATATGCTTAAAAGAAAGCTTTAAATAATTTACTTTTAAAAAATATAAAAGTAGCCAGCTCCCTTATATGGTATTTGTGGTAATGAAGTATAATTGTAAAGAAGAACAATTCAGAACATGTTACTATTTAGAAAAGATTGGTTTCACAAAATTTCATTAGCAGCTGCATTGTAGCTGTCATGATAATTAGACTTTGTATAAACTAATAAAGTGATTACCCAGTAACCATTTCAATTAATATATTAATCTGCCTCGCATCTTAAATTAAATATTAAGTTTTTATTCTTCTTTCATTAAACCATCCACTATTCTTTAACATTCCGCATATTCCGATTACAAAAACTCTTTTTATCAATTCCCCCTGTACACTGGAGGGTTGCCGTATCACTTACAGAGTAGCACGTTTATCGCCTCGTTGTGCAATAGCATTTGAAAGGTCACCACACTAACATAAAAAAGTAGCAATAAAAGAAAAACAAAATTAATCAGTTGATTGTAAAAAACCCGCTTCATTCTCGGTCGGGGTAGGAACATCACAAGAAAAAAAAACCCTCGCGAAATTTGACAGTATGAGGGGGGGGGGGGGGGATCCAAAACTTCATCAAAATAGTTGTAACTTTTCTAATAAATATGTTACATATAACATATGGTAGTAATAATCGGTATATCTGATCAAAATACAAATAATTTTTTAAAATGAACTATTTAATGATTTTTTTTATCCCTATTACTGTATTGGATTAATAGCAGTTTAAGAGCCATAATTTTATATTCTAAAGTCATTAAAAGCACTCTGCAAGCAGTTCTTGTTCAATCACAAAAGTCTGCCACTTAAACATTTTAATGCAGAAAATGTAATGTATTTCTCATATGTAAACAATGAATTTTGCAGTTAAGAAGCTTAGGTATTTCACAAATATTGCTATTTCTTGGAACACTAAATTTGATGCATTATCGTCTTTAACACATTATTTTGGAGTAATGAAAACAATGTTATTATATTAAATTTTTTTGTAAATGGGTGTTATAATCAATAGTAACTCATGACAGGTTTTTCTTGCAGCACTAAAATGCATGCCTTCCAAAAGTTTTTTTTTACTAAATTTTTGCCTTATTTAATGGAAGAAAGTTCTGCCAAAAGTAAGGCAAAGATTTCATTATTATTAAAAATAGTGAAAAAGGAATAAATTTGCCAACAATGCATTTAGTGTCCCCAAAACTGTCAGTAACGAGCTACTACTGTTTATAATTACAGTCGAACCTCGTTATCCCGACACTCTAATGTCCAGAAAAAAGTGTCGTCATAAGCGATGTGTCGCGATAACCGGAGTTAGAGAAAAATAGGTTTATAAAAAGCTGTATTTTTAATTAATTTAAGACAATTTTAAATTCATAACTGTTATTGCAGTTTTAAGCAATACAACATTACTGTTAAACAAAATAAACACAAAAAAGAAAATTGAAAAGGATAAAAATCAGATTTATGATGACTGATTTTTTTATTGTTACATGAAATATCGATGAATTAAGGTTTGCTTTAGCTAGATCCTACAATTATTTTTTCGATATTATGCAATGAATTGTAATCAATATTCGTTGTTTCAGAAATGTATGTTAGATAACTACTGAACGTTTCAATGCAATGCAATGCTTCCGTTTTAGTCGGATGAAAAACGCCATGTGGCCACAAGAAAATCCGTCGGGATATCCGGAGTTGAAAATTATTCAACGACGTAAAATCCGGAGTTTATTTGCATTAAAATCATATACAGAAAATCGGGACTTTGAAAAACTGACGTGATAAACGGAGTGACGTGAAAACCGGGTGTCGGGAAAACGAGGTCCGACTGTATTTTGCCCATGCATATCTGGATCATGCTTTAAGGTAATTTAATAGTGTGTGATCTGTACCCATTATGTAAAATTTTATAATTTGCACAATTTCTGGTTCCAAGGAATGTAATTCAAAGCATGTATACGAGGTAAATTTAATGATGTATGAAATATGATCTAAATAATGCAAAATTCAATAATACACACAACTTCTCATCCCAAGGTGTGCTTTATAAAGATCTTCTACTATATTCATCTGTAGTTCAAGTTCACTCATCAAAAACCTTAAAGATTTAGTATCTGTGACTGCTCTGAAGAGGGCATTATTACAACTTTATAATTTTTTCATTTTGTAGCTCAAATTGTTCAGCTTAGAATTTACCAATCCAAACATTGCCATCTTGATTTTTTTCCACTGTCTTTATTTACCTCAGAAGTGATTAAGATTTTTTTATATTGTAAATCCTAAAGGTTATAATAGCAAAAAAGCATCTTTAAGCCCTTGGGGATGAGCGACCGGTATACTTAGCCACTTAAGGTGTTCAGAATCCTTCATTATTCTCACCACTTATTTTTAATTGTAAAGTTTACCTTCTTTAATCGGAGCATTTCTGTGAATCAATTACAGAAAATTTTCTGCTTTTAAAAACCTGTAGTAAAAGGTTAAAAATTAACCAAAGGGCTCTTGTCGCGAAGGGGTTAAATATTTTGAATTACAGTGAACTTTAATAACCCTTGGCTTTAATTGCCAGTACTCTTCCAATTGAGCTATCTGTACGACAGCCCAGCCAACACATTATTCGCTCAGAACAACTATTATCATGACATCAATTGATTGTGTGAAAAATAATTTAAAGTGTACATGGTTATACGTATATTTTTTATTATTAAGCAACAGACTTTGCAGATCCGTTTTTCTCAAAAGCTTTAAAGATTGAAATCTCTAGGCTGGAGTGGGAAAGTGGTAATTTTGAGGAATAGGAGGATAATTTATATAGAAGAATTTTCTGTATAAAAATAAAGATTTAAATTATTTTAATGCTGGGGAGTAGGGGGAGGGAGAAAAGGTGAAATGTACAGTCGCGGAAAAGAAAAAAGTAAACACCCTCTTCTAACTCCTTAATAAATTATTATCGTAGACGAAAGTTATTGGTACCGAACGATTGGAAATAAAGTCTATTTTTAAATGATGTATATAAAATTTGCTTAGGGGGCCATCTACATATTAAAACAAATCCAAACTTCATTTTTTTCAATGGAAATACCCAATTTTAACGAGATATTTCAAATCTTCGGTTCAAACTATGCCTAGGCACCGAATTTCAAGTCATTTGAATAATAAGTTTTTGAATTATAAACATTCAAAATACAGTGCTTCTAATGTTGAATTACATTTTCATATTTTTATTCATATCTCCTGAAATTATGCTCCTAATGTGCTAATTTTTTGTGTAGCAGTAATACTAATATACTTAAACATAAATACGTTGAATTTGCAATTTTTATAATTTTATGATATGAATTATGAAATTAATATTCGAAAAAATTATGAATTGCAACCTACAATTTTTTTGATGGATTTAGATTTATTAAGTCCTGCTTTATGGAAATTCAAAATTTCACATTTTTTTTCCCAATAGTTTTCAAATTGTACTTAAAAAACGGCAAAATGATGGTTTAAGGGGCCGTCTATGATAGAAGTGACTAGATATTTTGAAATGTCTTACGCTGTCCTGCAATCTAGCAGACTTCATTGACTGCTTGAGTGACGCTTAAGGTGTCTTGATCAAGAAGGGGGCTCCCTCGGTTAACAATCGAATACCGAACTTCAATTTGGATACAGCCCTTAAAATAAGCTTGTTTTAAAATAACTATTTTCTCGGAAACTTATAGTACGAATTGCATAAAAATTTGTTTTTAGGCTAATTAAATGGTGTAGAATTCATTTATGCTGTAAGAATTGTGTACTGCTATTGAAAAAAACAAAGTTATGGTTCGTTATTATATGTAGATGACCCCTTAAGCAAATTTTATATATATCATTTAAAAGTAGACTTTATTTCCAATCGTTCGGTACCAGTAACTTTCTTCTACGGTAATTTGTTGATAGTAGGAGAGCTGTTGAACATTTTTGAGTAGATATTTGAGGCACCCTGAAAATTTGTGCAACACTTCTTTTGTAATGCCTGAATACAAAATCGAATGTCTGGCTGAAGGATCGTGGCCCAAAAACTGTGCCAGACACGTGTCTGGTACAGTTTTTGTGCCGACTAAAGTGTCTGTCATTTTCAAAATATTTTTTTCTAAGCATAAATATTATTCTGCCTCAATCTCAGCGTGCCTCAAATACCTTTTTTGGGTAGTCAAAAAATGGCACTTGACACGTGTCTGGCACAGTTTTTGGGCCGAATAAAGTGTCTGTCGTTTTCAAAATATTTTTTTCTGAGTATAAATATTATTCTGTCTCAATCTCAGCGTGCCTCAAACCTTTTTTTTGGGTAGTCAAAAAATGGCACTTGACACGTGTCTGGCACAGTTTTTGGGCCACGATCCTTCAGTCAGACATTCGATTTTGTATTCAGCCATTACAAAAGAAGTGTTGCACAAATTTTCAGGGTGCCTCAAATACCTTCCCTAAAATGTTTAACAGCTCTTGGACTATGAGGAGTTAGTAGGGGGTGCTTACTTCTTTTTTCTCCATGACTATACATTAGGGAAGTTAGTGCTTATTTATTTATTTATGTTAGTGAGCAACAAATGTTGCAGATTTTTTTTTTCAAACAAATTTTTGAAAGATTTTATTATTTAGGTAAGCTGGAGAGGTGGGTCCAAAAGCAGAAGTGGAATCTTCGGAGCTCAGAGGATTATTTTATATGATTTATTATTATTGTTAATAAAGAATTTTAAATAGGGATGGTGAAAGATTATTTTATATAAAATTAAAGAATGTTTAATTTTTTTTGCACTAGGAATGAGAAAAGGGAGAAGCAGAAATTTGTAGTTTTGGATTTAATATAAATGTATGTAATTACTTTTACAAGTGAGCGATGATTGTTATATATATATAAAGGTTTAAAGAGTAATATTTCTTGCTATTTTTCTTAACAAAGTAAATTTTTTATATAGTAAAATGTAACATAGCTTTTTATATCTCTGAAACAAACCAACAGGAATACCCTCTAAACATGCATGTTGTACATTACTTCCATATCTTACCAAAGCGTTCTTATAAAAATCTCATTGCACGGTGCTCTTTAAAATTGAAGCATGGTCATCCTTTTTTGCGGAGAGGGAGGGGGGAGAGATTGAAGGTGAATGGAAATCCTTACTATGAATTCTTTGTATTGGTCTTTAATTTTTTTTTTGTGTGTGTTTATTGTTTTATTTATTTTTTTAATAACCTCAAAAAAGTAATGATATCAATACAAAAACCCTTAACGGGTTAAAAGTTTGTGACGCAGCACTTTATCTTATGCTCTAAGAATTTTAAATATGGAACTTAAAAATAATGATATCAAATTTTGAGTGACGCTATGCGATTAATATGCTATCTCTCTATATATTATTTATTTCATCTTTTTATTTTTTTATAATCGCATGTGCAAAAATTATGTTCAATTTAAAAAAAACGTATAAAAGTTTATTCATTGATGCTTTAACATTTACACCTCTCATAAATTCCAAGTATGAGTTTTAAAAGATATGATATCAAAATTTTAGTGACGCTTTGATGTGGCTTTAAACGATTTGTTTTAAAATTAAATTTAAATTATTTTTGTTTTGGCTAAGATATATTCACACATCTAAATAATAGTTTTAATTTTCCAATATACTTTAAATATGTCACTTTCACTGAATTTATATGATGCATTTAAATGCATTTATTTGAATAAATTGATTTATCCTTTGTCCAATGCTATTAAAAATTTAAAATAAGATTTACGTAAATAATTTTTTTGCGTCATTGTATCCAAACTAAGTGAAATGTATTCAAATGGATACTATGAGGCAAAAAAATTATTTACGTAAATCTTATTTTAAATTTTTAATAGCATTGGACAAAGGATAAATCAATTTATTCAAATAAATGCATTTAAATGCGTCATATAAATTCAGTGAAAGGGACATATTTAAAGTATATTGGAAAATTAAAACTATTATTTAGATGTGTGAATATATCTTAGCCAAAACAAAAATAATTTAAATTTAATTTTAAAACAAATCGTTTAAAGCCACATCAAAGCGTCACTAAAATTTTGATATCATATCTTTTAAAACTCATACTTGGAATTTATGAGAGGTGTAAATGTTAAAGCATCAATGAATAAACTTTTATACGTTTTTTTTAAATTGAACATAATTTTTGCACATGCGATTATAAAAAAATAAAAAGATGAAATAAATAATATATAGAGAGATAGCATATTAATCGCATAGCGTCACTCAAAATTTGATATCATTATTTTTAAGTTCCATATTTAAAATTCTTAGAGCATAAGATAAAGTGCTGCGTCACAAACTTTTAACCCGTTAAGGGTTTTTGTATTGATTTAACTTATACAATGATGTAATTTAAACTGATATAACTGGTGCAATATTACACATTATTGTAAGGTAACACCAGTTATATCGGTTAAATTACTCAATACAAGGGAAGTAGCAAGCCTGCCACAAATTTTATGGAGTAACGATATATATATTTTTTACAGTGTGTCGAAGAGAAATCGATTACGATTTCAGACACATCTCATCATTTACAGAAAAATAAAATACACTTCAGGTAAATGTCGTTACACTGTAAAATAATTATGTAACGCTACTCCATAAAATTGGGGACAACATGCAGCTTCCAATTTTATGGAGTAATTTAACTTATACAATGGTGTAGTTTAGACTGATATAACTGGTGCAATATTACACATTATTGTTTGGCAACACCAGTTATATCGGTTAAATTACTCAATAAAAGGAAGGCAGCAAAGCTGCAACAAATTTTATGGAGCAACGTTACATAAATCTTTTACAGTGTATCGAAGAGCAATCGATTACAATTTCAGACACATCTCATCGTTTACAGAAAAATAAAATACACTTCTGGATTCTTAGTTATTTAAATAGTAATGTCTTTAAATTTCCTTCTTTTAAAGGTAAAAATAAATTGCGAATGCTTCAGAAAGTTTTTGTGTACAAGCATACCAGACTGAAATATTTCACTTTTTTGTGCTTAAAAGGAAAGTGTTTATTTCGAATACCTTACGAAACGTTTTATTTTCTTTTTTATCCAGATTTTTTTATATGTATTTATCAAAGAAAGGAAAAGAGAAAATGGGAGAAGAGGCGAAATGGGAAGAACGAACTTTTGTCAAAGATTTAACCGAAATTCTTTCCCATTTTCAGCTTTTCATGCTTTTGTCAGTTTATCTTTATATCGTAAAGGCTTCAATAATAAATGCACATTTTAAACATTTTAAATTTTTTTGTCCATTTAAGATAACACTTCTAAACGTTAAAACCAGGGATGCACCGAATGTAGATTTTTGCCGGATACCGAATACTTTCTCGCTTTTAATTTCAATAGTAATATTTAATTAAGTTTCTTACTTAAAAACATATACTTTGTAGTGATTAAATATTGAAATTTAATCTTATTTTGTCTGTTGCCTACTCTAATATACATAGTGTTTTTTTTTCTTTATTTAGTGGCATTGTACATAAAAAGATAAACATTTATTTCTTTGTTTTTCTTATTGATAAATCTAGTTCATTTATAATTACTAAACATTCTATTTGAAGTAGCTTTTTCTATTCCTACATATATATTATTACTTACTTTTCCTACAAATATCTTCTAACAGAATTTAAATATAGAAACTCGTCATTGCAAGTATATTCTTTTGTAGAACAAAAGGGACAGTGAACTTTTCAAGAAAGTGGCACAATTCTTCTCATAATCGATATCATTTTAACTCAGCTGGTCTTCCATCCATAAACAAAATAGTGAAAAAAGATGCAATAAAATCATGCTTACTTTACAAATGTTGAAAACACAAGAAAAATGGACCACCAGAGGAGTGAACGCTTATTCTCAGAAGCAGGAAATATTTGTGATAAAAAGCGTAACAAATTAACAGCCTGACAATAACAAGTACCGAATGTTCCTATAATCATAACTTACCTTTAAAATAATTTAATTGTAAATAATTAATTAATTGTCAGATTTTAAATATTATATTTTCATTTATATATAACCCTATAATTTCATTTGTGTAAAAATATATGCATATTTCTATTTGTTAGCATGCTTTTATTAGTATAATGTTGGTAAGGAGAAAATTAAATTCGCACTAATTTTATTCTGATAATGTTTAAAATTTAATTTAAAAAATGAGTCACTATCCGGCTACCGGCTATTAAAGCATCTGATCGGACCGAATATTCGGTTTCAGTGCCGAATAAGTAGGATATCCGGCAGGAGTCGGGTATTAGGTGCATCCCTAGTTAAAACTATAGTATTTTATTAAAAGTTTTTACATGAACTTCAGAAATATTTTTTTGTTTTTTAAAGCAACTTTAATGTAATTTGCTATTATTTAAGAGCAAAGCGAATTAAAAAGAATAGAGAATTTTTCAAATGCATATTCATATCTGTGAATAAGGTACATAGAATCGATAGTCAATTTTTTGTTTCAACCAAGTTTGAGATGAATTCTTGTTGTACAAACAATAGTTTGTTTCGATGCTGCAAAAACTAATAACCCTTTATTATGACAGTTTGCCCATCTTAGTTCCAAATTTGATGGGTCACCTTCAGGGTTCATTGATATATATTAATGGATATATATCATGATATATATCTTGATAGCGAAATTTTGATAGCGGTTCTTCAAGTGGGCCATTGGGCGGGCCCACTTGAAAAAACACATGAAAAAACCCATTGTGGATTTTTCCAAATTTTCTCATGTTTTCACAATCTGTAACATTATTTAATCTAAGGTATGAGAATAGGTGAAAACTGGAAATTTGGGTTAGTAGTCAGTGGCTGTTAGACAGGGTTTGACCAAGTGGGCCCAGCCTGAAAAAACCCACCCAGGTTTTTTCGGGCGCGCCCACTTGAAAAAGCCCATTGTGGGTTTTTTAAAATTTTCTTGTGCTTTCACAACTGTATCATTATTTAATCTAAGGTATAAGAATGCAAAGATAATTGCCAATTTAAATATATTTCAAAAGAACCAGATTTAAAGGAATTTAAATCAAGCAGATTTAAATCAGCTACACCAGTGGCTGAGAGGTTCTGCTCTCGAATCTGGTAGACGGGAGGTGCTGGGTTCGATCCCAATCGCGCCCGTCGGCCTAATCGTTCGGAGTTTTCGTGGTTTTCTTCGAACCTTGGATTTCCAAGCGTTAATACGGGTTAGGTTCCCTTAGAAAGACCCCCACGAAGGGCACTCCCCCCTGGGCCCATATCCCTCGTGCAGATAATTGGCCGTCATAAATACAACCAACCAACCAACCAGATTTAAATCAAGCAGCAATTTTACCTAAGCAGAGATAAAATGACCAAAAAAGAAGCTGTAACGAAGAAAGATTTTCATGCCTGTAATCTAAAATGTATCATAATGCTTTAAATCTTAATGCATACAAAAAGATGACACTTGAACCCCATCTTGATTGTTTGCATTGTCATAGCTTTTAAGATTAATCATCCCATTTATTATCCTTCTTCAATGTTCAATGAAAGTGTTATATAGGAGTTTTCAACACAAAAATGGTTCAGATTATGGCAAAAAAGTTTCCTCCTGGATTTTGTCAGTTTTCCTTTTCTTTACATTCAGTACCAGCTACCTCTGCTTCAATCGAACAATACTCTTCTGCATTTGGTCTTGTTTGGAGCAAGTTACGTAAACATTTTGGAGTTGATAAAGCAGCAAAGCTAGTAATAAGTGTATCGCCATTTGCAATCTAAATTTACAAATATCACTGACACTGACTTCCATGAAAATCTAATTTAACATTTAATGCTATTGCCATATATATGTAGCAAATTTTGCTAAAATTTTCAAATATATTATTACAAATCCCATTTCTTTCAAAAAGAAAAAAAAAAAAAGTCTTCAACGGATTTCTGATTTGAAATGAATGAAAGAAACTATATAAATTTAGCATGTTTAACTTAAGGTAAGAATTATATAAATAAATCCAGTTGTGGTTCACTTTAATATATCCTTAGTGCAGCAAACTAGTCCCATGAAATACAGATGTATGTTTTAAATTAATTTGTTTTTCTTTTTATATATTTTTTGTTAATTCATAATTAATGCAAAATTATGCCCAGGTTTCACTGATAAATGGAGAATTTAGGT
This sequence comes from Maratus speciosus, assembly GCA_963932465.1. Lineage (NCBI taxonomy): Eukaryota > Metazoa > Arthropoda > Arachnida > Araneae > Salticidae > Maratus > Maratus speciosus. Next base: position 617,237,038 of record OZ010788.1, on the reverse strand, counting down.
ATTATGTATATAAAAATTAGGAGTTTAAAGTGTCCTCATAAAATCTCAATAAAGCCCGAAGAAAAACGGGTTTTTTCCGAAAAACCCGAAAAAACCCGGGTTTCAGACTAGTGGGCCCAGTGGGTTGGGTTTTTTCTAACCCTGCTTGATACACCTGGAAATTCGCAGTATATATTCGCAATATATATAATTGGTTTTATTTGAATATTAAAATGAGAAAAAAAAACTTTGGTGGAAATTACGTCATATTTAAAATGATACATTTAAAATATCTTTCTTATAGCGTCTTTATAAAATTGTTTACTTAGCTATTTTATACAAGCTAATTTTAAATTGTTGCGTTTATCTTATTTAAAGAATCACGAAAGTAGCAGTTAGCTGTCTCGACAGCAATTGATTCTGCTTAAAATCTTTCAGCCAAATGGAAATGAATGGGAACCTGATTACAGCATATCGTCACTAGTCGTTTAATTACGATTTAATCTTCAGTAATCTTTACAAAGCAGATCAAATTAGCGTGTTTTTAGAGTCTGCGGTGTTTGAATGGAGGTTGGCGAGCGTAGCTCATAGGGGCTAGAAACCCCTAATTATCTAAAACTATATTATATACTACCGATATTTACATTTATTAAAATTATTTGTAACTGCATTTAACATAAAATTTTTAACAATGAGTAAAATTAATAATTATTAAACAATTATTTATAAGGCCAATAAAGTTTATTTATAAGGCAGAATATATATAGAAACCTTTCAAATTATGTTCACCTTATATTTTAATATTTCTTTATGTCAATTTAAACATTTAGAACATTTATAATTTTAATCAGATTTTTTTTAATCAGTTGATTAAAATCACAATTTAATTACTGATTTAAATTATCTGATTAAAATTCTTGACAAGTTAGTTAATAGCCAATAACAATTTAAACAATGAAGAAACAACCAGGCATTTGACCGCAACCTTAAATAACCAGCATCTTACACCAAGGAAAAACAACTGGCATCTTACACCCAAAAATTTTCGTCGACTCACCCCAAAGTATTGGGCAATACGCCGGTGCCCCCCACTGACGTGAAGACGGGGAAATCGGGCACCATTTATGCTTTGCAGAAAAGCCAGGTACCAGTACTCTCTAAAAACATCAGATTTATTTCTCTTTTGTTTAAACTAAGACTTATATAGGCAAATAAAGAAGTCACGTAAAAGATTTTGGACACTTGCCTGAAGTGTTAAGACGAAATAGCAATAAAAAAGTACCACTTAAAAAATTTTAAAGAGAACGCAAATGGAAATTAAGGTATCACTGGGGAACCCTCTCCCTTACAACTGAGCAGCGTTTCCCTTCGTCGACTGCCCATATGAAAACTACGAGGTACGGCATCTTGTACAACACGGCATCTCACCTCAAGTTACCCTATATACAGCTTCATTAGAAAAGAATCTTTTCTGATTTTGGCTTAATTAAGTTCAAACTGTACTACATGTTAGGGAATAAAATGTAAGACAAGTGAACGGACGTGTTCTAAATTAGTAAAGAAATTAGCGGACTGTAAACAAAAAAGTTTAATGAAAGATAATGGCGGCTTGTTGCCGCAGAGTTTGTTATTCTTACACTACTGCATACTAAACCCGCGAACTGGGTTGTTACGTTAAAGGATTGCCAATTGGTATAGATGCGGGGGTGGTGCTCCGTCGCCAAAGGCCAAATTACAATGTTAGTTATAGGTACGGAACAACAAGCTTACATTTCTATTAAAATTCTTCAATTTAAAAAATACTTTTCTTATATTTAAAATTTTGTTTTATAAATTTCTGATTTCTTGATACTGAATCCTATAGTTTTTCCCTTTTTTTTTATAAGTATATAAAGAAAATTATCTGTTTTCAATTAGTTGATCAACAGTTTTGTTCTAATAAAAAAGGGGAAAAGATAAATGTACACTGGCGGAAAAAAAAAAATCCCAACACCAAGAAAGACTTGTGTTAGATAAACGAAATTTGGTAGGCGTGATTATACATCTGAAAGATGACATCGATTGAAATTTCGAGCTTTGCGCATAAGTGTGGCGCTAGTGGCGCCACTCAGAACTTGCAGATCAGGTTTACTTTAAATGTGTGCTGTAAAGTTCGTGGACGTTATTTAGCTTCGAAATGTGACGTATTGAGTTGATGTTAGCCAAGAATGTCTTTAACAAGACGAAGAAGCCACTGTCAACAGCTCACCGAGTTGGAACGAGGTCGCATATTCGGGCTACGAGAAGGTGGATTTTCTTTCCGCGATATTGCAGAAAGATTTGGCTGAAATTTATCCACTGTGCATGATTGTTGGAAGCAGTGGTCAAGGGATGGTATTACCTCAAGAAGACCGGGTTACAGGCGGCCACGTGGCACTCCTGAGAGGGAAGATCGCCGTATTCGGTGAACGCCTGTGGCCCTTCGTTCTGCGTCTGCGGCAGAAATTCGAGCTGCAGTTGGTACCACAGTGACACAACGAACTGTTAGAAATCGGTTACTTCAAGAACAGCTCCGAGCTAGGCACCCTGTAGCGTGCATTCCGCTGACTCCAAGCCATTGCCTTTTGCGAAGACATTCGTGTCAAGCCAGAGCTCATTGGTGGGTGGAGTGGAGATCTGTTGTGTTTCTTTTTCATCAGAAAACACAACAGATCTCCACTCTGTCCTCCAATGAGCTCTGGCTTGACACCAATGGCGTCGCAAACGGCAATGGCTTGGAGTCAGTAGAATGCACTCTACAGGGCGCCTGACTCGGAGCTGTCCTTGAAGTAACCAATTTCTAACAGTTCGTTGTGTCACTGTGGTACCAACTGCAGCTCGAATTTCTGCCGCAGACGCAGTACGATGGCCACAGTCCTACGCCGAATACGGCGATCTTCCCTCTCAGGAGTGCCACGTGGCCGTCTAGAACCGGGTCTACTTGAGGCAGTACCATCCCTTGACCACTGCTTCCAACAATCAAGCACAGTGGATACATTCCAGCCAAGTCTTTCTGCAATATCGCGGAAAGAAAATCCACCTTCTCGTAGCCCGAAATGCGACCTCGTTCCAACTCGGTGAGCTGTTGACAGTGGTTTCTTCGTCTTGTTAAAGGCATTCTTGGCTAACATCAACTCAATACGTCACATTTCGAAGCTAAATAACGCCCACGAACTTTACAGCACGCATTTAAAGTAAATCTGATCTGCAAGTTCTGAGTGGCGCTACTAGCGCCACACTTATGCGCTAAGCGCGAAATTTCAATCGATGTCATCTTTCAGATGTATAAACACGCCTACCAAATTTCGTTTATCTAACACAAGTCTTTCTTGATGTTGGGATTTTTTTTTCCGCCAGTGTACTTTTAGAATTTTCTTTAAGTTTTCACGTTAAGTGCAATGTATTTCAGTTTATAATTTATAGTATGCTTGAAAATATTTATTGTTAGCCGTGCGTTGACTATTTTGAAAATAACGGATATATATCGAAAATATCCGATGTATATCAAAATACAGGATATTTTTTTATATTTTCGAAAGTATCATGATATTTGCGAACACCTTAAAACGTTATACAATGACGACTGTGTTCACGCTGTATAACTAGTCGCATGTGACAGTCTCAAAACTTTCTTCCATCTCATATATGTTAATACTTCAAAATTAGCTATCCCCAGGGATGTAGTGGAGGGTATACGGTGGTATACGCCGTATTCTGTATTTTTTGAGGAACACCGTATACCCCCTGTTTCTCAAAAAGCTATAATACATACACTGAAAGGTATAACCTCTGCATTGAGCGCACACTGTCAGAAATAATTTTAAATTTACGTGTATTTTACCGTAAATTGCTCCCGTAAATTTACAGAAAATGCCACTTTTTCCAAATAAACGGTCAATTTCCGTAAATTTTATGTTTTACGGACACAACCCGTTTATTTAAAGGCAAAGTCCGTTTATCCAGGAGCAAAGCCCGTTTTTTTTATGTGCCTTTCCCTGGAATCTCTGCTGCAGTAAAATTACTGCAGCAATTTTTTACAGTGTATACCCTCTGCTTAGAGCGTATGCCCTCTGCTTTTTTTACGACTACACCACTGGCTATCACAGTACCAAAATTAAATGACAATCTGTGAACATCATGAGGATGTGAAAGGTGCGAAAGGTTCGTCGAATTGTGTGCATTTAAAAACAGATATAAGCAGAGCATCTTTCAAACAAATGATTGAATTTCGGCACCCGCCCTCTTAGATGTATGTAAACAAAATTCCCAACTCAAAGAGCATAAAAGCAACACCTGTTGGGCAGTATACACACAAGCCTAATAGGGATCTATTTATGTGAAAGTACAACAGAATATGTAATTTGATTAAATTCCGTGCGTTAGTTTTTGAGATAAAGCTGTCGCGAAAATCGTGAAAAATGCAGCATAGCAAAGCCACCTGTTATAATGATTTGCATCATTTAAACAGCATCAATTTATGTCAAGACCTAACAAAATATAAAGTTTGATGGAATTCCGGGCATTAGTTCTTGAGATATGACTATCGCTAAAATCGTGTAAATCCTGAAAAAGTCCTTCCGGCCAGTGCCGAGAGAAAAGGGTAGCTTTCATATTCCTTATTTTTAAAAAGCAAGCTTATATTATCCAGACACACGAAGCTCAATTTAGTGGAAACCGATTATAGGGGATTCAATACTAATTTTTATCAATACTAAATCATTATGAATGAGGATTTCGCGAAATTAGTCAGCTTTATCCAAACTGCTTTTATTTAAAATAACTTATATTGGGTTGCCAAATTCGTCGATACCTTGAAGTGCCTGTCATTTTAAGACAACATGATGGATGAGCCTAACGAGTGAACTTGGTCGAGACCTTAGTAATTCCAGTGCACATGCTCACTCACATCGGAATCGGTTGATATATACAAGTGCTGTCGCAGGCAAAAAATCAGATTTTTCAAAATGTCACCCACATTAGAAATTGAAACTGCTATATCTGAGCCATTTTTTAAGATAAAGGCAAAACATAAAATGCTCCGGAATCCTTATATCATGTCAAATACTTAAGACAGAAACCTTTTTCAATTTCTAATTTTTTTGCACCTCACTTTAAATATAATTTTTTATTTAATTAAAAAGATTATTAAAAGATAAGGTAAAATGATAAATGTTTGGTAATCTAAGAAAATACAATACAACCACAAACGAAAATACGCAATAACATCTACTGAGTTACCCTTGATTCCTAAAAGTATTCTTTATTTTCAGAAACATCAAAAACCAACATATTTTCAAGATTTAAAAAAGCATTTAAAAAACAAAGGTGTTTTTTTTTTCTTGCCATTAATTTTCGGAACCGTTTCTGAGGCGTCTTTATAGTGTATTAATCAGTTTTCTCAACCTGGAATATAGGTTTTTTGGGATGTCATCAATTCTCAAGCAAACATTTTTCTGTTAAATAAACACGTTTTATCTTACAAACATGATAAATTAACAGCTTTAGCCTTATCATTAAAATTATTATTATTTTATTACTTTCTCATGTATAAATTCAGTTAGCAGCTGAAAATTTTTAATTGAAAATGGATAACAACATAAAAATCGATATTCAAGTTTGGAAAAAGCGGTTAATATGCTAAATAATAAAAAAGAAATGTGCCCAGTTAAACTGATGGCATTAAGTTCACAGGCTATTCACACTAATTGTATATTATACTCTTATTTATGTCCGTTATTCACAAAATAGAACTCACTCTTTTTGATGAAAAAAGCAAATAAATTAAGGGGGTTGATTAGCCCTCCGCTCTCCCCTTTATACTTAACCACTGAACCTCCAAATCTAATCAGGGCAGCAGCTTATCAGAATAAACCGATATACTAAATTTGAAGCGAATCGAGTAATTCTGCATGAAAAACCCATTTATCTAAATTAAGGGGGTTAGCCCCAAGTTCCAACAATTTATACTTAACCAATGAACCTACAAATCTAATCAGGGAAGCGCCTTATTAGAATAAAGAAGTATACCAAATTTGAAGCAAATCGAACAATTTTGCATGAAAAAACCCTCTAAATTAAGGGGGGATCCCCCTTAAAGGAGCAACCCTTTATACTTACCAATGAACCCCAATAACTAATCAGGGAAGCTCCTTATCAGAATGGACCTATTTACAAAATTTGAAACAAATCGGATATTTTTGTCAAGAGTTACGTACATACATACATACATACATACATACATACGTACATACATGCAAACGTACACACAGGACCTGCAGGCATATAAGCTCTCAGGCTTTCATAGCCTGTGAGCTAAAAAGGCACTCGGACACGTTCAGTGGCAGAAAAAGAAATTTTGTTTTTGTAAATGGCTCTTTAAATCTCGAAAATACATTGGTTTTTGAGATTTCTAAAGAAATCTTTTCAGAATCGTGGGTACTTTGGAAGACATTATTTTATTAATTTATTTTTAAAGATTAAAAAACTTTTGTCTTTTTTTACAATGCATATATGAAGCCAAATTTTAAAAAGAAATGCTAGAAAAATCTTTACACTATATGATTTTAATTGCATCATCATTACAGTTATTGTTTTTGATAAATATATTTGCATTCATTTTTTCTGATTCTATTTACAAAGAAGTCTAATATGACACATGCAATAATTTATAGAATGATGCAGGAATTAAGGCATACATGTAACTGTAAATAACCAAAAAAAAAAAAAAAAAATGTATGCCATCTTTTTTATAGCGATGTTTACGTTCAGCGCATCGAATTCATTAAGAATCAAGTATTTTTATATCGAAAGGCATAAACTCATCGATTTTTGGTGCACAGTGTCATATCTGAGAGACTTGGAATGAGAATTTAACAACAAATAGTCAAGCAAGAAGATTTCACGAGTTTAAAATTTCGTGAAACCGCTTCGATATTTCCCCTGGGATATTTGAATGTTCTAAAATGAATATTAGAAATATTTGAATCACCCAAGGTTGTTTCTTATTTGTATATTTTTAATTCACGATAAAAGTAAACATCTCCTTAAAATTTAGATACATAATTGCTTTCCAGTAGGTTATTTAACCTGTAGATTTAAATAAACTGATTTCCCAATATAAATTTGACATTTTACTGCAATGCATATCATGTCAGATATATGCCAGTAAAGGCTTAAGGCTGCGTCACTCTGAATACTGGGTGGTATGGGTATAAGTATGGGTAATCTTACTCGGAATACTGGGTGGTATGGGTAATCTTACTTGGAATACTGGGAGTATGGGTATAAGTATGGGTAATCTTACTTTGAAGAACATTTCTGCAGATAAACTGATTTCCCAATATATATTTGAAATTTTACTACAATGCATATCATGTCAGATATATGCCAGTAAAGGATTAAGACTGCGTCACTCGGAATACTGGGTGGTATGGGTATAAGTATGGGTAATCTTACTCGGAATACTGGGTGGTATGGGTATAAGTATGGATAATCTTACTTGGAATACTGAGTGGTATGGATATAAGTATGGGTAATCTTACTTTGAAAAACGTTTCTGCAGATAAACTGATTTTCCAATATAAATTGGAAATTTTACTACAATGCATATCATCTCAGATATATGCCAGTAAAGGCTTAAGGCTGCGTCACTCGGAATACTGGGTGGTATGGGTAATCTTACTTGGAATACTGGGAGTATGGGTATAAGTATGGGTAATCTTACTTTGAAAAACATTTCTGCAGATAAACTGATTTCCCAATATAAATTTGAAATTTTACTACAATGCATATCATGTCAGATATATGCCAGTAAAGGCTTAAGGCTGCGTCACTCGGAATACTGGGTGGTATGGGTATAAGTATGGGTAATCTTACTCGGAATACTGGGTGGTATGGATATAAGTATGGGTAATCTTACTTTGAAAAACATTTCTGCAGATAAACTGATTTCCCAATATAAATTTGAAATTTTACTGCAATGCATATCATGTCAGATATATGCCAGTAAAGGCTGCGTCACACGGAATACTTCTCTGAACTCTTCTATGATACAGTGTATTGCCCAATTCGACCGACAAATTTAGAGGGGTAGACATAAGCATCAAGATAATGAAAAACTGCCACAGAACATGGGGTCGCAAACTACTTATTGAGTTACAAATACAGAGTGTTTTATTCTAACTGCACTTGGGTTGACGGTTATAATTTTGACAAAAATAAAAGCATTGCAATGAAAATGCAACGATATGTGCCTTGTCTTGTGTGAAATGTGATAACATCCCAAAAAGTTCAGGAAAAACAAAGTGTTCAAGCAATCGATGATACCGCATGAACTGGTAATCGCTGTTCAAAATGTGGAGAGTCAAATGCCTTCTGCTGGCGCATACAATGGAAACATTTACCTTTTTTTTTTAGATTATCACATTAACAACAAAGGTGAGAATGTCAATTAACAGTTTTTTTATAATACTCTTCAGTTTTCTGAAAGTTATTAACGTCAACCCAAATTGAGTTACAGTGGAACAAACACTCTGTATTTTTGATTAAATGGGTGGTTTCTGACCCCATGTTCTATGGTAATTTTTCATCTGCTTAATGCCCACTATCACCCCTCTGAATTTGTCGGTGGAATTCAGTAATACATTTGCATAATATTCGTTTTGTTTTACATCTGGAGCAATTAGACGTTTTTTTAAATGACACAAATACGTGGCTTACTTGGTGTCACTATTATGCTAATTAGTACAATTTGTTTTTTCAATGTTTTTGCAAACCATTCCATAAGAAACGGACAAAATGTTCCGCACCTGACGCTTACATATATACATATATCTATTACCTTATAAGTTGTTATAATATAAACTATACATTAAAATTAACAAAATAACCTATATTTTCATAATATCATAGTTGTTTTAATTTGAGGATTAAATTATTAAAACAGCAGTAATGTGTAGAAAAGCTTTTCCACACGTGATAGGGAATGGCGCTTTAATAGGTTTAAAAATATAGGCATTTTAAACCCCAGACCTTAGTAAGCTGGTCGTTTTTAATTATAAGTAAATGATAAAAATAGTATGTAATAAAAATCTCCACACTTTAAAATCCTAGACCTAAGTAATCTGCCTGTTTCGGGGCCATTCCATGAAAAACGCACAAAATGTGCTGCTCGCAACACATACAAAAATACCTATATCTATTGACTTATAAGTTGTTAAAACGTAAACCATACATTAAAAATAACAAAAAAAACCTCTAGATTTTCATATTACCATGGTTGTTTTAATTTGAGGATATAATAGCATTGTTAAAACAGCAGAAATACGAGGTGGATATACTTAACCCTTAAATGCCGGGTGTTGCTTTTTGGCAACATACCCAATTCAGGCTCTAAAATACTATTAGAATAATTTTGAAACTATAATGTCTAATGTTGTCAATAAAATACATTCTGAAAATGTTATTAAATTGATTTTCAGCATGTAGATGGCAACACTTGTGATGTTTAAGATTCTTTCAATTGCTGCTATATCTTCTTTTTGTTTTGTTTGGAAGCTTGCGAAATACCCTATTTTGTTCTACAGTGAGCAAGTAAAACTTATTTCATATCATAATTCCTAAAATTCTTGTGCGTTTAATATTATAGAATTTTATGGAGGAAAATTATTTTTTCAATTAAAGACCAGTATTGCCGATTAGTAACAAACAGTTTTTTAGCCGTAAACAATACTTAAAACAAAATATGATTTTTTTAAGTATTTTTTCCATGATTTATTTAAAAAATAAAAGCCAAAAAACATTATTAAAAGGATTTTTGAAAAATCAGGCATTTAAGGGTTAAACTGACAGTACTCAGAGTGTTCTGTAACGCGATCTATATTGAGGGAATGACGCCAAATTTTGTAAGAAGATTAAACAAAACGGGGGATAATAAGGATTCCGCGAAAAAAAATTTAGCTCCAAAAGTCACCGCAAGGGAATATGTGGCGCTATATAACAGAAAAGAAAGTTAAAAAAAAAATCAGAATCAATACTGAAATAAAATTAAATTTTATTTAGCACATTTAACATTTTTAGTATTGATTCTGCATTTTTTTAAACTCTCTTTCTGTTATACAACGCCCAATATTCCCCTAGTGGTAATTTTTTTAACTAATTTTTTTCCTGCAGAATCCTTTGTCCCCCGTTTCGTTTAATCTTCTAACAAAATTTGGCGTCATTCTCTCAATTAGATCGTGCTACAGAACACTCTGAGTACTGTCCGTTTAAGCATGGTCACCTCGTATGTAGAACAGCTGTCCCACACGTGACATGGAATGACCCCCTCTGTAACTCGGAATCAATGCAACATTGAAACATTTTAAAGATTCAAAAAACAGAAAATAAATTATATTTAAAAAATAAAGAATATAATACTTAGAAAATAAATACGCTTTTATCAATTAATAGTTTAATATAAATCAATATATCATTTCACGTTCAGAAATCAATTAAAAGTTCCTGAAAAGATAGTTTGAATAATGTTTTAATAACCATTTGGAAAAATGGTTATTGTCCTCGGTGAAGGTAGAAAATCAAAAACATATCTGAAGCTTCTTATTAGTTGAATCCGCATTTTATTCGTTTTCTGATTGGTCTATACAGTAACCTTTATTTTCAACAGAGATGGATACCTCTGTTGCCACTATGGCAAAAAGTAATAAAAACCACAAAAAAAATTAATAACTCAGAAACAAATTGAGATACAGCTTTCAAACAAATTGCATGTAAAAGTACATTTTTTTCTCTATACGACGGTGTAACAAATAATATTGTGGGATGTTTAGAAGTTTAAGAATGAAATTTCATTTAAAATGGGTCCAGGAATATTAATGTTTAATCCATGGCGTACGTAATGAATGACCAGCTCCGTAGAAGTTTAAAAATTTACAGTACCGAAAAATGTAATCCATGGCGTACGTAATGTATGATTTTTTATCTCTTAAATTTTAGTCTTTGAAAAAATATTTTTCCAAATGGTCGTTGTAATTTGTTAAATTGCATTTTTACTTTTTTTTTTTCCTGCCTGTTACCCTAGCTTTAAAAAAAAGAAAGAGGTCAAAGTTTATATGTATTTTAATTAATTCACTTGCTTGCGCTTTCTACCAATCCTAAAAAACGCACTGAATTCGATAATGGAGTTCGGTGCCCAAATTAATGTACTGTAACAAAAATGTTTTGAAAAAAAGATGAATTGCGGGGAAAAAATTAAACATTATTTTCAAGATGAGCATTAAATACTTATAAAATAGTGTTTTTTTTTACTTTTATACTTATTCTTTCATGCAAATAAACACTCAAAGATAATTAAAAAATATATATTATCTGGCAATTATATAACTTCATTAATTAGAGTAAGTTCTAGACCGAGAAGCAGCAGTACAGAAATCACCTCACCGAGTTCACGGCTGAAATTCCAGAATTAGTTAAAACTTATTTCAAATATTAAAACGCAATCGGTCTGCCAAGTCACATCTCGGTGGAAAACACCTGAAAACCCGATTTTAGCGGTTGACCCGTAGCTTTACCATTGTGTTTTCCTGCTCTCAGTCCTCCATATTTTCATACCTTTGGGTGCAGGAAAACACAATGGTAAACCTACGAGTCAACCACTAAAATCTGGTTTTAAAGTGTTTTTGAACAACATATGACGTGGCAGACCGATTACGTTTTAATATGCGAATCGAGATTTAACTAATTCTGGAATGTAAGCCGCGAACTCGATCAGGTGATTGCCTGTGCACCTGCCTTCCGGTCTATTCATTACCGTCTCAATACTCAAGGCCTCCGGACTGATTTCGTGACGTACCAAATGAAGATTAACCCCTTGAAGGGCAAGGAATTGCGTTTGTGTAATGCTTAATTCCCACCAGAAATTTAGAAAAAATTTATTTCAAAATAATGAAAAGCATTTTTACGATTTTTCTCCACTAAAGTCAGAAAACTAAAATTTCCTAAAAATTTTCTGGTGCAAATCCTGATTAATCGTAGGGGGTATATAATATATACCGCCGCCCATTAACCCCTTCAGGGGCGGTGGGATATATTTTTAATCCTAAAATTAATCAGGATTTGCACCAGAATAATTTTAGGAAATTTTAGTTTTCTGACTTTAGTGGAGAAAAGTCGTAAAATTGCTTTTCATTATTTTGAAATAAAATTTTTCCAAATTTCCGATGGGAATTAAGCATTACGCAAACGCAATTGCTTGCCCTTCAAGGGGTTAATCTTCATTTGGTACGTCACGAAATCAGTCCGGAGGCCTTGAGTATTGAGACGGTAATGGTCTATTCCGTATCGTATCTATTATACCGCCTTAAATAGATAAACAATATTTCAACACGAACTATGAAGTTTGAAATTTTGTCTGAAAATTTAAAATAGCTTTAAAAAAATTTCACTTTTCCTCTCCTCTTATAATATAATGTAAAATATTTTTTATTTTCATTATAAAATAGAAAAAAAAATCACGCAGTAAAGGACTAAACAAATGCGATTTCCTAAGATATTGTTACAGCCATAAATATATGATTTTTTATGTTTAAATATTCTTCTGAAATGATAACTTCTAACATAAAACTAACATTTACCTTTTCTCAACTTTAATTAAAGTTCTATGCAGCACTCGATTTTTCGAAATATTATACTAAAATTCATAAGCATTATAAGTATAAACAAAATCTGTAAAAATATAAACAATGCTTTAATGAGAATTCAACATTTCCAAAAATGCAACGCATAACGCCTACGGAAATAGGGAATTTTTCCTTTCGGGGTGATTTGAAATTGAATCTAGTAAATTGATATCCTCGAAAACCTGGAAGTTGCTGAGATTTTCCAAGTAATATCTGAGATACTTGAAGCAGAAACGTAACTGTCAACTTTTAAGCAGAGATTTGTGTCAGGCTACATTTTTCTACACCAAATACTCTAAATGTTACGAATTTTGTGAAGTCAATCGAAAATAGCCTCAAGAATGTTGAATTTCCCCAGAGAAATGTTTGACTTATACGAAGTTTGTGATTTATTTATTTTTAAGCGCTTTCAGTAAGCAAGGAATAAACATCTCCTTAAACTTTGAGTTTCAAGATTACATTAACCAACCAGAAAAATCAAATTGAAATTTATACAATTGCTTCGAAGAAGATAACTTTAATTATTATTTGTATTGCTGTAATAGAAATTCCGAATTACTTAAATATTTAAAAAATACACTAAATTCTGTATAGGCTGAAATCGATCCAGACGGTTTTTCGCCTAAGACATAGTTTGCTGTAGTGAAAATCGTTCCCCGAGATTTTAACACTAGATTTACGAAAGCCGTCAATTTGACGGTGTTTCCAATTTTATGCTTGAAATCCTGCGAAAGTATAACTCATTTTTACAGTAGTATGAATTTGAAGGTATTACGATGGACTTATATACAGGGTATCCACTCTCAACAGTGTCCAGTGGCTAATTCCTAAACAACCGTTAGGCATAGACATATAATTCCAATTACAAAAAAATTTTTAATGTAAGGAAGCATTTTAAATGCAATTTGGGTCAATAAAAACATTTCTTTAAAAAAAAATACGAAATTTAGTTTTTTATACTTTCCCCAGGTCCTATAAGTTATATTTAGTAAAAATATCCTATTATTCTAAGAAGTAAGACAAAAAAAATGTCCCATTATTCTACGATTAAAACTGATCATTGATTAAATAGCTGTTTAAATTTGAAGCATCGCTTTTGCTGCGAAATACGGTTTCATTCACAAATTTACTGGAGATATAAGTAATCATCAGATATAAAATAGTAGTTGAAAGTAAAATTAACATTACAGTATAAATTTGAAATCTATTTTCATTCTGACCTATTATAGAAAAATATGCAACTTGTACTAAAAATATAAGTTAAAAAATAACAGAATTTATGTTAAATGAAATGATGAAAAGCAATAGTCATAATTCTTTACAAAATGATGCCTATTTTAAAATGCTATTAGATTATCTAATCTATAATTTAATTAACAAAAATTAAAGTTAAAAACAGTCTTAAAACTTGCTTGATTATTCAAATTAGCAATCATCCTCACATTGCAAAATTTTAGCTCATTAATATCAAGTGTAAATTCTCGTACGTAAAAAGGAAGTTTGTTGATATTTGTAACAGGATTCCCCCAAGATCATGTTATTTTGAAAAGTTCCCCATATTTACATTTTTTTGGTGCGCATAGTACCTTTTACTTTAATTTTATTTCATACCCAAAGCCTCTAAGTTTGTATTTTGCCATATGCTTCATTATAGTCCAAGAGCTGTTAAACATTTTTGGGAAGGTATTTGAGGCACCCTGAAAATTTGTGCAACACTTCTTTTGTAATGGCTGAATACAAAATCGAATGTCTGGCTGAAGGATCGTGGCCCAAAAACTGTGCCAGACACGTGTCAAGTGCCATTTTTTGACTACCCAAAAAAATAGGTATTTGAGGCACGCTGAGATTGAGACAGAATAATATTTATACTTAGAAAAAAATATTTTGAAAACGACAGACACTTTAGTCGGCCCAAAACCTGTGCCAGACACGTGTCAAGTGCCATTTTTTGACTACCCAAAAAAGGTATTTGAGGCACGCTGAGATTGAGGCAGAATAATATTTATGCTTAGAAAAAAATATTTTGAAAATTACAGACACTTTAGTCGACACAAAAACTGTGCCAGACACGTGTCAAGTGCCAATTGGCACTTGACACATGTCTGGCACAGTTTTTGGGCCACGCTCCTTCAGCCAGACTTTCGATTTTGTATTCAGGCATTACAAAAGAAGTGTTGCACAAATTTTCAGTGTGCCTCAAATGCCTACTCAAAAATGTTCAACAGCTCTCCTACTATTACTTTAGTAGAAATGATTGTATTCATTTTGAAGTTTTCAATGTTTTATGAAGAAACTGAAATTTAGCTATAAAATATACAAATATATTACAGAAAAGCACAATTCTAGATGAAATTTTTACCAGCGCATTTATATATATAGAAGTTCTTCTATAAATCATCTAGTGAAATTTAAAAAAAAAAAGTGCTTCTTGACCTCAACTACCCGATTATGTCTTAGTCCATACTACATTTTATCATCAGTGCACCACAGATTTCTCATCCTTGTTAATGCTCTGCAAAAATGATTCGTAGAAATCCAGGAGTTATGATTGCGCTGCATTGATAAGTGATGTCGTCAGCTAGTGCTTCAAAAAGAAAAAGAGTGCAATGCATTCTTATACTCTACAAAGAGTATCGCCATGTTCACATTTTCTGCTGTCATCATGCAAAAATCATCTATATTTTGATGATTATAAAGTGAATCCTCCGGTGTTCCGTTTTTCGC
The DNA here is from genome assembly GCA_963932465.1 of Maratus speciosus. Taxonomy (NCBI): domain Eukaryota; kingdom Metazoa; phylum Arthropoda; class Arachnida; order Araneae; family Salticidae; genus Maratus; species Maratus speciosus. The sequence goes on along the minus strand of OZ010788.1, from coordinate 617,221,643 downwards.
CAGCATCTTGATCACATCTGCAAAATGTTTTGTTGTATACAGTTATCTAATCATTTGTTAATCTTTGTATACAACCATCTTATGTATATACTAGTACCACCCAGTGTGCCACTTCATTTTGTGTTACTAAACTTTCGGTGACATCAATATCTTTTAATTGGCTTGTTCTATAGGGCTCTGGTCTCAAAAAAGTTTACTTTGAATACAAAAAACATTGCCCTTATCTTCTTCAGTTACACAATATGCTATATTCTTGTTTAGAATTAATTTTGTTTCTTTTTACATAAAGTGTCAGGAGCCTTGTAAGGAGATCCAAGCCTCCTGGAATTTTGCGTAAGAGTACTTATACTATTTATTTGTTTTTGTTCACAGATATGGTGGTGGCTATGTCAGGATTTGTGGACTTGATGTTCACATACAGTAGAACGCCGATTATCCGAACTCCAATTGACCGAACTTCCAATTATCCGAACAACCAATTTCTCTCAAAAAATATTTTTTAACCGAACTTCCAACTATCCGAACTGCCAATTTCTCCCCAAAAAATTTTTTAAACGAACTTCCAATTATCCAAACATTCTACTAGACCTGGATATCAGATTTTAAATGATGATGAGATTGTGGATGATATTCAAGACGAAAAAAAATTGTAAACGAATGTTCTGAAAATGATCAAGGTCCATCACATAACGAAGCCTTTGAATGTTTGGCAACAGCTATGACATTGCTCGAATGGCAGAAGAATCCTGTTCCTATTCAACTAACGTATTTCAGAAAAATTCGAGATATGGCAGCATATAGGCGAGATATATTGAAAAGAATGTCTTCTTTGAAACAAGCAACAATCGAAAGTTCTTTTGCTTAAATTATAATTTCTGGAGTTCAGAAAATGATAATAAAATGTAAACAAAAAAAAATAAAAAGAAAAAAATCAATTTTTAAACATGCCAGCATTAACTAGTGCTGTCAGTCTAAAGCGTGGATAAAGTGTTAAGATTTTAGTACAGTCAGGAACATCCATCAAATTGTCTCTCCATTTATCCGAACTTTTGCTTATCCGAACTAGGGTCGGTCCCGACTTGTTCGGATAATCGGCGCTCTACTGTATATATTTTTTGTTTGTCTGTTTGTAGTGTTGCTGATGATTTCATCTTCGTCATCATTATCATTGTAAGCCTAACATTACATTTTAATAGCTTTAATTCTATATTATATTTAAATGATTATTTAAAATTATTTACCATTCCTGGTACATGTATTTTAGCTTTTTTTGTAAACTCATGATTTTGTTATTTTTTTTCATCTTTCATTTTACATGAAAGTATTTATTTTTTTTTGTGATCACCAGTCTCTCATTTTAAAGAAAAACTATTGTGATTATGTATTTATATCTATATAATAATATAGTATAATAATTTTGAGTCTGATATATGTATTTTAAGAATTCTTTTGACTAATATATATTGAAATTTTTATGTAGTAAAGTATAAAGTTAAGAGAAATTGTGTCTATGATAGGTATTTATGACACTTTGTTAGGACATGGCTTTTAATTGAAATGACAAGTTTTTCTTCTATGATATACTTTGTTTGGGTGATTGAGTTGTGCACGACTCAATTACACAATTTGTATCTCATACAATTGGTTGTCTATTTTATTTGAATGAAAATACTAAGTTTGAAAAGTCCACTTAAGTGATATCATTATATTTTATGAAAATTTAAGTGATTTATAGCCATTTCATTTCATTTTATTTGGAGTAATAAAGAATGCTCTATTTTTTTAGATATGAATTCTAAAATTAGTAAGTCCTAGGCAGATTGCAGAAGACAAACTACAAAGATATTTTTGTCGCTTTTGTATTTGCAACTTTTATTCATAAGTTAAATTATGTTTTTATTTGATACCAAGATAGTATATGACTAGTGAATGATCTCAATTTTTGTTTGTCAACTCAAAATATGTTAACATTATCATGATAATTTTATGAGATCAAATGGAAAGCTTTGCCCATATTACTGTATTTTTGGCACTTTTACTGTATACTTAATGTATTGTATATCTTTTGAATTATGAATGTACTATGTATGATGTATATTCCTTTTCTCTCTCTTACCAAATTTTTTTGCAGCACTTCAACTTTAATTTTAAATTTTAATTTTAATGTTAGCCTTTAATGTTTTTTCGCTTCGGCAGTTAAAAATTTTTTCATCCTATTTTCTGCAAAAGGTTTTTAATCAATTTTGCCTTTTACATCTCCTGGTCATACAATTTTTTTTCGGTGAATGGAGGTAATGTGAAAATACTTACAGTATTTAAATTTAATTTTTTTTTTGTTCCTTTTCAGCTATTTTTTTTGCATAAATATCTATTTAAATTCAGTCATTGCGTTCAACCGCAATGTTTATTTTTTATCAGGCGTATCGTAATGCGAGTCTGTTTTCTCCCAGCGATCTTTTGCTCTTGCATTTTGGAGCGTATCGGCAATGTTGCGCACGCACCTTTCCTCGCATCTGCGTTTTTCGGAGCTCTGGTCTCTTGGCCATCGGCGTGCATTATAATGACGTCCTTGAAGCGCTTCTCCCCTCCCTCTTGTGACGTAGTCGTTAAGCGATATTGCTGACGTTTTATAAGAAGTATGCATTAGTTTCGCTTTACAAATTATCTATATTCTTTTTAAATCTATAGCTTGTAATTTGATTTTCATTAATTTGTCGTAACTTTTAATTTAGCTAATTAATTTAAATCTGCCGTTTAATTACTCTGTCACCCACGCCCGTACTCATCGTTTATTATTTAAAACCCATTAATTTTCGAATCAGAATTGGGTTTGATGTTGTCCTAAAAATATGCAATTATTGTGGAATTTTACCAAGTGCGGTCTTTCTTTAAAGGTACCGGCAAAGTGTTCTACGTATATCGTACTTAAGACCGGTAATCCCTTCATGATGTGGATATTTGATCATGATCAAATTAATTCTAGTAAAGTTGCGCTGCTCTCATCTAAAAATTCAATAGAATAAATAGTTCAGCGAGTTTTTATGTTTCTCCTTTGACATAGCTGCCAACTTGTACGGATTTTTGCTACCACAAAAATTTAATAGAAAATTTTCCCTAATTCAATCGCCGAATTGCAGTGAATTTTGATAATTAAATAAGGCAGAAATTTCTGTTAAATTTTAGTGGTAGGAAAAATCCGTACAAGTTGGCAGCTATGCTTTTATAAGAGATTCCTTTTTTTTATTTATACGTTGTGACCAAAAGCAAAATTCTTTATTAAATTTCCTCAATTAACGACAGAAAATAAAAGATTTGTTAATTCTTCAGTACTGCCTCTTCACTGTCTGCATAGTCTACATGTAAAGTAAAATAGTACTATTTTTATTATTTCTTTAACGATCACAATTTATATTAAAAGAACTCAGCAATGTACGTTAAACCATTAACGATCATATTATTCTCGCCACACTCTTGACTGTTGACTTCATTTCTTTCAAAACAAATAAAGGAAAGCTAAAATTAATTATTCTAGTTGAATTAAATAGTGCTGTCGCATATACTTTAGTGTCTAAGGCTCTACTAAAAGAGTTCCATAAAGTTTTGCTCGATCTAAAAACAGTTTTCTTTTTTTTCAATGATAATATCAAAAGCTGTTATAAGAAGAAAGAAAATCATGCGTTAGATTATAAACACATTCCAACACCTTCAGACTTCTATAACAAAACTTCACCACTAAATAAGGCGAAAGATGATAGCTAAGTAAAACAAGTTGAACTAGTTGGATGTGCCAATCCCAAAACTTTCTTCTATCGCATATACCTTAATATTTCACAGTGGTGTTACAAATGCCAATATTTCATTTGTATTAGTTCAATACCATATCAACTTTGACTTTCATCTTAAATTTCTTCTTCAGTCGGAGTCCTTTCAATCGGAATAAAAACGAGTTAATCTCGGTCATGATATTTATTAATTCAATAGTTTTTCGTTCTTCTGCTGTATATCAGCTGTTCGCGAATAGTCAGCTTATCAGGATCGGAAGTTCCCGTCGATTCACTAGCCGCCGGTGTACAATAGACGAAAAATTAAGAAAATTACACAAAAATCGCTATTATAGTGCCCCCTTTCGGCGGAATATTTCCAAATTCAGGGAGGACCTTCTTGCCGTGGCCAAAAACATACACAAAAAATTTGGTTCACTTCTATTCTTCATACACTTTTCGATGGTACAATATTCAAAATGGCACAAACATTGCTATTACAGCACCCCCTTCCGGCGGATTTTTTCCAAATTGATGGTGGACCTGCTTGTCATAGCCAAAAACTTTTTTTTTTTAATTCGGTTCAATTCTATGATTAACTTCATACATATTTCGATGGTACAATGGCGACACACGGACAGACAGATATTTTTTATAAACATGTTTCTATTTATATCTCTGGCCCCTAAAACGTGAAAAAATGCGGCGAAAACCGGAAGTGGAAAAAAAATTCGATTACAATACTTTCTTCTATTGAAGATGGAAGAAAGTAAAAAGTCATAATAGATTTAAATACACAATTTCAAAATTACCATTTATAGTCGTAAAAATGTCTAAATTCTTTTGTGCAGTAGTATGTGAGTTACAGATGTATATATAAACAAACAAATAGATAATAAACTAGATAGTAAGCACACTAGATAATAAACAAAAATTTAGTTCAGCGAGGAAACGCTTAATCCAGTTGAAATTTCTCCTTCAACAATTTCCATCAATAAGGGGACATGTACTCGGATACTTTCGTGCAGCCCTGTATATGATCTATAGAATTTACACACACAAGTAATATGCAATTTAGTTAAATTGAAATACTCATACTACCATTGAAAATTCACTTCCAGCCATTATTCCTCATAGACAGTACTGTAACCAAATTCTTTTGTCTGTCCCTGCAAATGAACAATAAATGTTACGCACATCCTACTCTATAGTAAGCATCTTGTATTGCACCTCAGTTATGTATATATGCTTTAATATGTTTGAAATAATGTAACATCATTAAAATACACTGCAAACGATTTTTTTGCCAACGGCTTAATGTTACTTAATTCTTTTGAGTATCTCTGTAAACGAACTATAAATGCTACACACTGCCTTTTCAATATCGAACATGCTATTGTATATCATTCACATAGCAATTCGGGTATATTTACGCTAGTTAGACCGAGGACGGTCAAACAAACTGAATTCGTAAAATCTATAAGAAAGTACAGGATTCGTGAAAATTTTCGACTTTCGGTTTTCGACGGATTCACACGTTTTAGGGGTCAGAGATTCCAAAAAACATGTTTTTACAAAATGTCTGTCTGTGAGTCTGCGAGTCTGTCTGTCTGTATGTGGCACAAATTTTGTGGGCGCTCTAACTCAAGAACTAATGCACAGAATTTAATAAAAATTTATATTCAGTTAGTCCCTAATATAAATGGGTGATGATTAGTTTTTGGTGTAAATCGCTCATCAGGTGGCACTGCTATGCAACATTTTTCACGATTTCCACAATCGCTCAATCTCCAGAACTAATGCACGGTTTTTCATCAAACTTCAAATTTAGTTAGCTCTTGACCTGAATTGACGTTTTATGTATTTTTGTGTTAATTGCTCAACAGGTGGCGCTGCTATGCTGCATTTTTTACGATTTCCGCAATAGCTCTATCTCAAGAACTAACGCTTGGATTTTCAACAAACTTCAGATTCAGGTATACCTGGAAATGAGTTAGTGTTGTTTATGTTTTGGTGTAAATCACTCAACAGGTGGCGCTGCTATGCAGCATTTTTCACGATTTCCACAATCTCTCAATCTCTAGAACTAATGCACGGATTTTCATCAAATTTCAGATTCTGTTAGTCCTTGACATGAATTAACGTTTTCTACATTTTGGTGTAAATCGCTCAACAGGTGGCGCTGCTATGCTACATTTTTCAGAACTTTTGCTATAACTCTATCTCAAGAATTAATGCACAAATTTTCATCAGACTTCAAATTCAGATATACTTTGATATGAATTGGTGCTAAACTGATGTAATTTCTTGTACTATTTAAATGATTTAATTGACGTGATTTATATAGAAGAAAGTTTTGTGATGGCCACGGCATACTAGTTTTAGTAGGTTTGTTATCTTGAATTTCCCGCTTCTACTTAGAACTGCTAATGGCGAAATGCCAAAAAATTTAACCCCGTTATGAGAGGAATTTCTAAAATCGCTGATAATGTATGTATTTAATTATTTTTTAATATATTTGTTATCCTGAATTTCTCGTTCCTTCCTAAAACTGCTGCTGAGATATGGCGAAATAACCTAAAACTCGCGACCACCCCATTAGCACTTTATGTACTAAATTAGGAATTCATGAAAATTTTATCTTCTAAAGCATTTTTCATGAATTTTTTAAACTACATTAGAATATTTTCATAAGCATTTAATAAATTTTAGAAGGATTTTAGAAGGATTAAAGGATTTAGAAGGATTCCTTAAATTTGAATTTATAGGGATTTTGTGCAATATTTATAACCCCACTGAAATCTTTTATTTTATATATTTTTCTTAGTATTTTGTAGAATCAGGATATGTACAAATACAATGTTCTTACAATAGAAATATAGAAATATGTCCTAATTGAAAAATCTCCACCCCCCTCCCCCAACGACTAGAAAGCTGAAAAGATGCAAAGGCAAAAGAAGTCATCCTTTTAAAAATATTTTTGTTTTGTGTAACCCATAATGCTTTCGGATCAAGATAAATTAATGCATCTATAACTATTTCTAAACTGCATTGCAACTAACCAATGTATTAAATGAATTTCATAACATGGTATTTTAATGGTACTTACAAGTACCGTCAGTAGATTAAGGGTTAAAGTGGGAATTATACATATTTGAGTATGTTTTAGTAGATTAGTTATCCTAAAATCTATGCCTCTATACTAAAACTGCGGCCGCGGTATGGCGAAATGCCCTAAATGTTTTGACCTTCGCTGTAAAACTCTTAAGGGGGAAGGGGGATTTCTAAAATCGCTGAAATACATGTTTAACTATTTTTTAATAGGTTTGTTATTTTGAATTTCACGCTCCTACCGAAAACTTCTGCTGGGATATGGTCAAATGTTCTAAAATTTTTTACCCCCCCCCATCCCTTTAACCCTCTTAGGGGGGGAATTTTCTTTCTTAGTCCGCACCTATATCATAAGAAGTAATCCCCCCCCCCCAAATTTTCATGCTTCTTTCAGTAGTTTGGGTTGTGCGTTGATTATCAGTCAGTCAGGATAAACTCTTTTATATATACAGTGGTGGCCAAAATTGTGGACAGTTTTTTGAAATTTTCATGTTTTATTCACTTTTGTTCATTTCATGTTTTGTTTCACTTTGTGTGCTTGAAGAATATAATAAATTTCACTTAAGTACAAATGTTTATATATCAAATTCAGGGAAATTTAATGTAAAATTTAATAAAAAAACATAATTAAAATATCTGTATTACAAAAACAGTTACGCTTCCAAAAAATAAGTTCTATCTTAGATTTCATTGTATTTTAAAGTTACACATTCAATATTTAGTAGGATAACCCTTGTTTTTTATTACAGCTTCACAGCGTCTTTTCATTGAGATAACTAGTATTTGGAGTTCATCCTTTTTAATTACATGATGCCAAGGATCAATTATAGCTTCAATAAGTTGCGTTTTATTAGATGGACACTTTTTTGTACAAGGATTTTCAAACTTCGCCACAAATTTTCTATAGGATTCAGATCAAGGCTGTTTCCTGGCCAGGGTAATAATTGTATGCTTTTATTTTTAAACCATTCTTTACATATTTTTGCCGTATGGCATAAAACTGAATCCTGCTGAAAGATAAATGGTGCTTTATCGGGGAAGAGATCCATGATGGAAGGTATCAATTTTGGTTCCAGGACAGTTTCGATGTACTTTTTTGCATTTAGAATGCCATCAATCACTTGAATGCGGCCCACACCATCTGTGGATATACAGGCCCAAATCATGACATTTGTTGCGTTCTTTGTAGTTGCTTCAATGCGATCAGGATGCAGCTCTTCTCCTACTCTACGTCTCACCTATTTTCGTCCATCACTTACCAAAGAGCGATATTTCACTCTCATCGCTCCAGATTATTTGCTTCCACTGATTTTCTGACCAATTAATCTGTTCTTTTTCCCACTGAACTCATTTCTTACGTTGCTGAAGATTTAAAAAATGGTTTTTTCCTCGGAATTCTACCTTTCTGTCCAAAACCTGCTAATCTTCTCCTAATTGTGCTTGAACTAACTCAAATACCCAGTGTATTCACTTCATATCTAACAGCACCTGGTGAAATTCTTCTATCTTTGAGTCATATCCTTTTTATCTCCTTATCGTCAGAAGCACTTGTGCATTTTTTTTTGGCCTTATCTTGCCTTATTAATCACTGATTTAGTTTATTCATAACGTAAGCGGGTGTAACGTAAGATATTTCAAGTGGTCCAGCACTGGTTGCTCGATCATTTTTAAAAAATCTGAAATTTTCTGTACAACAACCCTAACATGATGGAAGTTCAAAATGACTATTATTTTAATTTTATTAATTTTTGTTTGTGCATGGCGGCCATCTTTGTTTCATCGTCTGCATCAATTTTCTCACATGAAGGGTTTACGGAATTGTAAATAATTCATCGTTTATTTCTGCAATTCAAGTGCGGATTAAAGCAATTTCTACGGAATACATTGGGCTAAAATTTGTTAATAGAGTAGTTTCCGAAACTAACTGCTTATTGGTGAAATTCAAGCATAAAGTTTCAGTTTTTTTCCAAAATTTGTCCGTTTACAAGAGGAAATTTTTCTAGCAAGGAAGACTGTGAACATGACATAATTTTTTTTTACAAATAGGCCGAAAGTACTTGTACTTTTACACGCAGAGTTCCAGAACTGGGACTTGCTTTCTCTTCGCTAAAAAAAATCCCAAATTTTTCAAAACGTCAAAAATCGCACTTTTGAGACTTTGATATCTCTGGTGGGGCACGAGATAAAAATCTGAAGTTCTGGTTTCTGAGGGTATTGTATAGTAGTGCTATGCACAAGAAATTTCAGGATGGAGATTTGACTACAAGCTGAGATATGGCAAGAGCAACCTATCAAAACAATACTGCCAAACTATTGTTTTGTTGTAATCACAGGTAAGTATTTATCTCAGAGTGTCATTTAAATTTATTTTGTTAATTATCTTTAAGTAATAGTAACAGAAAATAAAGCCTTTTGAAAAGCTTAGCAATTAATTTAAATAATAATTATGTCTAAGGCCTACATTTTGTATGGTTTCAGTAACTTATGTTGTAATTTTAGTAACTAAAAGAAACCTCAGCAGTTTTACATAAAGAAAAAAAAATTTTTTATACAAGACCTGAGACAAAAACAGAATAGGGAAAGAGAAAATTTGTTATATTGGCATACTTGTTGATACATGATCAATCGTGTAAAACACATACCTGCTTTTTGGTTTAAAAAACACAATTTTAATGCTGCTTGCCAGTCCCTGAAACTTGTTCCTACCATAAGTATGTTCCTGTAAATGAAACATTATACGATGTTACCATGCATCAGCCTCAAGTAATTTTCAGAAAGTAAAGATATCCAAAGCCCTTTCAAAATTTATACTGCAGAAAAATGACATTTTTGCATAAGAAGTAAGCTAGGAATTATTAATGAAGGGACACTTGCACATATTGATTTCGAAGTTTATTTCTATGAGCTAGCAGGTCCAAGATCTTCAATCAAGTTATCAAGAGATGACAAGACTTGGTTCCTACAAATAACATTTTGAGAAAGATCAAAATTGTGGTTTTTAAACCAACAAGAAATAATGTGTTTTGACACGTTTGATCATGTCTCAACAAATATGACAACATTAACAGCTTTTCTCTTTCCCTATTTTGTTTTTGTCTCAGGTCTTGTATAAAAATATTTTTTTCTTTATGTAAAAGTGCTGAGGTTTCTTTTAGTTACTAAAATTACTTGCAACAAAAATTTCTGAAACCATACAAAATGTATGGCCTTAGGTATAATTACTTTTTTAATTAATTGCTAAGCTTTGCAAAGAGCTTTATTTTCTGTTACTATTATTTAAAGATAATCAAAAACATAAATTTAAGTGACACTCTGAGATAAATACTTAGCTGTGACTACAACAAAACAATAGTTCGGCAGTATTGTTTTGACATGTTGCCCTTGCCATATCTCAGCTTGTAGTCAAATCTCTATCCTGAAATTTCTTGTGCATTACACTACCATACAATACTGTCAGAAACCAGAACTTCAAATTTTTATCTTGTGCCCCACCAGAGATATCAAAGCCTCAAAAATGCGATTTTTGACATTTTTGAAAAATTTGCGATTTTTTTTAGCGAAGAGAAAGCAAGTCCCAGATCTGGAACGTGGCTTGTGAGTACAAGTACTTTCGGCATATTTGTAAAACAAATTATGTCATGTTGACAGTTTTCCTTGCTAGAAAAATTCCCTTTTGTAAACGGACAAATTTTGTAAAAAAACTGTAAACTTTATGCTTGAATTTCACCAATAAGCAGTTAGTTTCGGAAACTACTCTATTACCAAATTTTTAGCCCAATGTATTCTGTACAAATTGCTTTAATGCGCACTTGAATTGGAGAAATAAACGACGAACTATTTGCAATCCCGTAAACCCTTCTTGTGAGAAAATTGCTGCAGACGATGAAACGAAGATGGCCGCCATGCACAATCAAAAATTAATGAAATTAAAATAATAGTCATTTTGAACATCCATCATGTTAGGATTGTTGTACAAAAAATTTCAGATCTTTTAAAAATGGTCAAGCAACGAATTAATGATTTTCTGGACCACTTGAAATGGATTGATCCAAGCACAACTTTCGTATGCCAGATAAAGTGACTGATCCACGAACCTGTCTTGCAATTTCAGCAAAGGAAAGACCATTTTCTCTCAATACGTCAATTCTGCTTCTTTTTGTAGGTGTCCAATCAGTTCTTGTTGTTAATTACATTGTTTTAAATTATTTGCATTAAGAAAAAAAAATAGAAATATTAAAAAAAAAATTATTATATTTAGTTACACTAGTATTCACTCTTCTACAAAATCCATTCGAGCAAAATACCGCTTTTACAAAAAAAAAAAAACACTACAGTTTAGTTACTGATATTTGATTGGTTCTCAGAATAGTCATTGTGATTGGCTAGGAAGCTTTTATTACATTAACACTTCAGCATTCATGGCTAATTGTGTTTGTATTTTAGACTAAAGTAAGTGTACCTTTTTTATAATGCTGATATCTTAATTCTGTTTTTTTTTTTTTGTTGTTGTTTTTTTTTTTCATTCTACATTAAAGTTTCTTGAATTTGATATATAAATTGTATTTAAGTATACTTAATATATTCTATAAACGCACAAAGTTATAAAACATGAAAATTTCAAAAAAATTCTACAATTTTTTCCACCACAGTATATATAGATTTCATGACTTAAATGAGATTTTAAAAATATTTTCTATCCAATTAAATCTAACTTTTGGAATTTTTTTAGACGTGAAGAAACAAACGTCTCTGATTCAAAAAGAATTTATTTTTTTTAATCGTAAATGTAAAATGATTACGGTGAAATAAAACGCAAATAAGCAAACTAAACGTAATTAGTTTAGCATTTTGCGGGTATTAGTTGAAAGAAAATTAGAAGGAAAAAACTCCTCCGGTTTCACAAACAATGAGTTTTTAATCAAACATTTAAAAGTTTTTTGTGGAATCAATTTCTTAAGAAATCTAATGCTTAAATGAATGTATGCAATTGAAATATTCCAAAGGTTCGAATAACATTTTATTAAATTAATTAATTTTTTCTAGATATGATATAAAACTGTTCATATTTAACTTTTCAACTCCAAAGTATGAATTTTGTTCCAGATTTGTCTTGAACATATATTTATCTATTCATTTATATTTACCCTAGTACCAAACTACACGGAAAAAACTGTTTTGTTGAAACAGCTAAATTTTGGTTAATATAGCTCCAACCAAATATTTTGGTTAGAATGTCCAAATTTTGGTTGGACTAATAAAATTATTTGTTGAATTAACAAAATCATTTGGTTAATCTAACTAAATTTGATCATTTGAGCTCCAACTATTTTGGTTGGAGCTATATTAACCAAAATTTAGTTCTTTCAACAAAACAGTTTTTTCAGTGTAATATTAGTAGTGATTTTGTGGCCCAATATTGTATTCATTTAGGGAAGTTTTCAGTGAAATACCAGTATTGGTGAAATATTGGCTTTACATTGGAATTATTGCAAAAAGTGTAATTATTAATTAAACAATAGCTTTACATCCATGTTAATACTTAACAAGAACGAAAAATCATGCGCCTAGCGTAGATTATGTAACACTTTTCAACACATTCAAAATACTGTGACAAAACTGCACAGTTTATTAAGGCGAAATATGATGTCTAAATAAACAATTTGAAAAACTCATTTTAAAACCTAATTTCTGCTAGTATAATCAAGTCGCTGAAATATTAAGTTTTTTTACGTGCAGTCCTGTGTATGATCTATGGATTTGTATTGTTACGAATTTTGTAACATTAGTTTTTGTTGTATTTGTATATCTCAATTTGTTGTTTTTTTGCAAGCAAGTAAACCCTATTGGTAGCCAGTGGGAATTCAATGGGAATTTGGCGAAATACTGGAAATAGCGCCAAGTTGGCATCACATTTTGCGACTGATTTATGTCGTCAAATTCAGCGGTATATCGCCAAGTTGGCGACAAACGTGGCGCTATTTTGGTCTCGCACTATTTTGGCGCTATTTCGGGGGGTTTTTTACGTGCAGTCCTGTGTATGATCTATGGATTTGTATTGTTACGAATTTTGTAACATTAGTTTTTGTTGTATTTGTATATCTCAATTTGTTGTTTTTTTGCAAGCAAGTAAACCCTATTGGTAGCCAGTGGGAATTCAATGGGAATTTGGCGAAATACTGGAAATAGCGCCAAGTTGGCATCACATTTTGCGACTGATTTATGTCGTCAAATTCAGCGGTATATCGCCAAGTTGGCGACAAACGTGGCGCTATTTTGGTCTCGCACTATTTTGGCGCTATTTCGGGTCCCCCCCCCCCCCCTTAGGCATGAAGATGCATTAATGCTGCTCTGGGTTTTTCGAGAGGATTCCAGAAACTTCCAGCTTAGAAAGCTGTTGAAGGTTCCGAAACATTCTCTCGCTCCTATATATATGGGAGCGGAGCAGGGCGTGGGTCAGTTGGTGGTTAGTCAGTGAGTATTAAGCTGGACGCCTGATGCGATAGGTTCAGAGCGGGTTTACTTGACTTAGCGACTGATTTACGTTCTTTTGCATCTATACTGTGTTGAGATGTTGTGTGGAGAGTCTCTGTGAGATATTTTGGCTGTATTTTGTTCAGTTATTCCTAAGTTTTAGTGTTATTTGGTGAGTTCAAAGGACTCTGTTGCTGTAAATAGTTGTGAATAAATTGCTTCACTCTTTAAAGACTGTAGTTCATTTGAGCTTATACACCATAATATTGGAAGAACCCTATAAACGTAACAGTATGTATACTACATAGTATGCTAAAAGTTGGTTCAGTGAAACGAATAGCACAGTTGAAAATTTCCGTTCAGCAATTTCCGTGAATAAACGGAAATGTACTTGAGAACTTTTGTGCAGCCCTGTATATTATCTATAAAATTTATCTACACCAAGCGATATTTTTTAAAAATAGGTCAATTTAAAACGCGTACCACAAGTGAAAACGCACTTACAATAATTATTATTCATTGGCTTCAGTAGTTAAATTTCTTCTGTAGCCAAATTCTTTTGTGTGTCCCTGTAAATGAACGATATATTTTATGCACACCCTATTCTACGGTAAGTGGTGTATAATGCAGCTCAGTGATATACATAAATTTCAATATCTATATATATATATTATGCTATCGTACGGGGCACAGAAATTGCGATTATTTGTTAACTGTTTAATGGCAACGCCAGAATGAAACGCATCTCATTGGTTATTGAACAGCATTTAATGCATCTCCATACCTATAACGGGTATACCATAGGGGGGACCTTGTTTTGTCACCAAATGCCGCCAAGTTTATCGCCAAATTTGGCGACCAAAATTAGTCGCCAAAAGGGACGCCAACTTAGCGATATCTGTAATATTTCGCAAAATTTCCATAGACTTTCATTGTAAACCAATAGGGATTACTTGCTTACAGAAAATCGCCAAATTGAGATATTTTAATGCAACAAAAACTAATATTAGATTAAGGGATTATATTAATTATATTTTAGGGAGCCCAAGTAAAGTAAATTATGAATAAAAGAACATGATACAATGCTTAGCATGCAATCCCAAACATAAATTTTAAAGGAGACCAAACTGGTCGCCAAGGGCGGCTAGCGTTTAATAATATCATTAAAATACACCACAAACGATTTTTTTCAGACCATCAAGTAACGGAATTCTTTTGAGTGTCTCTGTAAATGAACCGTAAATTTAATACACTTCTTTTCCAATACCAAACACGCCATTAGTGATACATAATAACATCCATGAATTTCATGGCAATCGGACTTTATATTTACGAAAGTTAGAACACGAACGGACAGACAGACAGACAAACCGAATTCACAAACTCTTTTCAACTTTGCTGTAAAGCGTTAAAAAAAGGAAGTGTGTTGCTTGTTTCTAGAACGTAACTACGAAACCGATTTCAAAAATTCTTTCGTAATAATAATAGAGAGTCTCTGCTCAAATGCAGGCTACTTTTTATCTGGTTATTATTGCCTCAAAGCAGGTGCAGGACTGAAAAAATTTCTAACATTATTATATCTGTGAAACCGTTAGGGTTAGAAACTTGAAAGCTATCAGGATGGTTGATTTTAAGACGTAAATGGTCGTTAAGAATGGTTATTAAAATTTTCAAAATTTAAAATGATGAAATGACTGTAAAACAATCTAAAATCCTGATTAATCAGAAACTGCTGGGTCTAGAAACTTTCAATTTGACATGCTGGTTACTTTAAGGACATAATTCTCATAAAGAACAGTTTCTTTTTTAAGTATTATTCAAATAGTTCAAATGAGAAGAAAACGTCCTACACTTATATTTTTTACTATTACTTCTCTGATACCATTTGGCGCATTTTAACAATCATGCGCACAAAATCCACGGGGTTTGCTGGTTTAAAATATTTGCAACCAAAAGTCAATATTTCAAAAAGTATTGGCATTTACTGAAAATATTGGCAATGAAATTATGAAATATTTTCTTCCAATATTGGTATAATGTTTGCAAAACGTAAGCATCCCAATGTCAGAGCAATATTTCATCCTAATATTGACCAAGATATAGCTGATATAACCATTATTGGACCAATACCGTTTTGTTGGTAAGGCGGTATTTAAGACACTGTATAGTCAAGCAACTAAGATCAAAGAATACTTCAACGTTTTTAATAAAACGCACAAATACTCATGATAATATCGATACATATTATGATTTATAAATCATGATGCATATAGTATAATATAATATTAAAAATCATGATAATTTAAGGAATATTTATCTATATTTTTTAAGAAGTTGTTTTTGATTCGACGATTGAATTTCATACTAGGTCATTAAAAGATAAATCATTTTTAATAACAAGTTATAAAAATGCAGTTTATATTATTTGATAACGTTCATGCTATTTCAGTAGGATTAACTTCTTTTAATATTTTTTTATTATTATTATTTGAAAGTGCAGGATAAAAATTCTTTCAGAAAATTCCGATTTCAAGAGTATCTCATTTCAGAATATCTTGTTCTGATTTAGCTAAAATTAATCAGAATTTTATTAAATTGGTAATAATATTAATTTCTCATGTAAGTCGTCTATCAACTACAGGCATTCCCCGACTTACGCAAGTTATGCGTTCTGAAAACTTTTACATAACTTGAATTTAAGTAAGTCGAATTTCTAAATTGATTAGGTAAAATTTCGTAAGAAACTGCAATATTTATTACATATATGTATGTATATATGAATATTAACGATAAGAATGACGATAATTTTTTAACGACTTAGAATTTAGTACAGCATCTTTTTTATGAATATAATATACATATAATATATATATTTACACAGTATTATTTTATGAATGAAGTATTATGCAACAGTATTTACTCGGATATAAACTATAAAAGTATGAAAAAATATATAAACAAACTGAAATAATACATTTCAAATTAAAAAAAAAACTCTTCAGGAATGCGGGATTTATAAATTTAACATTGATGAATTGATTTAAACAATTTTCAATCTTCATCAAATGAACAGATGAAGCTAGAAGGGAAAAAAAAGCACTCGTTCCTCTTTATTGAAACTTTAAATTTAGCTTGCGTTCTGGTTTGAATTCCGCTAGGCTAACGGTTATGGTTGAACACCAGATTTTTTGTCTCATTTTAATTAGATTTGAGTTTGTTTTGTTAAGGGGGTCCGGGACACAAAAATCTTCAAATTTTCAATTTTTTTCTTATATTAAAATTTTTTCTGCGGTTTTCTGCTTAAAATGGCGTTTAAATCCTGTTTCTATCTTAATCAGAGCAAGAAATATTAATTTTTTTCGTTTTGGTTTGTTTTCAAAATCTACCTTTCAAGTTTTGATTGTCAAGGAAACGACTTCTTGAGAAATTGCGTTTTTCTTCATGATAATTTTTTTTATCATTACTCATATTTAAATTGCTATAAATCAAGAACCGTTACAGACAAATGGTTCAAATTTGGAACATGTGTTTTTCAATAGCTTTAATTTAGATTCAGCAAATTAAAAAATATATATTACTTTTGAAAATATGATTTTTTTTAAAGTTACATCATTGTTTTTCTAATATTTACTTTAAATATTTTTAATTTTTTTTTAAATTAATATTTTTTTAATGCTGAATTTGAATTAAAACTTATATATTTCTGTTTATTTAAATGACAAAAAAAATGAAATTCTATAAATAATATTTCGAATTATAACGATTTTAAACTACCCCACATTTTATTTTTATTTATTTATTTATTTTTTTTAATATGATAAGTTTTACCATGCGGTTTTGTTTACAAATGATATGGTTAACCATCGCAAAAAATTTCAAAATTGTAACTCAATAAATAAATTTTTTTTGAAAATGTGTCCCGGAACCCCTTAAAGATTTGATTGTATATCCCAATAAAAATATAACTCTTACTAATATATAAAACTATATTATGATTGCGGTTTTTATCTCCATATTATATTCATAAAATAATTAAGAAAAGAATGCAAATGCATATCAAACGCGCTAGTGCGTTCATAAATGAAATTTTCGAGATTTATTACGCAACTGCGAATTCACATAAGTCGCATGATACGTAGGTCGAGGGATGCCAGTGCTCTGTAATACTCATGCATTCGTACAAGCTGTGTTTTTAGTATAGATTAATGCAACATGCAGTATTTCATTAATAATTTCCGATTTCAGTATAATCATTCTAAAACTCAGCTTTATCTTGTAACAAAATATATTCTTATCTAAATTTATTACGAAAAATATTCTAAACTTAAATGTTTACAAAATAAGAAATTTTACTTAACAATTAACAACTTTCCGTAAGAATTCGAGATGGTCGACAAATGTGAATTAAAAATTATATTTAATTAAAGCAAGCATTCAGCAGCATTCTTAAACTTTATACTAATTTGTTAAACTAATTATTTACAGATGTACTTCCAAAACTTTTAGAAACTAACGAGGTTCCGTGAAAATTAGTCGGGAATAAAATTTTCTCAAAAGTATTGGTGATATGGCAGTATTCCTTAGAGGTCTTAGTGGAGAGTTTACTAAGGTATAGCTAAATGTAATAATTCCACGAATCTTAATGAATATGAATGTTATAAATCTTTATTTAAAACATTTATCAGAGGAACATGCCCTTACAAATCAATAAACCAATAAAGGGATAAATTATCAATAAAACAGTTTATACGTACTTCTAAATGATTTAGAATTTCATCATTTCATTTATCATTAAATGTTTGATGCAGTTTTTTAAAGAAACTTTGCCTTTTTCTCCCTTTTTTTAAAAAAAAACTGTAAAACATCCCATCTCTGAGATGACAGTACAATTCGAAAATGGTCTAAATATCAACTTTAACCTCTTCAGGAACGTTTTTTTTTTTTTTTTTTTTTGTGATGAGCAAAAAAATCACTTATTTTTTTTTCTTTATACGATTTATTTATTTTATATTAATAGGAATTTAAAAAGCAAAAACAGCAAAAAGTGACAAAAAAATAACGTCCACATTTATGGCCGCCGAGCGTTAATGGTAATTTATGTGTGAAATGATTTCTTATAAAATAAAAAAATTGGAAATTGCACGTCAAACGTGGCAAATGAGGTGCGTTCGTGCTGTAAATAGTTTTATAAATATTTTTTGCACCAGATATTGTACTGAATTTATATTTTAATGCACTTCATAAGTGCCTATCCGTTTCATTCTGTTCGAAAGGCTGTAACATCATTAAAATGCACTTGAAATAATTTTCTTCCCATTGGCCGTCGTGTAACGGAAAATTTTTGACTGTCCCTGTCATTAAACTATACATCCGATTTTCATAAAATTTGAAATCACTCGACAAAATTTTGCAATATATTTAAAATTTCAGACCATTCGGTTGGGTAGTTTTTGTTCTGTTATGTAGACGGAGGGACAGACAGAATAGGTGCTACGTATCTATATAATTATGAACGCACCTAAAAACTAACAGTAAATTTCTTTCTTGCATTTCTACAAATTATTAAAACTTAATTTATTTAATATATCTGACATTATCTTTATCAAATATTAACGATTTGTTCAAATAATCCAACAACACTGACTGCAGAAAAATGACTCCAAGCTTTTTTAGGTGCGTTCGTAATTATATAAATATGTAGCACCTACAGTCGTCGTTCAGTCCGTTCATCTGTCCGTCCGTCCGCATATAACAGAGCAAAAACTACCCAACCGAGTGGTCATTTTAAATATATAATTGTTGCAATATTTTGTCGAGTGATTTCAAATTTTATGAAAATCGGATGTATAGTTTAATTACAGGGATAGTCAAAAGTTTTCCGTTACATGACAGCCAATGGAAAAAATTATTTCAAGTGCATTTTAATCATGTTACCGAATTTTTAACAGAATGAAACGGATATACACTTATGAAATGCACTAAAATATACATTCAGTACAATATGCTGTGCAAAAAATACTTATAAAACTAGTTATAGTACGAACGCACCTCATTTGCCACGTTTGGCGTGCAGTTTCCAACTTGTTTTGTTCTCTAACTGCACATCGGTGCAGTCAAACCCTAAAATTTTTACTTCTGTTGTTGAGGGATTCATAGTGAATAAGTTATTATCCAATTTTTGTTCTTTCTGTTATTGACAGGAATTATAATTATTAAAAACTAAACGCCCACATATGTGACCAATGGCGTAAAGAGGTTAAAAAATATATGCGAACTTGTTAGCAGCAAATGCGTCGTGCATCGTAAACCGTGTGTCCCCAAAAAAAATTGAAACGTGCTTTAATTTTTTTTTACCTGTTGATCGTATGTTGGCAATGTAAATTGGAAAAGTGAACAAAATAAGGTAGGGAATAAGAACTATATCGAAGAAATAACCATGTCATAATTTTCAAAAAGAGACTCTTTTTAAAAATTTTCTACGGTCCCTAGGTTTTATGAGTTATATTTAGAAACTTTCTCACCTATTTCTGACCTGTAAAACAGTAAAAATTACATTCTACGCCCAAAACCCACCGAGTCATGATAGTTTTAATTTTATGCAGTTTCGGAGCTTTCCGACACTAAAAACGGATACACGATTATTTAGCGCCAGAAAATTCCGAAATTTCATAAAATTCAAATTATCGTAAGGTAGTAAATCGATAAATTTTGGTCATCGAAGATTGCAATTTTTAAATTACGATCTGACAACATTCTACTGGGGCGGCTCGTTTGTTGACTTCTTTGATGTGGTGAATCATCTGTCGTTCTTGCAGAGATAGAGAAGTAAGGATCTCGAAACAGGTTTTTAAGACCGAAACCGAATTTCGGTAGCCTTTCTATTTTTGACCTAAAACGAAAATGTACAAAGAAATTAAATTAATTAATACATAGATAAGTATACATAATTATTAATTAATTATACGCGTTTATTAAAATTACATAATTATTAATTATTTATATGTGTGGACCAATTTGCCTCTCTGTGCCTTTGACCAAAACTTTTTGTTTTCATGTAAAGCAAAATGTAATTAATTCGTCTAAGACACAGGATGATTTTCTAATTATACGCATTTCATCTAATTAAAAATATTTTAGGCATTCACACCTCAATTTATCTTTTATAATGATTTTTGTCCAATTGAAATGTGACTCTTTTATATTCGATAGTTTGACATGGTACCGACGCGACGATATATTTCCTAGGTAGTAAATTTCGTTATAATAATAAATTTACACTTAGAATGCATTTTTGATTGAAATTTTTCCATCAATACTATTTAAATTAAACCTCCACATTTCTATACCTGACGTAAAGAAGTAAATTAAAATTTTTATCGGCACTTTTATGTTAGCCGGACAAAAGCAATAAATCGGAAAATATCGTTCCCATCTCCTCATATTTTTAAATGCTGTTAGAATACACTAGTAAGCAATATTTGGGTTATACTTGGGTTATCAACATTTGTGTTATCAAAGCTTTTCAGCTTTTGATAACTGATGCTTGTGTATTTTCTAGATGGTTAAAACTGAATCCGAAATTTATGCCTTCAGTTTTAACCATCACATCAGGATTTTTCGCAAATCGTAAATTTCAAAGTTAAATTTGACCCCCCTTCACTCCAACCTCATCAGACCTCTGAACCGTTTAGCTCTAAGTAACCCAAGTATAAGCAAAAAAAAAATAAAAAAAAAGTTTTACATGTGTATAATTTTACCAGAATTTCGATATTTTTTAACTTTGAAATTTACGATTTGCTAAAAATTCTAACGTGGTTAAAACTGAAGGTCATTTTCAGATTCAGTGTTGGAAAGTACATAAAAATCAATTATCAAAAGTTACTTCTCCACACACAACAGGAACACAAACATCTCCTCCCTTTTATAGTATCAGATTTTTTCAATTTTTTTACTTTGAAATTTACGATTTACAAAAAATCCTGACAAGATGGTTAAACATTAAGGTAATTTTCGGATTAAGCGCTAAAAAAATACATAAAAATCAATTATAAAAGCTACAAAACACAAACATCGCAGGCTCGTGTTATCTAATCTAAAACTTTTGCTTAAACTTCTTGGAGATAATCTATTCGAAATGTTTTGTGTTATTCTGTAAAATAAGTATAAATGGTAACCACCGAAAATCATAATATTTTTAGATTGTCGTTGGATTTACGTCAGTATGTAAAATTTAACCTTGATCGGATGTCTGAAAGTGAGTTAAAGTTCGAGTACAAATTTTGAACTAGAAAGACATACATACGATCGTTGTAAATTAAATAAAATCTTATAAAAATAACATAATTTTTGTTAAAAGAAATTATGAAAAGAAACAGCCTCAAATACTTACAAAATAAAACATACATATTAAAATACAATCATTTTAACCAATCTGAAACTTAATTAATAAAAGTTAACTCAATCGTAATACTTGTGCGATTTCTTTCAAAGCGCAGAAATGTGAAATAAGTTCTTCTAATAGTTTAAACACTTTGTATACTACCCCTGAAATCATGGCCGAACTCATCTGTGCTCAGATGCAGAAAAGTGGTATAAATCATACATTTCACAGTTTCATAACTCGGTCAGTTTTAGTGTTATTTGAACGGGATTTTTTTTTTGTCCTTCATTTTAGTGTAACAGGAAATTTTTATTAATATCACTTATAGGACTGGGGGAGCGTATAAAAAATTAAATTTCGTAATTTTTAAGAATTAATTTTATTGATCGAAATATCTTTTTAAATACTTTTTACCTCATTTAAAACATTTTTGTAATTGGAACTATATCCCTATAACTATCGGTTTAGGAATTAGCCATTGAACATCGGTGTGAGTGGATACCCTGTATATAAAATTGGAATGTCTAATTTTCGCCAAAACACTTATTTCTAAGCTCATTTGACTATTTAGACGACATATAATAAATCAAAAATAACATTTAACACATCTGTCTGTTTGTCCGGAATAGGTTCATAAATGGTTACATAATTAATACTAAACTACCCAGAGGCACATGGAGAATGTTCCGGCTACAAGCTACAGTTTGTAGCACCAATATTAAGGAATCTTACGGTCAAATTAATATTTATAAATAATATTAATGATATTTTTAGGTTATGACGTATATATGTCATTTAAAAAACTGGATTGGTAAGCTTTTTCCCCAAAAAACACGAAATTTCTTATAAAATACAAATGCAATAACAACGAGTACCTACGCAGCTAGTATTTAATGTTTTATATATATTAATGTGAATAATAATAATTTTTTTTATATTTAATAATTAAAAGTTAATACGTTTTCTGACAAGGGGAGATTTCGTAATCGGAAACGGAGAATGCGATGAAAATTTGCCTAACATGTGTATAATAAGCCTTAAAGTGCGATACTTGTAGGCACTTGAGAAACCAAGCATCAAAATTTACGTAACCGTTTATAATCGAAAAAAATCACAGCTTTTAACAAGTGGCCTAGCTGGCAGCGTACTGGCTTTCTTAATTTTTCTTCAGTGCTATAATCCATAGCCATCTTCCTGTTTTTCGGGGCGAAAATATTCGTCAGTTTTTTTCAAACCACGATTGAAATAATATGCACAATTATTTAAATTTACAAAAATAAAATATATGTTTTTGCACATATATATACAGTTTCAACTACGAAATTTTACATTTATTTACATTTATTTAATGAAAAGTGAAATAACAAAAAATTCATGTAATTTGTAATTTTATTAATCATTAAATTTTTATGTTATTTTTAAAATTATTTATATACATGAATAAACTGCTATTTTTCGCCCCGAAATAAATTAAAATGCGTTACACAAAACTGAGAAACGCTTTTTTACCCGACTGAAAAGAAGAGTTATGTGTTTCACGCGTATCTGTATATGTGGATTTCTTTATACCCTCGAAACATCCCAACGGCTGGATGGATTTTAGTGAATGAGGTCTCTATCGATTCGTTTTAAACGTCTGATGGTTATAGGCTAGGTTTTGTTTTTATAAATTCAAAATGGTTACCGTAAACTACAAAATGGCGTAGAGACGAAAGAAAAATTTCACGTACCCTATTGAATGGCATATCATTGGATAGGTCTTTCAAAATGAAGACGATGTTTCATTGACCGTTTTGCAGTCAGAAGCTCCGTTTAAATGTTACACAAGCTGAAAGTTATGTACTTTGGATCTCTACCTTTACTGTAACTCTAACCTTCATAATAGACATTTATAGGTCTCATCAAATAGTGTTTGTAGATAGGAACTAATAATTAAACACAACTTAAAACTCATCAATACAAGTAAATAAAAAAAAAAGTAAGTAATATAAAAAATAGTTTCATATTGATGAGAAATAATTAATTAGCTCGCTTTTTATGCAGTCGGATTTTTTTATTTTTTAAATTTAATATATTTATTAATTATTTTTTTCCCATTATCCAAATAATTGAAAAATTTTTATGATTTTTTTTTTTTTTATAAAAAAATTATTTTAAATTGTGAATATGATTTTTTGTTAATTTCGATTTTTGTACTGTGAAGTTGCAATTGTTATTTTAGATTTTTAAAAATACTCTTCCTCTGTTCGTCTGTGTTATGAATCTGTATACATAAAATCCAAGTCTCTGTGTTTCCCTCACAATTCCGGTTGGACCACCTCATTAATCGCGGCCATGTTAGGTTCCCTATGGAGAAATTGGTATCAGCTTCAACAATGAGTAATTGTTGAAAAGTACTTACTACAATAGCGCCAAATTTTGACAAATTTGACAAATTATCGCCAAATTTGTTGAAATACCGCCAAATTTGCCGATAAAAATAAGTTGCCATATATGAGCTAACTTGGTGATAGCTGGCTAATTTAACGAAATTCCCATTGAAAGACATTAATCTTTATAATTGAGCTCACCACAATTTAATTTATACTCAGCGCATTTAAGATTTTTTTTTTTCAAAATCTATGGGTTAGAATTAAAAGAGTAATATATGAAAATGTACGTCTTTACATCTTCATCCCGATGCTACAAATAAAATAACCGCCACTAGACGGCACTGTACTATCTGAGCTCCTAACTATCCAATTTTAATGTGATTTACACAGCCGTATGCAGAAATTAAATTTTCGGTACTTTTACAGTATAGGGACCTTTGCGAAATAGCGAAAACTGCCTTGGCGAAGAAGGAAATTTCGCAACATATATTCTGCCAACCTATTCATTGTTTCATTTTATATACACACGCATTTTTTTTTCAATATTTATACAATGCAATTTATTTAAAATAAAGAAGTCATTTATCTAATTTTATGCAGGAACAGAAGCAATTTGTACATAAAAAACAACAATAATATACATTTAATTAAAATACATAAATAAACAAACAAAAAATTTCATCAAGTTTGTTTTCATAGCTGTTTATATCATTTGGCAACGAATCTCACTTTCTGATGCCAAAATTCCGCCAAACTTAAAAAAAAAAAAAAAAAAAAAAAAAAAAATCCTTAAATTTCATTTTGAATGTATTCATTACAAACATAGTTTTTCATAAATGCGTTTCGTTTTTATTAAAATGTATTATTTTCATCTATCACAGCGAAACAAGCGAGAAAAACACATTATTGCACATGTGTTGTCTATATCTCTCTTTTTTTCCGTCATTTTTGGCGGGCTATTTTTCTAGTTATATATAATTAATCAGTTTTAATCTTTATTTTATCAATTTTAGAAAACATGATTACTAATTAAATTTCAAAATATAGCAAAAAAAAAAGCAAAAAAAAAAAAAAAAAAAAACATGCTTAAAACAAAGCGATCTACCACTTACCACTTCATCAAATGTTTTTAACTCCTTCTAACAAATTTTTGAAAATAGAAAATATGTTTAATTCAGGAACATGCATATAAATACTGGTACAAATCTGATTTATTCATCTCATAATCTGATTTATCATAATCTGATATATTCATCTCATCATCTCTCTATGTTGCACTTAAGCATAAACAAGCACTCTAATTTATTTAATTTTCGGGAAGCAATAATTACATTTTATGAGTTATTTGATATACTTTTACGATAAAGTAATAACTTATAAATAGATGAATTCCAAAATAGTTTAGGGAATAAATATAAACTGTAAACAATAGCAACATGTTACATCGACGAATTATACATATAAAACAAGTATTAAAAATTACCTTATACCATTTTGAATAAATATGGATTGTATGGTCTAACATCATTAAACTTAATGAGATGCTCTGTTTTCACAGCAAAATTTTTCCTAGTTAAGAATTGCATGTGAAGAGAACATTAAAACTTTCCGCGACTAATGAAGTCGCTGATTTGATTATTTAATAAGATTCTGGTAAAGATATCGATTGTTTTCGCTTAGTTATCTCACAAATATCGATAATGAATATGAATCGAAACTATGTAAATACCTGTATAGTAAAATTTACGCGAAATTCCAATAGGTTCAATTTTATGATGATTGAATTTTAACTCGAAATTAGGAAAGACCGTTTTAACTGAAATTCTATGTTATTGATTTTCTGGAAAATTGCATGTGAAAACTTTTATGAATGTAATTTTTTAAAATAGGTAATTATCTATAATTAGAAAGATGTCTGATACGTTTACAATCTGCCAAAATTAATTGCATATCCAGAATGTAAAATTCTATTGACAAAATGATAATAAAATCTCCCAAACATTATTTTAATTCCAAGTACCGATCTTGAATCAAAATTTCACAAGTATCTTGATCGTAAAATGCACACGTAATTTAAATAAATTGCAAGTGAGATCGAATACATGGAACGTTACTTTCGAACAGTAAATTAAGAAGAACTTAGTTTAACTGTATTGAAATATTAAGGATTTAAAGTAGTTCTTTGTAAAATATGTTACAATTAAGGGTGAAAACTCTCTGTGCGCCCACCTCCCTGAACTACCATTTTTTCATGGAACGAAATTTATTCCCATAGGCTCAATACTAATTTTACCTCCATTCACAGACCATCCCAGTTGAACTCCCTCCATGAGCGACCCATTTCATTGAAAAAAAAATGAAACAAATTACATTTTTTTCTGGTCACTTGAAGAAGGTTTTATTAGAAAAATAATTCCGGAGAGCGCATTATTCATCAAACTTCTAAACTAAGTTTAGATTTTTTTTTATTCCGGTAACTTTTAAATGTTTAAACCCCTTTGTGCCTTTTTAGACAATCAATTTAACTCTGATGACAAATTAAGAATGACAGTCAATAAACTCCCCTGACCTATTCTGTCAGGAATCTCTCAAAGAAATAGATAAATTAATGAAATCGTCATTATTTGCTCCGCCCAAAAAATATTGCATTTATTACTAAACTTCGAAAGAAGATGGAAATAAAAGTTATAAAAGATAAAACCGTAAAATCAAAACAAACGTCAATATATTCATTTTTTACTCTGCTTTAAAACTCTGCAATAATTAACTTATGTAATTAACTTTTATTTTGATACTTAAAATTTTATATTTTTTCTAATGTGAAAAATAAATTTTAGTAACGTTAATTGTTACCTTTTTTCAACAATTAAAATCTAGATATAAACATGATTTCCATTAAGAGACCACCTCTCGGAGCGACCAATTTTATAGCAATGGAACGTGGTCGCTTTAGGGAGGTTTTACTGTAAATGAATTGGGGGTAGTAAACAAAGATAAAGTATGAATGTAACACATATACAGGGAGTTCCTAAATTTGACCGACAAATTAAGAGGGGTGATACAAATCATCAGAGGATGGAAAATTATCATAGAACATGGCATCGCAAACCACGTGTAGTTACAAATACAGAGTATTTCATCCTAACTGAACTTGCGTTGACAATAATAATTTTGAGAAAAACCAAAACTTTGCAATAAAAATGCAATGCTATGTATCTTATTTTGTGTAAAATATTATAACATCACAAAAAGTTCTGGAAAAACAGGATGCTCAAGCAATCGATGATACCGTATGAACTGGCAATCGCAGTCCAAAATCTGGAGCGCCAAGTGCATATTGCTGGCGCGCATAATGGAAACTTCTACCACTTTTTGATATCATCACATTTGCAACAAAGGTGAGAATGTCTATTTAAAAGTTTTATTATGCAGTAGTACCCCGATTTACGTCACCTCGCATTTACGTCGTCTCACCTGAAAAAAATTCCTTAATTAAGATGCATTTTGAACATTTTTGAAGAAATTTAACATTTCAGAAGCGGTCACAGTCATAGAAGATTCATGAGGTGAAGTTCAGCAAAAAACAATGAGAGATGCTTGGAAAAGACTGTGCCCTTTTCCTTCGCCGAGACTAAGAAAATCTGTGAAAATTGTGATTCTGTATTTCTCTTAACTGATGAAATCCTCGAAAATGGAAGACAACTCAATTTAGAGATGGAAGGGGAAGATGTTGTTGAGCTCATAAATTCCCTGATCCGGAATTAGCTATCGACGAACTTATTGAATTAAAGAAACAGAGTACAGTAACTAGAGGTCTGCACGGGCCGAAATTTCCAGGCCCGGGCCCGGCCCGATATAAAAATTAAAAGTTCGGCCCGAGCCCGGCCTGACCCGGCCCGGAAAAAAGTTAAAATATCGGCCCGGCCCGGAAAAAAGCTAAAATCTCGGCCCGAGAAAAAAAAAAAAACCAGCCCGAGTGAATTTTTTACAAAACATTGATTTTTACGTCGATTTGGTTAAAAATTTGTCTCGTACGAGATATCTCTGGCCAAAAATATTTATCTTAACTTTTTTTTCTCATGTTTATAATCTTCATTTTTAAAGAAGTGACACAGACTGTGATATTTATTTTTATAACGAATCTCTATTTCTTGTATGCAAATGTTTAGGTTATCATTAATATTGTTAATCCGTATTCCATGCATTAACATGCATGTATTCCATGTAGGCCAAAAATCTGAAAAATTCTATACAGTAAAATCTTCTAAGACGGAATTGCGTAGAAAAGAAAAACAATGCGTTATAGACAAGTTCCATTCTTAGCAAGTGTAAATGTATCATATATTATTTTCTTACGTATTAGTATATTAATTTTGCATGGATCAACACATTTTTCAGTTTAAAACAGGGTTCCGTCATAGGCAGG
This sequence comes from Maratus speciosus, assembly GCA_963932465.1. NCBI lineage: Eukaryota > Metazoa > Arthropoda > Arachnida > Araneae > Salticidae > Maratus > Maratus speciosus. Next base: position 617,193,122 of record OZ010788.1, on the reverse strand, counting down.
TCCCTTTTCACACATTTTACTATATTTTAATTTAGCTATATTTTAATAAGCGTAGAAATATACTACTCTTTAAAAAGAAAAAAAATTAATGTATAAGTGTAGAATAATGGCAATTTAAAAATGCATGCATTTTTTGCCAAAAATTTTGGGCCAGGCCTAATTTGACTGATCTTTGAATGGATCTGGCCAAGCTGATACAATGATTTTCATACGGGCTGAGTCAAAACTAGGACTGAAAAGCTTGGGCCGTGAAGACTAGGAATGAAACCAATCCCGACTGTGTACGGAAAAGATAATTTAGGTCCGGCCCGGCCCGAGCCTTAGAAATAAAGTATGGCCCCGGCCCGGCCCGAGCCTTCAGAAATAATGTACGGCCTGGGCCCGGCCCGGCCCGAGAAGAGTGGAGCCTGAGCTCGGCCCGGCCCGAGTGCCGTGAATGAAAATCGGCCCGAGCCCAGCCCGCGGGTTGGGCCGGGCTCGGGCTTCGGGCCACGGGCCGGCCCGTGCAGATCTCTAACAGTAACCCCCACCCCTAAAGCGACCACGTTTTGTTCCAATAAAAATGGGTCGCTCTGAGAGGTGGTCTCTTAATAGAGTTCATGTTTAAATCTAGATTTTAATTGTTGAAAAAAGCAACAATTAATGTTAATAAAACTTATTTTTCACATTAAGGAAAAATATGAAAATTTAAATATCAAAATAAAAGTTAGTTACATAAGTTAATTACTGCGGAGTTTTAAAAATGAATACATTGACGTTTGCTTTGATTTTACAGTTTTATCTTTACTTTTATAACTTTTATTTCCAAGTCCTTTCGAAGTTCAGTAAATAAATGCAATTTTTTTGGACGGGAACAAATAATGAGGATTTCATTAATTTATCTATTTCTTTGAGAGTTTCCTGACAGAAATGGGCAGGAGAGTTTATTGATCGTCATCCTTAATTTGTCATATGATTTAAATTCATTGCCTAAAAAGACACAAAGGGGTTTAAACACTTAAAAGTTACCGGAATAAATAAAAATTCTAAACCTATTTTAGAAGTTTGATGAATAATGCGCTCTCCGGAATTATTATTCTAATAAAACCTTCTTCAAGTGACCAGGAAAAACGGAATTTGTTTCATTTTCTTCAAAGAAATAGGTCACTCATGGAGGGAGTTCAACTAGGATGGTCTCTGAATAGAGGTAAAATTAGTATTGAGTCTATGGGAATAAATGTCGTTCCGTGAAAAAAATGGTCGTTCAGGGAGGTGGTCGATTAATGAAGGTGGTCGCACAAGGAGGTTTTACTGTACAGTGGAAGAAATAGATGAAGATTTTGAGCCTAGGGGGAAGGGGAAAGACTCTGAAGGTTGAAAAAATAACCGAACGGACTAAACTTTATTGAAGCTGGAAAGACGGTTCTTCAACATATTGATTCAGACGAGCAAAGTGTAGCAACTGTTAGTGATTATTTTAAAATAAGACTAATGTGATATAAAAGTAATCACATTTAAATCATATAATAAAGGTAAGGGAAATCAGCTTACCTTCTTCTTCAGGATCGTCCATGGTAATTTTTCTGCTTAACCACATAAACTTAGAGCTTTATCCATTAATTATGTGAATTATCCATTATGATTTAACCTGTAAAGAACTTGTAAAGGTGTTTATTAAAAATGTGTATTTTTTTACTTTCTTCTATCTTTACAAGAAGAAAGTATTGGATTCGTGAAAATTTTCGACTCCCGGTTTTTGACGGATTTACACGTTTTAGAATGCCCAGAACACGATTTGATGGTTTTTAGAAAATGTCTGTCTGTGAGTCTGTCTGTCACTCCGTCACTCTGTCACTCTGTCACTCTGTCACTCTGTCTGTGAGTCTGTATGTGACAAAAATTTTGTGGGCGCTCTATCTCAAGAACTAATGCACAGAATTTCACAAAACTTATTATTTAGTTATACCTTGATATAAACTAGACCTGATTAGTTTTTGGTGAAAATCGCCCAACAGGTGGTGCTGCTATGTGGCATTTTTCACGATTTCTGCAATAGCTATATCTCAAGAACTACTGCACGGATTTTCATACAACTTCAGATTCAGTTAGTCCAGGATATAGTTTGGTGCTGATTACTTTTTTGTGAAAATCGCCCAACAGGTGGCGCTACTATGCTGCATTATTCATGATTATCGCAATAGCTCTAACTCAAGAAAAAATGCACGAATTTTCATCAAACTTCAGATTTCGTTAGTCCTTAATATAAATTAGTGCTGTTTAATTTTTGGTGTAAATCGCCCAACAGGTGGCGCTGCTGTGCTGCATTTTCACGATTTTCGCAAGAGCTGTATCTCAAGAACTATTGCACGGATTTTCATCTAACTTCAGATTTAGTTAGTCCTTGACATGAATTGACGTGTAAATTAGTGCTGTTTAATTTTTGGTGTAAATCGCTCAACAGGTGGCGCTGCTATGCTGTATTTTTTGCGATTTCCGCAATAGCTTTATCTCAAGAACTAACGCTTAGATTTTTAACAAACTTCAGATTCAGGTATACCTTGATATCATTTAGTGCTGTTTATTTTTAGTGTAAATCGCTCAACAGGTGGCGCTGCTATGCTACATATTTCAGAATTCCCGCTGTAGCTCTATCTCAAGAACTGATGCACGAATTTTCATCAAACTTCAAATTCAGATATACTTTGATATGAATTGGTGCTAAATTCATGTAATTTCTTGTGCTATTTAAATGATTTAATTGACGTGATTTATATAGAAGAAAGTTTTGTGATGGCCACAACATACTAGTTCATTATTGATATCGCAAGAATTTTGCACCACCTTTGGTTTTAAATTAATTTTTATATGTCTGAAGATTCAATGGAGCATTCATTTTTTTCTCCTTTCTTGGTTGAAACATCTACAGAGACTAAAAATAATAATACAAAACATTATTTAGGCTTGATTAAATACATAAATAAATTCAAGTTTATGTTCATTAATAAAACATATATTTTCCTTTAAAGTCAATAAATTGTAGATATAGTTCTTTATAATGTCAATACTGCAGCTCTATTATGCAAGTGTTTATATCATTTGATTGACAGTTCTAAAGATGAAACAGGAAGTAATGTTCTATTTCGTAACAGGATGGATGTATGATGGAAACAATTTTACTTATTGCAGGCATTAAGTGCTTTGAAAAGCAATTAACTTGATATATTATAAGTTTTATCTATTTCTGAAGAGATTAGTATTTCTAAAAGCAACAACAAGAAAAAGCTTAAAAAACTCACTCTGCGTGTTACAAACAGCTACTAAGGGGAAAAAAGAAAATTTTGTCGGTTCAAACTTCATTGCAAGATTTTTTCACATGCTCAACGGCTCGAACGGGGCAGCTAGAAGGAAACTAAACTGTAAGTTAACAGCGTATTGATTTATTCCAAATTCTTGTATTTCAAAAGCTTTTTTTTTTTTTTGCTAATGTTAAATATATTTAACACAATCCCTAAATACAATAGAACAGGGTCGGCGAACCTATGGCACGCGTGCCACTTTCGGCACGGCGCACAGTGGGGCAAGAAGCCTTCAAATCTGGCAAAAAATCAAAAAAATGAAATTCTAGTTTGAACTTCCGACATACGTCACTTTAATAGAGCAGATGTCAGTAAACATCTGCCTAGTATTAAAAAGTGTGCAAAGTTATCTTGGTCGTCACTAAAGTACGAAGTTAAACTTCATATCGCATGATGATAATAAATGAAAAAAAAAATCAATAATTTTGTTTCAACATTTGTTATTTAATTACGCTGTAATAATTTAAAAATAATATTTTTTGACTATGAAACCTTCAACTTCAGGTATCTAACAAAAATACAATAACTTTTACTTTTTTTTTAATATGATTTTTATAGACAAAGTGACACTTAGAATATATAGTAGTGAAATTTATAAAAAAAAATTAACAGTGTCTACAAACATTGAAGGCTTAGTTATGAGTTAAAGCGGGTTAAGTGTCAACTACAATTTTTTCTACTAGGTTTGAGTTTTAGGATGGTAAATATGTCAGAAAATTTTGCTCCTTTTTGCCCCTTTTTTAATTGTATGGTCCTTTTTATAGTTAATCATCCTCAATTTTTTGCTAGTGTACATACATAAACATGATTACAAATTGTTTTTTTAAGAGACGAATTTAAATACATTATATATTACCAGAAGAGAACTTCTGAATATTATGAAACGTTCGAAACAAAAAATCTTTTCAAAAGCAATATGATTTTTTGGTAAAAGACCTCCGGAATAGGACAAACTGCGAACGTAGTTGTTCTATAGACTTAAAAAAGAAGCTAAAATATTTTAAGTTTCAAGATAAATTCCGATGGGCAAAAGCCTGTCGAGACAAGGATAATGCAGTCGGTAAAGGAAAAGTTTTTTAGAATTAATAAGGAATTAAGAAAAAGATAATTAGAAATAATAAGAATAGAAAGATGATAATAAGAAAAAGATTTTATTAATAAGGAATGGCTAGACAAATCGCTTTCATTTCCTCGATTTGAAAAACAAACAGAAGCGGCATTGAAAAACAAACGTGGCCAGCCTCATATTCCGTTTGAAAGGTGTTCTGAACGATCAAAAAGATTAAGAGCAAAATGATTATGCGATTCTTGTTCGACATCTTCTTTAGTGTACGCGACATGTATGAGTTTAAGATCTGAAGGACGCATTTAGGACTCAGACGTTTTAAAAGATATAACTGCAAGTCCAAAGCGAGCTATCAAATATCAAAATGCTTATACAAAAACTATAAAATCACAACAGCCTTTGTCAGGAGAAGATTCTCTGACTGTATTAATAGACGCGAAATTATCTCGCGAACAGTTTAATGTCATTAGAAGTCCCCAGAAAAAATGTCCCGCTTATAAAATTGTGCACGAGGCAAAAAAGGAATATTATCCTAAAAACATCGCAGTAACAGAAATTAGTGCATCAGTTACATTACAGACGCTTCTAGATCATACTTCAGAGCGCTTGTTACAAATACTAGAATCAGTTATCGAATAGCTTGAAAATGAATAATTAAAGCAGTTGTGCCTTATATCAAAGTGGGGTTTTGATGGGTCTTAGGGGCATAGCTCATACAAACAAGCTTTCTGTGACTCGGAAGCCAGCGATTCAGGCACATTTATTACGTCTCCAGTCCCACTTCGAATTATATTTGAAAAAAAAGTTATACGAGTATTTGCATTTTTAAGGCGATATTATGGATGATTTGTAAATACTTAATTTGTAAGAAACTATCTTAATTTCTTGTTTTTAACTTATTTTTGTACAGAAAATATTTGAAAAAGCTTTGTAAATTAATTAACCCTTTAGTGCGCAGCTTTGCATAGATGCAAAAAACGGTGTTTTGAATTTAATAGGATATACCTTTATTCGGATATACCTGATCCACACCAGAAAATTAAAATAGCAATATTTGCTTTAATTAATAATAGACATTCCGTATTTAAATAAAGGGAAATTAACCATTGAAACTTTTCTGGTGTAATGTCAGATTTTCTGAACTACGTAATTTCTAGAACGTATTCTATCATGGGAATTAAAGGGTTAAATGTTAAGTTTTATAAAATGAATAATTATATAAAATAAGGTATTTGGAGACATAGGTAATAAAATATTTACTAATTTGCAATATTGCTGATGTGCAACAGAAGACAAGATTGACGTATTATATGAAAAATGTATCTCTAATTTTTTTCATTATTTTTCCTGTGTAATAAACCTTTCAGAGAATGATATATAATTTTTCGAAACAAAATAAAAAATCGCGCATTTAAGGGTTAATAAATTACTCTATAGCTTATGTAAAAGTTTTAAGTTTTACTACGTAAAATATATAAAAGAATGCATGATGTGCTTTTTTTGTTCAATGTAAATTTTCTTTATTGCCAACTTTGGTGGCTTCCTGCCCCACTGTGCGGCGCGGCGTTGATTATGTCTTTAAATGAAGATACAGCGATTTTACACAAAATACACGAACTTATTTCCGCTGAAGAGAACCGTTGATTTAGCAATTAACGAGGCTGCATCTCTACCAATAGAATATTCAGTTTTGTTTTAGCTATAATTTTTTGGCAACTTGATGTAATGTTTTTCTACTTGTTAAACTTTAAAATCTAGTATGACTTTTACGTTAGGAATTAACTGATGAGGGATTCAGAATGAATCCGAAACGTCCTTTTATATTGTTTTTAGTGTTTTTATCTTGTAATGTAATGTAATATCTGTTATTTTGAAAAGTTTTTATAAATATACACTAACTTAGATGATCTGATTAGATTCTAAATTCGATTAATTGCAAATTGAAGAATTGTAATCGTATTCAATATGGTTTAGAAAATTTATCAAACAAAGAAAATATTTGAAAACTATCAAGAAAGAAAGATTATTACCGAAGGTGAATTATGGCAACTTGGAAATTAATTTCAGAACTATTTAAATAAACTTCCGTTTTTCAATTTTAATAATTTTTCCTGCTATTTATATCTATCATTTTCTCAAATTCATCATTTTCACAAATTTAGATTATAAAAAATCAAATAGAAAGTGGTTGCCATATAAATTCATTTAGTTTGCATTCTGTTGAAATTAACTGAACATAAACATGATATGTATTATTTTTCATCCAAGATCAATTAACCAATTTATGTTTTTAAATAATTTTTAAAATATAATTGTTTCTATAATTATTGCAGTGTAATATTTACATGTATGTTACTCATTTTAGAAAATATCCTAATAAGTACTTTTCAAGTAGTTTTGATTCATTATATTTCAATCCACTAAATTTGTTTTTTAGTTGGCACGTCAAGGTCAAGTAAAATATTAAAAAATGGCACGCGACAATAAAAAGGTTCGCCAACCCTGAAATTGAATATGCTCATTAGATTTTGGCGAATTTTTATTACTTATCCTCTTTAGCTCAACTAAATGTACCTCGACTTACGTCGCTAATCTTGGAATGAATTGCTGACGTAAGTGGAGGTACATTCACTGTTATATACTTCAGTTTTCTGAAAGATATTGTCGTCAACACAAATTGAATTAGGTTAGAATAGAACATTCTGTATTTTTGATTCAATACGTGGTTTGCGACACCGTGTTCTATTGTAATTTTTCATCCTCTCGATGCCTTCTAACACCTCTCTTAATTTGTCGGTCAAATTTTGAAACACACTGTATATTCCAAAATGTACAACTTTATTAGGTTAGAACATTCTGTATTTTTGATTCAATACGTGGTTTGTGACACCGTGTTCTATTGTAAATTTTCATCCTCTTGATGCCTTCTAACACCTCTCTTAATTTGTCGGTCAAATTTTGAAACACACTGTATATTCCAAAATGTACAACTTTATTAGGTTAGAACATTCTGTATTTTTGATTCAATACGTGGTTTGTGACAACGTGTTCTATTGTAATTTTTCATCCTCTCGATGCCTTCTAACACCTCTCTTAATTTGTCGGTCAAATTTTGAAACACACTGTATATTCCAAAATGTACAACTTTATTAGGTTAGAACATTCTGTATTTTTGATTCAATACGTGGTTTGTGACACCGTGTTCTATTGTAAATTTTCATCCTCTTGATGCCTTCTAACACCTCTCTTAATTTGTCGGTCAAATTTTGAAACACACTGTATATTCCAAAATGTACAACTTTATTAGGTTAGAACATTCTGTATTTTTGATTCAATACGTGGTTTGTGACAACGTGTTCTATTGTAATTTTTCATCCTCTTGATGCCTTCTAACACCTCTCTTAATTTGTCGGTCAAATTTTGAAACACTGTATATTCCAAAATGTATAACTTTATTAGGTTAGAGCATTCTGTATTTTTGATTCAATACGTGGTTTGTGACAACGTGTTCTATTGTAATTTTTCATCCTCTTGATGCCTTCTAACACCTCTCTTAATTTGTCGGTCAAATTTTGAAACACACTGTATATTCCAAAATGTACAACTTTATTAGGTTAGAACATTCTGTATTTTTGATTCAATACGTGGTTTGCGACACTGTGTTCTATTGTAATTTTTCATCCTCTTGATGCCTTCTAACACCTATCTTAATTTGTCGGTCAAATTTTGAAACACACTGTATGTTCCAAAATGTACAACTTTATTAGGTTAGAACATTCTGTATTTTTGATTCAATACGTGGTTTGCGACACCGTGTTCTATTGTAATTTTTCATGATTTTTCGGTTGATGCCTTCTAACACCTCTCTTAATTTGTCGGTCAAATTTTGAAACACTGTATATTCCAAAATGTATAACTTTATTAGGTTAGAACATTCTGTATTTTTGATTCAATACGTGGTTTGTGACAACGTGTTCTATTGTAATTTTTCATCCTCTTGATGCCTTCTAACACCTCTCTTAATTTGTCGGTCAAATTTTGAAACACTGTATATTCCAAAATGTATAACTTTATTAGGTTAGAGCATTCTGTATTTTTGATTCAATACGTGGTTTGTGACAACGTGTTCTATTGTAATTTTTCATCCTCTTGATGCCTTCTAACACCTCTCTTAATTTGTCGGTCAAATTTTGAAACACACTGTATATTCCAAAATGTACAACTTTATTAGGTTAGAACATTCTGTATTTTTGATTCAATACGTGGTTTGTGACAACGTGTTCTATTGTAATTTTTCATCCTCTTGATGCCTTCTAACACCTCTCTTAATTTGTCGGTCAAATTTTGAAACACACTGTATATTCCAAAATGTACAACTTTATTAGGTTAGAACATTCTGTATTTTTGATTCAATACGTGATTTGTGACAACGTGTTCTATTGTAATTTTTCATCCTCTTGATGCCTTCTAACACCTCTCTTAATTTGTCGGTCAAATTTTGAAACACTGTATATTCCAAAATGTATAACTTTATTAGGTTAGAGCATTCTGTATTTTTGATTCAATACGTGGTTTGTGACAACGTGTTCTATTGTAATTTTTCATCCTCTTGATGCCTTCTAACACCTCTCTTAATTTGTCGGTCAAATTTTGAAACACTGTATATTCCAAAATGTACAACTTTATTAGGTTAGAACATTCTGTATTTTTGATTCAATACGTGGTTTGTGACAACGTGTTCTATTGTAATTTTTCATCCTCTTGATGCCTTCTAACACCTCTCTTAATTTGTCGGTCAAATTTTGAAACACACTGTATATTCCAAAATGTACAACTTTATTAGGTTAGAACATTCTGTATTTTTGATTCAATACGTGGTTTGCGACACTGTGTTCTATTGTAATTTTTCATCCTCTTGATGCCTTCTAACACCTATCTTAATTTGTCGGTCAAATTTTGAAACACACTGTATGTTCCAAAATGTACAACTTTATTAGGTTAGAACATTCTGTATTTTTGATTCAATACGTGGTTTGCGACACCGTGTTCTATTGTAATTTTTCATGATTTTTCGGTTGATGCCTTCTAACACCTCTCTTAATTTGTCGGTCAAATTTTGAAACACACTGTATATTCCAAAATGTACAACTTTATTGAGACATAATGGCAATAAAATCATCCTAACATTGATTATATTCCAAGTACGGATCTTGAATCAAACTTTCACAAGTATCTTGATCATAAAATGCACACGTAATTTAAATAAACTGCAAATGAGATCGATTACATGAAACGTTGCTTTCTAACTGAAAATTGAGAAGAACTTAGTTTAACCTTTGCCTGTGACGCCCAAACACAGTTCGGGGAACGCAATAACGCCAATTTTGCCCGACCCGAGTTCGGGCAAGAGAAAAATCGGTGTTTCAATTCCGTGAAGCTTGAACTCAGTTCGTCCAATGAATAATATGTAATTTACCATTTTCCCAAAATATGGCGATACTTTCCCACGAAAAGTTCGGCCGTTTCGCGCCATTTGTCGGATTTTTGTAATTTTGCAGCTCTTCCCGAATTTCACTCAAACCAGTCAGAGAAAGAAAAAAAAATTCCATTTTTGGCACGTTTTTCTCTAATATATTCCATAGGCAAGGGGTTAACAGTATTGAAATATTAAGGATTTAAAGTAGTTCTTTGTAAAATATGTTTTCAGTTAAGGAATAGCTTATAAATAAATGCATTGCGAAATACTGGGAGAGTAAAACCAAACTCTAAACAACTACAACACATTACACCCAGGGCTTAAATTACGCCGGAATGCACCGGAGCTGAGCTCCGGTACTTCTTTGTTTTTAGTAAATAGTGAAATATTGATCGGAATTCACCGCAGTTCATAAATACAGGGCTCTGGAGCCCAGTACAATAGCACTTCCGAAAAACCGAAGCCTAAATTACCCTTTCCTTTCCCTCCCATCTCTAAATTTTTACTTTATTTTCTATCAAAAGACTTATATGTGATGTAATGTGTCGCACACATGCTATTTTGATCAGAATGAAAGGGAAACACAATCGTGTTTTTCTGTTTTATTGATATTTGCAGATTTAAGTATGTCTGGCATTGATGGCGGCGACGTTATGATATAGCGCCACTCAAGAGAGCGAACAATGAATTTTCTTTCAGTTTGATTTTCTTTTGTGACAGTAGGACATTTTTTAATTGGATCGTTTATTTTTTTTTATCTAACCTGAAAAGAATATTTTCTTTTGTTTTTATTCAACGAGCATCAGTTTGAGGTTTTGTTTATTTGGGGTGTTTTGTTTAGTCTTCTAATGTGTACGAGTATGAAAATAACATTAGGGATTTTTCTATTTATTTTTCGTCATGAACTCTGCCCATGCCAAGACTCTGCTCTGCACATTTACGAAGTCACTGTCATTTGTAAGTAGATATAATTGCCATGTATTGTTGCCATGTATTCTGATAAGAAGCAATCGAGCAGTGTTTCGCCTTTTTCTATAAAAACATCAAATCTTTCTTTCTTTTTTTTTTTTTTTTTTTTTTTTGTTAACATTATTTCCTAATCATAATCGCCCCACCAGTGGCCGAGAGGTCTTACTCTCGAAGCCGATGGACGGGAGGTGCTGGGTGCGAACCCAATCGAGCCCGTCGGCCTAATCGTTCGGAATTTTCCGTGGATTTCTTCGAAACTTGGATCCCCTTGCATAAATACGGGTTAGGTTCCCTTAGAAAGACCCCCCCCCCCACGGTGGGCACTCCACCCCCCCTTTGGGCCCAAATCCCTCATGTTGATAATTGGCCGTCATAAACACAACCAATCAGACGAATCATAATCCTTGCCTTATTTAATTGTAGAATTCTGCGATTAATTAACATAAAAATAGATTTTTATTCGGAAGGAGTGTTAAACTAAAAAATGGAGCAGTTGACCGTTAAGTATATGCAGGTAGGTAGATATATTTAAAATTTTTATTTTACTAACTGAAAAAAGATATTTCAAATTTTGCAAACAATGTATGAAATATAAATATGAGGATTGGAGTAACGGGGGAGGGGGGGGGGGGAATGCAGAATATTAGGGCTCCGGTACTTTTTTTTTTTTTTTGTTAGATATTAAGCCCTCATTACATCAAGATAAACTAAGAATGCAACACAGGGTTCGAAATGTACGGAGCAAACCGGATGACGAATATTGTTCCGGTTCGTGAGAGTATGGAAAATATTGTACCGGTTCGTGGAATTATTAAAAAATATTATTACAGTTTCATACATATGCTCTCATACATATTTACTATGCTCTCTGTAACGTTTTTTTTTTTTTTTTTTTTTTTTTTAATTATTTAGAATCTTGAATGCATTTTTTTAAATTGGTTTTCTACGGTTAAATATAGATTTACTATACACAGTAAAGTCCCGATTATTCGTATTAATATGGACCAAGCTCACCTCGGATAAGCAAAAAACTCCTATAAACCGGATTTACACAAATCGTCACCAACTAGGGCGATGAAATATAAATTTTCACTTAATTCATAAATTTTTATGGTACTAGTAACACTTCTTTGATGTAGATTTCCGTTACTTATAAGAAATACGGGGAATGAAATTTCTCGTATTGAATCAAAATCGAATTGAAATGAAAGAAATACGGGAGAAAGAATGGCCTTAATTTTTTTTGAAAAAAAAAAAATTGTGACCATTTTTTTTTTTTATTCTGACCAGAAAACCAGAGTTCTAACTTTTTACGACTGTTCTTTCATTTTCACCTAACACTTCATTTTTAATGGCTGTTTTATAATAATGGAAGCTATCAGTCCGTCAGAAGAAAATAACTCGGTTAACCCTTTATCTACTGACGGTACTTATAAGCACCATTAAAATAACTTGTTATAAAATTCATTTACTACATCGATTTGTAGTAATACAGTTTAGAATGAGTTATAGATGCATTATTTTATCTTATTCCAAAAGCATTATTCTTTACACAAAACAAAATTATTTTTAAAAGGATGATTTCTTTTGCTTTTGCATCTTTTCAGCTTTTTTGTTCAATCTTCTAAAAATCCTTCTAAAATTTATTAAATGATAATGCAAATCTTCTAATGTACTTTCAAAAATTCACAAAATATGCTTTAGAAGATCAAATTTTCATGAATTCATAATTCAGTACATAAAGGGTTAAGCGGGACTAGGATAGTCGGGACTTCACTGTACTTTAAAAAATATTAATAACAAATAGTCGACAATAATTTTGAAACAGCGTTCCGGCTCGTGGATTTTTCCATTTCGAGCCCTAATGTAGCACTTACATCTTACAAGTATTAAAATTTGCATTAAACAGTATCTGTTTGAGTTACATGCTTCCAATACCAGCGATGATGATGTAGATGCTCTGTTTCCCGATTAAAATTTGTCCTTGCTAAAAATTAACATCTAGAGAGCATTAAAACTTTCCGCGACTAATGAAGTCGTCGACTTGCTTATTGAATAAGGACCACAAGTAAAGATATATCAAAACTTTTCACTTAGTTATCTCGCAGATGTTGATCTTGTAATCAAAATTCCTTGAGGTATCTTGATCATAAAATGCGCACATAATTTAAATAAACCGTTGCAAATAATATCAATTATATGGGGCATTGGTTTCGAACTGAAAACTGAGACACGTTTAGTTTAAGTGTATTGAAATGTTATTGATTTTCAAGAGCAAAGTTTAAAAGAGTTCATTATAAAATATGTTGCAATTAAGGAATAACTCGTGTATAAATTAATTTTAAAATACCCGACGAATAAAGCCATACTGTAATTAACTGCAACATGTTACACCAAGACGAATTATGAATATAACATTTAAATTTACCTTAAACAGCAGGGATTTGTTTAGGAAATTTTTGGGTCCTTAACGGGACCGGGAAAGCAAAATTCAACCAAAAAATCGATTTTTACTTTTTTATATCATTAAATAGTTTAAACTTTTATCTTTCCAACGATGTGTCACACATGTTTGCATATAAAAAAAATAAGTGTTGAAATTATTCATTCAAAACTTGTATTTTTCATGTTTTTGATCCTTTTTATCAATATCTATTAAACTTAAGAACTCAGATTTTTATTTAATACTTATATTATGTTATATTGTATACTTTAACACAGGGATTTAATGATTTGTTCATTTGATTATTTTAGGCAGTGAAATCTTACTTGAGTTTCACTTAGAAAGAAAATGGTCTGTTAAAATACGTAAATCATGTTATTTTAACTACTCTAAAAAATCTAGAGCTTCTGAGAAAAAGGTAGGGGAGGTAGGGGAGGTATGATACACTTTTTTTTTTACTAATTTTTTACAACCCTTAGAAAACTATTTTTAAACAAATTTTTCGTGTTTTCTTATACAAAGTGACCTTTTATTCATTTATTAAAAATATTGTGAATTTAAAAAACAGTCATTCAAAAAATTTATCCCAATTATTTTGAATGGCTACTACTGTATCAAATCTCCCCATTACTGGGGAGGATTGATACACTAGCAAAGGAGGTTTGATACATTTTTATATAAATTGAAAAAAAAAAATGCAGACAATTCAATTTATGCGTCATACACTTTTTTATGATAAATCTTGAAATATTTAAGTAAAATTTGAAACGGAATGACATTGACATATTTTTGTTTCAGAAATGTTTTTTACAAAAATATTTAAACTATTGCTGTTATTTAAACAATCCTATTAACACACTTTTTAGAAAATGAATAATGAAAAAAACCCCTAGAGATCTAGCTGCAAGGAAAAATAAAGTGAACATTGCTGATTTGCAAACAATTTAACATAAATTTAGCACATTTAAGATTCCTTTAACCCTTTCAGGGTCAAAGCATTTTCAATGCTAAAGTGTTGAATAAATGAATGGCACCGGAATCTACCAACAAATTTAATTAGAAATAAGAAAAGGAATATATTTCACTTTCACACTAAATGGAAAATATTTTACCAAAATGCTGGTGCCAATGTGGCGTTTGGGAATTAAAATTAAGTAGTTCCATAAACATACCGCCACCCCTGAAAGGGTTAAAAGAAAAAATATTATAAGTAAAATCGGGTAGATTTAACGTTTTTTCAATTTGCACTTTGTAAATTATAGAAACATTTTCCCTTTCAGGCCATTTAAACTTTTTCCTTCTACATGACGAGCAAAGCGAACTAACCATCTATCATCGCACTGCTTTTCTATGTAACCTACATAACGTATATGAATAGTCTCTTTGTTCTTCCTTACCAATTTCAGTAGCTCTTGCTGTGAAACAATAATGAATATTACAGTCCTATATTAGTTTGGATACAAAAAAACAGCTAAATTTCAAATATACAAGTGTATCATTTCTCCCCAGTACGAATGTATCATTTCTCTCTATTATGCCTTATTGGATTTTCAATCACTTTGTACAAATGCAGTTGCAAAATGGTAATTTACTTTCTACTAAAACTAATCCTAACAATGTGCTTTATAAATAAATAAAATTACAAGATATTATCCTCACAATAATAAGAGTTATGAAAGAAAATCAGTCAATGAAAAAAATTACACTGACATTCCAAAAACCTTCAAAATTAAAAGAAAAGAAAAGTTGTCAGTTCTTCACTGATTAGTCCATCTAATGATGGCTTCAGCAAATAAAAGAAGCCTTCACATGTGTTAGAATGGCTGAAAGCCATTTGTTGTGAAAAATTATCAATGTATCAACCCTCCCTATGTATCAAACCTCCCCTACATAAAGTTGGTGAATTTAACATGGCGGAGATAGGGCTTTCCCGGTCAACTTAAGGGGCCTCAGTACTTTTAGCATTGGAAAAAATGAAAAAAAAAATGACAAATTTCAACATTTAATATCTTAAAATGTATATAATTTAAAAACACAATTTTTATTGGGATTAAAAGTTATAAGTATGTTCTTTCATTCCCTGTATTTAAAAAATTGTAAGATGCAAAATTAATATTTATAGGGGGCTCCAAATTGTCAGACATTTGTCAAGCAGAATATTGGCATAACAAGTTACGCGCAGGGTTATAAAATAAATTTTGCAGCTAGAAGTAAATTTTTTGTGCCTACGCAATAGTAGTACGTGCAATATTGTGTGCGCTATATTGGCACTAATCAACGGATATTTGGATACTGCTCCATATCTTTTTCCTTCCTTTTGGGAACAACGGATTTCGAACTTTTTCTATCGACGATAATTTTCGGAATTTGTAAGCTATGCTTTTGAGACTTTCACAAAAGTTGCTCTATACACATAGCTAATGCATTATGCACGTTATATTTCGATTGCAATCGCACATGCGCAGTGAAACAATATTTACTAAACCTGCTCATTTTTCATCCAATTTTTATTATTTTTTAATTCTGTTGTTTGTCAAAATGTTGTTTGTCATAGTTTCTGAAGTTCCAAAAGATATTCCCTCTTTTTAGCAGACTGCCAAGAAAGTTTATGTGTTTCACCCGTACCTGGGTATGTGGATTTCTTTATACTCCCGAAACATCCAAACTGCTGGATGGATTTTAATGAATGAGGTCTCTATCGATTCGTCTTAACCGTCCCATGGTTATAGGCTAGGTTTTGTTTTTATAAATTTAAAATGGCGGTCGTAAACTACAAAATGGCGGTAGAGACGAAAAAATTTTTTTACGCACCCTATTGAGTGGCATATCATTGGATAGGCCTTTCCAAATAAAGACGATGTTCCATTGCCTATTTTACAGTCAGAATCTCCGTTTAAATATTACACAACCTGGAAGTTGTGTAGGTAGGATCTCTAGCTTTACTGCTCTCTAACCATCATAGACATCTATAGGCCTCGTCAAAACAGTGTTTATAGATAGGAACTAACAATTAAACTCAACTTAAAAACCATCAATACAAGTAAATAAAAAATACGTAAATAATATAAAAAATAGTTTAACATTGATGAGAAATAATTAATTAGTTCGCTTTTTACGCAGTCGGGTTTTTTGATTTTAGTAAATTTAATTCAATTTGTTGACGTCCCCCTATAGGGCTTCGGAAAAAAATATTCTGGAAAATATACGACCTATACTATTCTGTTTACACACCTGGAGTTTCAGTGTAATTCCTCATGTATTTCTCTAGATATTTAACTGAACGTCTAAAATCGCAAGTGACCGGTCATCATTGGCCATATAGTGTATATTGATAGGTGATACTCCCATTAATTATCCCTACAAAAAAAAAAAAAAATTCTCCTTTTATATAGATACACAGTAATCCCTTAACATTCGCGGATTTAACATTCGCGAGTTTTGATTATTCGCGGAACAAAAAAGGCAGAACATTCAACATTCGCGAATACTTCACTTGGTTATTCGCGAATTTTGTTTTATAAAGAATATATTTTTGCAAAGTAAACTCGCTTTGTTTTACCATTTCCATAAACTTTTTGACACTGGACAGCTACATTGTACTGTATAGCCTAAGTTCCGAGAATTTAAATTCTTGCATTGAGGCAAATTATAGATCAACAATTCCGAGACACCAGAAACATGACTTGATGCTAAAAATTTAAAAAAACCTAATTTTCTAAAATTCAAAATTTCAATTGCAAATGCATATTATAGATCAGCAATTCCGACACACCAAAAACATGACTTGATGCTAAAAATTAAAAAAATCCTAAATTTTCTAAAATTCAAAATTTTAATTGCAAATGCATATTATAGATCAGCAATTCCGAGACACCAGAAACATGACTTGATGCTAAAAATAATAAAATTCTAAATTTTCTAAAATTCAAAATTTTAATTGCAAATGCATACTTTTCTGCGAAAATTGTATGGGAAATTTTAAAACCTCAAAAACAATTGGTTGAGAAAGCAACCGAATACGATCCTTCACTGGTAAGTCTTAGATTTAAAAGAGAAATTGAGGCCGCGACTTTTCCTCATGTGAAAATTCATAAACAAAAGATCTGTTCCACCAAACAATTGCATATCACTAATTTTTTTCAGTCATCAACTAGCAACTAAACTTTATACAATATGTTATTTATAATTATTCAAATTTACCTTACATAGCCAAAGATGGCCGGTCACTTGCGATTTTAGACGTTTTGTAAAATATCTAGAAAAATACATGGGGAATTAACCTGAAACTGCAGGTATGTAAACAGTATAGTATAGGTCATATATTTCTGCGAAGATTTTTTTCCTGAAACTCCATAGGGGACCGTCAACAAATTGAAAAATAACGAATATCTTTTGGATAACCCTGTCAAAACTAATGTAGCAAAAGCGTTCAAACTCCAGATTATTAATAAGTGGCTTATTGTAATACACTGTGTTCATTTTTATGAGGATAGCATGTATACTCGTAGAGAAATTAAGGTTTTTATAAAAACAATCCCAAATTTCGGCAACTTTTGCTTATAATTTGCAGAGTTCTTAATATAAAAAAAAGTTCTGTTCAGAAAATATGACAAACAACGTTTTACACAATAATCTGAAATAAGAATTAAAAAATAATAAAAATGGGATGAAAAATGAGCAGGTTTACTAAAAAATGTTTCACTGCGCATGCGCGAATGCAATCAAAGTATAATGTACATAATGTATTAGCTAAGTATATAGAGCAAGTTTTGTGAAAGTCTCAAAATCATAGCTTGAAAATTCTGAAAATTATCGTCGATAGAATAAGCTCCAAATCCGTTGTTCCCAAAAGGAAGCAAAAAGATGAGGGGTTGTATCCAAATATTACATATATTATGTACGTGCAATATTGTGTACGCTATCTTGGCACTAATCAACAGTTATTTGATACAGCCACAGTTACAGATACAGTTATTTGATACACAATTTCAAACATATTGAAATTTCTATACCTCACAGAGGTACGCTACAACATGCTTGCTATAGAATAGGGCGTTCATGACATGTATCATTCATTTACAGGGACATATAAACGAATTCTGTTAAAGTACTGTCTATGTGCAAAAATTGCTGGAAAGGCGTTTTCAATTGTGGTATGTGTTTTTAAATATAATTGTTTTTTTTGTTTTTTTTTGTTTTTGTTTTTGTTTTTTTGTTTTTTTTGCATTTTACTTGGTGTGCATAATTTCTACCGATCGTATACAGGGTTGCACAAAAGAATTCGGGTATATTTTCGCTTATTGACGGAAAATTTCAGCTGTACTATGCCTTTCTTAAATGAACTAAATTTTTACATATTATGTACTAAATATATACAAAGATCATATACAGGGGTGCTCGAAAGAATTCGGATATTTTTCCAACAATAAATCGTAATAACTGAAATTGGGTTTTCAAATCTGTTAAGTGTTTTTCAAATTGTTTACTTAGAGATCATCTTTCAACTCACTAACGCTTTATGTACTGAATTATGAATTCATGAAAATTTTATCTTCTAAAACATATTCCGTGAATTTTGAAACTACATTAGAAGATTAAACGTGAAAATCTCATGCACAAACAGAACACTTAATAATTTACCAAATGGTGAACTTAAACATTTAATCTTTAATAGTAATGCATTAACAGGACCAATTTTTTAATATAACAGCATAAAAATAAGTTTGGAATGTCGGAGAGAGAAAATTTTAAGGACAGATATGTAGACGCAAACATCTCACAGACGTATGTTTCCGGTTAAGGGTTAATAAATTTTAGAAGAATTGAAGGATTTAGAAGGATTCATTAAATTTGAATTTATAGGGATTTTGTGCAATATTTATCACCCCACTCAAATCTTTATTTTAAATATTTTTCTCAGTATTTTGTAGAATTAGGAAATGTACAAATATAATGTTCTTACAATAGAAAAATACGGGTAGTATCTTTTATCTGGTTTTTGTTCAAAATTTTTGTTCTACTGCACGCACTTGACATTATTAGTTCAGTCATACCTGCAAGAACAGTTATCATATATTCTGCCGTTCTATTTTACTTCTGTATTCGCTGTCATATTAAGAATAGAAAGTATTCTTCTATGATTCGTTTTTTCCATTGATTTCATCGTTATAGGGTCGTTCAAAATATGCATACAGTTCTTTAAAGGGCTGTGACTGGCTCCTAATTGACCCTTCTAATTATGATTCCTCATTTTTAAATCTTGATCAAAGGTATATTTGACGTGGCCAAACGTTTTTTGCCCTCGATTTAATTGGGAGTTTAGTTGGCTCCCCCAAGGAGGCGCTTTTTAAGGTTTCGTTTATCTGACGAAACCCAATTCGTCTCACTCTTTTATCTATCTGTCCGTCACAACGTCCGTTCTCAGAAATTGTATAAGTTAGAGACTTGAAATTTTGCATACTTATAGCTGAATACCTCCTGTGACACGACAAATCATAAAAATTTGAAAAGTCTTAATTAACGCAAGATATTAATTAAAAAACCACTCATTAAGAAAGCATTGCTTAGAATTTTATCAAAACGCAAACAAATAGATTCTCAATCTCGAGAAAAGAGGACAGTTTGTCTGCCTAGTGTTTCAAGAAATCGCCTCAGGGACTAGGACTTAAAGCAAATTGGATATTTTTTTAATATTGCATTTATTAATTTCAAATTAACACATCTATGCGTATTTTTTAACGTCGAATCCAAATATCCAGTTTTCTTAAAACTCCTCCCGTAATTAACGAAGATATTAATTAAATTTGTTAATTTTTCAAGAGATTTTAACTCGCACGTGTTTAATAAATCATTTGAACCGCTTGCAGTAAAGGAATGATAATTTTCATACTAGGCCGGTTACGTGGCCTATCGAATTTTTACAAATGTTGCCTTTATAGATTTTAAATTTATGCATCTATGCGTATTTTTTAACTCTAAATCCAAATATTTAATTTTCGTAAAAATCTGTCTATTACAACCGAAGCCGTTAATTGTTATTTCATTAATTCGATTGCAGAAAACAATTCCTTTGACCATGTCAATTTCTCAATGGAAGAATCTCTCAATGGAATGGTCAATTTCTCAATATCTCAATGGACACCTGGCTGAGAATAAAACCACAAATTTTTAACCTACTGGGAGAGATTGAGTTCTATAATTTTTTTTAAATACTGCATTTAGCGATTTTTAAATTACACGTCTATGCACATAATGTAACGCTGACCCCAGAAAAATACTTTTCGTAATAATCAGATAATTAGAAACGGAGATGTTAATTAATATTTCATTAAATTGATCGCAGAAAAAAATTGATTTTTTCTTTGTTATATTTCGGGGGAGGGGGAGGGGGAGAACTATTTTTGATTAAATATCGCGATTAGCCTACATGATAGATATTATTATGATAGAGACTAACGAGATTCGTCCGCTTTCGGGCCCCTTGTGCATCTCGGGCTCTATGGGTGCGATGAAGACGGGGTTGTTTCCTTCAACATAATATCGATAGCCTTACACATAGTTCCATTTTTTTTTTACTCCGATCTCGGGTTCCATGGGCCCGATGAAGTCGGGATTTGATTCATTCGACTTGATATCTATAGCCTCATTAATATTTTAGTTCCACATTTTACCACCCCGATAGGGAGCTCCACGGCGATGGAAAGTGGAAATAAAGGATTTTGCAAAGCGTGCACAGCATACCAGGTATACGATGCCGGAGGCAGCGGGGACACGTGTCGGAGTTTCGTCCGGAAGGTGGATTGTTTAGAACAGAATGCGACCCCTGACGGTGGAAAGTGGAAATAAAAAATTTTGCAGCGCGTGCACGGCACGCCTGCAATACAGAGCCGCAGGCAGCAGGACACGTATGGAAAGTTCTTTCAGAACTTTCCGGACAACGCCGGGCGGATCAGCTAGTAATCATTTTAAAATTAACTTTATTGGTACTACCCTCTATATAATGATATAATAATTACAAATTAACGATTTGGATTTACTAATTAAAGGTATAGTGCTTTGAAAGGAATATTAAAAGAAACCCTGTGTGTAATCTGCAATCAAACTTACCCACTTGTTTAGAATTTCTCAAATCCCTTCATGTTACTCTCAAGTTTGTCTCCAACCCCCTTGCCCCTTCCCCCAAAATCAGAACTTTCTTAATTATGGTCCGATTCAATGGACTAATGTTTTTGTGCTTGAGAACAATGTATAACCAACTTTTGAAAGATATTTAATGAGCTCAAAAAGGAAACAGTTTTATTTATTTATTTATTCAAAACTGTATTTTTTAAGGTTTTCGTGAATATTTTGACAATCTTTTACTTAAATATTACGCTAAAATATTTTTTAGCACTGCACTTAAAAAAAATAATAAAGCTTTGAAATGAAATTCTGACTGGATAACAAAGGTTCAACATAAAACTCACTTTTCGCCTCCCACTTTTTTCCCCTTGTCATTGAAGATATTAATGTAGACTTGGTATGCAAGCCTCCTTGGCGTGCCAAAATCGGGTAAGAAAAATAAAGAAAAACGAAGAAAAAGATAGCGATCTGAAGTTAGAATATACTAAATGCTACGTTCACATTATGAGAGTTGAGTTACTTAGCTTAACTTTTTTGAACCGGACAACCCGGAATTAGGCTTCACCTGTTCACAATGTCAAAATTTTTAAGAGATTTAACTTATGTTAAATTTGTAACTACAACTTCTAACCATACATAGTTTGTTATTGTTTTTATACTTTGCGGCGTGGGAAATACAGTCAGTCACAAAAGTCTACATACATCCATCAAAATAGAGCTTTCCCCAAAAACTACTCGAATTTTCAAGCAAAAAAACACATTAGTATATCTATATTATAAAGGACAAACATATCTGTGCGTAACGCATACGTCATTTTGCGAATGGCAACACTTTGAAATTTGAAATAAAATTTTGGTTTTACAATTTTATCTACTGCAAATTTTTAACTTCTAAACATGGCACATTTTAAATTTTTACACCGTCGTATAAGGGAAAAAAATGCTCTTTTAAATGCAGTTTGTTTGAAAGCTATATCTCAATTTATTTTTGAGATATTAATTTTTTTGTAGTTTTGGATATCATTTTTCTTATCGTGGAAACGAAAGTACCCCATTTCTATTGAAAGTCATTGAAAATAAACGGAAAATAGTCGAAAATAGGAGATACTGTATCTTTTTGTTGCCATTTTTCTCATAAAACCTGAAAAAAAAAGTTGAAATTAAAGTATGGGCTTGTCAAGAATTTGTCTGTTATTCCGTGATAATGACGTCATATGCATACTTTTCTATTGACGAAGTTTAAGACTGGATTGTAAAAGTGGTTTTATTTAGCGGATGCAAATGACGTCATTTTATAAAAAAGCGTGTATTTTAATTCTTAAACCTGAATTATGGTTTGTAGAAGTACGTCATTTTCACAGCCCAGCTTTGAAATTCTTCACAGGTGAAAATGCTTCACTTTTGAAAATTATGTAGTCGAAATCACACACTGATAAAACGCAACGTTTTACAAAAATTTAGAGTGTCTTTATAGAAGAGAGGTGACATGCAAATAATAGCGATTTATATAGACGCTTTCAGTCGTGACGTCAGTCATGACGTTTTGCTTGGAAACTGACTCCAAACAAACGGTTGCTATGCTGTATTTTCGACTTTTTTTGTATTTTATAGCTATATGTCACAGATAAGCCTTTTTATACTTTATATGCAGTGATAACATTTTCTACGATTTATATTTAACAAGAAATGAAGCATAGCAACGGTTTGTTTGGAGTCAGTTTCCAAGCAAAATGTCATGAATGACGTCACACTGAAAGCGTCTATTACAGAAATTGACGATTCTCGCCTGGATGGATTTGCTTCGCCGAGTTAGACAAGCAAACAAATAATTCGTGGTTTAATATAATATTATGTTCCTGAAGTTTTTGTCCAAAATTCTCTCGAATAATAAAATTTTAATGCTATTCTTTAGGACTTTCTACTATAATTTATCAAAATTACATAATTTTCTTAATTTAATTTTTCCTTATTTTATATAATCTATATATTTAAAACACAAGTGTGTTTTTTAGTCATCCGCCCTAATCTTTCTGCTGAACCAATTTTACTAATATTTTTTTTTATCTGAAAGCTCTTCATTTGTAGATGTGATCGCACTATCTGTTTGTTTTTTTTAAATATCCCCACTTTTATAGTTTAATTTTAAAAGCATTTTATGAAATTTCTTCAAAATGGTGAAAATTAGATAGCTTTCATTATTGCAGACAAGAGAGAAATAATGAGGTATTTTTATCTTTATTCATGCTATTTTCTGATAAAATTCAAAATTGTTGATAAAAATTGTTGTATTGGGTTTAGTGTCTCAAAATCCCATTAGGAGCAGAATATTATCTTAGGGGCATGATAACGGAAAAAGACATACTGCTTTTGAAAACACGTGTTTTTCCTCATAAATTTTCTATACTGTTTTTCCTTCTGCAGGCGTACTGATACTAGGTTTCAGACACTAGGCGAAATGCCTATTTAAGTGAAAATGAAATAATATTTAAAAGAAAACTATCATTTTCTTAGATAAAACTAAACATTTTAACACAACTGCGTCTAAAAAACATAAATTACGGAAATTTTTACTCTCTGGAATTGAGATTAGAATCTCAAGTAAAGAGTGCGTCTGTTCAAATAAAAGATGTTGCTGACAATCGTGACTTCAAGTTTTGAGTTAAAATGATTTTTAAATGACCAAACAAAATACACATTTTTAAAAAATGATGAATATGGATATGAGCAGTGCGTATGCAAATTTTGAGAAGGTGAAAAGTGCTGTTTTTCATTCCTGAATACCAAGCATAAGAGCCTCAACTGATAACCACATCCTAATAACTGATCTTTATTATATTTTACTGATTAAGTATCTGTATTATAAAGAACAAACGTATCAGTACGTAACGCTGATGTCATTTTGCGAATGGCAAAACTTCACGATCAAATTTCGGTCTTGAAATTTTCGCTGCTGCAATTTTTTAATCTTCTGACCATCGTACATTTTCAATTTTCGTCACATAGGGAAAAAAATTACTTTTAAATACAATTTGCTTAAAAACTGTATCTTAATTGTCTGATGTATTATATTTTCTAAAATAAATTTTAAGCATGCTTTTATTTTAAATTTATCTTATCACGTGCCAGTTTCAATACATAATAATAATAAACATTTTACACATAAAGCAACAAACATTTTTCAGCATTTGTTTCTGACTATTTTTGCATAACGAAATTAATACTTCGTTTATAAACAAATAAAAGAATAATATTAAAAAACCACCAATCTAACATATTTATGAAAAACAAATTAACGAAATTAATACGTCTTTTATAAACAAATAAAAGAATAATATTGAATAATATTTGTAATCGTACAATTTAAATTTTTAGATCACCAAATAGGATTTTTTTTTTCAAATGGAATTTGTTTGTAAAGTTCATCTCAGTTTATTGATTGTCTATGGTTTAAAAAACTATTTTAAAGCATGAAATATTTTTTTATTTATCTATATCGCGCGGATCACGATTACGAAAGATTAATCCGTTTGCCCTTAAAACAAAATAAAGAGTTCATCCTTTTCTTGCGGCTCATATCCATTAAAAAAAAAAAAAAAAAAAAAAACTTCCCAATGAATAAATAAATAAAATAGTATAAATAAAACACAAATTTAACACACTTGCATAAGCTCTGAAATTATCAGAATATAAATGGATGCCATAAGTAACAAAATCTTCGTCAAATAACTCTTAGCTTGCGGCTAATAAGAAAATATCGCTTTTGATAAATTTCAAAAATTTATTTGATTGTATAATTCGCATTTTCCATATGAAAAATGCTTTTTTAATGTACGTGGCAATCTAAAAAAATTATTGCATATGAAAAAATATCGGTTTTCAATTTTTAAAAAAAAAAATGTTTTCACCTATATTCTTTAACCCGGGAATACCCGGGTACGATCCCCTAGTTATTCTAAAATGAAAAATGATTCCGAATGTTTTGTAAAAGCTTAAAAATGATAATAACTAGTAAAATTTTCATATTTACTGCAATCAATATGTCAGAAAAGCCTACATACACTTGATTGCTTGTTAACAAAATTTGCATATGAACCTCTTTCGTTTTCACTTTTCAATTTTACCAGGCACGTGAAGTTTAGTTACGCTGATCTTCATCTCCCAAGATAGTCGGAGTATTTAATTGTATGTAAACGGTTGGATATAATATGAAAGATGAGCCAAGGAAAAGAAACGTCCTTAGAACTGCAAAATCTGGTCGTAAAAGTAAGAAACGAAAATAAATCTTATGGCAAGATTTTCAAAGTTATAGGAAAAAGCCATGCAACTGTACAAACTATACTTAGAAATTATAATTGACGCAGAAATGTGCTAAACAAATCTCAATGTGGTCGTCCAAGGAAACTTAAGGACCATGATGCAAGAATTATAGTTAGAAAAGTTTAAAAAAAATTCCGAAAATTAGTGGCAAGAAAGTGCATCCAAAAACTGTTCGTAGGATTTTTCGACCGTCAGGCTTCAATGGTAGAGTTCCCAAAACGAAACCTCTCATTTCTTTTTCAAATGAACAAAAAATGCTAGATTTTGAATCTAAACATATTGACAAGGACTTTCATTTTTGGAAAAGTGTTATTTACTGGTGTGAGTAAGTTTAATAATTTTGGCTGTGGTACACCGTTAAAAATCTGCAGCTCTCTATGGAGCTTACTCTCTATGGAGCATTTTCATTGGTCAAAGTAGAGAAATCATGTGCAAGCGGTGGAGTGACTGTGCAGCTACAGCTGTAGATTTCTAACAGTGTAGGCATGGAAAAATTTGGCGAAAAAAACCCCCTAGAAATGAAACCAGAAAATTTGACATCAACTGTTAAATACGGTGGAGGGAGTTGAATGGTTTAGGGCTCAATGCTGGCGGCTGGGGTAGGTAATTTAGTGTTTATTGGCGGTACAATGGACCCATTCGGATATTTTAAAATACTGCAGAGCAATCTACACTCATCCTTTCTAAATTTAGGACTGGGAAATACCTAGATCTTCCAACAAAATAATGACCTGAAGCATGCTGCTAAGATCATAAAGGAATGGCTCTTTTATAAAGTACCCAAACAATTGTCTTCGCCATCACAGTCACCAGACGTAAATCCCATTGAGCACATTTAGGATGAACTTGATCGTCGAATTCGTCAACATACCATAACAAGTAAAGAAACCTTGAAGATCGCAATACAACGTGCATGGTCGGACATTACACTCGATATGACGAAAAATCTTGTTTTGTCAATGCCAAAAAGAGTTCAAGCAGTTATAGATTCCAAGGGAGGTCCTACAAAGTATTAATTTTTAATTTGAATCCTTAGTTATGCATAAATGTAGTATACATTATTTGTATTTAGACTTTTGTGACTATATAATATCTACTTTTGCACAATTTTGCTAAATTTTAATGTGTTTTTTTAATTTTCTTTAATGGACATTTGTTAATGTCTGAAATGTTTAGTAAAATAAAATTTCACTTTCCAAAATATTAGTATTGTGTTAGATTGTTGTAATTTTATGAGTGTATGTAGATTTTTGTGGCTGACTGTAAATAAACGATTCAAAGGATCATTCGAAAAATTTGATTAATATATTTGTAGAACTCAGCTCGAAATTTAAGAAAAGTTTAAATAAGAAAAAGAAAGAATTCAAAAGGCACAGTTCCACTCAACTCCTGTTAAAAGATTATCGAAAGTTAAGTAAGTTTCAGAAACTTGCTCAAGCCGAAATCTTGATTCCGGTTAGGTCCACTTCAAAAAAACTTCAAGTTAAGTGACTCAACTATCTCAATCTGAACGCGGTATATTACAATGCTCAACAAGTATAGATCTAAACAAGAAAAAAGGAAAATCCGGAAGGAAGATTACTTTTCCCACCAATAATGGAATTCTACATCTAACTGGAGAGAAAAGGGGGATAAAGTGTTTTGAAATGTTACTCAATAAAACATATACGCAGCTGAAAAAAGAAAAATGTAAAAAGGAAGGAAATAAGATACCAAGCTAACAAAACTTAACGTGCTAAAATAGTTTCAATTTTATGTATTTTCAACTCTGTGTCACATTTCTATTAAATGATACTTTGAAACGATAAAATTGCATAACAAAAGAATTCAAAAGTTTTAGAGATTCAAAGATTTAATAGAAATGTGACACGGAGTTGAAAAATTCTCCTCTCTAATGTTAAACCTAAGGCTTTGTTTGACTGCATCCGTATTTTAAGAATTTCTCCTCTGAAAATTAAAATTTTTACCTTCTTTTTTTCGGTATGCTCTTTTTAAAGGATGTTTCTTTCTTTTCTTATTTCACAAACTGATTCTAAAACAGATGCTCCGTTTTATGTTATCAGTGTTAAAATCTAAGTGAAGCAAACGATTTGTAATTAAGAATTTAACCCTTGCGGGGCGGTGGGATATATTTTATCCCACCTATGATTAATGAAGATTTGCACCAGAAAAATCAAAATCTTATTAAATTTTACCTTTTCTAACTTTGGTGGAGAAAAGTTGTAAAATTGCTTTTCTTATTTTGCAATAAATCTTTTTGCAGATTTCGGTGTGAATTAGACATTAGAGAAACACAATTACTTGCCCCTCAAAGGGTTAACACTTGAAATTAAACTATGTATTTTAGAAATGTTTTGTGAAAAAAAAAAAAAAAAAAAAAAAAAAAAAAAAAAAAAAAAAACATCCTTGAAGAAGAGCATATAGACACTAGTCGGATGTGCCAATCCCAAAATTTTCTTCTATCGCATGCATGTTAATGACTTCAAAATTCGTTACCGCAGTGCCAAAATTAAATGACAATCTATGACAATCGTGAGGATTCTAAGTGTATAGGTGCATTAAATTGCGTGCATTTAAAAAGGAGATATAAGCATCTCCTTTTTCAAACAAATCATTGAATTTTGGCACCCATCCTCATAGACGTCTGAAACCAAAATTCTCAACCCAAAGAGCATAAAAGCGACATTTGTGGGATTTATTTACGTGAAATTGTAACAGAATATGAAGTTTGATTAGATTCCATGTATTAGTTTTTGAGATATAGCTATCGCGAATATAGTGAAAAATACAGCATAGCAACAGCACCTGTTATATGATTTACACGAAAACCTAGTCAACACCAACTTATGCCAACTGCTAATTGAATCTGAAAATTGATGAAAATCCGTACTATTTCTTGATATAGAGCTATTACGGAAATCGTGGAAAATGCAGAATAGTAGAATTATGGTAGATTTACACCAAGTTTAGGTCAAGAAAGAATGGAGTTTTTGCTATTTTAATTGTTTATAGCATAGAGAGGTTTTTCTAAACATAATTTGTAGGAAGGACCAAGGGCTGTATACAAATTTTAATTTGTAACTTAAAAAAAATAATAATAACTATTTCTTGAGATTCTTGAAATAGAGCTGTTGTGGAAATCGTCAAAAATGCAACAGAGCAGAGCCACCTGTTACCCGATTTATACCAAAACCTAATTAACAACAACTTATGCCAATGTCTGTCTGAATCTGAAGCATGATGAAGATCCGTGCATTAGTTCTTGAGATAGAGCTATTACAGGAATCCTGGAAAATGCAGAACAGTAGCACCACCTGTTGAGAGATTTACACTAAAACCTAATCAGCAACAATGCATGTCAACGTGTAAGTGAATCTGATGTTTGGTGAAAATCTGTGCATTAGTTCTTGAGATAGAGCTATTGTGGAAATCGTCAAAAATGTGGCATAGCAGTGCCACCTGTTGCGCGATTTATACCAAAACCTAATCACCAACAACTTATGTCAATCCCTATCTGAATATTAAGCTTGATGAAAATCCGTTAAGCTTGATGAAAATCTTGAGATAGAGCTATTACGGAAATCGTGGAAGATGCAGAATAGTAGCACCACCTGTTGAGAGATTTACACCAAAACCTAATCAGCAACAATATATGTCAACGTGTAAGTGAATCTGATGTTTGATGAAAATCCGTGCGTTAGTTCTTGAGATAGAGCTATTGCGGAAATCGTGGAAAATGCAGCATAGCAGCGCCACTTGTTGGGCGATTTATACCAAAAACTAATCAGCAAAAATTTATATCATGGTCTAACTGAATCTAAACTTTTATTAAATTCCGTGCATTAGTTCTTCAGATAGAGCGCTCACAAAATTTTTGTCACAAAGATACATTTTCAAAAAACAGTCAAATCGAGTTCAGGACCTTCTAAACATATAAATCCATTGAAGACCGGAAGTCGAAATTTTTTCACGAATGCAATACTTTCTTCTTGTAAAGATAGAAGAAAGTAAAAAGAAGGTGAAAATTCAGTAGAGCGCCGATTATCCGAACTCCAATTAACCGAACTTCCAATTATTCGAACATCCTATTTCTCTCAAAAAATTATTTTAAAACCAAACTTCCAATTATCCAAACACACAATTTCTCTCATATTTTTCCTTTCGGATTTACTTCCGAAATCGAATCCCGGATTAGTCTATCGTTGGGAGCAGTAACAACAGAATAAAAGGCTTGGGAAAAGGGGATAAAATTGAAGGAAATGAAAACGAATTGTCTGAAAATGACCCAGGTCCTTCACATAACAGGATTTGAATGTTTGGAAACAGCTATGAAATGGCTCGAACGGCAGATGAACGCTGATCCTATTAAACTAATGTATTTAAGAAGAATTCGAGGTATCGCAACATTGAAAGAACGTATTCTTTGAAGCAAGCAACAATCGAAAGCGTTTTTGCTTAAATTATAATCTCTGGAAAGTGATAAAAAGAGTAAAAGAAAATTTTAAATGATAAAAAAGTAAAAAAGTAAAATAAAAAGACAAAAAAAAAATAATTTTTAAACTACCACTGACAGCACCATTAACTGGTGCTGCCAGTCCTAAACGTGGATAATGTGTGAAGGTTTTAATATACTTAGGAACATCCCTTAAATTGTCTGTCCGTTTATCCGAACTTTTGCTTATCCGAACTAGGGTTGGTCCCGACGTGTTCGGATAATCGGCGCTCTACTGTATAAATTTTCCAAGGAGAAGTTTGAAGCTTATAAGTTTAACATTAGAGAGGAGGGTTTGCGGTCAAGCATTAAGTTTTGGTTAAGAAAGAATGGAGTTTTTACTATTTTAATTGTTTAGAGCAGGGGTTCTCAAACTATGGTGCGCGTAGCAGTACTGGTACGTGAAGATTTGTTTACCGGTACGCGAAAGTCTGGTACTGGTACGTGAAATGAAATTAAAAAATACAATACGTGAAATCAAAAAACAGCTCAATCCCCCACCCCCTCTTCTTTCTTGATTTATAACTTCACCACTTCAAATTTATTAAATTTTCTTAAGTGTATTTGACTAGTCATATAAGCATAGTTTTCATATAACAAAAAATTGATGAACAAGGCGTCTTCAAATGTGTATTTCTACCCATGTTTAACAAATTTATGTAGTATTTATGTTCTCTATTTAAATGCATCTATATTTGTCACCCAGAAATGATATACTTTATATTAGTTTTTCTGTATTAGCTTTGAGTTTGTCACCTGGTGGTAGGCGGAAGTGTGAACTTCTATTTAGTGGTACGCCTATCTAAAAGTTTGTGAACCCTCGGTTTAGAGCATAGAGAAGGTTTTTTCTAAACATAATTTGTAGGAAGGACCCAGGGTCGTATAGAAATTTTAATCCTGTTACGTTAAAAATAATAATAATAACTATTTTGATGCAAATGAATATTAATTTAAGTAATAAGTTTTGTATGTTTTTCATGGATTTTTAATGAAAATTCTTGGTTATAATACAGAAACTATATACAAGGGAGTTCTTGTTTTCGGAAAGTATAGATATGATATCTACATAGATGCTCAGCTAAATATATGTATATAACACAATACTTTTCCATCACTATTTATACCAAAATAACAGCTGGGCCTGCTACTCTTTAACCCTTCGGGACGAGCATCTTTTACAGAATTTTTAATCTTTTATAACCGGTTTTTCAAAACAGAAAATTTTGTCGAATTGAATCGGGAAAATGCTCGGATTAAATAAGGCAAAATTTACAATAAAAATTTACTGATGAGAATAATCACTGATTCTGAGGGCCTTACGCTGCACGTATACCGGTCGCTCGTCCCCAACGGGTTAACAAGAAAATTCTGTTGAACAAGCTACAAATCTGGTATGACAGAACTATTGGTAAGCTTGCTCCATTTTTAGATTACTCTAGTACATTTATTGGAAAGAGTTTTCTTGAATAGGACTGTCTCTATCTTATATCTTCATAGCTATTGCTAAGCACCTAACGAAGTTTAAATAAGAAAAAGAAAGAATTCAGAAGGCATAGACTGTCTTCCATATCCACATTAATATGATGAAGAATAATACCTGAAACATTTTTGAAATTTAAACTATAGGGTAAGGTGCCCTATTATCGTCCCCCAGTCACTTTTAGGCCCTTGGAAGTGGTAATTTTCAGTGAAAATCTACCAAATTTGGATTTTACATAGACTAACTACCCACGCACATAGAAATATAGACAAATGTCGTACAAAAAAATTTGAACAATGCGAAAAATTGTTTTTTCAAAAGTATCTAAAAAATGCAAAAGAAAAAAAATGGTCCCAATTTCGTCCTTAAGAAAATCCAATACGCCGAGGCTTAACTTATAATTAAATCAAAATTTATTTCTAAATGAGTGAGCAATTTAATTTACATTAAAGTAAGGCACAAAGAAATGTATTTATTATCAGTGGAAGAATAACTTAACGAAACATTAGCCATCCAAACATGAGGAAAAAATTGAAAAAAATGTCTTGAAAAAGCATTCCTAATTTCGTCCCCGGGACGAAAATAAGAACTGCAAGGGGACGAAATTGGGACCACGCTACTTCCCAATAGGACAGAGCTTCAGTTCCCGTAAGATGAGCTGAGCGTCCTAAAACTCACTGTATGCTACTGTCAGCATCTTACCAGCGTAAAATATATGCAATGAATAAGAAATAAATACTTACAGTACAGTAAATAACGTTCTACAAACGACGTAATAAGAACTCGGATCGTTTAAAATTGGAAATTCGCTGTCTTTAATTCATGTATGCGCCTTGGTGAACAACACTTTCAAGACTGACCCCTATTACCTACCGTCCCCTGTGCCTTGCGTCATAAATGGCTCCATTTTCGCAGAAGCGGAGAAGTTTAGGGGGACGAAATTAGGAGAGGTCGCGAAATATGGGCACTTTACCCTACCTCTAAAACTAATAGCTTAGAAAGTAGCTTCTGGACAGCAATAAGAAGGGACAGATTGTATATAACTGTTCTTGGCGCGCCAAAGTCCGATTATAAAACAATAAAATAAAACAAAAATAAAGATAGCGTCCTAAATTTAAAACATGGCTGACAATTGTCAACCAAAAGTATTGTTAATCGAGTATGGATCTAGGAAAGAGAATAAATAAAATACATGAAATTGTTGTAATTCGTAACTATCTTTTAAATATTACACTCTTTATTTTATTTTGTTTTTCTACTTTGTACTGTTTAAACATGTCATTGTTGCCATTTCACAGCTAATTGGTATATTTTAGCTAGCGTGGTTTCGCACATAAGGTAAGCTGGGGTAACTGAACCCACGAGGCAACTGGGCCATAGGCTATTATAAAACCGTTGGTGTTTTTTAAGTTTTAGCTTTTGTCAACACTGCACACCCATCTCTACTTCTTAAAACAACGTGTGTCAACTCAATCATAACTCTGCCTGTGCTGTGATAGGTTGTCGAAAATTTAGGTTTTTTTTTTTTTTTTTAAACAGCGTCCATTTGGTTGAACTTCCTCGGCTTTTTATTATTTTTATTAAACAATCTTTTTATTTAAAGATTGGATACATAAATAAATGAATATTATTAGGTATCTATACATATTTACTTAATGTTTCAAATGTAAGGCCGGTGTTCAAGCTACCCCATAAATTTTTCAAGAATGGGGTAACTGGGACATGTATCAGGTGTAACCCGACCATATGGAATCCAGTTATCCCAACAGTTACAAATATCATTTTGAGTTTCTCTTACTACGGGAAATTAATTTCTCCGTTGTTTTTTTTGCTTGCAATAAAGAAAATTATATAATCCCTTATTAAAATTACATAATAAAATTTTAAAGAAGCATGTTGGGGGTATCAAACCAAATTTCTTAAGTGTGATAGCTATAGCTCGAAATTTTATGATACAGATGAAGAGGCGTATATAAGGCAAAGTGAGATTATTAGAAAATTATCGAAACAAATAAAAAATAGTTCTGTTCGATATAAAAATATGGTTACATTTTCCGCAGGTTTATTGGACATATCGAACTTCTGTTGTGCCAAAGAAAAAGGAGAATGAGATACTTAAGTAATTACGTAGCAGTTTTTTTTCATAGATTTATCTCGTTATTTTTTTCCTTAAAATGCCCATGTAACTTTTATATGTATTACCTATACTAAAGTACATAAGTACTTACTTAATTTTTATCTTTTTTGTATAAATATATCTAATATTTTCACTTTTAGTGCTTTTTTTAGATACGTAGGCTGTAAAGGTTTCCCTTACAACGCCATTTAGTTGATATATAATGTATATGATCTGCCTCGTTTAATTTTTTTTTTTAATTGTTTACACTTTTTCAAGCAGGACCTGATACCCAATATTATAAAAAAAAGCAAACGCGTGTGGAACATAGACCCTCCTGGTCCTGTGGAACATAGACCTTCAATTGCCCCATTTTTATCGGGCAACTGGACCCATGAGGAAAGAAAGATGAAATATATATATATATATACATATTTTTTTTTTTTAATAATAAAATGTAATTTTGAACATTTCTGTCTGATACAGGGAACCTAACATCATTTACAAAAGTTCAGACTTTAATTCAAATGAATATTAGCCTTTTGAAGCTGAATTGCCAGAATCTCCAGAGTCACATTGTAAAATTGGCCCCACCAGTGGCCGAGAAGTTCTGCTCTCGAAGCTGGTAGACGGGAAGTACTGGGTTCGAACCCAATCGTGCCCGTCGGCCTAATAGTCCGGAGTTTTCGTTGACTTCTTTGAACCATATGCGTAAATGCGGGTTAGGTTCCCTTAGAAAGACCCCACGAAGGGCACTCTCCCCCTGGGCCTATATCCCTCGAGTAGATAATTGGCCGTCAAAAATCAACCCAACCCACATTGTAAAATCATGGCCCAGTTGCCCACCGTAACCTTAATTTAATCATTTTTGTAACTAGTAAAAATTTGTAACTACGAGGATGGATCCAAGAAAAAGTTACAAGGGCAATAAAAAATTATTTAGTAACAATAGACAGAAAATGCTAAATGGAATTAAGTGGTTTACTTGTAGATCACTTTTTCACATAACCACAAAACCTATTCAGGCATTTATTCGAACGCAGGACCAACTTGTTTAACCCTTTATCTACTGACGGTACTTTATAAGTACCATAAAAATAACTTGTTATAAAATTAATTTAATACATCGATTAGTTGTATTACACTTTAGAATGAGATATAGATGCATTACTTTATCTCGTTCCAAAAGCATTATGGGTTACAGAAAACAAAAATATTTTTAAAATGATGATTTCTTTTGCCTTTGCATCTTTTCAGCTTTCTTGGCGTTGGGGGGGGGGGGGGAGGGAGGGATTTTTCAATTCGGAAATATTTCTATATTTCTATTGTAAGAACATTCTATTTGTACATTTCCTAATTCTACAAAATACTAAGAAAAATATTTAAAATAAAAGATTTGAGTGGGGTTATAAATGCTGCACAAAATCCCTATAAATTCAGATTTAATTAATAGTCTTGCCTCTGCTTTCATAGTAGAAGGACGTCTTTTTTTGCGCCTGACGAAGAAAGACTCAGATCTTTCGAAAGGCCTAGCGCATTTACAAATTTTTGATGGTGTTTCAAGAAGATTGTTTGTTCTTAATCCTTCTAAATCCTTCAATCCTTCTAAAATTTATTAAATGATTATGTAAATCTTCTAATTTAGTTTAAACAATTCACGAAAAATGCTTTAGAAGATAAAATTTTGATGAATTCATAATTCAGTAGATAAAGGGTTAACCCGTCTTGTTAGAAATCACATCATTGCCCACTGAGCCAGTTCCTCGGCAGCTGTTTTTAGGGGCTATGCATATATAACGTTATCATTTTAGGGGGAAGGGGGTCTGACACATGATATCGTAAGATATCTCTAGGGGAAGGGGGGGTTGTCTTTTGATATCGTTATCATTTTTTATCCATTTTTATTAGGGTTTCGTTCATCTGACGAAATCCTATTCGTCTCACTCCTCTGTTTGTCTGCCCGTTCTCAGAAACCATATATGTTGGAGACTATAAATTTTGCATACTTATAGCTGAACACCTCACATCAAACGACAAATCATAAAATTTTGAAAAAGTCTTATATTTAACCCTCTGGGCTCTAACTTGTGTATTTTAAGCTTTTTTTTTTTTTTTTTTTTTTCTAACTGAGCCCTTAATTAAGTTGAAGGCTTGAAATTTTGCAAAATTATAGCAAAACACTTGCGATCAAACGACAAAACATAAAATTTTGAAAAAGTCTTATATTTAACCCTCTGGGCTCTAACCTGTGTATCTTAAGCTTTTTTTTCTAACTGAGCCCCTAATTAAGTTGAAGACGTGAAATTTTGCATAATTTTAGCTAAACACTTGCGATCACACGACAAATTATAAAAATTTCAAAAAGTCTTATATTTACCCCTCCAGTCTCTAACTTGTGTATTTTAAGCAGTTTTTCTAACTCAGACCCTAATTAAATTGGAGACTTGAAGTTTTGCATATTTATGACAGAACACTTGCGATCATACGAAAAATCATAAAAGTTTATGTTATTTACCCCTCCGGACTCTAACTTGTATATTTTAAGCAATTTTTTATCCTCTCCCCTTTTCAATCGGGGGGGGGGGGGCACTTTTCTAACTTTTGCCGACACCCCTTTGACCACACTTTCATATTCACTTTTTAAAGTCAGGGGGCGCCTACCTATCTCAGGTGCTATGGGCCCAATTCCCTCACTAATATATCTATGGATAGGTTGTAAAACGGAGTTTCGTTCGGATAGTGGTTTGTTTAGAATAGAGTGCGCTCCCTGGTTGCGAAGTGTGGAACTAACAGATTTTGCAAAAGGATAAAATGTTTTGAAAGGAATATTAAACGAAACCCTCTGTGCGATCTGTGATCACACTTACCCACTTGTTTTTAACTTGGTCCTTACGTCAAAACAGTATATTACCCTTTTTTAGTATGTTATCTATTTTTATGAAAATTCAAAGTTATTATTAAAATCATTAAATGTTTATAAAATTATTCAATTCCAAAATATGAAACACCCAACGTTTGGCATTCCAATTCTTCTGTCATACGTGATACGTGTATGTATATATAATCCGCTGTACGACATATCCTATGCGAAGTATGTTTGAAATGATACTTGTGTTTGTTTACTAGTAAATAGAAGAGAAAGAATATTGTCCTACTATTTTGTTGATAAGAAGTTCTGTCTGCCCACTCCGCGCACGGGGAAAATGCAAAAAGACACTATTACTGTTGAGTGCATTATGTAACAAAAAGCTACTATTAAATACTTTTAAATAGTAACAATTTCTTTTAAGTATTATTTGGTATATAAACTGATATTGGATTGACTTCTCTTCATTTGAATCAATAAAGTATGCGAAAAATAAACGTAACCCTAATTGTATATCATTCCAAAAAAAAATCCAAAAATCTAAAAGCAAATTATGCATT
This sequence comes from Maratus speciosus, assembly GCA_963932465.1. Classification (NCBI taxonomy): domain Eukaryota; kingdom Metazoa; phylum Arthropoda; class Arachnida; order Araneae; family Salticidae; genus Maratus; species Maratus speciosus. Next base: position 617,155,881 of record OZ010788.1, on the reverse strand, counting down.
GATAACAATATTGGAAGGGGGGGGGGGGCGAGGGATGATAACGTATGATATCGTAAGGTGGAGAGGGGTACAAAATTACCAAAAGGTTGATAACGTTATATATGCCCAATCCCTTACATCACTGTCTGAAGAGAACCGTGTTTCAAATAAGTGCTTTCTTCAGTTTCAGAAACAGGAAATATACAGGGCTATTACAAATGATGGTCCCGATTTAAAAAAAAAAAATTATATTTTCGAAACTACTGCACATATTACAATAAGTGATACATGAATTTAATGAGATATATACCAAGTGTTTTTTTTTTTTTTTTTTTTTTTTTTGAGTTACAAATGTTCAATGTGTGACCCTCTTGTTACATGGCATACGTCCAATCTGTAATCCAGTTCGCCCCAAACATTTTGTAGCATCACTCTGTCAATGGTTCTGAAATCTTCACAAATGCGTTCTTTAAGTTCTGACAGTGTCAAAGACATTGTTTATGTACTCAAAAACCGAAAACAAAGTATTCAGAACTTAAAGAACGCATTTGTGAAGATTTCAGAACCATTGAGAGAGCGATGCTACAAAATGTTTGGAACGAACTCGATTACAGATTGGACGTATGCCGTGTAACAAAACGGTCGCACGTCGAACCTTTGTAACTCAAAAAAAAACTTGTTATATTTTTCTTTAAATTCATGTATCACTTATTGTAATATGTGCAGTAGTTTCGAAAATATGATTTTTGTAAATCAGGTCCATCATTTGTAATAGCCCTGTACACTGGGTGCCAAATCTGGGCTGTTTGGGAAGGAGGGTAGAAGGCGGCTCCAGACTTCTTACTTAAACTTTTGCAGCTATTCTTAGGTTTGGCGAGCAGTATGGGGATGATATTGTCATGCAGGAGGATGACACCATCATTCAACATGCCAAGGTGTTGGATGACTTCATATAACCTTGTCAAAGTGGCACAAGCGAGACCACTTTTCTAAACGTCTTGCTATTTCAATCGCTCTGACGCTTCTCAGAATTTACACTACTTACTCGCACAACCTCTGTAAGACAACTAGCGCCACCTGTATCCACTCTCGGAAAACAATATTCACTCCACAATAACTAATTTGCAAATGCTGCTGCTAGTAACAATTTTTCCTGATCCATCCCCGTATAAAGAATATTGGGCGATTTATCACTTGCGCCTGGATAACAGAAATATATCTTTAAAGGTTCTCAAAAACTCTTAAAATTGTTTAAAAAAAAAAAAAAAAAAAGGAGCATTTTTAACATTTAATATCTTAAAATGTATATGATTTAGAAAGACAATTTTAATTGGGATGAACGATATAAGTATGTTCTTTCATTGCATGTATTTAAAAAAAATTGCAAGCTACAGAATTAGCATTTACAAGGGGCTCCAAATTGTCAGACATTTTTCGAGCAGAAAATTGGTATGACAGCTTACGCGCAGGATTACAAAATAAATTTTGCAACTAGAATGAAATTTTTTATGCCTAATTATACTTCATTTTGCAATAATGACCCTAACCATAAATAAATTTATATTTAAAGCAATTTAATATTTTTAATACAAAGTTGTATTTAGCTTACACAAAATTTTGAAAATTTCAACAGTATAATCACCTAAAAAAATATTTTTTTGAACAATAGAAATGAAATTTTAGGTTCAGTTTATACAGACTAACATGAAACATATATTTTGAGAAATTCATGAAAAAATATTCAGAAGGTTTTGAGTTGTCCTGCGCATTATGCCCAAAATCGTCATTTGGAGAAAAATGAATTCAAAATTTCGGAAATGCCGGTTCATCTATTGCGCGGGTATAATTCTAAAAGCCATAACTTCTGTTCTAATGGGAATTTCAAGGAAATAATTATATCAAAATGTTCAGAAAAGAAAGGAGTTTAACATCTAAAAAAAAAATAAAAATTTTGAAGTTTTAAGAGTCCAGATTACAGACAAATTATTAGATTTAAGGGGTCTCACCCCTTAAATCTAATAATATGTAATAATTAATGATATGTAATAATAATATGTAATAATTAATTAATAATATGTAATAATATGTAATAATAATAATTTGTTTATAATTAAGTGTTAAAACTATTAAAATATTGCATTGTCATCGGAAACATACCTGCGTGTACATATTTTTTTTTTTTTTTTTTTTTTTTTTTTTTATAATTCTAGCACATCAGAAAGTGGGTAAAAAATTGTACAAAATTCGATCTTTACATACATGAACAAAATTAGGTTCAATAAAAGAGTGCAAAAATATAACGAAGTTCCAATACTTTTACACCGATAATGTAATGCCGAACCTAGCTCGAAATAAAGCAGGATAAAGTGTTTTGAAATGCCATTCAATAAAACCAGTGCAACGGGAAAAAAGGTTAAAAAGGGGGGGGGGGGAGGGAGATGCAACAAAACGGAAATAGCTAGCAAGCCAACAATTACTTTGGAGCGATAAAATTACATGACAAAAGAATTCGAAAGTTTCAGGATTTCGAAGATACGTTCTTTACAATCATTTAATAGAAATCTGACAGAGAAGGTGAAGAGGGTTTGATCTTCTTTCAAAAAGGCGAAACATTGATTGTGCCTTGGAAAGTAATAGTCAGAAAGAGAGAGGGAGGGTGGGAGGGGGCTTGGCGAGTAAGGTAATATGTCAGTCTAGAGGTGTCAACTTTAAAAGTTTTCAATTGCGTTTAAAGAAAGGGTTAGAGCTCAGCCTGAGTGTTAGAGCGACGGGGGTAGTGGAGAACCGCTGAATTTCATTTCATCGAAATTGTATATTACTCTGACTTTACAATTTTATGTATTTTTACTTAGTAACAAATCAATATACACTATCTATATTACAAAGGGCAAACGTGTCTGAGCGTAACATTGGCGTCATTTTAACGGTGGCAACAGTAGATGATTAAATTTAACTTTTATTTCAATTTTTTAAACGTTTGAATATCGAACATTTTCATTTTTTACACTGTCGAATAAGGAAAAAATGCACTTTCGAATGCAATTTGTTTAAAAACCATCGCAATTTACGCAATTTTTATTGATTTTAAAATTATTTTAAAGCATGATTTTTTTTTTTTTTTTTTTCAAATCCATCTCTACTGCTTACAAACGATGTCAATAGATAAATCCGTTTGCACTTAAATTAATATAAATAGCTCATTATTTGTTTCCAGGTTATATTCCATAACGAAATTAAAACATTCATCAATCAATAAATAAAACAATAAAATATAAATAAAAAAAACATATTTAGGACATGTAAATTGAATTTCGTGCTTAATCCACTAAAAAGAACGAAATCAAAAAGGCTGATTTTAAATAGCGATCTTTGGCGATTTTGTTCGGCTGTTAACTTCTGACGCGAGGCCAATAAGAAAATATCGCTTTTACTAGGTATTAAAACTGTATTTGAACGCATTATTGCTATTTTTCATATAAATATGATTTTTGGTACCGTTAGTGGGCATTCTAAAAAATATATTAAATGTAAAAAATCTATTAGAGTTATCAATTTTAAAAAAAAAAAGGCAGTAGAGACCAGTGCGAGGTTTTCTCGCCGCGATCATTCCGATTATTGGTTGATACGTTTTTCATTAATTTTTGATAAACTGCAATTTTTTTTAACAAACAACGTGTTTCAACGACATATAAGTATAGTACGACAGAAGCCGCTTGTGTAACTTTTAGGTAGCTTTCATTACAAAAAGCTACCTATTGCAGCCGTTCGGAGGAAAGCGATTTCAAAAAATTTTGGTATATTTTCATCTATCATGACCCCCAGACCCCGAAACCACCCTCCGTTCAAAATTGATATATATATATATATATATATAACCATTAATTAAACATTACCGACCATCGTCAAAAACTGCAATATTGTGAATGATTGACTACACGCCATAAACCAACAATATAGAACTGTATGTATAAAATAAAGTACCGTATACCTAATTACAAGAATTAACATGGAAGAAAAAAAAGAAAAATATGGATTCCGAAAAAATTGAAAAACTTATATATTGAATTACGTTTTCAAGAGTACAGAATTCAATGATATAAGCAAATCGGTTGTTTTCTGTGGGAAAAAAGCTATAAGCTGAAAAAAAAATTTCCCCTGTACTCAAACAACCAATATAATCAAAATAATAGTTTCAAGATGAATACAGAACATTATCAATTGGCATGAAATGAAAAAAAAAACTACAACCCATTAAATATTTAATTTATAGCAATAGAAATCTTACAAAACATACCGTATTAATTCCCTGTAGATTTTCAAAATATATTCCGCACATGGAATCCAAAAAGCATGATAAGATTAAGGTGAATAAAACAGTTAAGTTAACACAGAAATTAAAAGCTATGGAGTCAGTTAATTCATGTTGAAATATTGTGATAAATCAATATAATATAAATAAAAAATAATTACATTATTTATAATACCTAAAAACAATTTTAAATTGTATAATAACAATTTTAAAACATTGCCAATATTCATCGTTAATTACCACCTAGTGTAAAAAATTTAAATAATGACTTTAATAGAGGCTATTTAAAAATACAAAATTTATGGTGCTGCCATCTATTATTTTATTTTAAAAACTATTATGATTATACAAAGTCACAGTAAGTAGAACCTAATACATGCTAATGAATTAAAATGTATCATCTGCATTCCTACACACATCCTAATATAAACAATACCATACTGTATTTCATTATTCAGAAATTTTTTTAAATAAATTAAATGTTAATACAATGTATTCTATTACCATACCATTAAATCTACATTGATAAATTAAAAAACTTTTTTAACTTGATAATATATAGAATATAGGCTATATGCTATAAAATAAAATAAATTATATATTATAAAAATATATAATAGTCTTAATATTTAGCTTTGCATATAAAAAATGAACAGGAAAGAAAATATAAATAAATAAATAAATAAATAAATAAATAAATAAATAAATAAATTATAAAATAAATAAATAAAAATGGATGTTTGTATAAGATTGTCAGATACTAAAATTCTAAATAGCCTAAAGATCACATATATAGTGTGTGAATTATTCTTATATTAGTCATAAAAAAGCTAAAAAAAAAATGATTGTGCCAATCAAACATATAAACCGATAATTAATCATGGAATACAATGTTGAAAATAAAACAATATTAAATAGTATAGAGGAATAATAATAATAAAAACTATTTACCCAATTTTAATACATACAGTATAACATTAGTTAATCAAATAAACCAATATGCATAATAATCACTAAAAAGTTGGTATACTATTATTAATTAATATGACATTGTCCTGAGTAGACTAAATTAAAAATAAGTTAATATTGAATTTGATTAAATAAGTTAAATTTAATATGAAATTTTTTTTAAAAAAAAGAGGAAAAGTCACCAATTACATATAAAACATCAAATCAACATCCATATAAAATACGTATTAGAAATGTAGTTATAATACAAAAGCCCCATTTTTTTATATATATATATAAATTAACCATTGCGTATTATCCAGACAACACCACCCTCCTCCGTTCTATATATATATATATATATATACATATATACTATATATCTGATCTTTGTCATATTGTAACTCTCGTATTTATGAACCGATTTAGATAAAATTTCGTGTGTATATAGTACATACCAATGTCTCGACCGAGTTCGTTGGCCAGCTTCAACTGCCATCTTGTCTCAAAATGGCGGCCATTTAAAAAAATTTTAAAAATTTTAAATTTAAAATGAAGTACAAAAAAAATTAGAAATTGGAAAAGATTTTTTTCTTATGTGTTTGAACTTGATACAAAGATCGCGGAGCATTTTTTGTTTCGTCTATATCTTAAAAAATGGCTGAGTTATAGCACTTTGAATTTCTAGCATGGCTGACATTTTGAAACGATCTGATTTTTGTCACGCGATAATACGCGTATTTATGAACCGATTTCGATGTGACAAGGCATGTACATAGTACATAGCAATGTCTCGACCGTGTTCGTGGGCCAGTTTCATACGCCATCTTGTTTCAAAATGGCGGCCATTTAAAAAATTTTTAAATTTTTAAATTTTAAAATGAGGTGTAAAAAACTAGAAATTGAAAAAGATTTTTTCCTTATGTGTTTGAGCTTGATACAAAGATTCCAGAGGATTTTTTGTTTCGTTTATATTTTAAAAAACGGTTGAGTTATAGCACTTTGAAATTTTTGTGTGGCTGACATTTTGAAACGATCTGAATTTTGTCGCATGATTACAAGCGTATTTATAAACGGATTTGGATATAACTTGTTGTGTACATAGTACATACCAATGTCTCGACCGAGTACGTTGGCCAACTTCATCCGCCTTCTTGTTTCAAAATGGCGGCCATTTAAATTTTTTTTAATTTTAATTTAAAATGAGGTACAAAAAAATTAGAAATTGATAAAGGTTTTTTACTTATGTGTTTGACCTTGAAACAAAGATTTCGGAGCATTTTTCGTTTCGTCTATATCTTAAAAAATGACTGAGTTATATCACTTTGAATTTCTAGCATGGCTGACATTTTGAAACGATCTGAGTTTGTCACGCGATAACACGCGTATTTATGAACCGATTAGGTTGTGACAAAGCATGTGCAGTGCATAGTACATAGCAATCTCTCGGCCGAGTTCGTTTGCCAACTGCATCCGCCATCCTGTTTCAAAATGGCGGCCATTTAAAATTTAAAAAAAAAAATTGCATTTAAAATGTGGAACAAAAAAATTAAAAATTGAAATTTCTTTTTCTTGTATGTTTGAGCTTGATATAAAGATTCCGGAGCATTTTTTGTTTTGTTTTTATCTTAAAAAATGGCTGAGATATAACAGTTTGAATTTCTAATTTGAGTGACATTTTGAAAAATCTGATTTTTTGCCTGCAACAGCACTCGTATTTATCAACCGATTTAGATGTGAGTGAGCATGTGCACAGGAATTACTAAAGTCTCGACCAAGTTCATTGGTTAGCTTTGTTGCACCCATTATGTTGCTTTAAAATAGCGGGCACTTCAAGATATCGCCGAATTTGGCGAGCAAATATAAATCACTTTAAATAAAACCAGCTTTGATAACGCGACTAATTTCGCGAAATTCTCCTTCATATTCAGTATTGACAAAAATTAGTATTTAATCTTCTATAATCGGGTTCAATTTGAGCTCCGTGTGTTTGAATAATATAAGCTGGCTTTTAAAAATTAAGTAATATGAAAGCTACCTCTTCCTCCCGGCACTGGCCGGAAGGACTTTTCGAAAAATACCTCATTCATTGCTGTGCCTTTTAAATTTTGCAGAGAAAAAAAATTATGTAAACATCAGAATTAATATATATGATATTTTTCGCCTATATTTGGTACCCTGGGAAGCCCGGGTTTAGAGTCCTGCATCGGGTCGGGTTGGCGCAATATTTTCCCATTGCGGTTCGGGTTCGGGTCGGGTTGATTTTAACATTTTTTTGCGGGTCGGGTTTGGTTCGGGTTGGCTTTCATTGTTTCGGGTTCGGTTTGGCTTTTTGACTCTTGCGGGTCGAGCTCGAGTTGACCCAATTTTTGTAAAAGAATGTCCAACTTATTTTTTTCACGTTAAAAGTCTATATAAACCAGAGATCAAAATTTCACAAAAGCAAAATGATGCCTGTCTGTTTTGTCTAGTCATTTAGGATTCGTTTCTGGAAGTTAATATAAACATGCTTTTTCAACTATTGGTACGATAAAGTTTCTAACGAGCACTGCTGAAACATTTCTGCTGTATAGTTACAATTCTAATTCTTGATGCTTCTAATGTTGTTATGACAAAAAACTACTGTGTGGAATACAGAAAAAAAGGAAAGATCATTTTAACGTTTTGCTGCGTATTGTATTTTTAAACTACTTAAGAAATATAATGCACTTTGTTATTTTGAAGAATCGGGAAAGAATGACTTCTAGAGCTCCCATTGAAAATGTAAATGATATACAAGATGCACTATATTAGAGGGGAAATTTTTTCAAAATAATTACTCTTGATAATAATAATAAATTAAAAGGTGAATGACAATTGTGTAAAACAAGGTGTACTTTTATAAGTGGAACTTTTGAAGCTGCAATTAATTTTAAAGCATATTTAAAGATTAGATTTTTAGTTTTACACCGTTACATATCGATTGAAACATTGTTGTTTCTTTTTCCTTTGTTTTCATTGTATCAAATTTGGGGTATAATTTATCATACTTGTGATATTCATTTAATTGAGGGTGAATTTTATCATATTAATAGTTCTATTATTGATAAAGAATGTAGATTTTTATTAATTATATTTCATATTGCATTAAAACATGATTCACTTTTGTTTCATTTCGGGTTCGGGTTAACTTCAAATGGAATTTTCGGGTTCGGATCGCATACAATCCGACCCGTGCCTCTGAGGCGGACAACTCTATTTAGCGAATACTTTTTCAATTCCTAAAATTTATATATTTGAAAGCTTATGGCGCTGAATAGCGGGCACCTCTCACTCTACACTACACACATGTATCATGTGTGTGTAATGTGTACTTAAACTATCAAAAATACGATACATGTGTGTTTATGTGTGTTCGGACCTTGTGCGCATGCCGAACGAGCTCCGTAGCTTTGCGGTCATGTGACCCAGTTCAGTTGTTCTTTAGCTGCCATTGCGGCACGTTGTGTATTCGAGCGGGTCTTATCCCCAAGTAAAGAGTATGTTGTTCTTTAGCTGCCATTGCGGCACATTGTGTATTCGAGCGGGTCTTATCCCCAAATATAGAGTATGTTGTGCTTTTAGCTGCCATTGTGGCACATTATGTTATAGCGGGTCTTATCCCCCATTATTCTGTTTCTTATAGCGGGAGTATTCCCCAAAAATATGTTTTACGAACGTCACTTGTTCTAACAGCGGGTTATTACCCCAAAGTCACTTCATCTTTCTATATGTTCTTCAGTGTTCGTGTTTGTAACATTTGTGTGCTGTGTGTTATAAAAAATGTGAAAAAGAAACCTATTCGTCTTCATTCCTAAAGTTACACGCAGTATTCACATACATTGCTGTGGTCCGTCGAGCCGGAGCGAAATAGCTGCTATGGAAAAATTAAATAGAACAAAACGTGCTCTAAAAGGTGCTATAACGAAATTAGAAAATTTCGTAAAAGATAATACAGACGAAATTAATTACTCGAGTACCGAGCTCGAAATAAAGATTCGAAAATTACCTGAGCTTCAAGCAAAAGTATCGGAAATACGGGATAAATATTATGATATCCCTGATATTAAGGACTTACCAGAAATCGAAAACGAGTTAGATGAACTCGAAGATCGTCTCGAGAAACTTGAGGTAAGTCTCAACCTATTTCTTAAAAATCTTAAAGTTTCTGAAATAAATGTGCATGCTGATAGTATTGAATCTATAAGTTTGAATAATATTAAAGTTAAGTTACCTGAAATCCCACTACCAACATTCAATGGTAAATATGAAGAGTGGTCAATATTTAAAGTACAATTTACGAATTTAATTATCAATAATGCTCAGTTAAATGACGCTCAGAAGCTGTTTTATTTGCGAGCATCGCTAAAAAATGAAGCAAAACAACTAGAGAGCCCAGACGATTCTTTTGAGTCATTGTTTACAGCACTTACTGAAAGATTCGAAAATCAACGTTTGCTCATTGACACTCATTTATCAGCCATAATTAATTATGAAAAAATACATTACGAGTCTTCTAAAGAATTGAGATCCTTTATTGATTGTGTAAATAAAAATTTGAGGGCCTTAAAAGTATTACAATATGAACAAAACAATCTGTCTGATGCTATCCTTATCAATATTATATTGCAAAAGGTAGATAAGGAATCTCGAAAATTATTTGAATATTCGATTAAAAAATCAGAATACCCGCAATTTAATGAATTAATGTCATTTTTGGAAAACCGCAGTTCTACGTTAGAAAGCGTAAATAGATACTCTGCTTCAAAACCCTTAAACAAAAACATTCCTCTTTCGAACAAACAAAAAAATTTCATGCTAAATTCGAATGATAAATCGAATGGAAAAACTTGTATTCTGTGTAAATTGGCTTTTCATAATTTGAACAAATGTTCTCAGTTTCTAAAAATGAATGTTTCTGAACGATACGATTTTGTGAAGAAAAATAAGCTGTGTATTAATTGTTTGAATAATTCTCATTCCGTAAATTCTTGCATTTCAAAATATAATTGTAATACCTGTGGATTGCGACACAGCTCATCGCTTCATCGAGATAAAAAAAATAAATCCAAAAATGAATTGGCTTCCCCCCAAATTTCCTCCCCTCTTGCAGGTGCGGTAAATAGAGAAACGGAAAACATTTCGATAAATAATGACGAATCTTTAAAGACCTTGAATAATATAAGTAAAGAAAAAAAATCAATTTTATTGAGTACATGTTTTGTTTTTATAGAAGATAATTTCGGAAACAAACGAAAGTTTAGAGTAATTTTGGATAATGCTAGCAATGTCAATATTTTAACTAAGGATTGCGCTGACATGCTGAAATTTAAAAAAAGGATAATTAATGTACCCGTTACAGGATTAAACGGTTATACTTATAATGTAAAAAATAAAATTTCGAGTGTAATTACAAACGAAGATGGCTCTTTCAGGGAGAATATAGATTTCTTAATAGTTCCCAAAATCACGGATGTAATTCCATCAAGGCAATTAAATGTATCGGACATTAATTTACCGAATATTGTGGAATTGGCAGACCCCACATTTTTCAAACCGGGAAAAATTCACGCATTGGTTGGCGCTGAATTATTTTATAGAATTTTAAAGCATAATTCAGTTAAGATAAATGATAAACTTTTTCTGCAAGACACTGTTTTTGGATGGATCCCAACTGGGGCGCTAGAGGAGAACACGCAAACAAACAATATTACTATGTGCAATTTCGTTAGAGATTTCGATGAAATAAATGATAATTTAAAACAATTTTGGGAGCTTAAGTCTATAGGCATTAAACATGATGATCCGAAAATATCGGAAACTGATCAAGCACAACAAATATTCGATAAAACTGTCAAATTTGTAGGCGATCGTTATGAAGTTCAGTTACCGTGGAAAAAGGACTGGAAGGATTTAAATGATAATTTTAATGTTGCGAAACAGCGTTTGGAAGGTCTAAAAAGAAAATTTTATCGAAACCCAGAGCTTTTTCGACAATATTCTGAAATAATCACGGAATATTTAAAGCAAGGAATTATAGAGCAGGTGCAAGAAAATGAACCTGTTTTAGACAGGGCAGTTTATTATTTGCCCCATCATGCGGTCTGTAAAGAAGATAAACTTACTACAAAGGTCCGAATCGTCTTCGATGCCAGCTCTCATGATAACAATGATTTGTCCCTTAATGATTGTTTATGGCCCGGCACCAACTTAAATCCACTTCTATTTGATATTTTAATCCACTTCAGATTATACGAAATTGCTTTTTCTTCTGATATCGAGAAGGCGTTCCTTCAAATCTCACTAGCTGAAAAGGATCGGGATTCTGTCCGTTTTCTGTGGTATGATGATGGTTTAAAATCTTTCAAGGTCTTCAGATTCAAACGTGTTATTTTTGGAGTCAATGCCTCTCCATTCCTCCTATCTGCTACCATAAAGGAGCACATCAAGCGGTTTACGAACCTACACCCAAGAACTGTTCACCTACTCGATAAATATATTTATGTGGACGATTTTATATCTGGCGAAGATACGCTGCAAGAAGCTCTTGATATTTCCCTGAATGCTAACAAAATAATGTCTGAAGCAGGAATGATTCTTCGAAAATGGATAACCAATGATGAAGCGTTACTGCAGTGCTGGCAAAAGGAAGGTTTAAATATTCAAGCAGAACATGCTGCAATAAGCCTAGGAAGCAATCTAAGCAAGGTATTAGGAATGTCCTGGAAAACAGAAGAAGATTGTCTGACATTCGAAGTCAAAAGTTTAATAGCATTCTTGTCATCGCAAAAAAGCTCAAAACGTCTACTATTGCAAGCAGTTGGTAAAATCTTCGATCCGCTAGGCATGCTGACGCCATTCACCATTAGAATAAAATGCCTGTTCCAAGAACTATGGCTAAAGAAGACAGCATGGGATGAACAGTTACCAACTAATGTGCACGAAAAATGGTTAAAGTGGCTCGAAGAACTTCCAAATTTAGCAGAATTAAAAATTCCGAGGAAGATTCTTGGTAGCTTGAATCAAGTAATAGCTGTAGACATACATGCCTTTTCTGATGCTAGTAAAATAGCGTATGGATCTGCAATTTATCTGAGAATAAAAAGAGAAAGTGGTGTAGAAGTCAATCTCGTGACTTCAAAGAGTCGTGTTGCACCGATAAAGGAGATAACTCTGCCTCGGCTAGAACTTCTCGGAGCCTTACTAAGTGCAAGACTGACCAATAAAGTAAAACCCATCCTAGATCAAAAAATCACATCGAAAGTGTACTATTGGACGGATTCCAAAATAACCTTATTCTGGATCAAAGGATCATCAAAGCGATGGAAGCAGTTTGTGGCTAACCGTGTCATAGAGATTAATGCACTTTCAGATTCGAACTCTTGGTATCACTGCTCTAGCAAGGACAATCCTGCCGATCTCTTGACCAGAGGTGCGAGTGTTAATTCTCTTGTAGAGAATCCAATGTGGTTTAGGGGACCAACATTCCTAGCAGCTGATGACTTAGTGACTGAGCAAGAAACTATTTCTGTGCCAGAAACAGATTACTTTCCCGAGACTAAATCAAAATATAAAAATAACTGTAATGATTTCAATTCTAATATTTCTCTTTCTCTTTTCAGGAATCCTGAAGAAGTAAATTTTTTTCTCAACATAAGTGGTAAATACTATAGTATTCTTCGCATACTGGTATATGTTTATAGGTTTTTTCACAATTGCAAATGTAAGTTAGCAGACCGGCGCAGAGGCAGCCTCACAACCCCAGAAATAAAAAATTCAGAAGCTTCTCTAATTAGATTAGTACAAAATGCAGAATTTCAGGAAGAGATCAAGGGTTTAAAACGGGAATCAAGGGTTCCCCCTTCCAGTAAAATTAAATGTTTATCCCCCTTTTTGGATCAAGATAATATCTTAAGAGTTGGCGGTAGGTTGGAAAATTCAGATTTAAACTTTGATAAGAAGCATCAAATCATTTTGCCGAAAGGCCATAAGCTCACAAAACTCATATTTGAGCATTTTCACAGGAAGTATTTTCATATTGGTCCCCAAACTTTAATCCACTACGTACGAATGCGGTTTTGGCCCGTAAGTGGAAAAAATTTAGCGCGAAAAGTAGTGCATGATTGCGTTGTCTGTTTTAGGAACAACCCAGTTACTGCTAAACAAATCATGGGTGACCTCCCATCAAAAAGAGTAACTCCAAACTTTACGTTTAACCATACAGGAGCCGATTTTTGCGGCCCTTTTGAGATTAAATATAAAAATCAAAGAAAAGGGATTTTTCATAAGGTTTAAGTCGCGATTTTCGTTTGCTTAGTAACAAAGGCTATTCATTTAGAAATAGTAACGGATCTAACTTCTGATTCGTTTATCGCCACACTTAAACGCTTTGTTTCAAGGCGAGGAAAATGCGCTTCTATTATGACAGACAATGCTACGAATTTTAGGGGTGCTAAATCAGAATTGCACAAACTTTATGAGTTAGTTCGTAGACCGGATGAAAAATTAGCTAATTACCTTACTTCAGAAGCTATTGAATGGAAGTTCATTCCTCCTAGATCGCCCAACTTCGGTGGTTTATGGGAGGCTGGTGTAAAATCGTTCAAGTATTATCTTAAACGGACATTAAAGGGTGCTAGATTGACTATGGAAGAATTCCAAACAGTCACCACCCAAATCGAAGGGGTACTAAATTCGCGTCCCTTAACTCCGTTATCGACCGATATAAATGATTTTAATGCATTGACACCAGGCCATTTCCTAATTGGTCGGCCTATCGATGCCATTCCAGAACCTCAGTTGATTGATATCACAGAATCGAGATTATCTAGGTGGCAGAGAATCACTAAATTCGTCCAATTAATTTGGAGAAATTGGCAATTAAATTACTTGAGTCATCTCCAAAATCGTTCAAAATGGCAGGTAAAAGGGGAAAACATCAAACCAGGGGCGATGGTAGTCATAAAGGAGGACAATTTACCTCCCTGTAAGTGGATGCTAGGACGAATCTTAGAGGTTATACCAGGAAAGGATGGTAATGTTAGGGTTGCAAAGGTTAAAACAGCCTCAAAATCTTTCTTAGATCCATATCTAGATTGTGTGTCTTGCCCATTAATGAAACCTAATGTACATACTTTTTCTCATTGTTTACTTATTTTAAATGCACCTAAGATTTATATGTTATTCTACATTAAACTTTTCTTAAGGACAATATAGAACTATTTTTAGAAAATAGCTTAAATTTTGTAACAAAGAATTTAATTTTATTGTATTGTATAGTCCTTGTTATTGCAACTTATTATTATTGTATTTGTATTGTAATATTATTTTATGGTATTGGTATTTTATTTAGTTCTTGTATTTATAGTGTATTTTAATATTTTGAATGTGCTACGCACATTGCAACACGGGGCGGCATGTTCGGACCTTGTGCGCATGCCGAACGAGCTCCGTAGCTTTGCGGTCATGTGACCCAGTTCAGTTGTTCTTTAGCTGCCATTGCGGCACGTTGTGTATTCGAGCGGGTCTTATCCCCAAGTAAAGAGTATGTTGTTCTTTAGCTGCCATTGCGGCACATTGTGTATTCGAGCGGGTCTTATCCCCAAATATAGAGTATGTTGTGCTTTTAGCTGCCATTGTGGCACATTATGTTATAGCGGGTCTTATCCCCCATTATTCTGTTTCTTATAGCGGGAGTATTCCCCAAAAATATGTTTTACGAACGTCACTTGTTCTAACAGCGGGTTATTACCCCAAAGTCACTTCATCTTTCTATATGTTCTTCAGTGTTCGTGTTTGTAACATTTGTGTGCTGTGTGTTATAAAAAATGTGAAAAAGAAACCTATTCGTCTTCATTCCTAAAGTTACACGCAGTATTCACATACAATGTGTATAAAAAACAAAACGTTGTTAACATTTTTCATATTTCGAAAGAACAAAAAATGGTTCTGAAAGAAATAATGATCGCATTTTTTATATATTTTTTATTTCTCATTCAGTAAATTGAATATATCCTCAAATATGTATTCAAATACGTATTTAATTCCATTTGAAATATAGTTGAGCTTAAACTTTCTTGAAAATCCCAACAACCTGTGGGGCAAAAAACCTATATATGACCTACAAGAATACTTCCACTGTGAGCTCGACCTGCAGAAAAAAAAAAAAATTAGATTCATTCCAAGCCGAAGAAACAAAATTGTGGGTAACCCGAACCAGATATTTGACTCTATTCAATTATCCCGAGGTGTCCACTATTCAGAGATTCTGCTATATTTGAATATTAAAGAATATAGATTTGTTCATTCTTCTAACATAAAAATGGTGTTAGAGATACAATTATAGGTTATTTTCCATAATGGCATTAGCCCCACCAGTGGCTGAGAGGTTCTGCTCTCGAAGCTGGTAGACGGGAGGTGCTGGGTTCGAACCCAATCGCGCCCGTCGGCCTAATCGTTCGGAGTTTTCGTGGTTTTCTTCGAGCCGTGGATTTCCATGAGTTAATACGGATTAGGTTCCCTTAGAAAGACCTCCACGGAAGGCACTCCCCTTAGGGCCTATATCCCTCGTGTAGATAATTAGCCGTCAAAAATCAACCCAACCCATAATGGCATTAAAACGTGATTTACTTTCTTTTCATTGTGGGTTCGGGTAGGGTTACGGGTTCGTGTCGGGTGTGGGTTGAAATACCTCGGGCTCGGGTCGGGTTACGGGTTGACTTAAAATTGAATTTGCGGGTCGGGTCAGGTCGGGTCGGACCCGTGCAGGACTCAACCCGGGTTTATCCCCTTGTAAATGCAAATGGGACTTTCGTCCCTGCTGCCTGCTTATAACTTAAGTTCTGCTGAATGGATTTTGATGGGACTTGCACTGTTAGTTGGATAATTTTTCAGGAAAAGTTTTAGTATGTTGCATATCGTTTTACGCTCCTTAATTATAGAATTATGAAGAAAGTGGTACAACCAGGTGAACCCGATTATGAATGATTAGCCTTTTTAAAAAGTCCTACTGGTCGGATTTTGATTAAAATTGTCAGTTTAGTTAGATAATTTTTAAAGAAGGATTTTAATACACTGCATATTGTTATAGGGTCATTCCACGTAAAATGAGCAAAAATTTTTAAAAAAGTCGTGGCCACATAGTGACCGATTTTAATAAAATTCGATACACAGGTTCAATTCATATTCAAATAGAGTTCTGCAAAATATCTTGAGAAAAAATAAGTTATTTTAGCAGTTTTGGACATTTAAAAAACTTGTGATATGTAATGGCATGCGTGTAATCATCCAAAGTTGCAAGTTTGAAGTTCTGTATTTTGAAAAATGTTTAACTGAAGTGAATTTTTTTTTATAATATTGTAACCTCTGAAAAATTATCTTCCTATTTATTGAGTAATAATAATCTGGTAACACCATGATTAATCTCAAATTTGCTGTAAAAATTTAAAATTTGTAAATTTTGTGAAAATTAGAAACGGTATAAAAATCAAATGAATTAAAAAATGTCTGTGAAATTTACGCCTGACGTAGTATTACATATGAAGATCGAATTCCACAAGTTTGAAAGTTGCCATTTATTTCCTTCATCTTCAAAAAAACTTAAACTTTTAAAAAAATTACAAAATCATCATTTTTCCTCTTGCGTATGCGCAAAAAAATAAATAAAGGAAAGGTCCAACATTTAAAATATTGCACAGACTTAAAGTTCAATAAGTCCATGATGTGCTCAAAAAAATTCAAGATTGCCTTTTGATTCCTAACATAACAAAAATGGGTTCAAAAAGTTAATATTTGTTACATTCCATCGGCTATTTCTCTTTGAATTCGCGCGCGTTTCTTAAATATTACACGATTTCAAGGGAAGAAAATTAATGCTGCCATCTATTTTCTCTATCTGGATTTAGAACTAATATATAATTTTTGTTCAACTGAATCATTTTTCTACTGTAATTTAAAATATTCTTGAGGCAAATATAAACTGAAAGCAAGAATAAAAGTTTCTATATTCAAAGTATACACTTTTATCTATAGTATCACATAATTTAAAAGTTTTAAGAGCTTTCCTTCATCTTCAAACAAGTGATAGAAATATTGGATTTTTCTCCTCAAAATTTTTTATTATTTATTTTTTTCTCATTAAGAAATAAAAAGCCCAGAATGAAAGTTTCTAAATTCAAATATATATTTTTATCTAGCCAAAAAAAAAATGTTTAATTTTAAGAGCATTCCTTCTTGTTCAAACGAGTAATAGAAATATTTAATTTTTCCCTCTTAATTTTCCATTATTTATTTACTTTTTCAGTACGGAATAAAAAGACAATTACTAAATTACGCCAACCTGTTACTTATTATTCATTCTTAATTGTAAATAATTTTTAATATAGTCTTTCTGTTCCTAAGGCTAATAATCAAAATTGAAATTTCAAGCATGTACACAAAACTTCGATTTTGTATCAACTTTTAATGCAAGTTTTTATACTTAAATAAACAATCCTAAAATCTACTATTTTGCATTTACTCATCAATGAATATGATCTACTTATGATGATTTTCATTAATATCTGTGACATGTCAGCCACAGCTGATTTGCTCATTTCGTATGAAATGACCCTGTAAATAAGTAAACTTTACCGATTTTATTGTGTGTGCGTGGGAATCTTGATAATGAAAGGATCCGAACTATGTGCCGCCCAGGTGGAGGTATATGCGATCGAGAAGATATTTTCTCACGTTTTGGACATTGAAAGTGATGATAGATCGTGCAGTTGGAAAGTAGGCCACCCTCTTAGCAGACGAAGAAGGCCGATTAATTACTCTAAACTGACAAAGATAGATTTCAATGTTAGTACTTCAAGAGGTAATTAGGAGTGACCTCATCTGTTAGTGAGCCAATAAAAAGGAACTTTGAGGCTGACATCGTTTTTCAGCTCTCCTATAGGTGACTACGAATGTCTCATGCTAATTAACTTTTTCTCGGAGGGGAAAAATTAAGTAGAAGTCGGGCTGTCTGTGAAAAAGAGTCCAGTGGAGAGGTACTCTTAAGGACTAAGGGAGAACAATTCTCCGTAGCAGAATAGCACGAAAGGTGCTCAATGTTTGTGTTGATCCAAGGGCTCGGGAGTGTCAACATCGACAAAACGAGACTAAGTTTTAACTGCCAGATTTGTGAAAGACCCTACTTATCATTATCTGAGAACCAGCAAACGTTTTGAGAACGGTCTTTGTATATCTGCACTTTGTAAATATCAACGACTCACGAGCTTTACTTTTTTGTTATATTCTACTTGTTAACCCAGATTATTTATTTTCAATAAATATATTTTTTTTACTTCTGAAGTAGAAGAAAATGCATTTCACTCGCTACTGGTTAAATTCATTGATCGAGATGCATTTTTCATAGCCCTATACCATTGCTTAATCATAGAATTATTGAAGAAAGGTATAATCGTGTGAACCCGATTATGAGAGATTAGTCTTTTTCAAAGTTTTACTGAGCGGATTTTGATGAAACTTGCATTGTTAAAGAGATATTTTTTCAGGTATGCTTTCAATATATTGCGTATCATTGTATTGTTCTTTACCAAATTCTGTTGTAAGTTGATCCTTAACAATCCAAATTTTGTCTGACACATTATAAAATATGATAGCTTAATGGCACTCGTATCGCTTATAGTAATGCGGCAGAAATACATTTTAAGTAAAGGTCCATATTGCTTTAAAACACAAGGTCAAATTCCTCGATATGCAATACAATCTCCATCCATCGTTCCCGCATCTTCCGTTTTCCTATATGTATTGTCTTGATTTAACGGTCCCTTCACGAATGCTATTTAAATAATGTTAATTATACACGCTTAGGTCGTTTTTGAAACTCGCAGATTCCTGCATCTTAGAGGTCTGCACGCGCCGAAATTTCCAGGCCCGGGCCCGGCCCGCAAAAAAAATATTGGCCCGGACCGGTAAAAAAGTTAAAAGTTCCGCCCGAGCCCGGCCCGGCCAGTAGAAAAAAAAATTATTGACCCGGCCCGAGTGAATTTCTACAAAACATTGATTTTTACGTCGATTTGACTAAAAATTTGTCTCGTACGAGGCGTTCTGACCAAAAATATTTATCTTAACTTTTTTTCATGTTTATAATCTTCATTTTTATAGAAGTGCCGCAGGCTGTGATATTTATTTTTTTTAATGAGTCACTATTTCTTGCATGTAAATATTTCAGTTATCTTTAATATTGTTAATCCATATTCCATGTATTGAAATGTTAAAAATCTGAAAAGTGCTATACAGTAAAATCTTCTAAGACTCAATTACATAGGAAAGAAAAAAAATGCTTTATGGACAAGTTCCCTGCTTAGCAAGTGAAAATGTATTATACATGTTGTCCGGTCTCAACGGTGTCCAATGGCTAATCCCTAAACCGTTAGTCGTAGACATATAGTTTCAATTACAAAAATGTTTAAAATCAGGTAAAGAAATATTTTAAAAGCGATTTGGATCAATAAAAACATTTCTTAAAAAATTACGAAATTTAAATTTTTATACGGTCCCCCGGTCCTATAAGTTATATTTAGTAAAATTTTCCTTTTACACTGACAAGTAATAGACAAAAGACCCGTTATTCTACGATTAAAATTGACCGAGTAATAGCTGTTTAAAGTTGGAGCCTATTTTTTGCTGCAAATTGGGGGTCATTCACAAATTTAGTCGAAATATAATTTCGTCGGATATATTAAAAAATGGTTGAGAGTAAAATTAATATTGCAATATGAATTTGAAATCTTTAATCATTCTGATATATTAATGCAAAATATACAATTTGTAATAAGCATTTAAGAAGAAAGAAAAAACAGATTTTTTGTTAAATAAAATGATGCTAAATTAACAGCCTCAATTCTTTTCAAAATGATACGTATTTTAAAGTATTATTAGATTACACGAGCCTGCAAAAGTTGGATTACGTCATGTTTTTTAGCTGTAAGAATCCCAGGATAAGCAAAAATATCGAATAAATTATTGAATAAAATAAAATAAAACAAAAAAAGTTTTACATGTGTTTTATAGTATGAGATTTTCGCTATATTTTAACTTACACATTTACAAAATAAAACATATGTTATTTTAGCCAATCTCAAACTTAATAAATGTTAACTTAATCGTAATACTTGTACGATTTTTTCAAAGTGCAGATACACATGAAATAAGATCTTCGAATACTTTAAGCACTTGGTATATGACCCCTCAAAGTCAAGCCGAACTCGTTTGTTTTCAGAGCAGAAAAGTGGCATAAGTCATGCATTTTAAAGTTTCCTAACTCTCTCAATTTTAGTGTTATATGAATGGGACTTTTTTTGTCTTACTTGTCAGTGTAAGAGGAAAATTTTACTAAATATAACTTATAGGACCGGGGACCGTATAAAAATTTAAATTTCGTAATTTTTTAAGAAATGTTTTTATTGACACAAATCGCTTTTAAAATATTTCTTTGCCTCAAATTAAAACATTTTTGTAATTGGAACTATATGTCTATGACTAACGGTTTAGGAATTATCTATTGGACACCGTTGAGACCGGACACCCTGTATATTCTTTTCTTACGTATTAGTATATTAATTTTGCATGGATCAACACGTTTTTCAGTTTAAAACAGGATTCCGTCATAGGCAGGTTCTTTTCCACATGTTTTACTATATTTTAATTTAGCTATATTTTAATAAGCGTAGAAATATATTATTCTTTAAAAATAATAAATGTTAATGTTTACTTGTAGAATAATGTCGATTTAAAAATGTATGCATTTTTTGCAAAAATCTTCGGGCCAGGCTTAATTTCACTGATCTATGAATGGAGAGGCCACGCCGAGACAATCATTTTCATACGGACTGGCTCAAAACTAGGACTGGAAATTTTGGGCCGTGAAGACTAGGAAAGAAACTAGTCCGAGCTCTGTACAGAAAAAATAAGTTAGGCCCGGCCCGATTCTTCCGGAAAAAAGTAAGGCCCAAACCCGGCCCGGCCCGTAAAGAGTAGTCACTAGGCCCGGCCCAAGCCTTCGGAAAAAAGTATGCCCCGGGCCGGCCCGTGCAGATATCTACTGCATCTATTGTTAAAAAAAATTCCAACCTTGGAAAAAAATGGTAAATTCATCCCCTTGTTATCATGTTTAAGAAAAAAGAAGTTCGTTCTAATTGCGACCTTTCAATGCTCGTCACGTGCGTATTGATAAATGTTCGGTCAAAAGTACAGCGTACAATTAAAGCTATATTGAACTGAAGATGAATGGGAAAGAAACGACTACCCCTTGTTCAGTAGGGGGAATTCTATTAAACATGAAAGGAATATTCGAAATTAAAAATTTTACAATGTGGAAGATGACAAGTGATATTTGGCGATTTGTCTTTTGCGTCAGAGTGGCGACAGCACAGACAATCACCTCATCGAGTTCAGGGATGTAATTCATGAATTAGTTAAAACTGGATTCGTATATTAAAACGCAATCGGTCTGCCAAGTCATATCTTGTGGAAAGCCCCTGAAAACCCTATTTTAGCGGTTGGCTCGTAGGTTTACCATTGTGCTTTCCTGCACCCAAAAGAATGAAAACATGGAGGACTGGGAGCAGGAAAACACAATGGTAAACTTACGAGTCAACCTCTAAAATCGGGTTTTCAGGTGTTTTTCCCCAAGATATGACTTTCTGCACATCTTCACTGCAAATAGAGACGTCTTAAATTCAGACACATATGTGACTGAAAAAGAATTTCAGACACTTAAGTGTCTGAATCTGAAAATTCAGACATAATAAATGTCTTACTTTAAGACACATAAGTGTCTTACTATGATCATGATGTAAATGAACAGGAAAATATGTCTTAATTGTGATTATATGTCTGAAATTAAGACATTTAGAAATTCAGACATTTAAGTGTCTGGATATGATATAATAGCATCATAACTATGACGATTGTGTCATTATATTTTTCAGCAGCACCAGAGAATATTTTGGATAAATGAAAAATGTTTAAAATACAGTTCTGCACACAAAATTTGGTATTACTTTATAAAAGAAAAAATTTGATTAGAACATAGAACGTGTGTCAGTATTGTACAAATCCATTTATCAAGTTTTGGGACTAAGTTAATTTTATGATGTATTAAGTTATTAAATTATTACTTTTCACAAAATTATAAAGTTTTTCAAAAATTACTTACACTCATGGGTCTACGCCGGAGAATGCGGAAAACTACCACTAAAAGAGTAATATATATATAGCTTGAAAATTGAAATACTAAGATTTGAACGCGAGCAGAAAAAAAATATAGGGTTGGTTGGTTGGTTGCGTTTATGACGGCCAAATATCAACACGAGGGATATAGGCCCTAAGGGGGGGGGAGTGCCCCGTGGGGGTCTTTCTAAGGAAACCTAACACGTATTTACACAAGGAAATCCAAGGTTCGAAGAAAACCACGGAAAACTCCAAACGATTACGTCGACAGGAGTGATGGGTTTTGAACCCAGCACCTCCCGTCTACCAGTTTCGAGAGCAGAACATCTCGGCCACTGGTGGGGCAAGAAATGTAGGGAGGAGCAAGACTGAGGAACAGATATGCCTGTAGTCTACTACCTAATTCGCTTTTTAAAATGCAGAACACAAATATAAAATAAGCTAAACTAAGAATATTTTGTCACAACTCCCCATGCAAGACAATTTTTAAACATAAAAGCAATAGAACAAATTTACAATTAAGAAATATTAGATATTCGGAAATAAATTTGTAACAACATTTTTCAAAATCAAGAACTGAAGCAGTTTTTATTTGGAGGGGAAGGGAGGTGGGGGTTCTGTCTTCCTGATCCTTGAAATATAGCACCACAAATAGAAAACCTCTGTTTTAAATAGAAACACGTGAACGTTAAAAGGCGAGCAGAGTTAAATTTTCTCTTCTATGTGGGTTTTAGGGGTGTTTGATTATTCTCTAAGGCACTGGGACGAATGCATTTTAATATTTTCTTAATAATCAAATATAAAGAAAATTTCATTAAATTTCAAAATCTCCCTTCGTAATCCCCCCCCCCCTCCCCCACCCCCCCACACACACACTCATGGACCTACATTACTACTCACAAGCTTGTAGAAAAATAAAGTTTTTGATACAGATGTACCTGCTTAAAATAGTAAAATAGAAAAAAAATGAAAAGGTTTATTAATAATATTGTTCGTAAAAAAGTGTTTCGCATAAAAACAAAAACCCCAAATTTTATTATTACTAATTTCTATTGTGGAACATTCGACAATTTTCCTAAATGGCAAATCTTTCCATATCGCAGAGACAGAGATAGGTAAAAAAAAAAAGAAGAAGCGTAGAATTAGCCGCGCATGCGTAACTGAGACAGTGTCGAATGTAACAGCGGAGTGTTGAAGCGAGAATTCTTTGAGTATTTACAAGTCTTAGCACTTTGTTTTTTATTCATTTTTCTGTTCGAATAATTATTCCCCGCATTTTAATCGTGGAGTTGTACCCTTTCTGCATCCTGTCAGTGTTTTTCGTGGTTGTTGCGTGGTCTCGCACTGTTCATTTCTTCTAATTTCGAACGTTTTAAAACCGCTAAGCCTACCATGTGCCCAGCTTTACAAGCATGGCCGTCGAATCAAGTTCACATCCGGCTGCATTAATTCCGAGATTCTTAAGCATGAAAAAACCTACTGTATTAAGGATATAACATTTTTATCGAAAACCTCAATGGAACCATCATCAGTTCTCAAATCGGACCTAGTAGCCTAAATCAACGATTTCTTAATTAAATATCAATCTCCAGAAACAGTAATATTAATCATTCTCTCATGCAACTTTATTACGGTGGATTCATAATTTAAAACTTGTAGTGAGGCGTAAATGTTTTTGAAGACAAGCATTTTCCTATACAATAATAAAGTAAAGATCCCTACCGCCACAATATTACTAACTGTGCTTGGCATTATTCTACCTGATTATTTAATATTGTGGTATCAATATCAAAGATTCACAGTGTTTATTAATAATGTTTTAATTTAAATAAAACATGATAATGCATAAAAATATGCGTTAAAAATTCTTCTATTGGATTATTGTATTTACAGGTAACTCCTTACTGGTTTTTTATTTTTCTATTTTAGAATGAACGTAATTATTTAATAGGTATATTAAAATAATATATTGCACTCTTAATATTAAAGTTTATCATGCTAATTTGTTTAAATTGCTGACGCTGTCTCTTCTTAAAAAATCTCTTGAGAATTAATAAAATCTTTTAAAATTTTACAATTGTATGTTTAGTGTGTCAATTTTACTTTTTTTTATAATTACCTATGTGTTGCTTAAATGATAATTTTTTTTTTTATGATTGCAAATAAGTAGTATATACCTATATCTTGATTATTAGTGAGAATTTTCGCATTAGTAATTAAGTGTAAATAATGTGTATTAACAAATGATTATTTTTATACTTGTTTATTCCCGTTCAGTCACGCGTTTAATAAGAATTAAACTTTTTTCTATAACCATGCTTCGTGTGTTAAATTTTAAGTGAATTTTGTGTTTGAAGTTCATGTACTCCTTCAACTTTTCCATAAGATTTTAATCCTATATCGATTAATATATGTTTTTTATATGGCGATAATGGTCCTTGTTATCTCGCAGAATGTGAGTATTGGCCGGGGGCGGGGAGGAAGGATATATGTTGTCATGTGTTAAAATTAATTTTCTTTTATTATTATTATTATTATTATATAGTAAAGAACAGAATTTCTTTTACGAAACAGCATTTCTCTAAGTTTTTGTAGCCTTAAGACCTTTTTCATCCCCCTCCCCCTAAGCCAAATTTTGGGTAACTGCAAAGGAAAGTTTGTTTATAGTCTAACAGGAGGGGTGGGGGGGAGTGGTTGTCACTCAAAGTGTTAAAGGTACTTAGTTGAATTTTATGTAGCGGGCCAGTGATGATGACTGTTGACCAGTGAACTCTCATTCTTACTGGCCCTTGGGACCAGTACTCCTATCATTGAAATATTTTTTTTTTTTCATATTGATAAATTTAGAAATTCATATTGAGAAATGTTATCAATCTTTTTTTTCGCTTCATACAGTGGATACAAGAGCATGAAAAGAAATCACAAAAGCATAAGAATGAAAGTTTTTATGAATTTCAGAATAGTTTATAAGTTTCAATTTTCCAATGTGAAATAAATCTCTCCTATAGTATTCAACTGAACGACTATTTTTATTTATTTATTTTTAATTATCTTTATGAAAACTTGTTTAAAAATAGAAAATTATTTATGTATATTTACTGTGTTACATAACATATTTAACCTGGAAAGATTAACACCAGGCCTGACAGACCCAGAGTGCGTATGGTTTTTACAATTGTTACCATTATTTTTTGTTAAATAATCTTCTAATTATTTTATCGCAGAATTTGTAACAATTGTCTGCGACTAAATAAAGTGACGATTATTATTTGTATTTATTGGTGACAAAAACTATTCACACCCTGGGCATGCGCCCGTCCTCCTGGGTTAAATTTTAAAATGGAGCCATATTTAAAAGATGCTTTAAGCAAATAATAAAATCTGTGTAATTAATCCAATATGCGCTAAAAAAATATTTAAAAAATCAAGTTGAGTATCATACACAGAAATGAAAAAAATATGAGAAAAAAAATTATATGGTTATAAGTAAGACCCATTCGCCCATGACAGGGGAAGATACTTTTCTAATTGTTTACCATCTGATTGGTGAGTTATGTAACTTCGCTGATATTTAAGATTCTGTGAAAGAATGTGCTTTGAAGATTATTCTTTTGATTATGTTTGCTCCGTGTACGTATATATTTTTTCATATTATTCAATTTTTTAATTTATGCCTAAATAAATTACCGTATATACTCACGTATAAGTCGAGAAATTTCTGACAATTTTCGGTAAGCAAATTTGGGGGGTCGACTTATACGCGAGTCAGTTAAAAAAGCAAAAACATAAACATCGAATACTGCAAAATTATGTTCTTTTTATGTGTAAGAATAAAAAATAAAGTACTATATAAAATATATAAATGATAATAATTTATCATTTAAATAAATTCAATGATTTGTTTTTATTTACTTACTACCTTCTCATTGGCAAGTGAAATCTATGGTTTGATTTTGTGCAAAATTGAAGTAAAAAGTTAGGGGGTCGACTTATACGCGCGTTTTTGATTTTTTACAGAATTTGCATTCGAAAGTTAGGGGGTCGACTTATACGCGAGTATATACGGTATTTTTATTACGATGTTTATAGGGGGAAATATTTTTAGAAGTTTCTTTTCACCTCAAAGATTTTTTTTTTATCTGAATGTAAAAAAAAAAAAAAAAAAAAAAAAAAAAAAAAAATCATGAAAATTAAGAATAAAAAGAAACTAATTTTCAAAAAAAAAAAAAAAAATGAAATAGGATTTTAAGTCTATTTTTTATGTTTGTGTTTGATAATGTAGCATCTCAACGCAAGTTATCTTTGTTGCATTTCAATTTTGTTTTTATATGATTAAAAAAAAAAAAAAAAAGTATAAATGCACATTGTAATGCTACAAATTAAATAGAGTAACTTATCAAGTAATTAATTGGTTGGTTTGCATGTATGGATATTTAGATTCATATGATTTAAACTTTAAAGTAACTTTGCGAATATTATTGATTAATGTCAACCGCTGGACCTAGAATTTATTTAGAGCATTATTCCTACACTGTAACAAAAAAACTTTTTATTTAATTAGAATGCGCCTATAAATGAATATAATAGCAAAACCTCTGAATAGCGGACGCTTCGGGAGCACGTAATTAATCCGCTATTTGCTGGTATCCGCTATATATAGAGTAGAATTAACTGGTTCTATGATTTTTTTCTTCATTGTTTTTCTTTTTACACTAGACTGCTTAAAAATGCTGTACAATACAGGGTGATTCAGCTCGTCGGTGACAAACTTTAAGGATCGATAGAGCACACCTAGACGAACATTTTTGAATAGGGAATGTAGGGTCCCTGACGCGATGGTAAGGCGCTAGGCGCTTTCGAAAATTTGGGTGCCGAAATTCGAAACGTCATAAAAACTAGGGAAATGGTTAGATTTTCTTGCTTGTTGCGTCGAAATGATTCTGTTTGTTTAGACTTTCTTCAGTACCAATTTGATAAGCGTATCTCTTAAAACATGGATAGGGGGCGCTGCAGACTTTGGAGAGCTAGACAACAACTTTAAGCCCGTTATTTTGATAATTTAACACATGCTCGCCAAAGTTTATACTCTAACTTAAAGTTTGAACCCAAAAGTAGAGCCCTGCAAAAAGCGTAAGAGCCGGAATAAAATGTCAAAGTACAGGGTGGTCGAAACTCGAAGGCTCCTAGGAGATAAACAAACAGATTTCTTGACTTATGGCATGCATTTTCATGATTCTGTTTGCTGGGGCTCTCTGAAACTCAGTTGAACGGTACAAAAAGAAACATCGATAGGGGGCGCTTTGGGCAAAAAACATAATTCGTTGACATTTCGGACGCTAACTGGAAACGGGGCGCTACGATCAGTTAGAAACAAAACAAGAGAGTAATTTACTTATCATAAGAAGCTATTAAAACTGCAGTTTGTTTGTTTTTTTTAACTAACATAGCTGGTTTCAATCATGCACAATGCGCGCAATAAAATTTACATAAGGTGCTTTTTGCTGATTTATGCAAAAGATATCGTACCATATCGATATGCAAAAGATACGTAATGCGTAGACGACAACGCGAGATGACGTAGTTGTATGCGCAGACACGTCTTTTGAACGTGCGGTACCTACTTAAGCTTCGGGTTACTTGTCTGCAGATCGGTAGTAGGATGGAACGGTACACAAACTCTGAATTGGCTGACATGCATTTGGCGTATGGCGCTGCTGGTTGTAATGGACGAGCCGCTCAGCGGTTGTACGCCGAGCGTTACCCCAACAGGCAAATCCCCTGCCATGCCTTCTTCGCTCGAGTACACCAGAGGTTGTCCACAACGGGATCTTTCGACGGAGGCAGGCCTGAACGGGAGCGATCAGTGAGCACCCCCGACAACGAAGAGGCTGTGCTTAACCTGGTTGAGGACAACCCAGGTCTTAGCACGAGAGATATCGCCAGACATGTTGGCATTTCGCAAGCAACTGCGTGGCGCATCTTACGTTCCCGGAATCTGCACCCCTACCACATCCAGCGGGTGCAGTTGCTCAGAGAGCAGGATTTTGGCCCTCGAGTGGAATTCTCAAGATGGTACTTGGCGATGAGATCCAGGGATCCCCGTTTTGTAAACAGCATTTTGTTTACGGACGAGTCCACCTTCAGCCGGGAGGGAATGTGGAACGCCCACAACAGTCATGTGTGGTGTGATGAAAATCCACATGAAACCAGAAGCCGAGCAGCCCAGGAGCGTTTCTCAGTAAATTGTAGGCCGGCATTCTGGGGGATTGCCTCATTGGCCCTTATTTGTTACCTGAACGGCTGACAGGTGGAAATTACCTGATTTTCCTGGATCAAGTGCTGCCGCAGCTTCTGGATGAGGCGCACGTACCCGAAGGTTCGCGTCGCCAGATGTGGTTCCAGCACGATGGAGCTCCGGCCCATTACACGAACGACGTGCGTCTCCATCTAAACGCAAGGTATGGCCAGCGGTGGATCGGGCGTGGGGGTCCAGTTCACTGGCCTGCCCGATCACCAGACCTCACCTGCTTGGATTTCTTCCTTTGGGGTTACCTGAAGGCCGAGGTATACCATACACCTGTCAGCAGTGCTGAAGAACTTGTGGCGTGCATTGTGGCAGCTGCAGGGCAGATCAGAGATACTCCTGGCATTGTTGGAAACACACACTCCTCAATGCGACGGAGGTGCGAAGCCTGCATCATGGCCCAAGGTCGAAATTTCGAGCATCTTCTGTAGTGTTATTTTTTGTAAATAAATTTCCAGTATCATTGATGTTTTTGGTCTAAATTTATTCAGAAGTGTTGAGCAGAGGTAGAAAATGTGTTTTCATTATTACTAACTGATCGTAGCGCCCCGTTTCCAGTTAGCGTCCGAAATGTCAACGAATTATGTTTTTTGCCCAAAGCGCCCCCTATCGATGTTTCTTTTTGTACCGTTCAACTGAGTTTCAGAGAGCCCCAGCAAACAGAATCATGAAAATGCATGCCATAAGTCAAGAAATCTGTTTGTTTATCTCTTAGGAGCCTTCGAGTTTCGACCACACTGTACTTTGACATTTTATTCCGGCTCTTACGCTTTTTGCAGGGCTCTACTTTTGGGTTCAAACTTTAAGTTAGAGTATAAACTTTGGCGAGCATGTGTTAAATTATCAAAATAACGGGCTTAAAGTTGTTGTCTAGCTCTCCAAAGTCTGCAGCGCCCCCTATCCATGTTTTAAGAGATACGCTTATCAAATTGGTACTGAAGAAAGTCTAAACAAACAGAATCATTTCGACGCAACAAGCAAGAAAATCTAACCATTTCCCTAGTTTTTATGACGTTTCGAATTTCGGCACCCAAATTTTCGAAAGCGCCTAGCGCCTTACCATCGCGTCAGGGACCCTACATTCCCTATTCAAAAATGTTCGTCTAGGTGTGCTCTATCGATCCTTAAAGTTTGTCACCGACGAGCTGAATCACCCTGTATATACATAGACTGCTTAGCAAATTTTAATATATTTGGACATTTTCCCAAAATTCTTTCTTTTTCTTTTTCTCATTTAAAAAAAGGGAGTTCATAACACCAGCCTGTTTTTGTTTTTTGTTTTTTTTTTTGAGATATTAGTATTTGTATGACAAATTTAAAATATTCAGAGAAAGAAAAACCTTTAATTTATCATTAATAGTATTATTTTTGAATTATTATATTTAAACGTTAAAATATTTCAAAGCACACTTCAAGGAAAGAAACTTGTACTTTCTACTAAGAAATGAACAGAATAGTACAAGATATTTACTTTATATCAATTTTAATTTGGTTTCTTTCTCAATGTAGTTAACAATATACCAATCATGTGGATAAGAAATGGCTTTAGTGACTGCCATTGCTTGTGTGATTACAAATTTCGTGGGGAGCAGAAATGAAAGATATTTATTATAAAGGATTTCTGTTTCCAGTTATATTTACTATATTATTTATCGTTTAAAAAGTGTCAAATAGACATGCTGTCCATCCAGAATCCTATAACTACTGTTCATCTCAGCCGCCGATGTGTGATTGTCAAATTTTTCAGTATTTCTTGGTAATGATAAATACATGGCTCGCAGTGTTCCTAAAATTTTCGCATTTTGCTACCAGTATTTAAAGTAAAACTTCTTCGTGTTACATTCCTTTAACATTTATAATAGAAATATACGATAAAGATTATCTTTTTAAAATAGTGGTAGCAAGGATGAAAATTTTAGGAACACTGCGAGCCCTGTAAATAGTATAATAATAAAAATGAAGGAAGAAAAAAAAAAGTAAGAGTTTCATACTCAATTTTGAAATAAAAATGCAAAAACTGCTTAAAATAATTCACTGGGAATATCTAATTTCAATGGGAAAAAATTGTACAACAAAGCAGGGATGGGATTCTTTCTGAAGAAATGAATCATTTTTTATAAATGGGAATAATTTGTTACCATAAAGCAGAGCTGATTGCAGCATGGGCAAACTGGGCTGTTTCTATGGGCCTTTAGCTTTACGGGCCCCCAAATTTGGTATGCAATATCCATAAATCTGACATTTTAAATTTGTTTTGATCTTATACTTATTTTAATAAATATTTTGTATTTTTAGAGCATGATTAGGTTAAAGAAAAAGATATATTTATCCAAATATGTATTGATAGCATCGAGTAGGCTTAATTTTTTTTTCTTTTTTTTTTTTTTTTCTTTTTTTTTTTTCTTTTTTTTTTTTTTTGTAACAGTATATCAAAGCTGTGGGGACGGGCGCGAATGAATATTAGGTCTTTGAAAGTTCGCACTAAAAGTAATAAACATTTTGGATGCCGTAAGGCATATATGATATCACATAGATACATATTTAGGTGAAAATATATAGATATTAGTCTATTCTAAAACTACAAAATACTGATTACAATCATCATAAGGTCAAAAATGATTTGAAATATCAGCTTTATGAAAACTTCGTACCGAAGCATCCCAGTTTTACCACGCTGCAATCAGCTCTGCTTTAGGCTAATGTCAGACGGACGTCTTTTTACACGCTTTTATCCTTACGTATTATCCCTACACAATGCTAGCGGGATTGTGTAGGGATAATACGCAAGGGAAAAAGCGTGCAAAAAGACGTCCGTTTGACATTAGCCTTATGGTAACAGATTATTCCCATTTATAAAAATTGATTCAATGTGGTCAAATATGGCTGCGTATATGGCTTAGAATGAAAAGTGGTCAAAGATGGCTTCCCATTGTTGAAAAAAAAGGCTCAAAGATGGCCGCAATTAAGACATTTGAAATGTCTGAAATTCAGACACAAGAAGTGTCTAAAAATTTTAAGACGTTTTAAAACGTCTGAAAATCGAACACTCCTGTTTCAGACACTTAAGTGTTTGAAATTCAGACGCAAGAAGTGTCTTAAAATTTTCAGACATTTTAAAACGTCTGAAAATTGAACACTACGTTTCAGACACTTAAGTGACTGAATTTCAGACATTTCAGTTTACAGTGTTCCCTTCTTTTAAAAATGTTTTTAAAAGATTTTACTATATTGTTGAAAGTTTCGTTTACATTTGAAAGGAGCTCTGGACGGCTAATCCGATTACAGAAGATTAGATAGATTTTGTAATTAGCGATTGCTAAAATCATTTTTTTTTCAATATGAAGCAAATGAACAAAAGAAGATTTACAACTATGTATTTTTTTTACATCCAGTTATTTTACTATCCCGGAAAAACCATACTTTCAATTTAAGCAAAAAAATTTGTGATCCCAATGGTGACGAATGCAACAATACTTGTAAATTTATCATTTCATCCCAGATAAGGAAAATAGTACCTCAAATTCCGATCAGATAAAATTTCGATGACTATAAAGCAAATTCTGCTGACGCACACCCAAACACCAGCAGTCAAACTTAACGCCAAATTTACGATTATTTTCATTATCGGGGTTACATAGGCAACAGACTGAATAATAATTTAATCTTTTGTATATAGAAAAAAACAAGCCTGTTTATTTCCCCGTGTTATTATGCTCATTAGAAAATTGCAAAGGAAATCTTCAGTTCAAATATTCCCCAAAAAGTTTATTACTAAAAATTTAGCATAACTAATTTTACTTATCATTGTCAGTTCTATTTAAGATATGGTGTTTTGTTGGTTTTTGTAACCATATCGTTTCCAGGACTTCTAATGTTTAGCGTCAAACTTGGCTATTTACTTGATTACGGAAGATTGAAAAATCGTATTAGGTTTATTTATGTACCAGAATAAGTCATCGATGTTTTTACCAGGGTAACGGTTGCATGATTTCAGTTGGTCTATAAAATGATAAGGCAGTGAAAATGACGTCAATTTAATTTTATTCAGCTTTAAAAATTCACTTTTTATGCTGCATTTTTCTTTCAAATATGAAAATTAAGCGCTGTGCTTTGTGTACGAATAATATGTTATATTTTTAACTGTATTTACTCTGGCATGCAAAGATGGAAAACCGCAATAGACCTACCAGAAGAAGACATATATTGCGAAATATAACGTTATGTACAGTGAGATTAAATTTAAGCTACCAGAAACTCACATAGCGCCAAGCTGAGAGGCTCGGAGTTCAAGACCTAACAAACGAATACAAATCACCCGAACATTATTTAAGTTCAATGGTCAACCTCTGTAATCATTGTAATGATCTTTATTTTAGTAGTGTGGTGACTACAGAACATTTTAATTCCTGCTGTCATAACGGCCTTATTTCTCTACCAAATTCTACTAAATTCTAATAAATGATAAACTAAAAGAGTTGCCTCTTAATGGCTTAAATTTTGTCCAACGCACAAAATAATATAATAGCGCAATGGTGTTCGCATCGTTTTTCAGCAATGCAGAAGGACATTCCACGTGAAGGTCCATATTGCTTTAAAATACAAGGTCAAGTTCGCCTTCTCGTCTTACGAGGATGGATAAAAAAAAGTTATAAACAACTGATTTTTAAAAATTATTATTGTGGAGGGAATTTTTTTTTTCCCCAGAGGGAGACAGGTGGCGCTAGTTGTCTTACAGCGATTGTGCAGGTAAGTAATGTAAGTTCGCAGACGCGTCAGTCATTGAAATGGCCATATATTTAGAAAAGTGGTCTCGCTTATGCCACTTTGACAAGGTTACGTGACGCTATCAGACGTAACCGTCCTGCCAGGTTGAGGGATGATGTCATCATCCTGCATGACAATGCCAGCCCCCATACTGCTCACCAACTCAAGAATTGTTGCAAAAGTTCAAGAAGGACGCGTGGAACAATCCCCAATACAGCCTAGATTTGACACTCAGTGGCTATTTTCTATTTCCATAATTGAAAGAACACTTATCTGGAACCAAGTTCTCTTCAGACAGTGATATGAAAACATCTGCCGAGAATTAGCTCAATGGTCAGGGACGTGATTTCTACCAAGCCGGTTTAAACAAGTTGGTCCTGCGCAGAGGCGTCGCCATGGGGGTTTATGAGGGGGAGCCTCCCCCTCCAATATATGTGAACTTGGGAAATTTGAGCTTTGAGTTGGGAAATTCTAGATTTTTGAGACATTTTCTTTTTTAAAAACGATAGTATAAAAATTGCGAATTTTTATTGCTTTGGTGATTATGTTTCTGTAACACTGACACGTTGCACTTGAATAAAGCTTTGAAGAAATAAAAGATTTCCCTATAGACAAGTTCAGAAGCACTGGTGAATATTTCGATGTGACTGAGGAAGCTGACTTCCAAAGGCACAGTAGAAAAAGAGCTCCACCAAAGAGAATACACAAAAATAATAGCTCAGCAATGAATGTTTCGACAATTTAATAACTGGGTTAAATGACAATGTTCCCTATTTCAGAAGAATGTTGTACCAATACATTCGATATTTAAATTACAATTTGAGAATCACTAATTTAGAAAAAATATGACTGTTTCTTCTTGGATAAGCATGAACCGGATGAACATAACTTGCAGGGTATAATATTTGAAATAATATTTGATTTGTGTTCAAACCAAAGGTAACTCACTGTACAAACTTTTCACACTTGCCATTCAAAGACCAGTTGGATCACGCCGTCAAACTACAAGTATATATCTTAACGTTCAAACCAACTTATCCTTATGTTGTTGCCTTTAATGAAAGAATCGTTAGTCAATTAAAATTTAAAAAATAATGGCAAACCACTATGAGTGATGGCAGACTTAACATTCTAATGCTACGGTCGGCAACTGGCGCACCGCGGTCCACATCCGGACCGCGGAAGATCGAAGACTGGGCCGCTGATAAAGATATTGTAAATAAAGAATTTATTCATTTTCCAACAATTCTTGAACATAAAAAGAAGAAATATAAAAATAAATAAGAATATAAAAAAGAAGAATAGATTTAGTGATTATGTGGAAAAGTGATCTGCAAGTATACCTCTTAATTCCCTATTCTATTTTTTGTCTATTGTTAATAAATAATTTCTTAGTACCCTTGTAACCTTTTTTTTTGGATGCATCCTCGTATTTAAGGTTCGTTTGGAAAAACAGACCAGCGCAGCGGCCGTAGCTTGCGTATATAAATAAAGCCTTTTGTACAATCTATCCCACAGAAAAAGTCAACTTTCCCACAAAACATACACGTGATCATAGTTCTTGCCTATTCAAACTATCCTAACGTGAAATATTCAAACCTTTTATTTCTACCTTAGAAAAATACATTTGTTAATGAATGAATTATAAACAATACGCGAAACTCAATGCAATTTATGGCATTGCTTTTGATGAGAGAGTTAATTCGGCGCCGATAGGATTTGAACCAGGGATCGCATGATCAGTGGACGAGAACGTTAGCGTCGAACAAAAGGCCCAGCCGGTTCCTCTATGCTAGTAACTCATTTTATACGGATCAAGTGATATGAGATCGCTTACACACTCCATCCCCGGAGAGAGAGACATAATTGCCTCGCGTATTCCTGACGTCTGACGAACGATATGCACTCGTGAATGATGCTGTCGAACGCATGTCTGATGCGTGGGATCATAAGCTTTGTGCTGCGAGAGTTTCACAGGCTTTCTGAGAAGGGAGAGAGTTTTTTTAGTGCTGCCATCTGTTGGTTATGAGATGAGATGATTGTGGTTGAGTATTTGTCCGGGTCACGAATGATGAGAGAGTGAATTTGGCGCCGATGGGATTTGAACCATGGATCTCATGATCAGTAGAGGAAAACGTTAGCGTCGAGCGAAAGGCCAAGCCAGTTCCTTTTTAGCTAGTAACTCATTTTATACTGATCAGGTGAGATGAGGTCGCTACACCCCACACACTCCATCCCCAGTGAGAAAGACGTATTGCTATGCTGACGTCTGACGAGCGACATGCATTCGTGCTGTCGCACGCATGTGTGGTGCGTGGGTTGGTTGGTTGATTGTGTTTATGACGGCCAATTATCAGCACGAGGGATACAGGCCCTAAGGGAAGGAGTGCCCTCCGTGGGAGTCTTTCTAAGCAGGTGCGCCATTTGAGGGGGACTGGGGGGGGCATGCCCCCCCCCAAGGAATTTGATATTTTTGAAAATTTATCTGTCATCGTAGGTCAGACTCAAAAGAATTTAAAAAATTACTCAAAACCTAAAATAGCTTGTCAAATTTTATTGCAGTAAAAACACGTATAAGTAAACACTTTAGGTACATAAACTAATAATTATAAAAAAAAATTCCTAATTTGCCAATTTATCTATTTTTTCCAAGTTTAATTTGCAAATTTCGCAATTTTTTTCTGCGGTCAATTGACGAATTGATTTTGCGTCGCTCTGCAAAAAAAATAAGCAAATAAATAAATAAATAAAATAGCATGATCTTCCCTTGAAAATTAAACAAGAGAGAAAAATCGTGCGTTAAGCATAGATTATGAAACACTTTCCAACACATCAAGAATGCTTTAGCAAAACTTAGCCTTTCAATAAGGTAAATAATATATCTAATTAAACATTTTAGAAAACATAAGGACTTTTTCCTAGAAATCCGCACAAACTTTGCAATTATGTAAAATAGCAAAGGAAACCGAGTCAGGTGAAACTTGCGCGTGAAATGTTGTGCTATGGTATATAAGAGCATGGCCATTAGCCAAGAGATCATTAAATAATCTGTGTTTTCCGAGAATAGAGCCACAAGAGGAGTGTCTATGTATTATTGTGTACAAGTTTTACGAAAGCAATATTCATCAAGTAGCAAGTCCATCGTGAACTATTTATTTTCCGAAAATATCACCAAACGAACTACATACGATGTTCTAGAATGTTACTAGGAGGGACTCTCGGCCAAAAAAAGAACTGGGATCGGGTAGGAAGGCAAAAAAAAAAAAAAAAAAAAAAAAAAATCTCCAAGCCAGAGTTGGAGCAGTTGAAAGGACTGTTTGACGAAAACGACCGAGTATTAATCCATCCCATGCCTTCGAAATACAGTGTTTCACCTAACCACCAACAAAAAACAATCACTAAGAACCTGAACATCAAATATTACAAGAAATGGTCATAACAGAACGAACAGAAAAACAAATGGTTGTCGTGAAAACGAAGTGTGGTCACTTGTTCAGAAAATTCTCTGATAGAATATTCATCTTCGATGACGGTGACGGCTCATATTTTAAGCTCAAGCACTCCACGTTTAACTATAACGGTGGCTATTATACATCTGACGTCTCCACAGCCCAAGATATCATTAAATTTTCTACTAAAGCGAAATTCCAAGACAAGATCCTCGTATGGGTTCGAAAGGTTTGAGTCGTCCGTTCATCCGAAAGTCTGGGTTCGCTGTCAATGGGCAACGACATTTGAACAAGGGCATTCGCCATCTTCTTATCCCCTACATCTGTAGCAACTACAATGACGGTGATTACGGTATCTGGCCAGACTTGGATAGCAGTCATCTCTGCAAAATCGTTCTCAGCCATTTCCGCCAGCAAAACATCACTTTCATAAAGAAGTCTGACAACCTGGTTAGCGTTCCCCAAATTTGACCAATTGAGCGGTTCTGAAAGTATCTGAAGTCAAAAGTGTATGCCAAAGGCTAGAAAGCAGGTAACATCCAGAAATTGATCAATAGAATCAAGTATTGTTTCAAAATTATGAACTTAAATTTTGTACAATGTCTAGCAAGTACCACCAAAAGTAAAATCGATAATGTCAAACGAAACGGTTTAATTGAAATCCGATAACAGTTTTACAGAAGAATGTGGTTATTGAAGTCACCTTACAGTGCCCATTTGAGTTCTTTATCTCGTTTTTTAATAACTTCCAAGTCAAGAAAAGTTTGTGCAGATTTCTAGGAAACAGTCCTTATACCACAATTAAAAAACCATATTTCAATAATTACCGCCCATAACCGTAAAAGTAATTCAGTTCTTTTGTGAAGCTCTGTATATGATCTATAAATTTGTACATATGCTACGCAGTGTGCTTAAATTATGTTTAGTAAGAAAATGCATAACACAGTAAAAAATTCCCCTTCAGCAGTTTCTACCGATAAGGGGAAACGTACTTAAATTCTTTTGTACAGCCCTGTATATGACATACAGATTTTAATACACGCCACATATTAATGCTGAATTTTAATTCAAGCAATTCTTAAGCTACTTAAATTACGCTTCCATGAGTTAATATCCATAGGCGATTATATATCCAGTTCTTTGCATAGTCCTGTATATAATTTTATTTATATGCAGCAAATTTACCTTAGTATATTATACTAAATGTAGTTGAGCTTGAAAGACAACTTGAAGCTGCATAACTCAAATTAAAAATAACATCTTTAAGCAATTCCTGCTCTTTCTCAATAATGCTTACGAATTTTTCTGTGTGTCTTACGAATTTAAAAATTGCTCTGTATATGTTCTATAGAATTTATGCACACCATGTAGTATTCAAAAATTTAGTTAAACTAAAAAAACCATACCAAAAGTGAAAACGGACTTGCAGCAATCATTCCTAATAGCCAAACTTCGCATACAGATTTGTTCCCGAAATCTTTTATGTGTCCCTGTAAATGAATGATAAATGCAATCCCCATCCTATTTTACTGCAAGCATTTTGTTGTTCTTCAGTAATGTATATCAGTTTCATCATGTTTGAAATAGTGCAACATAATTGAAGTACGCTGCGAACAGTTTTTACCCGTAGACCATCATATAATCGAACTCTTTTGCATAACCTTGTAAATGAGTGATGAATACTTCGCACCCCATATTCTACTGAAAGTATGTATTAGCACTAGAGATCGGACGGACTCAACCCGGACCTGTCACGGGTTTGATTTTTATACCAGCTTTCGGGCTCGGGCCCATTCTTTCTCAAATTGGCAATTTTATTTATTCTCATACTCGTATAGAAACAAAAAATAACTTTTTTACCCCTTAAAAATTAATTATCCCATTGCAAGTCTTTTTAATGCTATTTTGATCAGGAGGAAAGAGAAATAGATTTTTTCTTTTTTTTTTTTTTTTTTTTTAGTATTTGTCGAACATTATTTTGAAAGAAAACTTGTGATATTTGATGATTTATGTCTGTAGTTTAACGCGAGTAACGACCTGTTGATGTTGGCGGCAATCAGAATATGGCGCCATTAGGATACTGTTTAATTGGAATGTTTATTTATTATTACTTTTTTCAGAGATCTAACGCGAAATAAATATTTTCTTTTACGTCAATCAGCATTAGCCTAAGATTTGCAAATTTTTAGTCTCCTATTGTCTGCGATTGTAATCGCTCTTTATATGAAAATAATGTTGGTGATTTTATTCATGCTTCTTCTTGAAGTCTGCTCATTCTGTGGCTCTGTTCTTCATATTCATACAATCACTTTCATACGTAAGTAGATAAAATTGGCATGTGTTGTTGTTCCCGATTGAAAGCAATCAAGCAGCGTTTCCTCTTTTTCTATAAAAGCATCGGATCTTTTCGGTAACGGTGTCAAATTTATAATTTAAACTGATTTTAAAAGCCATGATAAATGCGAAAGATGTGCACCTTTTATAGGAAACAGAAAACGCTGTTCGATTCTTCGTTATATAAATCATAATTTCTGCAAATTTCATTAATTTATACATAAAACGCTCTTCGTTATTGTGTCCATCAGAGATACCTACTTGTTGCGGGAGAAAAATTTAAAAATCTTTTTAGGGAAGTATATTTCTATTTGACACTAAACGTCTCTTTTGATAAGTTTTAATGTAAATTTCATAAAATTAATTTTGTGCTAGAGATTAACAGTTGTTAAAAAATGAGATCTATTACATTTAGAACAGCTTTTAAATATGCATTTTTCTTAAACCTTTTTTTTTTTTTCGTGCATACTTTCGGTATCGGAATCGGGCTCTGATGGCACAAACTTTTTCGGATTCGGATTTAAAATTGTTGACCCCGGGCTCTGAAAAATGAGCCCGAACTCATCTCCAATTAGCACATCTCAGAAATTTTGTCACAAATATTCTTTCTTCATAGACTATAATATAACGGAACTGTCCTCAAAGACAGCTTTTATAGGAAACAGAAAACGCTGTTCGATTCTTCGTTATATAAATCATAATTTCTGCAAATTTCATTAATTTATACATAAAATGCTCTTCGTTATTGTGTCCATCAGAGATACCTACTTGTTGCGGGAGAAAAATTTAAAAATCTTTTTAGGGAAGTATATTTCTATTTGACACTAAACGTCTCTTTTGATAAGTTTTAATGTAAATTTCATAAAATTAATTTTGTGCTAGAGATTAACAGTTGTTAAAAAATGAGATCTATTACATTTAGAACAGCTTTTAAATATGCATTTTTCTTAAACCTTTTTTTTTTTTTCGTGCATACTTTCGGTATCGGAATCGGGCTCTGATGGCACAAACTTTTTCGGATTCGGATTTAAAATTGTTGGCCCCGGGCTCTGAAAAATGAGCCCGAACTCATCTCCAATTAGCACATCTCAGAAATTTTGTCACAAATATTCTTTCTTCATAGACTATAATATAACGGAACTGTCCTCAAAGACAGCTTTTGTTGGCGTTTATTGATAAGGCAACCCCGACGAGTGACGTGTTCTGGTAACCCCTTTAAGCTTAACATGCGCATAAATCGCTGCTTGGCGACATTTACATGGCGGAAAAGGGGTTTTCACGCCAAGAAAAAATCCAAGATGGCGGCCGCGGGAATATATAACATCTGTTCCCAAATATATTTCATTACATTACGGCCTATGGGGAAAAATCGTTTGCGGTGGTTTTTAATGATGTTTCATAATTTCAAACACTTTGAAATTTATATACATATCTATGAAGTGCACTATAAGATGATTACTAAAGAATATGGTATGGATAGCATTTATCGATCATTTACATGGGCACTAAAAAGAATTATGTTACATTACGGTCTATGGACAAAAATTGTTTGTGGTGTATTTTGTTCCTGTTACACTATTTCAAAAGTATTTAAATTGATATATATCTCCCGAGATGCTCTATAAGATGCTTACTATTGAATATGGTGTGGCATTCATCTTTCATATACAGGGGCACACAAAATAAATCAATTATATATTTATCTGTATGAACAATAATTGATGGAAGTGCGTTTTCAGTTGTGGAACACTTTTTTAAAATATAAAAATTGCCAACTATTTAGTGTGTATAAATTCTATAAATCATATACAGGGCTGCACAAAACGTCTGAAGTACATTTCCGTTTAATGACGAAAATTGCTGACAAGGAATTTTCAACTGTGCTATGCGTTCACTAACTGTTCTAAATTTTAGCATATTGTGAATTATATGATAAATCTACAGTTCATATACAGGGATGTACAAAATTTTCAGCTATTTTTTCGACTTTGGTTGAAATTGTGTTTCCAAACGTTTTATATGTTTTACAAATTATTACTTAGACATGGTTTTTTTACGTTATTAAGCTATGAAGTTGTATTATAGTAGTCCGAATGCGTTGAAAAATGTTTCATAATCTGATTGATGCATGATTTTACGTTCTTCTTGATAATTTTAATGATACTTTCTTATGAAAGCTAAAGTGATAAAACTATTTTTGTATTATTATAACAAATCCTAAAATTTCTTTTTCTAAAACTTAAGGTACGGGGCAAACATTCAACAGATTTAATGAAAATTGCTGTGTTGTATATTCTGTTGTATATTTATATTTATCTCTGCACAGAGGAACCTTATGTAAAGAATGGGAATCATAAGATATCATGAGAAAATGCTACATTATGTTTTGCATTGTATCAAATCTGAAGTTGGAGAATTTGTCGGAATCGAATTTGTTACACTCGAAATTTGCAGCCAAGTAATATATTTTAAATCATTTTGTCCTGAGATATCTACATACAACTGGCAATTTTTGTCAAATTTGGTCATAAATTTAAACATTTCGCTCTTGCAAAACTTCATGTGTTCTTCATTGTAATTTTCCTCTATGAACAAAATATTTTCTACCAAATTCACATTTTCGTTAAATTTTAAAGCTTATTGCCGTTGCATAATGGTTCAAAAGTTTATTTATGTGGCTAACTTAAATTCTGCTCGCTTTGATAAAAAGAAAATGGTATTTGAACTAAAATTTCAAAAAAAATTATTTAGACTTAATGAGCTAAAAACAATTCTAAAAACTGGGAGGGCACCTACGGGCAGACACATTAAATTGAAATGATTGGTTGGTTGGTTGTATTTATGACGGCCAATTATCTGCACGAGGGATATAGGCCCAGGTGGGGGAGTGCCCTTCGTGGGGGTCTTTCTAAGGGAACCTAACCCGTATTAACGCTTGGAAATCCAAGGTTCGAAGAAAACCACGAAAAACTCCGAACGATTAGGCCGACGGGCGCGATTGGGATTGAACCCAGCACTTCCCGTCTACCAGATTCGAGAGCAGAACCTCTCAGCCACTGGTGGGGCTAAATTGAAATGAAAAGATAATAATCTAAACTATTTAATCATATCAAAAATTGAGCTTAATCATGCTTTATCATATGACTTTTTCTATATTAAAACTGAAAAATTGCAAAAGAAATAGAGAGTATTTTGCGACATTAAATATGAAATAACAGCTGATATGTGCAAACTTTATGCACATAAATCCGATAAAATAAAGTCCACATTTTGTTTGGAAGTATCCATAGTCGAGCAGTATATTTTATTCGGCTTCAAGTAACAGATTAAAGAACTATTCTCAAATTGATTGATTCATTCCCAGCAAAGAAGCACCAACTTTGTGCTAGTCTATGGACCAAACAATTATATCTATATCAAAACTCATAGCAGGGCACTACGCTCTAACTATTGAACTATAACAGGCAAAAAATAAATTACGCTGGGATAAACTTTTAAAAATCGTCTTAAAGGCCAGTTAAAATCGGTAAATCACCCACTGTGCAATGATGAGAGAGTCAATTTGGCACCGATGGGATTTGAACCATGGATCTCATGATAAGTAGGTGAGAACATTAGCGTCGAGCAAAAGGCCAAGCCATTTACTCTAAAACTTAAAATAAAAAAATCCATATTGATTGACTTTTTTGACAAGACAATTAAATAAAACATTGTCTATTGTCTTGTCACAAAGTTATTTATCTATATTTTTGCGCCGTTCTTTTCGTCATACTTTTACAGCATATAAAATTAATTCCACATTTTTGAGAGCTGACATCATTCCGTAGCCCAGAAGTGGGTCGCGACCCACAATTTGAAATCCGTTGATAAAGAAAATAGAAATTATAATTCAGCCTAACTAGTCAGCTGTTTTTTAAAAACATTTAATGCATTTGGGCAACGTATACTTTGCATCGACACATGTAATAATAATACTAATACTATTTCTGAAGTCAGAATGAAACGAAGTGGTGGAAGTTTTACAGAAAACCGGTTTTGGTTGGTTGGATTTATGTCGGCCAATTATCTGCACGTGGGATATAGGCCCTAATCTGCACGTGGGATATAGGGGGGAGTGCCTTCCGTGGAGGTCTTCCTAAGGGAACCTAACCCGTATTAACGTTTGGAGAACCAAGGTTCGAAGAAAACCACGAAAACTCCGAACGATTTGGCCGACGGGCGCGATTGGGATCGAACCCAGCACCTCCCGTCTACCAGCTTCGAGAGCAGAACCTCTCGGCCACTGGTGGGACAACCGATTTTGGTTTTTTGCATTTATTTCTATAAATCGCACAATCAAGCACTCTCACTAAATAAAATCCTGCACCCAAACCCGACAAAAAAAAAAAAGAAAAAAAAATAGTCAACCGGATCCGATACACTCCGATTCGAAACGGGAAAAAAAATGCATGTTTTAATATAATTATGGAAAAATAGTCTACAATTATATTTCTAATATCAATTTTATCTTTTTGCATAAAAATTGAACAATGTATTCATAATTATTCAAATATATAGGGGGTTTTTTTCCTTTGAAAAATATTCAGGATTTTCTTTTAAAAAATCGGGTTAATCCGAATGAGTCAAAACCTAACCCGAAGCGAAAAAAATTATCGTCAACACGACCCGAACGCTGGATAAAATCGAGTTACCCTACTTTACTCCATATCCGGAATAATTAAAAGTTTTCGCTAACTTACAGCAAACAATAGTGTTTTGATTTGGGTCCTATAGACAGCTTGAATGTAAGTTTATCCCCTTAAGGGGCAAGCAATTGCGTTTGTGTAATGCTGAATTCCCACCGGAAAGGTTGAAAATTTTTATTTCTAAATAAGGAAAAGCAATTTTTCAACTATTCTTCCTCAAAGCTATAAAAGTAAAACTTAGTTAAAAGTTTCTGGTGCAAATCTTAATTAAACTTAGGTGGGATATAATATATCCCACCGCCCCTCAAGGGGTTATATAGGTTGGTTGTGTTTATGACGCCCAATTATCAACACGAGGGATATGGGCC
Source organism: Maratus speciosus (assembly GCA_963932465.1). Lineage (NCBI taxonomy): Eukaryota > Metazoa > Arthropoda > Arachnida > Araneae > Salticidae > Maratus > Maratus speciosus. Next base: position 617,111,503 of record OZ010788.1, on the reverse strand, counting down.
CAGGGGGGGGGGGGGCGTGTCCCCCGTGGTGGTCTTGCTAAGGGAGCCTAACCCGTATTTGCGCTTGGAGAACCAAGGTTCGAAGAAAACCACGAAAACTCTGAACGATTAGGCCGACGGGCGCGATTGGGTTCGAACCCAGCACCTCCTGTCTACCAGCTTCGAGAGCAGAACCTCTCGGCCACTGGTGGGGCGGGTTATATAGGAACCAATGTTAAAAGCTGCATTAAGCATTTTAAAGTTCTTGTAAAGGCAACTTCACCTGGGTATGGCTGGTGTCGTCATCTGTCCGTTATCGTTGACACTACAGTAATTTTTGTTGTACCAATGTAGCAATTCAGTGGTCTTGAGTTCCTACAGGAGTCGTAATTCTTCTGTTTATCTCACTCAGTCGAAGTTGATTAGTCGATTTGTCTGAATGCTTCGATGTTAAGCAAAAATGGAATTCCTTGCGAATTCCTGAGCATACTGGAATGGTAGAAGTAAGCCAGGGATCGGGATCGTAGGAAAGGAAGAAAAGGCCCCAGAACCATACATTTTTTTTTTTCTTATATAAATTAGGTATATCAAAATAAATTAAAATAGGATTCGAAAAAGTTAATAAAAATAGAAGTTTACAGTTAAAATAACGAATTTTGAGAAGAAAACGGCAAGGATTTGACGGCTAACTTCATCAGCCAAGTAATTTTTGTTAGCAAATTACACTAAAATAATTGGACGGGTGTTATTTGCAGAGTAGCGAACGGGTAAAATGCTTAATACATATCCGTCATGCATAAAAATTTGAAAATATACATACAAACAAATTATTTTAATTTCAAGAAATAGTTTTTTAGCATGTAATTATTAAAGAAAACTTTTTTTTTTTTTTTTTAAATAGCGTAGAAAAAAAACATCGGATCCAACTAGCATATTTTTTCTAGTAATTTTCGGAAATCCCTTATCATCATCGTATGAAACTTTTAAAAAAATTTCAAAATCGTAATTTTTCCTCTTATGTATGCACAAAAATCAAAGGAAGGAAAAATCAGACATGAGCAATATCGCATAGACATAAAGACCAATAAGTCCATGATATGCTTTAAAAAAATTCAAGATTGCTTTTGATTCCTAATATGAGAGAATGGCTTCAAAAAGGGAATACTATTTGTTACATTCTATGTTTCATATTATGATGACACAGAGTCTGTATAGAGTTATAATTTTTCATCTCCTTCTCATAACATTATGGTTTTAATGATACATCTTCCCACGAAACAATTACGATATATCTTTAAAATATCTATAGGATTATATTCTGGCTTTCAATTAGACAATTAATGTTTATTTTGTGGAGAGTAATTGCAGTTCAAATTTGTGCACCTATTGCGCAAAAAATTTAGTGCTGCCATCTATATTGATTTAGGAATATTATATAATTATTTCTTCAACTGAATCATTTTTTCGTGATTGTTCAAATTTTATTAAAATCGATTACCACGTGGCCAACACTTAAAAATTTTTTTCGCTCATTTTAAATGGAATGACCCAAATCTGAACTTAACATTATTATGCTTAGTCTTAAGGGTATTGGTGAGTGAGATCTTAAATTCCTCTCGCTAATGTTAAACCTACGGTCGTAGAATGCTGTATTTTTTTTTTTTTTTTTTTTTTTTTTTTATACATATATCTCATTAGGAATCTCATATGTCTCATATCTCATATGCCTAAATTTTTTTCCATGTATATTCTTAAAGAATGCCTCTTTCGTTCTTAGTTGACAAAGTATTTCTTCATTTTAAATAAGTCTTGAAACCAGCTCGTCGGTTTTTAACACATAAAATATTAAATTAAGCCTATATTTTAGAAATATTTTGACAACTAAGAAAGAAAAGAGACATCCTAGTACAAAGAAAAAAAAGTTGTTAAAAATATTAATTTTCTGAAAAAATAAGAATGCACTCCATGCTTATAGGCTTAACATTAACGAAGGGAATTTGAGGTCTCACTAGCACTCTTAAGGCAACTTGTGGAAATTGTTCTTTCTACAACTTTGGTCGGTATAGTACTAGAATTAGCATACTTTGTCCTTTGTATGGCAAGTATAAAATCTTAGTTCTAAGGAAATTTTATTTAAACATTTCTTGATAATGCAAGTTTGTTTTGTCAAATTTTACTTGGCAATTTTGTATCATTTTACATCTTTAAAATATTCTAGAGGTAAAAATAAACTGAAGGCAAGAACAGTATTGAATTCAAACACTTTTCTCTGGAAGGGATATCTGGGGCTCCAGGAGGGGAGGGGGGATTATAGATTTCTAGGGGGGGGGGGGTTGCACTTTTTGACCATTGAAAACACAAAATTTCAAATCTTCCAGAGGGGACACCTCATTGCTCCGAGGGGGGAATGTCACACCGGCCACCCCCCTGAATTCAACACTGGGCAAGAATGAAAGTTTCTATATTTAAAATATACACTTCCATCTATAATGTCAAATAATTTTAAAATTTTAAGAGCTTTCCTTCGTGTTCAAACAAGTAATAGAAATATTGCCTTTTACCCTCAAACTTGTTCATTATTATTTTTTTTCTCATTAATGAATAAAATGGCAAGAATGAAAATTTCTATATTTAAAATATATACTTTTATCTATGCCATCAAAAAATTTTAAAAGCTTTCCTTCATGTTCAAACAAGTAACAGAAATGTTGCATTTTCCCTTCAAAATTTTTCATTATTTTTTTTTCTCATTAAGTTATAAAAAGATAATTACTAAATTATACCAATCTGTTGCTATTATTCACTCTTAATTATAAATAATTTTTAAAAGTCTTTCCATTCTTGCGGCTAAAAAAATCAAAATTGAAATTTCAAGCATGTAGACAAAACCTCGATTTTGTATCAGCTTTTAATGTAAGTTTTAATATTGAAATAAACGGACCTGAAATCTATTATTTTTCATTTACAAATAAATAGATATGATCTACATATATGCTGGTTTTAATTAAAATCTGTGACATGTCAGCCACAGCTGATTTGCTCATTTTGTATGGAATGACCTATTTCTGAACTCTCCTGACGCAAATTATAAATTAGTTGAAAATCCATCTTATCTTCCCTTTAGATCTGAAATTATGTCAGGATCTATCTTTTACCATTTAGTCAGGGCATCAGTAATGTGTTTTAGTTAAACATTTCATACAAACTGATTTTTGTATATGACAGATTAGATAGTACAGATCATGAATCAGTACCTTGATTATGTATGACTAACACTGTAGTTGCAGTAACACCTGTAATTGGGATAGTGTTAATTTTGCTTTCACTGTGCTGTGATGTTGAAATGATGTGACATGATGCTGCACCAATTGCAGTCACAACAGTTAACTCTTTTTGTGATCTAGTAAAATCAAATATACGATGGTGGTTCAATAATTATTGTCCCAAGTGTGTATAAAATATTTGTACTGTGATGGTTGGTGTGGAACATTGAAGCCTAATGTCTTAGATGCCTATATGCTCAATTTCAGAACTGTAGCTGCTTTATTAACTTTTTTTTTTTAGTTTTCAGTGTGAGAGGTCGCACCTAGCTTGAAAGGGGGAGTGGGGGGTGACAGGGAATAAGACATGGCTACTGTCGTTTAGATTCGGGATCATAGTGATGTAGCCATGTCTCATCCACTGTCACAAATATATCACAGAACTGCTTCTGGCCTTCCCCCCCCCCCCCCCCCCCCACCCAGCGCTGCGGAGTCAGTTAAAAAAATGGACAACTCTGACTCTTTCGATCAAAAATGGGCTTGACTCTGACAACACAGCCCTGCTTTTAAAATGGCCGAATCCGACTCTGGGAATTTTAACAGATCCAACTCAGGCTCTTTCGCACAAAAATGGGCCTGACTCAGAGTCTGACTCCGGAGCCCTGCCCCCACCCCCATCCCCTTTCAAGCTAGGTGTCACCTGTCATACCTAAACCGAAAAAAAAATGTTAATATAGCAGTACAGTTTTGAAATTGAGCATATACGCATCTAAAGACATTAGGCTTCAATATTCCACATCAACCATCGCAATACAAATATTTTACACACACTCGGGACAATAATTATTGAACCACCCTCGTATATCTGAATATTGGCTTACATAAGCTCTTCTGCAACTGAAATTCAGCCTTTTACAAATAGTTATTCAGGAAAAACTGATATAAACTTATTTTATTAGAGTTTAAAGAAAAGATTTAAAACAATGTATACCCCGTAAGAATTTTTAATTAGGAAAAAACTTACAAAATGTGAAAATATCTTGTAGATTTCGTAAGTTGTAAAACTGTTTGATAACAGTTAGTTATATTTTTTTAATTGCCTTTATTTATTTTTTGAAAAACAGGGGTAGTGAGATAACTCTTACAAGTTATAAAAGAGGATCAGTTGTTTACCCTGTAGCAAAAATAGAGCAGATCAGCAGTGGGCGCTGCAGATTATTCTAGACCTTACAGATTAATTTAACAACTTAAAAAGAAATGTTAAGCTTAACAAAATTGCTAAAATTTACGAAGTCTCTAGGTTTATTGTATTGTATCCTTTTGAAATATCTCCTTTATAAATTGAAATTTTGCTTATTTAATGGGTTACTGTTATTTCTTATTATAGTAGGCTTAGATTGTTATTGGTTAGTATTCTTGTTAGTATGTATTATTGAGTTGCATATAAATTATAACTTGCTGCAGATTGAGATGGAAAATAGTGCTACTGGGGTTGTTTCTAATATAGTACTTTTTTAAATATTAACTCCTGATTTTATAGTTACTTTTACCTATTTAAACCTAATACAATGAATTTGTTTTGAGAAAGATTGAATTTGATTGATAGACAAGGGAATTTGACTGTTTAAAATCTTTAGTTTTGTTTACACACAGTGAGTGCATAATTTACAAAATTGAATTTCATCCTCTGACGCATGAAATTTTATTACTAAGTGGATGAAAACATATTGCACTTAAAATGGATTAAGAACAAATAATGTTGTTTTTAAAAATCTTATATTTATTATAAAATTACAACACAAACCTCACAGATTTTGAACCTCAACAAAATTATAAGTTATTAAATAGTTTTTGAAGACAATTTAACTTTGAGCACCTTACCACAAAGTTAAAAAAATAAAAAAATAAAAATAAAAAATTGCCATGTTTTTGTTTAGATCCAAGAGCAGAAGAGCTTTGAGAAAATTTTCTCTCCTGCAGAGAAGAAAAAAAGTCAAAGGCAGATTTTTCAACTGAATACACAAAATAGAAATGGTACTCCTATATGTTCCGAGTTCTGTTTAGGAAGAATATAGGTCCTTTTAACGGAAGTTTCACAATTTGTTTCATCTTAAAACAGAACCTCTCAGTAAATTCTTTTTCTCAAAAAAGAACCTTTTAGAAAGCTTTTTCTTATGAAAAATGGATTCTACACAAATTTAATCATTATTGACTTTTTTATGATTTTTAAACCAAACAGCCTGATTACGAAATATTAACACTTTTCCACTGAAAACATATAAATAGTTTAGTATTTGTTTCCATACCATAACAAAATTAAAGACTTCATAATAAAATGGAAATTAAAACTACAGTGAAATCTCCCTGTGCGACCACCTCCCTGAACGACCATTTTTTCATGGAACGAAATTTATTCCCATAGGCTCAATACTAATTTTACCTCCATTCAGGACCACCCCAGTTGAACTCCCTCCATGAACGACCGATTTCTTTGAAGAAAATGATACAAATTCGTTTTTATTAGAAAAATAATTTCCGGAGTAATATTCATCAAATTTCTAAACTATGTTTAGAATTTTTTTTAATACCGGTAACTTTTAAGTGCTTAAACCCCTTTGTGCCTTTTTAGGCAATGATGACAAATTATGAATGACGGTCAATAAATTTCCCTCCCCTATTCTGTCAGGAAACTCAAAGAACACACTCAAAGAGACTCGAAGAAATAGATAAATTAATGAAATCGTCATTATTTGTTCCCATCCAAAAAAAATTGCATTTATTTACTGAACTTCGAAAGGACTTTTAAATAAAAGTTGTAAAAGATAAAACCATAAAATCAAAGCAAATGTCAATGTATTTATTTTTAAAATTCTATAGTAATTAACTTATGTAATTAACTTTTGTTTTGATACTTAAATTTCATATTTTTATCCAATTTGAAAAATAAATTTTAGTAACATTGTTACCTTTTTTCATCAATTAAATCTAGATTTAAACATGACCTCCATTAAGAGACCACCTCTCAGAGAGACCAATTTTTATTGGAATGGAACGTGGTCGCTTTAGGGAGGTTTTACTGTATATCTATATCTGCTTCCTTTTACTAAGAAAGATCTGCAAATTATCATCTGTTTTATGATCTTATTTACATCAGATTACAAATTTGTTCTTAAAATCCCAGAGGCTCATGCATTAATCAGGCCCTGAACTTAAGATTTCAGGTCAGTTTTCCTTATTGTTGGTGAATAGTACATTAATATTTTTATCAATTATTTCAAATTTTAAGTTAAAACCACAATTTCTACCCACCGTCTTAGAACGGGCATTTATGCTAGTCTTAAAATAAAACAGGAGTTGTCACAACACAACTGGAATCATCAAAGAATCTATTTTTTAGCTATATACAGTAGTACCCCAACTTACATCACCCCGCATTTATGTCGCCTGGACTGTAAAACAAATTGCCCTTTTTTCTTCGCAGACACTAAGAAAACATCTAAAAATTGTAATTCTGTACCTCTCCTAACTGATGAAATTATCAAAAATGAAAGAGAATTCAACTTAGAGATGAATGCTGAAGATGTTGAACGCATAAATTCTCCTGATCCGGAACTAACCGTCGACAAACTTATTGAATTAAAGAAACAATGTACTGTCGAAGAAATAGATGAAGATTTTGAGCCTACAGAAAAGATTATCAAAGTTGCAAAATTAACCGAAGGACTTGTTAAAACTGGAATGACGGTTCTTGAAGATATCGATTTGGATGAGCAAAGAGTAGCAACGACTAGAAAAATCTTAGCAAACTCACTCTGTTGTTACAAAGAGCTTCTAAGACAAAAAAAAAAAAAAAAAAAAAAAAAAAAGAAACAATTGTTGGTTCGAACTTTATTGCGAGAATTTTTCAAATGCTCAAAGCTTCGAATGAGGCAGCTGGAAGAACAATAAATTGCAAATTAACAAACACTGAGTTATTACAAATTCTTGTTTTGCAAACCCATTTTTTTTTCTTTTCTTTTTGGCTAATGTTAAATGTATGTAACAATCTCTAAATACAATAGAATATGTTCATTAGATTTTGGGGAATTCATATTACTTACCCCTTTTTGCTTATCTAAATATACCTCAACTTACGTCATTAACGAATTGCTGACGTAAGTCGAGGTATTAATGTATATAAAATAAATATATATACAGTAGAGCACAGATTATCCGAACTCCAATCAACCGAACAGCCAATTTCTCTCAAAAAATATTTTTTAACCGAACTTCCAATTTTCCAAACAGCCCATGTCTCTTTTTTTTTTTTTTTTAACGAACTTCCATTTATCCAAACACCCTATTAGACCTGGATATCAGCTTCTAAATGATGATGAGATTGTGGATGATATTCAAGACGAAAAAGAAATTGAAAACGAATGCTCTGAAAATGATCAAGGTCCATCACATAATGAAGCCTTTGAATGTTTGGAAACAGCTATGAAATGGCTCAAACGGCAGAAGAACGCTGTTCCTATTCAACTAACGTATTTCAGAAGAGTTCAAAATATGGCAGCATTGTAAAGAATGTCTTCTTTGAAGCAAGCAACAATCGAAAGCTCTTTTGCTTAAATTATAATCTCTGGAGTTCAGAAAATGATAATAAAAAGTAAACAAAAAAAATTAAAAAGACAAAAATCAATTTTTAAACATGCCAGCATTAACTAGTGCTGTCAGTCTACAACGTGGATAAAGTGTGAAGATTTTAGTATATTCAGGAACATTCGTTAAATTGTCTGTCCATTTATCCGAAATTTTGCTTATCCGAACTAGGGTCGGTCCCGACTTGTTCAGATAATCGGCACTCTACTGTACATATAAATTTAATACATTTATATGCATTTGTTCATTAAAACAGGACCTTGTTAAAATTCAATTGTCCAAACTGGAACTTGAATGTAATGGTAATTTCAGATTCACATAATTAAGATTAGATCTTTAAAAAGTATAAAAAAATCATTCACTGGAAAGACTGTTGCTGTATTTCATAATGCAGGCATTACTGAATATCATATTGCAAGCATTATTGAATTTCATATGAGGCTTCTAAGAGAAATAAAAATAAAATAAACACAGTTTGCTGAGGTTTTTTTTTTTTTTTTTTTTCAATACGAGCAAAAAAAAAAAAAATTATCATGCATGAGAAAGAGTAGAATTTATATACCACAAAGTGCTGAAAATATAAGAAAGCACACACCAGAACTATAATTCAAAATCTTTATTTGTGATCCGATTAAGAATATGAAATTTAACAACTGAACACACAACTTTACATTGCACTATATTAAAAGCTTATAAATCTCATGAATCTTATTTACATGTATATACATCATTCTGTACAAATGTCACTTAACTATACATATTCAAGGCATAGAAGGGATTTCTCCATTCCCTGTTCAAACAGAAAGTAAATGTATTGACATGTGGAGTAAGGATGCTCTACAAAAACCAAGCAACTTTTAATGCACTGCATAGCTAAATTATACATATATACAGAGTGTTACAATAAAATATACAGCCTACTTGCATAACTGAAGCACTGGGTATTGTTAGAATAGGTCATTTGATTTTAATCATTCATACTTGCTACATATATACTTACAAATTGTGATCATGATATGAAAATATTTTATTTTGGAAAGATAATATTTGAAATCGGAATTATAATTAGTTATGAATATCTTTATTACTGAGCGGGATTTTTTTTTATCGTTTTTATTATTATTTACAACTCTGAATGGTTGAATGTTTTGATTAATAGCTTTTTTTTAATAGGTTTTAATACATTACTGAAAATATACCATAGAAAAAAAAGAAAGAAATGATTTTTAAAAAAATGATATATAACCAATATTGCATAGAAGAAAAGAAGAAAGAAATGATTAAAAAATATATTAATTAAAACCAATATTGTATATTCATTCCATCGACCTTTGTGATTGATGATTCCATAAAATTCAGACAGTAAAACCTCCGTAAGGTATACACCTTAACTGCGAGTACCCCTATTTAGTGAACACTTTTTTAATCACTATACATGTATTCTTTGTATACTTTTGCCTCTGACTAGAGGATACTTCTGAAAAGTGGACAAATTATGATGTCCCAAGGCATACATTATTTAGTGGTTTTACTGTATATTCAAAATCTGAACTTCATCTGAATGATTTTTTATTCTAAAGACACTCACATTAACTGAAATGTTTACAAAATTTAATGATAGAATAAATTAAGTAAGTAAAGAAGTCTGTTAGGAAAATCCTTGCTGGTGGAAATGATTAAAATTATTACTTAAAAAATTATCTATAGATTAAAAAATTTTTGGGATAGATTTGATAACAAGGTTATAAACTGCAAACGATTAAAGTTGAATAAAGTGTTTCAAAAAATGATTCATTTGCTACAAAAATACTTTTAACTATTATTGCATGATCATTATACATAATAAAAAGCTAATGGATAAAATAAATAAATTTTAGATAATTTATTATCACAAATAATAATTTCATTGAACACACGAGTCACAAGATATCAAACATATATATATAATGCTTATTCAGATTTTTATTTTTTGCATGCTGAAGAGACCAACTCTATCAAATAAAATACATTTAAAATATGACACACATTTAACACTTTCACGACGAGCGTCTTTTAGAGAATTTTTAATCTTTTATCACCAATTTTTCAAAACAGAAATTTTGCCTACTTGAATCACAAAAATGCCCTGATTAAATAAAGGCAAAGTTTACAATAAAAAATAACTGGTGGGAATAATAAAGGATTCTGACCACCTTATGTGGCACATATATGTGACGCTCGTCCTTAAGGGGTTGAAGCATAAGTGTTTAGAGAACACCACTTATAAAAAATTTAAAATTTATTAATTTACAGATGAACCTTTATGATGTTTTCATGACTTAAAAATGTATTTCTTTTAAATATTTGGTCGGTATTGGAGCTTTCTATAGCAAAATATTCAGGATTTAATTAACTCAATATTTACTTTTTAAAAGAAATGTTCATTTTCTTTATAAAACTATTTAATAGTTATTTTTAATAATAAATTTAGATTTAAAATTTAAAGTACTTTATATATATATATATATATTTAAATGATTGTGAGTAAAATTTAAATTCTTTCATTTGAATTATTATTTCAACATGCAAATGATTTATGCCAGTATTTTTAAATTAATTATTTTATTTTATGAGCTGTATCTGTATGAAATAAAATACTTATAATAGAGTGTATTTAAAGGCATACACATTTAAAGAAGTGTTCATAATAGCGTGTGCCCTAATTGATCTTGATTACTGGATAAAATGAGGAATGATGACCATGAGGGAATAACATGGGAAAAAAAGAATGTTATACTATGTAACATGAAAAGGCTTAAAATACACATTCATTGTTAATTGAAAATAAATGAACAATAAACTTAAATGAAGATTATCAACAGACTTCAAAGCTAAATGTTTAATTTACTAGCAATCTAAGTAACGATGATTATATATATATTTATTTAATCACCATCACAATGAACAAAACAGATTTTTTTTACATTTGTTTTCTTTGGTAATATTTTTTTATAAATTGTTTTACTAATCATATGAAATAAAAATCTCAAAAGATACTTTTGTCCACAAAGCACAAATTTAAGTTTCAATAAAATGATGTTTCATTAAATAAAGTATGAAAAATATCAGGGGCTATTGAGAATAGTACTTAAATTTCTTAAAAAACACGTTTAAAAAATAACTATTCCAATTCTCTCAAAATTGTTTTTAATAATAAAGGACTCAAAAAGAAACATATTCAGGATCATGTAACCCAGATTGATATGCAATACCTAAGCACAAATATAGTGTTACAATCAGAATAAAACAATTACATATAAACTGCTCATGCAGATGACATACAACTTCATTCAAAATAAAAAATAAATTTGAAAGAAAAAAAAATGTCAAAATAAAGGAAAATCATAAAATTAATAAAATAATGTCTTTCACATTGATGAACTAACATGTTTTTTTATGAGCAAAACAGCTGCTACAAGTTTAGCTGAACAAAGTCCTAACGACAAAATCTATTCTCAAAATTTATAAGGCAATGAGAATTTTCAAAGCTATGGTGTTGAAAGCCTTAGCAACCTTTTAACAAAATACAGTAAAAAAAAAAAAAAAAAAAAAATCAAAGAGAATGTTTGATAAAACTTGAAATAAGATAAATAATATATCATTGATTAATCTCAACAGCTTCTAATAAAGTATCAACACAAGGAAGATTTTTGAAATAAATAATTTCTAGCACTTTAAGAATGATAATTTGTTATATCAAACAATTAAATATTTAGAAAGTAAAAATAACACATTTATTTCAATTATATATTTGAAAATACTAAAGTCATTGACATTTCGGATACAGAAACTACCAAAATCTAAAATAAATCAAAGCTGAAAATTCTTTCTAAGATTTTATTAAAAAATAAATAAAACTGAAAAAAAAAAAAAAAAAAAGAAAGAAAGGAAAAGAAAAGAAAGAAAGAAACATATAGAAAAGGAACTTTCTATTTTTCATCTAAATCAAAGAAATGGTAGAAGTTGATTCACTCAGTTAAATACAAATGCATGAATGTTCCTTATTATCTAATAAATATGTTACAAATAAATAAAATGTGATTGAAAAAAAACATACAAATATCGAAAAGCAGAATGAGCAAATATTAATTTAAATTTCTAAGCAACATAACTCTCAGATTGAAAAAAAAATATATGCACATATTCAACAAAAATTCAATATTAGTTGAAATATTTTTGTGGACTTTAACCACATGGTTTCAAATTTAACATATTATTTTACACTGAAAGCATCTAGGGCGAAAAAGGATATAACTACACTGATGTTTATGAGTATTTGGTCCTTAACAACACAATGAACCATGAAAAATTATTAAACAAACTTTTAGGGGCTGTGCATACATAACATTATCATTTTAGGGTAAGAGGGAGGGGGGGGGAGGGGTCGCTGGCACATGATATCATAAGATATCTGTAGGAGAGGGGGGAGGGGTTGTCTTTTGATATCATCATTTTTGATTCAACCAAAATTTTCTCTTTTTAATTGTAACTTGGTATTTACATCAAAATAGTCTCATCTATTCTTATGAAAATAAAAATTATTAAAATTATTAAATGATTATAAAATTATTTAATTCCAAAATGTGGAATACCCCAATGTTTGGCTTTCTCATTTCTTCTATCCTATGTGTATGCATATATAATCTGCTGTTTGAGAAACCATATGCAAGGTATGTTTGAAATGATACTTGTGTTTACTAATAAATAAAAGAGAAAGAATAATGTCTAACTGTTTTGTTGATAAAAAATTCTGTTTGCCCTCCCATGCCCCCTCTCAATGTGTGAGCATGTGCAAAAAGACATTATTACTGTTGAATGCATTATGTAACAAAAAGCTATTATTAAATACTTTTAAATACTAACTATTTCTTTTAAGTTTGTTATAAAGTTATTTCATATATTGTATTTTCATATTTTATTGACTTCTCTTCATTTGAATCAAAGAAGTATGGGAAAAATAAATGTAACCATGTTTGTATATCACTCCAAATGAAAGAAAAAAATTCCAAAAATGAAAAGTATTTTTAGACATTGATAACGATATCATTAAGAGGGGTGGAGGTTTGAGGGATGATAACGTATGATATTGTAAGGGGGGAGGGGGAGCAGGTCCAAAATTAACAAAAAGTTGATAACATTATATATGTACAGCCCCTTACCTAAAATTCATAACAATTCTTTAAAATTCTCATTTGATAAATAAACTATCAAAAACAAGTAGCCACACACACATATTATAATTTTGCATAACATTTTATATGAATAATGTATTTAAATAAATATTTTTTTAAAACAAAATATGAAACTTCACCTTAGCACTTTCTTAATATGACATAGTAGTATATCTAACATTAGTAGTGTAATGTATTTATCAGTTATTTAACAATTATGCTACTATTTGTTAAAATTAATTTTAGTTTTCAACTATATACCATCATCTTATTGCCATGCCTGCTATTATCTTTATATCCTTCTGCGTGATCCAGCAGTATGATTATTCATAGAATATTTATGGATATAAAATTACAATGACATAAAATTAACAAATTAGCATAAATAAATAATGTTAAATTAATACAATAGACTCCCTCATATCTGTAACCCTAAAATCTGCAAATGCCTAAAATCCGCACTTCATTGCAGACTAGTAAACAAAGAAACTAAGTTAATATGTAGGTGAAAAATTAAAGACTTTTTTATTTTTTATATAATTTTGTACACATTTTAATATGTAATTCTGTTTAATGACTGAATTCATGCTTTATCATGAATGAAGTATAAATTTATTTCTGGAAAAATTCATGATTGAGCTGCTATCAGTGGTGATCCGATACTTTTACCAAATACATTTATATATTAATCTTTTTTAGTTATTAAGCCTGGCTAATCATGAAATAAAGCTTCATTATTTTACAATTTCAATGTAAATTATTAGTGTAGTTTTAGGAATCGAGTTTCATTGAATAATTGAAGAAAAATTTATCTCATCATTATTATGCATATTTAAATATGCATTATTAATTACAGTAGAACCTCTTTTATCCGAAACTCTTTTAACTGAAACTCTCGATTAACCGAAATCCATTTTTAAAGCTTTTTGTTGTTTTTTTGTTTTTCTTTACTATCACATTCCTTGTGTGCAAAATCCATTTTTGAAAGCTTTTTTTTTTTTTTTTTTTAAGTATCATATTCCTTGTGTGCAAGCGATCCTTTCCGACTACGAGTATATATAAACATTTTCGATAACCCTTTCTTAGAGTTCCTTTGAATTTAACTTGAGCCCCCGTAAGCTGTGGAATGGAATGAAGAAAACGAACAAATTAGCAATTCTGAAGCTTTTGAATGTTTTGCAAAAGGTTTGGCATGGATGGAGCAGCAGAAACACTGTGATACTGGCGAACTAATAATATTTAAAAACTCCGTGATAGAGCTTCAAAGCAAAGGCAATCAAAACTGCGACAAACGAAACATTTTTTCAAACACTTACGATATATGTAAAAGGTATGTACTTAATTTCAAAATTAAAATTCAGGTAATTTATTCTTGTTTTCATTTTGCTAATGCTTTATTTTTATTGAGCACTTTTTACCATAATAAGAAATGTTGCCTATATTTCTCTTTACTCTTAAGGCTGTTCTCAAATCCAAAGGGTCAAATTTCTGACATAAGTTTTAATTTATTTTTATTCGGAAACACCTGAAACTACAAGGTGTTGTTATTCAGAAACTATATCATCGAACTGTTTTTTCCATTTTCTTGTAAACGCAATAGATCTTTCAGAAAATACTGTCAATGTTGGCATTTTGAACCGACTTCCGAACGAAAGAAGAAAATCCAGTCAATAAGGGGAGAAAAATGCTGTGTCATGTGATCAAAATCACTTATGATACAATATAGATAATTTATTGATTAAATACTATGACAATAGCTAATGACAATGCTAATTTTTGATTAAAAAATGGAAAAAACAATTCGATTCCAAATCACTTCCATGGTCAGGCTTTCCAATTTTATATCTTCCCGTTAAAAAATGAATTTGTAAATGTGTCAAAACGTTTTGCGCTTGTTGGGCAGAGCAGTTGAGAACAGCCTTAAAATTGAAGCATTCTCGATTATCCGAAAATTTCGATTTTCCAAAAGAGGGTCGGTCCCAATTACTTCGGATAATCGAGGCTCTACTGTATTTACTTGATCTCTACTTTTAATATTTTAATCATTTATTAAATTTTCTTAATTTTTATTATTTTACTTAATTATTTTAATATTTTACTATATTGTAAGCATTCATTATAATTTCAAATGCATTATTACATTCAAACTACTGTTTAAAAAATGTAAACAAAGCAATGACCAGAAATCTGCAAAATTCTAAAATCCGCACAACCTCTGGTCCCAAGCTATGCAGATTTGAGGACGTCTACTGTACTAAAACTAATTGCAAATAAATAAAACTAATAATAACAATTGTGGCATTTTAAAATCAACATATTTGATTTTACATGTCATATAAAATTCGTAAATGGAGCATACAAGTATAAAATAAAACTTAATTTTAACAAACAATAACATAACTATTACTCATAAAAGCCTGAATTTCATTTATTCTACGAAACTTTTACACTCATGTGCAAAAGTCAATCATTCAACGATTTCAGATAAAGGAACCAGGAAGGAGATATCAAAACATATCTCTGTAAGTATGATGCTCAAGTGAAACAGATGAAATAAGATGGCATGGCGTAATGAAATATCACAAACAGAATTATTTAGCTTTTTTATCAGAATTAGCTTGTTGTAATAGGTCTGATATATATGATAACCGTGCAATACCTGACTGTCCGGCACTTAAAAGCCAATGATGTGAACCACGATTAGGGTTCCAAGAAACCTGTCAAAAAGAAACAAAATTACTCTTACAAACAAACATAAAAAGCACATTAGATCACTTCACAGAAAAACAAAATACAACTATAACAACAAACAAACAAACAAAAAAAAACATACACTAATGTTCTCTTTAGTAGGACATTTCAGCTAATACCCACCTCAATTAGATTCAAAAGAAATACAGTGAAACCTCCCTATGCGACCACCTCCCTGAACGACCATTTTTCCATGGAACAAAATTTATTCTCATAGGCTCAATACTAATTTTACCTCCATTCAGAGAACATCCTAGTTGAACACCTTCCATGAGCGACCCATTTCTTTGAAAAAAATGAAATAAATTCTGTTTTTTCCTGGTCATTTGAAGAAGGTTTTATTAGAAAAATAATTCCGGAGTGCACATTATTCATCAAACTTCTAAAGCCAAGTTTAGAATTTTTTTTTATATACTGGTAACTTTTAAGTGTTTAAACCCCTTTGTGCCTTTTTAGGCAATGAATTTAACTCTGATGACATAAGAATAACGGTTAATAAACAGCCCTACCCTATTCTGTCTGGAAACTCTCAAAGAAACAGATAAATGAATGAAATCGTCATTATTTGGTCCCTTCCAAAAAAAATTGCATTTATTTACTGAACTTCGAAAGAACTTGGAAATAAAAGTTATAAAAGATAAAACCATGCAACCAAAGCAACCGTCAATGTATTCATTTTTTAAACTCTGCAGTTAATTAACTTTTGTTTTGATACTTAAATTTTCATATTTTTTCCTAATGTGAAAAAGAAATTTTAATAACATTAATTGTTACCTTTTTTCAACAATTAAAATCTATATTTAAATATGACCTCATTAAGAGACCACCTCTCGGAGCGACCCATTTTTATTGGAATGGAATGTGGTTGCTTTAGGGAGGTTTTACTGTATTCTTTTCACTGGATACTTTCATGTCTAACTACTAGGAATCAGACAAGCTCTGCCAAGCCCAAGCTCGGGATCAATTTTTATAACAGTCTTCAGCGTCATGTTCAAAGTAAAAGTTTATTCATTCGTAAATTGGAAAAATGAAAAAAAAAAAAAATTCTATTTAAGAAGAAAGAATGTAATCTAAGTTTTTAAAAGTATTTTCCAACCCAATAAAAATATTTTGAAAGGGAATTGAATTCTTATTGATGAGATAGAAGGAGAAACATTCTATCTGATTCTGAAGCCTTTGCATAGACAACCAGGAGATATCCTTTGTCTTTTGAAGTCTTTTTACCCAACTGACAAGAAGGGTTATGTGTTTGAAGCGTATCTGGGTATGTAGATTTCTTTATACCTTTCGAAACAACCCAACGGCTGGATGGATTTTAATGAATGAGGCATCTATCGATTCGTATTAACCATCCGTCGGTTGTAGGCCAGGTTTTGTTTTCATAAATTCAAAATGGCGGTAGAGACGAAACAAAATTTTTACACAATATATTGAGTGGCATATCATTGGATAGGTCTTTCAAAAGAAGATGATATTTCATTGACTATTTTACAGTCAGAAGCTCCGTTAAAATGTTGTACAACTTGGAAGTTGTGTAGGTAGGATCTCTAGCTTAACTGTAACTCAAACCAGCAACTATAGGCCTCATCAAAACAGTGTTTATAGGTAGGAACTAACCATTAAACATAACTTAAGAGTCATCAATACAAGTAAATAAAAAAAATAGGTAAGTAATATAAACTAAAATTTCGTCAATAAAAAATTAAAAAACCCGACTGTGTAAAAAGCGAACTAAAAAGGGGGAAACAAGATGACATTGGAAAATAGTAGAGTGTGTAATGGAAATCCTTTTTTTACTTAAGTAATTGCAGTTGGAGGCAAACATGTAGGTAGAAGGAGTCACAGTACATACCTAAACATGAATCTGATGCCTCCCGACTGCAATTACTTAAGTGAAAAAAAAAAAAAAGGATTTCCATTACACACTCTACTATTTTCCTATGTCATCTTGTTTCCCCCCTTTTAGTTTGCTTTGTACACAGTCTGGTTTTTTTATTTTTTTTATTTAATCTTTTATTCCAGAATTACTAGAAAACAAATTTCATGTTTTCCTACCCTAGTTGTACAATGATATTTTAAAAGAATAAGAATTGTGACTGCCAGTGTGATGTAGCAATCACATTTATTATTTATTTTTTTAAATTGTAATGCAGCATCTCATGTTTTAAACTATTTATTTTCAACGCAAAACATCGTTCAAATCGCTTTTTTCTTTCCTTTTTAGCTCACAGGCTATCAAAGCCTGAGAGCTAATGTGCCCGCCCGCTCTGTATGTATGTATGTATGTATGTATGTATGTATGTATGTATGTATGTATGTATGTACGTACGTACGTAACGCGATAACTCTTGATAGAAACATCCGATTTGCTTCAAAATTTTTTCCTAGGTTCATTGTGATAAGGCGCTTCCCTGATTAGTTTTGGGAGTTCATTGGTTAAGGATAAAGGGGGGAAAACGGGGTTAGTCCAACCCCTTAATTCAGATAAATGGGTTTTTCATGCAGAATGATTCGATTTTCTCCGAATTTGGTATACCGGTTTATTATGTTAAGGAACTTCCCTGATTAGTTTTGGAGGTTCATTGGTTAAGGATAAAGGGGGGAAAACGGGGTTAGTCCCCCCCCCTTAATTCAGATAAATGGGTTTTTCATGCAGAATCATTCGATTTGCTCCGTATTTGGTATACCGGTTTATTATGTTAAGGAACTTCCCTGATTTGTTTTAGGGGTTCATTGGTTAAGGATAAAGGGGGAAAAGGGGGGTTAGTCCACCCCTTTTTATTCAGATAAATGGGTTTTTCATGCAGAATGATTCGATTTGCTCCGAATTTGGTATACCAGTTTATTAGGTTAAGGCGCTTCCCTGATTAGTTTTGGGAGTTCATTGGTTAAGGATAAAGGGGGAAAAACGGGGCCTTAATTCAGATAAATGCGTTTTTCATGCAGAATGATTCGATTTTCTCCGAATTTGGTGTACCGGTTTATTATGTTAAGGAACTTCCCTGATTAGTTTTGGAGGTTCATTGGTTAAGGATAAAGGGGGGAAAAGGGGGGTTAGTCCACCCCCTTAATTCAGATAATTGGGTTTTTCATGCAGAATCATTCGATTTGCCCCGAATTTGGTATACCGGTTTATTATGTTAAGGAACTTCCCTGATTAGTTTTGTGGGTTCATTGGTTAAGGATAAAGGGGGAAGTGTGGCTAGTCCCCCCCCTTAATTTATATAAACGGTTTTTTCATGCAGAATTATTCGCTTTGCTCCAAATTTGGTATACCTGTTTATTATGTTAAGGAGCTTCCCTGATTCGTTTTGGGGATTCATTGGTTAAGGATAAAGGGGGGGGGGGGTGTAGTCCACCCTCTTAATTTAGATAAATGGTTTTTTTTTGCAGGATTATTCGATTTGCTCCAAATTTGGTATACCGGTTTATTATGATAAGGAGCTTCCCTGATTAGATTTGGAGGTTCACTGGTTAAGTATAAAGGGTGAAACGGGGGCTAATTCCCCTTCACTTATTTTTTTGAGGGGCATTATTCTTTAAAATAAGAGTATGATATACAATTAGTGTGAATAGCCTGTGAGCTCAATGCCATCAGTTTAGCTGGGCATTTTTCTTTTTTATTACCGTATGTAACAGAACGTTTTGATTTCAGATTTTCCCCCTCTTCCTGATCTATTTTTAGAACCAGGGTGTGTTGCAAGTGACGTCGACCGCGTCATATTGGGGTGTGTCTTCGCTTGGCGAATTAGAGCTTCATTCTCTCCTTGTAAAGTTTCATTTCTCTTTTCTCTGTTTTCATACGATTTAATCATAATACATAAATTTAATTTAACAAATAGATTTAAATCATTTCTGCATGTAGTTTTGTAAACCCCTTTTATGCAGTATATATATCAATGCAGCCAGTTTTTTTAACAGATTTTTAAGATCAGATCAGATTTTAAGATTTACGAAAGTATGTATTATTTTTGACAACGTGACTTGTCGTTTGAATTTCGGGCCTTGCGCCTAAATTCAAAGAGCGATGTTCTTCAATAGCTGTATCGCGATATCTAAAAGTTTATCTTCGGTCTCTGACTTTTTTTTTTTAATTTAACGCATATTTGATTTCGGACTTTTTATCATCAAGACCTTCTTTAAAAAATGATTTTAACCAGTAATCATCTTTATCATGGAATTACTTCCAAGTTTTAATAATTCTACGTGGAACGTTCTTCTGATGTGTACGGTGACCTACCTACTCCTAATTACCTTCCACCTCTCAAAGTGAATCAACGAATAAAGAAGATTTTTGTAACTGCTGTCTCTTCAATGTGTCTACCGTTCTCATCATTAAGTAAGAATGTTATATTTACTAATTCATCCTTCTTTTATTTTTACTGCAACAATCATTTTAAAAATCGTCACATTTGGTTTCCGTGACAAAAAAGAACAGTCGGCGTTAATTGCTTTATTTATACAACGCAATGCCTTAAAAAATAACTTAATGACTGTATTTTTTCGCCGTATTTTTGACGATTGATGAAATTTTTTAAAGAAGATTTTTGTTCTCAAACAGATGAACTGCTTTTTTAAATGGAATTCTGAAAATGATTTAGCATTATAATTGCTGTTATTCTTTTTTGCAATATTTTCTGTTCTTATAAAAAGAAAACGTAATCTTTTTCAATCTTAGAAGAAATTTTGTTCCTGAAAATTATTCCTAACTGAATTTTCTTTTGCATAAAATTTTGCAGATTTGTTACTTTTATAGAAAATTACTGACGTAAATTCAAATAATTTGTTTTAAAATTATTATTTTTAATATGGAATTTTAAGAAAATTATAATATTCTGTTGTTCTCAGATGGAACATTTTGCTGTTTTAACGGCTGAAGATCGATCAAACATCGTAATGAAATTTTTGTTCTCAAGTTTTATTTGCAATACTGATTCCATGATTTTAAATTTTTGAGCATAGTATAATTTAAAAAAAAAATCCGTTACTGGTTTTCATTTTGAGATATGTCTTGACAAAATTATTGCTGTTTTTAAATTATTGAAAAATGAAATATTATTTTAAAAATCAAGAAATTTATTTATTTATTCTCTAATTTATTTATTCTTATGGTGCATTACAAGATATTTATATAATAGAAAATCTTTAATGAATTTTGAAATTCTGAAATGAATTCTAACAATTGTTCTCTCATTTTAAGAACAAATTTATTTAACAAGAGGCTATGGTTTTTATACTATTCTCATATTGGGTTTTTAAATTTTATTTTATGGCACTTATACAATAAAATATTTAATGAATTTGAAGATATATTATGAAAATTAAGATATTTATTGAAGCAAATTATTTTTTTTCCCTTGGAATCTGTGATAATTATTGAAGTTTAAATTATTTTAATGAAGTTGTTCTTATCTATTACTTGCAAAGGAGCTGAAGTTCTTCATGAAATTCGTAGCTGTAATATATCCTGCATGATTTTTTGACGTCTTCTCTGCTTTTAAATATATCAATTTATAATTTTTGTTCCAAAAATACCTTCAATAACTTTTTATAAAAAATATTTAACTTGTTATACCACCTTCCACTTTTATTCTCAAGATATTTTTGTCATTTAGTGCACGATTTGACTGCTAATATCGATTTTGGTGTTTGGTGAGTGCAGTGTTCTTTTACTAAGTTAAATTTCAAGAACTCTGTTTGCTTTCTACAAACTGTTCTCATCGTAACTCTCAGTGCTTCAATTTTCCAGAATTATGTTGTGGTTTCATCAAAATTTAATAACATATTTTTTTTGCTTAAAGAAGAAATTAAAAAAATCCTTCTCCTGTATCATCCTCATGACTGAAATAATTTGAAAAATTTTTATTCTCCATGATTTAAAATGACAATAGTTTTACTCATCTTTCTTATTCACATTTGCTTACCTACTGAAGTTGCCTTCAAGAGTGTTGTTATTAATCCATTTTTTTGAAACGCTTCTCTGGTGTATGGAAATGTTGTTCTGAAAGTACTGAAAATATTATAATACATACCTGCAAAAACAAATTCTGTTCCTCATTTACAGCAACCAATAAAGATTTGTGCTCCATTTTCGGCTTTGATGTTCCTGGTGAATTATCAGTAATTTATGTAGTAAAAAAATCCATTTTTTTCTGATCTTCTCCAGTGTGTTTTTGAAGTTGGTTTTGAAGCTAAATCAATACATATTATTTTTTCATAAACAATAGATTTTCCTAATCAACGTTTACTTGTGAGCGGAAAATTTTCATCCTTACATAAGGGTAAGCGGCAAAGTTTCATCCTCGCATTGGAAATGTTTGATTTCTACATCATACCATATTCCACGACTATTTATAAAATTTACTGTTATTTGAATTACAGAAAATGTTTAAGCTCAAGAATGTTGGTTTATTTGCTTATTTCTGAAGATTTTTATATGTCAATTATTATTATAGTGCCTTTTCCTTATTTCATAACCCAATTGCTTCAAAATTCTTTAATCTGCCATATGCCTCACTTTTTCAATTTATGCAGAAAATTATTTTGGATTGATCATGAAGATATATTTTTTTAATGAAGAAAATTTTTATTTGCACCTTTTATACGAAGAAAAGCACAAGTTCTTAGTGAAAATATTTACCAGCGCATCTTTTTTTGAAGTGTTCATCAGTGAATCTTCAACAATTCTCTAAGAAATTATATATATATTTTTTAAAAAGTGCTTCTTCATTACCGATTTTGACTACCGATTTTGACCTCTACTCGTCATGGTGTGTGTGTTGTGTTAATATCATCCTTAAGTGCTGTGTTACTCCTGAATGTGCCACCATGGTTTGTCCTTTTTTTGCCAGCAGTGTTTGCCAATTTTTCCTTCACAAGATATCACCATATTCTGCTAAATGTTCATAATTGGTGATAGTGTTGTTGTGCTAACTGTGCCTTTTTTTCAACAAAATAGAAGTGTTTGAATAGTTCACAGTACTATTCATATCCAACCATTTGTGGTTTATACCAAGAGCTTCTTTACATCTGTAAAATACACTTTTTTTTTTCTTTTTCTATGCTGAATTATTTAATTATCTTTTGCACAAGATCTCAGAGGTCTCTTATGCGCATTGGAGTCTGCTGTATTTTTGTGTTTTGTATAAATGTGTTTACAGAGTTCCTGAATGTGTCCACTGATCAAGGTATCATGAAGGATTGTCTGTTTACTCTACAATATTTTTTAAATTTTTGCAGCTCTTTAATTTAATTTCAACTGTTGTTTAGAGTTAATTTAATATAATTTTTTTTTACAAGCATAGAAATTTAAATTTTATTAGTAAATTATTAAAGGAATGAAACTAAATATTTTTATGGTACACTTGCTTGGTAATTTAAAATTTTTTCCTGATTATGACAATTTTTTTTAACTATTGTGATTAATGAAATTCAAGTCCTAGGTTGTCGGAATATAAAAGTAAAATATTCTAGACTTTCTCATTGCAATTTATTTTTATAAATATGCTGAAATTGATTAGTAGAAATGACTTGTTCATTTTGAATGTTTCAATATGAGGAAATTGATTAGTAGAAATGACTTGTTCATTTTGAATGTTTCAATATTATGAGGAAATTGATTAGTAGAAATGATTTTTTCATTTCGAATGTTTCAATTTATGATTTATTTTTCCTAGGCAGTCAGAGTATATTTAGAGAGGGTACTTCTGACTTTATGTTGCTTTACTTTTGCAACTTTATAAATTTTCATTCATAAGTGTACCTTATTTTTTAACTTATTGAATTCAAAATTTTTTTTGTGGTCTCTTTCGGCTAAAAATTTATTTAGCTTTTGGATTTATTATTAATTTTAAAATATTAAAAGAGTAATATTTTAAATTTATAGAGATCATTTTACACAGGAAGGTGCCTTTCTTTGCCTGTGATTGCAATGGGGCTTGATATTAATATTATTGTATACTATCATGTTAGGTATACTATTGAAATTTGAATGTACTACTTGATGTATATTCTTTTTCTTTCTCTTTAGGTCACTGTACATGTACGTTCCCTAATTGTGCAAATGCACTTAAAATTTTTATTATGACTTTTAAATTTTAACTTAAATTTTATTCTACATTTTTTTGCTCCTTGGCTTTTAAAATTTTGTTTTCCCTTTGTTGAAAAAGCTCTTTCAAGATTTACCTTTTTCACCTTTTGGTCATCCAAAATTTTGTTCGGCAAATGGGGGTAATGTGATGTAGCAATCACATTTATTATTTATTTTTTTAAATTGTAATGCAGCATCTCATGTTTTAAACTATTTATTTTCAACGCAAAACATCGTTCAAATCGCTTTTTTCTTTCCTTTTTACCGTATGTAACAGAACGTTTTGATTTCAGATTTTCCCCCTCTTCCTGATCTATTTTTAGAACCAGGGTGTGTTGCAAGTGACGTCGACCGCGTCATATTGGGGTGTGTCTTCACTTGGCGAATTAGAGCTTCATTCTCTCCTTGTAAAGTTTCATTTCTCTTTTCTCTGTTTTCATACGATTTAATCATAATACGTAAATTTAATTTAACAAATAGATTTAAATCATTTCTGCATGTAGTTTTGTAAACCCCTTTTATGCAGTATATATATCAATGCAGCCAGTTTTTTTAACAGATTTTTAAGATCAGATCAGATTTTAAGATTTACGAAAGTATGTATTATTTTTGACAACGTGACTTGTCGTTTGAATTTCGGGCCTTGCGCCTAAATTCAAAGAGCGATGTTCTTCAATAGCTGTATCGCGATATCTAAAAGTTTATCTTCGGTCTCTGACTTTTTTTTTTTAATTTAACGCATATTTGATTTCGGACTTTTTATCATCAAGACCTTCTTTAAAAAATGATTTTAACCAGTAATCATCTTTATCATGGAATTACTTCCAAGTTTTAATAATTCTACGTGGAACGTTCTTCTGATGTGTACGGTGACCTACCTACTCCTAATTACCTTCCACCTCTCAAAGTGAATCAACGAATAAAGAAGATTTTTGTAACTGCTGTCTCTTCAATGTGTCTACCGTTCTCATCATTAAGTAAGAATGTTATATTTACTAATTCATCCTTCTTTTATTTTTACTGCAACAATCATTTTAAAAATCGTCACAGCCAGTGATTAGGTATAAATAACAAAAATGCTATTTTAAACAGATTTTCAGGGACATTAAAATCTCGAAACATAATCATGAGGAAGTATTTAGAATTCATGGTTATTTATTTATATGTAAATAGAGATTATTAAACGAAAAATTTAAAATCATGAAACAATTTAAAAATATTATTAACAATATATACTGCATACTTTCGGCATCCAGTATTTGGGCAAGCTTGGGCTTTGATGACACAAATTTTTCGGGCTTGGGGTCCAAAAAAGATCCCAAACTTTCATCTCTACTAACAGCTATTTTATTTCATCTTTCTACAGATATCCTGTAATCTATAGTCTGTAATAACTACAGAAATCCAATATGCAAATATAATTTAAATAGTAGGTTGAACTAAAAATAATAGGCTGTTGTTTAAGTTAATCCCGTTGTGTTATGTACTATAAATTATTTATTACCAAATTGATCATTTGGTGCAGTCATAGGTTGAGAAATGTGATAATGTGAAATTACAGTTTACATTCTGATTGTATAAGCTTAATTTTACTGTTAAAGGTATACAAATCATAATTTTTGTATTAATCTTTACAAGACATTTTGTCCAATACCCATCTTAATGGAATACAAACAAATTCTTTTTTCACTGATATACAAACAACTAATGTACTATAACCTATAACATCTGTAAAATCCACAGAAGTCCAACAATACCTCATTTGACAAAGTAAGTTCAACTGTATGGGCTTTAAAATCTAATAATTTAACCAATTTAACCATAGACCAATGCATACATCATGCTAAATACATATTCCCTTCTTTTAAACTTTACTTTAATTACATCAAAAATTAAAGTTTAAAAAACCGATTCTTTCCTTCTGCAGTCAACATAAAAAATGCAAATTATGAACACCGATTTTGATGTAATTATATACTTTATTGTTTCACTTTAATTTTTACATTAAAAGCTGATAAAAGCAATCCTTTATTTCATTACAAAAGAAATGCACACAGAATAAAAAAAATAAAAATTCACCATGCTGAAAAATGTATAAATCTAAGATGCTTAGAAGCATTTATTACTCAAGAAAAAAAAAGTTAAATCAATTTTATTCTTAGCAAAAATATGTGTGCATTTATTACTCAAGAAAAAAAAAAGTTAAATCAATTTTATTCTTAGCAAAAATATGTGTGCATTTCTGAATCAATGCAGAATGCATCTGTTGTTGTTGCATTACAAACACAGAGATGATCATCTGACTGCTTAAATAAGTTTCGCCTCAAATAACTGGTGAACCTAGTTAGCTAGAATTATCCTGACATAGTAAAATGGATGAATGCTCTGATGAGGGATGAGGATGAGGTATCTGGCAGCACCTCTTAACCGGCAAACTGCAGAATTAAAATTCTTACATTGAAAATGGTATGAGATATAAGAAAAGATTCAATTACAAAATCTTAGATCATCTTCGTTTTAGTATGAAATTATGTCTTAGATGTAAACATAACTTTATTAGAAGTCCTCAAATGTAATTATTTTATATTCAGCCACTAGGTTAAATATGACACTAATTGCATGCTGAAGTGTGGCATTATAGACAGAGCACATTTACTAATAAAAGCAAGGTACAATTTATTTTAACAAAAAATTAAAGTTAAGTATACCCAATGTGTTAATCATTGTCAGCAATGCATCATGCATTCTGTATGTGTCTGGGCAGTGGAAATATTTAGTGTACTTAACTAGATTTTCTTATTAAAATAAATTGTTCCTTGCTTACATATCTTAGTTTTATCAGTAAATATGCCTGCCATATAATGCCACACTTTGGCATGGTGATTGGATTTTTAAAATATATATATATTTCAGGGCTTTAAAATAAAGTTTCTTTTAAATATAAGACATTTTTTACTAAACTGATGATTCTCCACAACTTTGTAACTGACACTTTTCACTATATATATATATATCATACCATTTTCAAGATAGAAACACTAACTCTGCAGTTTGCCGCTAAGAAGCTATGTACAGGTGCCTCATCTACATATGCATTCAAATATATCTAGATAACATAATCATGGCTGTAGCTAACTCGATTTACCTGTTAAGATAAAATGGAATTAAAGAATCACCCTGTATAGTTACAAGGCTCCTGCATCCATAAAAATCTAGAATTAATTTTTCACAAATCAATTCTATATACAAGTTGATAACAGAGCACTGGGATAGATATCATAGGACAGAAACAAAAGGCAGGAAAGATTACAGTCAAAAATGTGTGTGCAATGAAGTCACCATGAGATGAACATGGCATCTCCATCATGGCAGATGAACACCATTAGATTTGCAGCAAGGTCCCAGAATGCACATCTTTTTACTCTTTTTCCATACATAAATAATTGACAGTATGAAAGGAACATAAAACTAAAAATTCTAATAATGACCGAAACCTGAAAATTACCTCAATTCAAAAACTTTTGAATAAATATAAACAATCAATAGGAAACAAAAATACAACTGTGTAAATGAAAAGTTGGGAGAGATTTGTCATTGAAAAAATTTAACACAATGAAATATTTCTATTTGTTAATTTCATTGGATCTTTTTTTAAAAAAAGCATTTTTATTCAATCCTCTAAGCATCTGAGAGCTTCCCTCCATTTTATAACTGCCCCACCAGTGGCCGAGAGGTTCTGCTCTCGAAGCTGGTAGATGGGAGGTGCTGGGTTCGATCCCAATCGCGCCCGTCGGCCTAATCGTTCAGAGTTTTTGTGGTTTTCTTCGAACCTTGGTTTTCCAAGCGTTAATATGGGTTAGGTTCCCTTAGAAAGAACCCCACGAAGGGCACTCCCCCCACTTAGGGCCTATATCCCTCGTGTTGATAATTGGCCCTCATAAATACAACAACCAACCATTTTATAACTAGTCAGATGTGCCAATCCCAAAACTTTCTTCTTTCTCAAACATGTTAAAATTTCAAAAAGTTGTTACACGTGTTAATCCTTCAGAGTTATTACCTTAATACTACACCAACTTTGAATTTCATCTCAAGTTTCTGTTTCGTTTTACTAATATGAGTAAAAACGAGTTAATCTCAATCATAATATTTAGTCAAATCAATATTTTTCGTTATTCTGTTGTACATCAGCTGCTTGGGAATCGCCAGGTTAGCTGGATACAAATTGCCTGTCTCTGCATGAACAGGCGATGTACAACAGAACTATGAGAAACTGAGAAAAATCGCTATTACAGCACCCCCTTCTGGTAGATTATTCACAAATTCACGTCAGATGTGCTGGCCATAGCCAACAAAAACATACAAAGGAAATAATTTTATGCATTACTTTATACAATTTTCAATGGTACAATGAAAATGAAACAAAAATCGCTATCACAGCGAACCCTTTAAGCAGGATATTTCCAAATTCAAGGAGGACAATTCTACGCAGAACTTCATACACTTTTTGATGGTACAATAATGAAAATGGCACAAAAATCACTATTACATCACCCTCTTCTGGCAGAATATTTCCAAATCCAAGGAGGACTTGCTGGCCATAGCCAAACATGCACAAAAAATTTGGTTCAATTCTATGCATAACTTTATATATTTTTCGATGATACAAAGCGGACATACATACATATGGATATATGGAACATACATTCACACATTTTGTATAAACATGTTTTTCGTGATCTCTGTACCCTAAAACATGTAAATCCATCAAAAACTGGAAGTAAAAAAATTTTCAATTACAATACTTTCTTCTTTAGAAAGAAGAAAGTAAATATGCATATAAATCTCAGGTTAACTTATATTTGCTTTTACTATTCAGTAGCTTAACATTTTTTATCTTAAATATTTCTCTAAACATAATTCCATTAAAAATATTTTTCTCTCGAACCAACTTAGGCTCTTTTCAAAAAATGAAAAAATATAAGATACTGGAGAGAGTTAACAAATCTTTTTGCTTGTGTGCGATACTTTTTATTTTATTCTTTTTTACATGTTAGCACAAATTAAACTCAATATACAGTTTAAGGAAAACTGAAAGTTTCTCGGGAACAGAAAATCACAAATCTGTAGAGGGTTTTCATGCCAATAATCCTTCATTTAATATTTAAAAAGAAATATTGAAAAACAATTTTGAAAAGAAAAATTATACTTCAACTTACTGTTTTAATAGCAGTTAGATTATACCTATTAAGAGAATATTCATCTAACTCTTTATAAGTTCCTGGCTCTATCTTGTCAAATTTGGCCTGAAATAAAACACAAGAAAATAATTAATATTATCTGTAATGACAGAATATTATTATTATTATTATAAAGCAGATAAATGAGTAAACCCTTAAAAAAGCAACAAAGAATTTTAGGCAAAAATCTTTCAAATGAATTCTGATTTAATTTCAAATTAGGACTGGAGTAAATAAGAATGTAAACAAGACAGCAAAAAAAAAAAAAAAAAAAAAAAAAGAAACAAGCTTTACAAATAATCTTTGATTATTATCATCTTAACAAGAACAAAAATTATGCATCTGGGATAGATTACAAAAAACTTTTCACCATGAACAGAATGTTTTGAAGAAATTTCAGTTTTTCATACAATGGAATCATATCTAAATAAACAATTTAAAAAACATATAACACAGTAAAGAATTCATGTTCTGAAACTTCTGTTTATATCTAGTAATGTGTGCAGATTCTTTCATGCAGTCCTGTGTGTGTTTTATACAATTTACACACCCAATGTAATGCACTACTGAATATTAGTTAAGTTCAAAAATACATACCACAACTGAAAATGCACTTCTAACTATTATTGATCATAGTACATCCTGTAACCAACTTTTTTTAGTGTCTCGGTAAAATGAATGATAAATGCTATGCAATCTATAATCTATAGAAAACATTGTATTAAACCTCAGTGATCCATATAAATTTCATTATGTTTGAAGTATCGTAACATCATTAAAATGCAATACAAATGCCATTTTCCTATAGATAATATAATGCAACGTGTGATACACCACAGAAAGCGTATTTTAGTCCATTGTAGGGATCCATATCAATGTCATTAAGTTTGAAATATCCTAGCCTTATTAAAATACAACATAAAAGATTTTCTACATGGATCATTAATTTGACAAACTCTTTTTATGTAAACTAAAAATGCTACATAATTCATTTTCAGTAGTGAACATTCTATAGTATGAACCTCAATAACATATAAAAATTACATGGCAATCAACATACATTTACAAGCGTTGGAACACAGCTAGACAAATTGAAGTCATAAACACTTTTAACTATGTTGGAAAGCATTAAAAAGAAAAAACTGAAATTCAACAGGTTCCCCACCCCTTTAGTTCGTTAAATGAAAACTTACTAAAGGGCACCCATATATTTACCTATCTAGATAGATAAATAGTAAATACACACATGCAAGCATACATAAAAAAAATGTTAAATAAACAGTCAAACTTGGTTATAGTGAGCTTGGATTCTATGATAACTTGATTTGAATGAGGAATTAGTGGCCAAATGATTGGCCCAATATAAAGAAACACTGCAACAAGCTTGGTTATTATGATTAAACCTTGAATATCTAACAAGCAAAAAATTGCACATGCATGTGAAAAGGTCCTTTTTTTTTTAATCCCAATTTTCCTTAACGAAAACATGATTTCATAGCGCATCTACATGGCTGCTGAATTAATGACATTTCTAATTTTCCTATAATGCCAAATAATATTTTAGGAGGAGGTCTTAAAGTTGGTTATTGGAACCAATTTTTTTTTTAATATGAAAGTCAAGGAATGGTCAACATAGAGGAGCAAGATACTATAATTCATAAAATATCTTTATAATTTTTTTAAATGCTAATTGATTTTGAGGCACTTTAACTTTCAATTATCCGAACAGCCTATTTATCTCAAAAATTTTTTGTAATGATGATGAGATTGTGGATGAGATTTAAAATAAAAAAGATAGTGAAGAAATGAATACAAATACTCTGTAAATGACCCAGGTCCATCACATAACGAAGCCTTTGAATATTTGGAAACAGCTATGAAATGGCTCGAATGGCAGAAGAACTCTGATCCTATTCAACTAACGTATTTAAGAAGAATTCGAGATAGGGTAACATTGGAAAGAACGTCTTCTTTGAAGCAAGCCATAATCGAAAGCTTTTTGCTTAAATTATAATCTTTGGAGTTCAGAAAATGATAAAAAGAGAAAAAGAAAATTTTAAATGATTAAAAAAGTAAAAAACAACAACCAAAAAAAAAAAAAAAAACTTTTTAAACACTCAATCACTAACTGGTGCTGCCAGTCCTAAGCCTGGATAAAGTGTGAAGGTTATCCATTTATCCGAACTAGGGTCGGTCCTGGCTTGTTCGAATAATCAGCGCTCTACTGTATATGCAATAAAAGTTTTCATATTGTTGAATGGGAACTGAACAAAAATGAGAACACTTTTTAAATTAACTATTCTGAGATATCTTACAATTATTCAATCACACAAATTATGTATTATATAAAATATTATATATAAATTATATAAAACAGCAAAAGTATTCATTCAGCATGCTGACATAGGTTTTTTTTTTTATGTATTTCAAAGAGAAAACAACAATAAGGAGGCACAGAAAGGCATTTAAAAAATAAATAAAATTTTCTTGATTGGAAATTAACTTGGTTTTGCAAAATTAAAACTATTAGTATACCTGCCAAACTTAAAAATCTGTTCTGTAAAATGTGGGTTAATTTGACCCAGGTAAAATATGTTTTAAAGCAGAATTTTGTTTTTAGAAATAAGAAATTAAATCAAATAAATTCCACACAGAAACTTGAAATTGATAAAGAAATGCCGAGTAAATTTTCTAGTTTGAAACACGTCAAATTGACCTGGGTCAAATTAAACATAAGAATAGTTGGAAGCTGACAGTTATGAATTAGTAATTGAAAAGCCCTACACCTAAATTAATTATGATAATTAAAGTAGACCATCATTTGACAGGATAAAAATGTCTGAGAAAGAAAACTAACAAGCAGGATTATACAGAATTGCAATACCTAAATCTTCTGTTTTTATACAGTCCCTGTAATATGTTTGAAATAGATTCATAAAAAAAAAAAAAAAACACAAACATACATTAAAGCTTTTACAAAGGCTACCTAATGTTGAATTAGTACATTTTCTGGCAGCCAATTAATATTTACCATAAGATTTTAATAATTTTCAGATATTTATGGATAACTGATCAACTGGATAATTGATGCTCTGGCTCTACTACAATACAAATTGAAAAATAAAAACAGTTACACCATTTTCTTTATTTTAAAGCATCAAGGAAATTAAATTTAAAAATTCTTTAAGTAGCTTGTAATACACATAACTAACAAATCAAAACAATAGATAGGAAAATCTTAGATTTTTTTTTTTTAACTTTTTTTTTATCCCTAAAAAAATCTGTCAACTACATCCCTTCCCTCCTCAGTACTCACCTGGTAATCCAGCCGAGGACGGAATATGAAAAGGAATTTCAGTATGTAATCAAAACAGCCCTCGGGATGATCAAGTTCTGATCGAACAAGCTTGCCATATGATTTTTACAGTTTTAAGTTTTTAAAACTGTTTTTTTATATGCAATAACATCTTTTATGTATTAAATCACCTTTTAAGCAAATTTATTTATCGTATATACTCGCGTATAAGTCGGCCCCCTAACTTTCGAATGCAGATTCTGGAAAAAATCAAAAACCCACGTATAAGTCGACCTCCTAACTTTTTGCTTCAATTTTGCCCAAAATCAAACCAAAGATTTCACTTGCCAATGCAAAAAAGTAGCAAGTTAACAAAAACAAATCATTGAAAATTTTTTAACTGATAAATTATTATTATTTGTATATTTTATATATTATTTTTCTATTCATACACATAAAATGCCATATTTTTGCAGTGTTCGAAGTTTTTGTTTTTGCTTTTTTAACGTGACATACTATTAGAGAGAAAAGAAATACCGTATATCCCAACAAAAAGTTTTCGGTTAAAAAAAAAGCGCCAAGTTCTCCTTAATGTTTCGGCCAGAAAAAGTAGTGATATCTGAAGTTCGCACAAGTTAAAAGCCAAACATCCCAAATCTTTCATTGAAAATGGCTTCCTGCGACTTGGCCGTTTGCCTTCTACAGCATTTCAAAATTAATGATTGGAAATTACTCATTTATGAATTATTTAAATATTAAAAGTAATATTAGAATGCAAAGAGGGAAATTCACATAAAGACATTATAAGTAAAAGATTTCTGATAACTACCATTCAGTTTCAACAAACATTAGTTTTGATCACAGATCATTTAGTCCACTTGTGGTTTAATTGCCATTTTGTACGGTCTAAAATTAAAGTCATTAACGTAAAACCCAAGAAATAAAACAAAATTTACTTACTTCAAATCTCACAATATGTTACATTATATTTTATTGTATAATATTGAAATCTTGTGTATTGACGAAAGAGATTTTTTTCGTTTGAACATTTATTATAGTTTGTTTGCATACATTAAGAGGTATTCGATTTATAAACTGTTAAAAGCTTATACTAATTATGTTTTAGCAATTAGGGATATTATCTCTTCAATACAAGTATTTTGTTATTTTTAACTTCTAAGCATTTAAATAGACTGAAGTTGTTTAAATGCTTTTTTCAAATGTGTATTTTATTTCTGTACTCTGTGCCACAAAATGCCTAAAATAATCAAAAAATGTAGTTGGCATGTAGCTCATTTGTACATATTTTAAAATTTGAAAAGCTCTCTCGAATGCATTAACGGCCAAGTCACAGGAAGCCATTTTCAATGAAAGATTTGGAATGTTTGGCTTTTAACTTGTGCGAACTTCAGATATCACTACTTTTTCTGGCCGAAACATTAAGGAGAACTTGGCGCTTTTTTTTTTTTACCGAAAACTTTTTGTTGGGATATCACTACTTTTTGTATGTTTTTTTTCAAGTTTGATATTCTAAACTATATTAATATGAAAAAACTTAAATTTAGGTTCTATTATGTTAGACGGGAGCAAATCTTCTCATTAGCCTTTTGTTTTTTCGCCAATAGCAGTTTTCATTTTTCACATGTGTAAATTGGAAACAATGCTTTGATTTCCAAATAAAATATTTTGGTTTATGTTATTATTTCTTATTTATTTAATTATTTATTTCTATGTTAAATATTCTATTAAATAAAATGAAGAAAATGCATCTATTTTAAATGAGATGACTGAAAAGTATATATCTTTAAATGAAATGAATGCAACATGAACAATGGAGTTGGGAACAGTATTTGGTGATTTGCCACTTGTGCCCGGCTAACATAAAAATACCTAAATTTATTTTATTGAGCTTCACAAATTTATACTTTATTTCTTTTTATATAAAAGTACTAGCCGCCTCTAGCAAGCAGTATTTACCGTATTAATTCCATGTAATGTTAAACGTTGCATCATGTTACTGTTATTCATAATTTAATTTACTTGCCCATTCTTTCGCCATGTCGGAAGCTTTTGATAGAGAAATCAAGACTCTTTACGATCATGGAAGCACATCATATATTTTGTGTTGTTATGTATTTCATCTTTCGTGACAAATATCTCTTAACTCACTTATGCATGTTTCCTTAGCAGTTACGATTCGCTCTCTAATGCGAAAATTTTTAATCCTATTAAGTAATCTTTTCTAATTGGGCTCACTGCCGATTGTTTTATTTTAACTGCAGTGATGGAACAATGGCGCAGCAGTTGAGCGATTGTCACCACTAAATTTTTATAGTATTCCTTGCCTTCAAAAGTCTCATATATTCTGTCCTTAAGTTAGATAAAGAATACTAATAAAATTTTGCGGTGTCAATTGATTCTCTGCTGCTACACTGTTCCATCACTGTAACTGATACGACTGGGTACAAGTGAAATGGTTCTCATGAAATCCTTTGACAATATCTGCATTTGCATTAAACCATATTGATGCTAATATCTTTTTGTTTCACGTTAATCTTTTCAATAGACTCAATTGCGGAAGAATAGAAGGTCTACCGGCTCACTGCCATGAACCATTTGAAAATCTATCATTCGTCTCATCTGATCGTGTTGAAAAATTAGTCAATGTGCCATGGTTTTAAGATTTTAGCTAATTTTATTCGAAACCTGAAAACTAAAATGCGAGGAACCGGATTATAGAAGATTCATTCTAACGTACATATCGATCAACAGGTTACATATTATAGAATTATAATAATCATAAGGAGAACTGTCAGTTTCAATGCTTTAATAGTTTCCGGGTCATTCCATGTCAGTTCAGGCAGGCATGTAACCCACCATCACAGATTTTGATGAAACTGAGTGTGTTTGTTCCTTTTATTAAGATATGATTTCCAGTATTTTTTTTTACTCCTTGGTCAAATAGTTTCTGAGAAAAAAATTCTCAAAATTTTGAAAAACTGCCGTCAGTTGGCATTCTTGACTGCTCGATTTTCAAATGTAGCATGACATATATATGATGATATTTCAATATCTATTCTACAAATCATCTTCAAATAATTTATGCATAATATATAGGGTACGCAGTTTATGAAAAAAGAATACTGTTACGCTTATAACATTTTAAGTGTGTCTAAAAAAATGTTTAATCTTTGAAGTCGTGATTTTTTTATGAAAAATAATGCATTAACTAAAATAGCATTATCAACAAAAGGCGGTATTTTTATTAAATTTATTTTTTGTGGGGGATATACTTAAAGGTGTCCTTTACCTGATTCTGAAATAAAAATAGTGGGATTTTGGGTGTGTTTAGTAGTATTTCCTATTTTAAAATATTTTGAGGCGTATTTCAAATCAAATCAAGCAGAGTCAGTTCGCCTAAGACATTTAATTCACTGTCACAAATTTCAATGAAACTGGGTATGTTTATAGCTCATTTTAAGACAGGATCAAGGAAATTAAAGGTGATTACAAGTAAAATATTTTTTAAGATAAAAAAAAATTTAATTTTGAAAATTTTTTTTAAATATTTTTAATGATAGATCTATATTCAAAGACTGCATAGAAAAAAGTCATTTCAATATAAAATCACTAAATAAGTTTCAAATAATGTATATGTGACAAATAATGTAGGTAGATTATTATTTATTGTTGTTTGTCATGTTTAAATGCTAAGAGTGTGTTTAATCTTGTGAATTCTTAAAATCAAGAATTTTGTGAAAAATAATGTGTTAATCAAAAATTTAATAATAACCGAAGGCAGGCTGTTATTACTTTTTTTAATTGTACTTAAAAATATCTTTTCAATAGTTATAAAATAAAAATAGTGAAAATATGAGCAATTTTAACAAAATTTTCATGTTTAATGATAAATATTGAAGCTTTTCATGCTAAGATGTACTATAATGACTACGATATCATGTATTGCTACTCTTGCTTAAATATAATACATACAATAATAAAATAACAAATATTATTTACCGCAATAAAAATTAAATTAAATAGTACCAGTTCCTTTACCAACACTACATTGCACAACAGCCGACTTAAAATCAACAGCCCACTCTTATTGAAAAATACTTTCAACTGTTCAAATAATAAATAAACTGCATTTAAAAATCTTAATATCAACTTATTATCTTAAGACGATAATAATAACTAAACAACATAATGAATTTATAAATCAGCTTTTAATTGAAAATTCATGAAATGGTCCCTTTAAATGTTGTTGTTCATCGAGTCAATCAAAACAAATGAAAAAAAAAAATAGTGAACCTAATATGCTGACTGCAATGACACTTCTAACAAAACTAATTAATTCATTACCATCTGAAATCAAACCCGAAAGATCAAAAAAAAAAAAAATCATCTGTCGTGTGAATGTGACATACTCAGTGGTTGTTGAAATAGGAATGTTTTTGTGACATTTTCACCTGTACTTCAATAAAATATAAACATGTAAGTTTTTTTCATTCATCCAAATTAAGTAAAACAATTATAAAATTTTGTTGTCATTACACCAGATGTTAAATTTTTCGTTGCATACTGTTAGATAAGTTCTTTACTTTTAGACATTATTGACATAATATCATAAAATTTACTATATGTATTTTCTATAAGTGTATAAACAATATATATATGCTTTATTAAACATAAATGAATAATTTTTAAATAATTTGTTTGAGAACAGGGATATATATACACACATATATTTGTTGAAAATCCATCTTTCAGCAATATTGTGATGAAATAAATCAAATTACCGTAATTTCCGGTGTATAGCCCGCGGATCAAACAATCGTGTTTCGACCCAGAAATTTTTAAAAATAAAATGTAGCTTTTTAGATCACAGTAAATATTGGTCTTCAAATACTGAATAAAATTTCTGGGTCCAAACTGAATTGTTTGATCTGCAGGTTATACACCCGAAATTACGGTACATATCATTAGAAACTGAATAAAGTTACAAAAGTGCAACTCATTAAGTTTTAAATAATTTTTTAGATATATAGTTATTTGAAAGATATAAATATAATGGATTATGCATTTTTTGCATATATTTAAAGCACAATACGTCAAAATTTTCTTCAAAAGAGTGAATTGGTATTTTTTCAATATTAGCAGCTCAATGCTAAATTTTCAATATTAACAGCCAAATATGAGTTTAAAGATTAGGACTGTCATTTTGAAAATTTCTATTGGGCGGTGAGGAGCTAGTGAATTTTCTCTTTTTTGGAAAGGGATAATTGCTCTTCGCCCTAGAAGTTTTACTAAAAAACAATATTGTTTACTTTTTTCCTTAAGAAACGAACATAAAAGATAATTTGAAAAATAAAATAAAAGTATAAATAAAAATATTTCCAGGGATGATACATTGGATAGATTTTACATCTGAAAATATTGATAAAATTAAATATGATTTAAATACTACTAAAACCAACCAAAATCCCACTATTTTTATTTCAGATCCAGTTATAATGCAGTATTATGTACAATTTAAAATTAAAAAATTAGTCATAGAAACTCCGCCTCTGATTGATAAAGATTTTTTAATAATTTCATTATTTTTTGTAAAATATTTTTGATTTAGAAGATTATACAATTTTTTTAGACAACATTACAGTAATATTTTTTTCATAATCTACATACTTTATTTACCTTGCTTAAATTATTCGAAGAAGATTTCTTAATTAGTTATTGAAATATGATTTTATATATAAAATGAGGTCTTTGAAAATTGAACAATTGGCAACTCGTGGCATTTTTCCAAAACTTTGATAATTTTTTTTCATATTTTCACTATTTTTATTTTACAACCATTTAAAAGATATTTTTACAGTACAATTAAAAAAAGCAATAACACCCTGCCTTCGGTTAATAATAAATGTTTGATTAACACATTATTTTTGACAAAATTCTTGATTTTAAAAATTCACAAGATAAAAGACACTCTTAGTGTTTAAACATGATAAAAAACAAGAAATAATAATCTGCCTACATTATTTGTCACATATACATTATTTGAAACCCATTTAGTGATTTTATATTGAAATAACCCTTTTTTTTTAAATGCAGTCTTCGAATATCGAACTGTCATTAAAAAAATTTAAAACAATTTTTCAAAATTTTGATATTTTTAATCTTAAAAAATATTTTACTTAGGATCAAGAAAATTAAAGGTGATTACGTCTTAAAATAAGCTATAAACAAACCCAATTTCATTGAAATTTGTGACAGTGACTAAATGGCTTAGGGGAACTGACATGGAATGACCCTGCTTGATTTGATTTGAAATGCACCTCAAAATATTTTTAAATAGGAAATACTACCAAAAACACCCAAAATCCCACTATTTTTATTTCAGAATCAGGTAAAGGACACCTTTAAGTATATCTCCCACAAAAAATAAATTTAATAAAAATACCGCCTTTTGTTGATAATGCTTATTTTGTTAATGCATTATTTTTCATAAAAAATTCACGACTTCAAAGTTTAAATATTTTTTTAGACACACTTAAAATGTTATAAGCGTAACAATATATTTTTTTCATAAGCTGCGTACCCTAAATATTATGCATAAATTATTTGAAGATGATTTGTAGAGTAGATATTGAAATATGATTATATATATGACATGCTACATTTGAAAACCGAGCTGTTAAGAATGCCAACTGACGGCAGTTTTTCAAAATTTTGACAATATTTTTCTCAGAAACTATTTCACCAAGGAGCAAAAAAAATTACTGGTGGTCATATCTTAATACTAAGAACAAACACACGCAGTTTCATTAAAATCTGTGATGGTGGGTTACATATTGATATTTTACTGCCTGATTTGATGTGGAATGCCCCTTCCGTAAATTCTCTTTATAAAATACAGAAGTTTTAGCAGTGTAAAGATTAACAACATAGTCACAGTAAGTATAATAACAGTAAAATATAATAACAATAGCAGAGGTTTTGGGCAGTGACGAAACTATTAGCACTTTGGAAATATTAGTACGTTATATCATTTCACTATTCAGATGATATGCAGAAAAATAAAAATAGATGGCTCGCATTAATAATTAACTCATTGAAAAATAGACACTAGCATCAAATATTCCCCAAGCTTGGCGACATTTATCAAAGTTTCGCCAAATTTAGTAATATATCATGTCAATTCTCAAATTTCGTGACAAAAAATGCTTTGTTTATTCTGACATCATAATGATGCATATGTATTATCTATTATACACATACCTATAATATGTATGATGCAAATGTATTACATATTATATGCATATGTATAATATGTATGATGCACAGAGTTCTTGCTTCCGCTCGCCATTGCGCCAAATCGCAACAAAATGTTTCATTTGGCGAGTAAACTAACAATCAGACTCGCCAAATTGCGAGTGCTCAATTTCTTCTCTGTTTGCGTGTATGCCAATACACTCGAGACTTATCCACGTTTCTGAACGATTGATGTAGCTTTACATGTTCAATCGCACCGTGCCATTTGCATTGCTCTATT
Source organism: Maratus speciosus (assembly GCA_963932465.1). Lineage (NCBI taxonomy): Eukaryota > Metazoa > Arthropoda > Arachnida > Araneae > Salticidae > Maratus > Maratus speciosus. Next base: position 617,071,483 of record OZ010788.1, on the reverse strand, counting down.
TAAAGAGATACAGACTCAATATCAATTCTGCTTAGCAATAGCCAAAGACACAAAAAGGATTATGCGATAGGTTTTTGTCAGTTATTCACTGTCTATGCGCTTGCATCGGCGTCGCTCTGGTAAAAACATAAACAAAATTACTCACAACAAGTGCCAAATATTGAAAAGTTTTGCTGGAATGTGGTGTTGAAATTAATCATACTATTTATTAGTTTTACGTAAAGTATCACTGGCCGGTCAATTTTTTCTATCGATCGAAATCTCATAATAATTTTTAGTATATGTTTTCACAACGGCAAATCAAAGATAACTGTTTTTAACTTTTATTCAGGCTGCTAAAAGAATGTCTGAAACATTTACACATTTAGGAGGCATTTAGAATGTATTTATTTTTAATAGTTTCTTGAGCGAATAGATGAATTTCTATTTTTTGAGTAATTACAAAAAATTAGGTTATTTTAGAACATATTAAAAAAATGGATACAATAAGGGGTTAAAGAAAGTTTTTTCAGAGTTTCACGCCGAATCTACTTTTTGCTAACATTCATTTTCATTTGGCTACTGTTTTTTATTTCTTATTCGCCAAATCGCTAATGTTGGTCAAAAGCCAGCGAGAACACTGATGATGCATATGCATAAGTTCATTAATATCACTAAAACGCACTTAAAGGAATAGTGTTCCATAAATAGTAGGGATAGTTGCCAGATTGACCAGAGTGCTATTGAGATTAGAATTCCGATATTTATAATAAACCGGGAGGCGTCTGTACACACCATCACCTCATCGAGTTTACAGCTGAAATTTTAGGATTAGTTAAAACTAGATTAGCATATTTAAATGCAACTGGTCTGTGAAGTCATGTCTTGGTAGAAACCACCTGAAGACCTAATTTTAGTGGTTAACTGATATGTTTACTATTGTATTTTCCTGCATCCAAAAGTTTGGAAACATGGAGGAATGGATGCAGGAAAACACAATGGAAAATCCACCAATTAACTCGTAAAATCGGGTCTGTAGGTGGTTTCCACAAAGATATGACTTGGCCGACCAGTTACATTTCAATACACTAATCGATATTTAACTAATCCTAAAATTTCAGCCGTGAACTCGATGAGGTGATGATCTGTGCAGACGCCTCCCGGTCTTTAATAAAATTTGTTTTAAGGAAGTGAAAGATGGACAGATAAACTGAAAAATTTGCCTTATTAAGATTTTTGTAAAAGCATATAAAAATTCATTCAGCTTGAAATCATGTAACACCTTTATAACTCAGGCTAATTTTCTGTAATCGGGTTTTGGCGACCAACATATCTTATCTATAACTATAATCTTTCTTTTACAGGTTTAAAATTAACAATAAATTAACAGTAAGTAGGCTAGTAATACCATATAATAATATTAGCAGCGGACTTTGGACGCCACATCTGTCGCACATCGTTAAAGACAGTTTATTAGTTACACATTTCATTTAATTAAAAGGAGATTTTTAAACTGTCATATGGAATTAGGATATTTTTCCACTATAGGGACCATGGCATTTTTTTAAAATGTTGGCGCAATTCGGACTTCAGAAACTGAGATATGTTGCCAAATGATATAAACAACTATGAAAACGAACCTGATGAACTTTTATGTTATTTATATATGTTATTTATATACATGTAAACATTTTATTTATACATGTATAAAATATTATTTTTTACATACACATTATTTATGTTGGTATATAAAAATAACTAAACGGGTTCCTTACATTAAATAAATTGTATACATATGGAAAAAATTGCTTGTGTATATGACACAGTAAATAGGTTGCCAGAAAATACGTTATTATCAAATTTCTTTTCTCGTCAAGGCTATTTTCTGTATTTCGCCAAGGCTACTATATATGAAACGTACCGAATTGCGGTTATATTTTCTTAAATGTTTTATTGTTTTAATATCATAAATATATCATAACCTATACGGATTAAAATTTTTAGGTATATTCATTTTTTCTATTTAACAAATATCTTTGGAAAAGCACATATATAAAATGTTATTCTGCTTGAAATCACGCGACCCCCTTCAAAACTCTGTAATCGAGTTTTGGCGACCAACATTGGCACAATTGAATGCGTTAAGGAACTGTTTACGGCCAAATGAACACCCCCTTTTTGAAGGGTTTAGAGGCAGAAATTCTGTGTTTTCAGATTTTTCTGGTCAATTGTGCTACAAACCCAACTTACTTGTGAAATTTCAGGATTCTACGACTTTTAGAAGTGCCTTAGTTATTTGATGATGCGAAGTGAGTCAGTGACAAAAAAGCGCTTTTTCGGAATTTAATATTTCGAAAACTACTAAATATACAAACATGAAAGCGTGGAACCTTAGTTCAGTTTGACCATACGAACATGGGTATGAAAGAAAAATTTCTATATCTCTCCCTAAAACGACGTTATGAGGGGGTGAAAAGTATGCCGAAATGGTTCAGGAAAAGGTAGCTTACGGCCTGTGCGAACTTGGCGGATGCACTGCCGTGCTCCCAGATACTCGCATATAAGTCGACCCCCTAACTTTCGAATGCAAATTCTGGAAAAAACAAAAACCCGCGTTTAAGTCGAACCTCTAACTTTTTGCTTCAATTTTGCACAAAATCAAACCAAAGATTTCACTTGCCAATGCAAAAAGGTAGTAAGTTAACAAAAACAAATCACTGAAATTTTTTTAAATGATAAATTATTACTATTTGTATATTTTATATATTATTTTTCTATTCATACATATAAAATGCCATATTTTTGCAGTATTCGAAGTTTTTGTTTTTTGCTTTTTTAACTGACTCGCGTATAAGTCAACCCCCAAATTTGCTTACCGAAAATTGTGAGAAATTCCTCGACTTATACGCGAGTATATACGGTAATTGTTTTGATTTGATCCAAGGTGAATATGACATTCTAATAGTATATATTTCATATATGCATAACTAACAAATTGGTTGCACACAAATCCATATGAAGTTGAATTGAAATGCCCCAAAATAATACAGAAATACAAAATCACTTCATATAAAAAACAATTAAAGGTATTAATCAGTAATTATAATTAGCTTTCTAAATGAAAGAAAATGACAGAAAAAAAAGTAAATACTCACTGTATTCATATCTTTGAACACTATTCCATATTTAGATATCACATCTTCATAAGAAGTAAAGGTTTCAGGAGTTCTCTTCTTATTTACTGCACAAGATTCTAATTCTGTGGATGTGTAATTATTTTCATGATTTACACTCGGTTCACTATTTACAATATCTAGTTCTGCAATTTCACTTGATTTGGAACTATTGTCTACAGTTTCAGGAAGAACAGTATTGTTGAAATCATCAGGCAAATTTTCTCTTAAGCTTTCAACATCTGTACCATTAACAGTGTTTTCAATCATTTCTATGCACGTTTCTGTGCTAGAATCTACTGACATTTCAGCAGTTTCTGCATTGCAAGTGCTATTATCACAAGGCATTTCTGACATTGCATTACTAGCGTCCAAACTATCAAGTATATTTGAAGAATCCACTGACATGGCATCGCTTGAAATAGCTGTTTTTGGTTCAACTTGATCAGAAATTTGAGTAGTAATTTCAGAATTCGGGGACACAAGCTCTACTCCTGATGTGCTTGAAGTTGGTGTTTTATCTACTGTTTCAGAAATTGGTTTATCCCCTGAAAGCACAATGTCTTGAGAATCAGGCACATTTGAATCAGTAACTACACTTAAATTGTTCTCTTGCACAGGAGTTTCTACATTACAGTCTTTGGAAGGTTCAGCAGAGTCTGAAACATCTGTTGTTGGACCTTCAGAACTATCAGTAGGTTTAGTAGAGTCCGAAACATTTGCTGTCCTACCTTCAGAACAATCAGAAGGTTTAGTAGATTCTGAAATATTTTCAGTTAGACCTTCAGAACTATCAGAAGGTTTAGTAGAATCTAAAACACTTGCTGTTAGACCCTCCGAAATATCAGAAGGTTTAATAGAATCTGAAACATTTGCTGCAAGACCTTCAGAACCATCCAAAAATTTAGTAGATTCTGAAACATTTGCTGTCAAATCTACAGAACTATCAGAAGGTCTGGTAGAGTCTGAAACGTTAGCTGTCAGACCTTCAGTGCTACTTTCTACAATTAAATTTTGTGAATTAGAAACAATTTTGCCTTCAAATGTTAAATCAGTTAATTTGGGGGATAATCTTGAAGGTGCTTTTACAGTATCAGCAACATTATTTTGATTGCTGGACACAAGATCATCTATTTCTTGTTCAGAATCCACAGACATATCAGATTCAGATGAAAATGAATAGATGGAAGCAGCTGAATCTAAAGACCTCTCAGATAATATTGAATCTTCAGATAAATTAGAATCTTGATCAAACATATAGGAATTATCTACTTCCATTTCATCATCAGTATCAATGTCAGAACTGGAACTTTCACTATCAGCTGACAACATCTGTTCGTCCATTTCATCAGGCAATTCATGTAGTTGAAAATCAAAATTCTTAGACAAACTATTATCACACTTAACATTTTCTTGAATTTCAGTCACTTCAGAAGAATGCACAGAGTTTTCATTTGCAGTGTCATCACCACCAATAAAATTTTGAGTTGGTTTCTTATTTTCAATATTAATAGATTTAATTACCTGTTAAAATAAAATAAAATAAAATCTGTCATTTATATTAAGAGTAGAATAATAATAATAATATATTTAAAAAGTATAAACAGTTACATAAAATCAGTGGAACATACTCATAAATAGTTGAATAATTAAAATTTTGTTTAGCAGATTAATTTAAAATCTGATGTACATACTTCTATTTGGGATTCTAACTTAAAATAACTGCAACAATTTTCCATTACCAGAAGGCAGCAGAAAATTGTGGGACAGTGGTTTAGGGAAAGACAAGAAAAAAGATAAAGTGCTTTGTAACATTCATTCAAGGCACTTTATCACTTAAATAAATAGTCTTTACAGCCCAAAAGAGCAAAAGGCAACTTTTCATAACCACCCCAGTATTTAAATAAAAAGCATTCTTGCTGAGCAACTTCATTTTAATGAAATATTTTTTTTTTTTTTTTTTTTTTTTTTTTTAAGTATTTCTGTTTTGATTATTGCTTTCATCAACAGTGTAGTTCTTTAAAAAAAAAATATTTATAAGGTAAATCATTAATTTTGACATTACATGGATAATCTATCAGGTTTATATGTATAAAATACTGTTTTTTTTTTATTTATTTATTATTATTTTTTTTTTTATGGTTTCTATATTACAATATGGCAATCTTGTCTACAGCTGTGACAACTAGTCACATCGGTATAGCTATGAAAATCTTACTTACAACTAGAAAAACAGTCACATGCTTACAATTATTTACATTCTAAATATGTAATGCTTTACTTTATTAATCCATAAAGTATGGATATAGTGCATAGTACAGTTAATAATAATTTCATTAAATAAATATATTTTTGTTTAGTCTATTGATGACTTTTAAATTAAGATTTTAACACTTTAATGTTAACAAAATTTTTTTTTAAATAGCATCATTATTTAAAAAAAATCACCAAATGTATGAACAATATCAAGCATAACAATTTACATATATATACATATTTTTTAATTTTTGAGAAAAAAGTAAATGATAGGATTTAATTCTGTAATAAATAAAATACACTATACATTTCATCAGGCAAAAATATTTTAAGCACTTTGATTGGTCGCAGATCAATACAAATAAAGAAAGGAAATTATAAACTCACCATCTGAATATTAGAAATCAAATTATTCATAACTCTGGCAGCCTCAGATTCACTGTCTTTTTCTTTTGATACATTTTCTACAATTTCATTAACTAAAGATGATACGGCACAATCTGATGACCTGTTGTTTGCGATGGCATTTTCTAACTTTTCTGTAATTAATGTTACATCTCTTAAGTCTTCTGCAAAAGAAATGACGTCTTTCAAATCTTGTGAGGATGTGACAACATCTTTCATATCCAACACTGTTTCTGTCACAGATTTCAAGGCACAAACAGTTTCTGTAGTATCTTTCATGTCCGAAAGAACTTCAGCGGTATCTCTCATAACAAAGATGACTTCAGCTGCATCTTTCATAGCTGAAACAACCTCTACAGTATCACTCATGCTCAATAAAGCCTCTGCTGCATCCTGTATATCTGATACAGTAGAAACAACATCGACTACTTCAGAAAGATCATATGGCGACTCTATTCTACTGCAAATGTGCTTCTTATCGTCTTTGTATTCATTTGTACTGGATGTCAGCTAGAAAAGGAAAGGAACTATCAATGAAAAGCCCATAAACAGTATTTAACATTGGTATAACTTTTATTAATATCACTGAAAATTTTTTTATAACTGTTAGTTACAAAAAATATGATTTAATATTGTTAGATCAATAAAGTTTTTAGTTACAATGGAATATTTCTACAAATTTGAAAAATAAAAACATGCAAACTTGCCCAACAATTAAACATTAATAAAATGCTTATAAAAATAAATTGTTCAGAACGGAATGCTCAAAACATTTCACATTACAATCTTATATATATATACAACTTTTTTGGCAACATGTGCTGGTGATCTCCAATGATTGTATTATATTATGCCTCATGCTAAGACAGTATGATTCGGTAATTTGTTTTTAATTTTTCCTCTATCTTTTTTAATCTTGTTTTATTTAGAACTTAATTAGTCTTCAATGGTTTATTTCTCTGTTTTATGTGTGTGGTAGTTCCAAATTCATATTCTTTAGCTAATTTATGGCTAATATGAAGATGGAACCACACATTTTATTTGTGGAACTTTAAGCATTTGGGACCCGACGATTCTGTCTGAGTTCTACAAATTTCCATTATTCCATTTCTGTTATTCAAATTCTGCTGTTTTTTACTATGTTTTTGGAAAATTGTTAAGTGTGTTGGGGGGAACTGTATTTTTGTCAATTTGTTAATGTCATTTGATTCATTATTTCACAGTTTTTGTTGGTGGTCGGTAATGTTTATTTAATGGCTATATATATATATATATATATATATATACATTAATGCATGATTTTCTAATTATTACAATGGCACTATTATGATAACAGTTCTAGAATGTATCAAATGATAACATTAAAATGAGAAATTTTTACTCTCAACTAAAATACAATAAAAATAAATTGATCAGAATAAAAAAAGGAGAATTTTCCAAAGCTGTGTTGCATTAAAAATTAGCAATATGTTGGTGAGCATGTTTAATAAGCAAAGGCAGATTTTATGCCAAACACTGAATGCTTCTGGGCCATTGGACATTGAAAGGGTGTTGCTTTGGGACCTTTAGCTGCTATGACTTGAAGGATCCATTTTATCAACCCAGTCTTAGAACACAATACTTGGCACAATTTTTCTTTTTTATTTGTACATATTGCTTCTTTTTTTATTTATTCACAAAAATTATTCATTATATACACAAGGCAATGGCCTTGAAGCAGAATATCCAGAGATTGCCACAAACAGCTGGGAGATCCACACTAAGTGTGTGCAATGGAGTCGGGAGTTGAACCCGACACTACCATTGTGGCCAACAAACTTGCTACCCACTCAACCATAGGGAGCCCAAAAGCTTTTATTTACAATGTTTTGATCTTGAAATAAACAAAATACAAAGCATTGTTTCTTTTCATCCTCTCTCTCTTTTTATTATTATTTTTTATTTTTACAACTCATTTTTTTTTTTTTTTTTTTTTTTTTTATTTGCATAAAGTATTTTTATCTAGTTCTATTAGTTCAAACAGCCTTCTATGACATATTTTAAACCACATTTTTGAAGACAGTGTTCACATTTCTTGCCAAATTTCGGTTTAGGTTCAATCATAGCCAAAAGAGGGGAGTGGAGGGAAATATAAAGTTTTCTCCAAAACATTCTTGATTAACAAAGAACTCAAGATCTGCAGCATTATTTTTTACAGTTTTTCTCTAAAAATAAGACAGGATCTTATATTGTATTGATTTTCAAAACATTAGGTCTTAATTTCAGAATATGCCTTATATTTCTTGTATACAATAATTTACATGCATTTAATATAGATATATACATTTATCCCCCTCCCTATAAATTCCTGTAAAAGAATTAACATTGATTTATTTATGCATTTTTATGGACAAAAATGGACATTTATATATTATAATAATGTAATTCTCTTGTTTGAAGTTTGCTTTTAATTGAATTTTGCAATACAGAAATGGTTTTAGTATAACTTTAAAAAGGCTTTAATAAATTGTTTTGGTTTTAAATATGAGTTCCATCTGTGTCTCTACAATAAAAACTTTGCTGATGTAGTATTAGCTGATGTTTTTTGGCACGTAAGTATTCAGGAAAATATTTCTACATTTTTCAGTTCATTTTTTCAGCACGAAATTCACTCTCTTGTTGTCACCTAAGAACAGAAATTTAACTCTGCTACTCTTTGTTCAAAATTTTAAAGTCAACATGACATTTTAAATACAGTCGAACCCGGTTAAGATGCATTTCAAGGGAGTGGGCAAAAGTCACGCATTACACGGGATCACGTATTAAAACATGATTTGTATAATGTTGCATAGGAACTTGGCTTATTTACATATATAATCGTCTAAATGAGATTTAGAGCTTTCATTTGTATGTCCACAGATGAAAATTGTAAAATGAAATAGTAACTGTATTCAACTTTTACTCATTGATTCTTTTATAGGACCAACTGGGATAATAACTGAAAATAAATATGGTTTCAAACATGGATTATTGTATATTAATACGTTACAACCAAAAATAAAATTGCAAAATTATTTTCCTGGTAGACTAATTTTTTTAACACAAAGAAAATTATTAAATCTTTGAAGCACAACCCAGTTATTAAACTCATATTTAGTACTTGTGATAATGGGTACCATTGTAATCCGACCTTCATTTTCGATATAATAAGAAAAAAACTATCCTTTAATAATCTTTGTGCTAAAAATATTGTTAGCATAGCAAAAATTAAACAAAACATAGAAAATACAAAATAATTATACAACCACAGTCATATTTGTTTAACCTTCACGGGTTTCATTATTTTGCCTATATCATGCATAGTAAAACATACATTTAAAACCTCACTAACTCAACAGGTATAAACATATCTAATCATAATAATTTTTATGACGTATCTGAGCATCCTGAATTCATCTATATCTCTCTACTACAGTCAAATCATACACGAAGTGAGAGACAAATAATGTTAGGACGTGGGATCAAAGAATTGCAGTGTTGCTAATTTAACAGTATTTTTTAAACTCAAATATCTACCGCTATTTCTGATTAGTAATGTTTGCCTTAATTAATTTGTTATTAAATAAAGCAAACATTACTATTCGAAACAGGGGGGTTTTATCTGAATAATAATAAAAAAAATCCGCTAAACTGGCAACACTGGAGAAGAGAGAAGGAATTTGCATCTTGATCTATCAGTTCACGTCTTAAGTATGATTTTTTGCCTCAAAGGACCCAAAATCTATCGTGTATTAAGCGGGATTGCGTAATAACCGTTCGCATATTAAACATGATATTTTAGCATTAGTCTTATGGGCGATGTTCAAGGGAATGGAAAAATCTGCGTATTAAGTGGGATTGCATGTTAACCGGGTTCGACTAACTGTATTGACTATTTAATACGTGAGCCAGGCTTATTTTTGGAGTAGGGCTTATTTTCAGTATCATATTGTAATACGCATATTGGAATATCATGCTTGATCTTTTTATCAGGGAAACACAACAGAGCATTTACAATATGGAGTCAGAATACTTCATAAATTTCATTACTTTGATAACATATTAATATGATGAACAGCATTATATAAACGTATGAAAAACTTAGACACTAAAATTGAAAACTCTGAGAAATATTGATGCCAATACCAAACTCAAAAGTAAATAAATTCAAAAATTATTTCATAACTCTTGGCATTATTTTAAAATATATTCACATTCTTAAAGCCATTTAGCAGTATAAGGAAATTATTTACAATGTAAATAAGACTTGAATTTAAAAAAAAAAAAAATTAGGATAATTTATTTTGAAAGCATATTGATTTAATGTATAAATAACAGAGATGAAAATTCATGCAGCATTCAAAGACTACAATGATAATTATTTATTGTTTTAGTTATTACCTGATTAAAAGACTCGATTAAGTTGTTTGATAAAGGATGTTGCCTAATTTCAGAACCATTCAAATCCAGATCCATTCCAGATTTTATAGGTTTACAGCATCTTTTAGAGATTTCTTCAGTAATAAAAATAACATCTTTGATATTTTGCAATACACATCCTACAATCTCCAAATGAGAAGGATGTATTTCTTCGTGTTTTTCTGATATTATAGCATAAAATTCATTGATAAACTGAAATGGGAATAAATGCATTTTATAAAGACACTTTGTCAACGAAATTAATAACAAGCGAGAAAAATACAAAGTTCCAATAAAGGAAAAACCAGATTGATTTCCTTGCAAAGTAAATATATATATAAAATGATAGGCTAATCAACCAATCAGAAAAATAAACTATCTGATATTTAAATTTGTAATGCTCAAAACTGAAGTACTTCAGTAACAAGGAAAATTAAAGCAATAACACAAATAAGAGAGATAATAATAAACAAAAAAAAAAAAACTTATAAATGGAAAATTAAACAAAGTTTTACAAAAGAAGGAATTTTAAAACCAATAAAGTTTAAAAGTATAATATATTTAGCACAATCAATTCAATAACTGAAAATCAAAACAAGTTAAATAACCACAAATGAATATATAGATCAGAGGTGGATAATCAGCTTGTCATTTGTCATGCACAGCAATTTTGAACAGATATGACCAAAATTTTATTTCAAAATAAATAAATAATAGATTAATCAGTCAATCGGGAAAAATATCTCAACACTGAATGTCAGGCATTCAAAATTCAAGTACTTCAGTAGCAAAAAAAAATTTAAAAAGAAGAAAGAACAGTACACAAAAAACTCAATAATGGAAAAACAAAGTTTTAACAAAAAGAGGATTTTCAAAATCAATAAACGTTAAACGTATAATAATACATTTTGCACAATCATTTCAATAACTGAAAATGAAAAATAGGCATTAAACAACCATAGATAAAAATACATAGTTCAGAGACAGATTAAAGAATGCATAGATCGCTGATCTTTTGGATGCGGGTAATCAGCTTGCCAATTGCCATTTATAGCAATTTTAAACAATTTACTCAGAGTTTAAATTATTAAAATAATAATTAGTAGGACATTCAGATTCTAACCAAAACTTTAAGTGGTATGTTTAAAAGTGAAATTATTTTAAGAAAGATTCTTAAACTTCAAAATATTGTATGAATTGCACAATATTACATGAAACATGTTGCTTGATTAACATTAATAAACTGGTTAAAAATTAAAGTGAAATACAAACTGAGCATTTACAGATTTCAGTTATCCTAAAATTACATTTTCGTTTCATAATAATCTATTTAATTTGGAAATTAACTAATATTACAAAAAAAAATTTATATCTGTCTCTAGGTGAACATACATTTAAACACAAATTATTTTATGTCCAGAAATGTCCCACTTGAAAAAATGATAAGAATTGTGAATGTTAAACATTCAGAAATGTAGTTTCGTAGAAAAATATATTAAATTAATTATAAATTATATCCGCAATGCTGAAGTTTAGATTGCACAATCATTCTTATCTTTGGATCAATATGGATATAAATAAGCATTTCTGATCATCACTTTAAAAATCTGATCTTAGCAGATCAATATAAATGTGGAATGGTTTTAAGATGTGCACTTATTGGGGGCACACGAATTACTTTTTTATGTACGATAATATGCCTCTTGAAGCATTGGATGGCTGATATTATTAAGGGTCTGTTCAGAATTTTTTAATGAAGTCCTGTTTTTGTGAAGGTTTTTTTTTTCCCTATGTTTGTGAAAATTCTAGTTATAATTTTGTAAATTTGAAATTAATTTTGGAAATTTGTAAATTTGAAATTATCGTTACTGTTCGTTTTCGAAAGCCACGCCTAGCACTCTGGGACAATCCTACCATTCAAAGGGGTGTTATATTGAGATGGGCATTTTCCGAAGTTCTACTTTGATGTTCTCATCTGCGTTGTTACTAAGATTGGTGCTTACTTGTTTGTTATTTTTTACTTCCGAACAAAGTTTAAAATTCTATTATATCGTTTTAATTCAAATTAAAAATTTCATATTTAGTGTTCAAAGGGCTAATTCGAGTAGAAATAAATCTTTCAGGAGTGGTAGTAAGAAAATTATATATAATGTCATCAATTTTGTGATCAAGAAGCAGAAAAAGGAGAATTAATTGTTCAGCCAGCCAAATTGCTGGGGTTTCTAGTAGTACTATTTAAAAGATTCGCTGAGAATCAGGAGATGAGCGTAATCCTGTTTTTTGTTTACCTAAAAAAATAGTTAAAAAGAATGTCTTTGAAAAAACATGCATAAATGAATTCGATTGCAGCGTTATTAGACAAAATGTACACGATTTTTATGTCAAGGAGTAAACAATCCCGTCTTTGAATAAATTGCTTCCGGTTTTAAAAGAAACGATCAATTTGAAAAAAAAAAAAAAAATTCCAAAAAGCAAAAATGTTGTATAACTTTAATTTTTAAGTGTTTTTATTTTTTTATAAATATTAACTACAAAAACGTTTTGACATAATTCGATATGATTTCCTCAAAAGCTCATTCTTAAAAAATGAAGCTAAACGAACTCCGCTCATGCCTATTTTGATAAAATCAAAGCAGACCTGAAGTATACACAATAGCGCGGAGGGTTTTGCTATTCGAAAACAATCAGTACATCCAGATTCCTGTGCATGTATCATTTAAATATTTAAAAAACTAAGTAATATGTTCTTTGACGAGTTCAGTTATTCCGTGAGCGGGCCAAATTTTATTTTTAAATGATTAAATTTGTGAAAGGTTCAGTTTGGAGGTGGAAACGTTTTGTGAAAAATCTATTTTTAAGGCAAAGTATTTTGTGAAGATTCCTGTTTTGAGATTAAAAACTTTGTGAAGGGTTCTTTTAAGAACACAACATTTTCTTAATCCAGGCATGAAAGCGGGAAATGGAAAAAAAGATGGAAATTTTTTTTCATCTATACAACGGTAGCAAATTTTTATAATTTAGATATATTTTAACAGGAATTTATACAATAAAATGAAATATAATTGTACATAAGATTGTTATTTTCTTTTTGTAACTTAGAAATTACTTAATAAATAAACTAACAAAAATTATATAGGTTCATTGAATCAAAAAAAAGAGAGAGAATGGAAGGCAGATTACTAAAAGTATAAATCAAAAGATATATCTGATAAATTTATGTGAAGTGCAGTGATTTTTTTTTTTAACATATATTATAGGTGGTTTGTTGGCTTAAGAATTTCTCTCTCTCTCTCTCGTTTCAAAGGGAAAAAAAATTCTCCATGCACATATGCACATCAAAGTTATCATTGCTTCAGAAATACATCACTGAAACTAACCCAAAAAGTTGTATAGATGGAATAAAATATTCTATTTCAAAAAGAACCTTATGTAAACTTCCTTTCCATTTTAAAATCTAAGAAAAATTCACTTGGGAACGACATCTCAATCAACTTCATTTACCTAATTTTGAGATGGTCATAGGATAAGCTGACCTTTGATTTAATAGCTCTTCTACACAGCAGTTTAGAAATTCTAAGGGTTTAAATAGACAAAATGTCTGAAGAGTAAATTTACCAGACCCCCCCCCCCCCCCTATATACCTTAAAATTTGTCTTTGCATTTTTGTATCAATTCAGAGAATGACCAAAATTGTATTCAAAAAGGTGGAATTCCTCCTTTAGGAGGAACTCTTTTATCCCTGTTAATCAGATCCTTGATTATAAAAGCTGACTAGTGGGTTTCAGAAGTATGTAATAGAATAATCAGTTTTTAAAGTCATCGTAAGCAGGCTTATTTTGATCTTCAAAGAGATGGTAGAATTAATTGGGCATACAAGATAGCAGTGACACATAAGCTTGGAATTAATTACACTGCTGAAATGCTGTGAAGCTTTCTATTACAGCACAGCATTAACATTTATATAAAAAAAATGAATATATTACATTGACAGAAGTAGCAAATCAAAGAAGAATAAAGCAAGGAATGTTAGAATTTAAAAACTTACTGCTGACTTAGAACAACTTTCAGCCAAATTCTCCATAACTGTGATGACATTAGACATTTCATCAACTGCCGAAATACAAACAGTGTCTTCAGATGGCACAGTTTGGGATGAAATATTTAAAACCTATAAAGGCAAAATAATTAGTCTTATTTAACTGATACTATTCACTATGAAAATTTCAATAAATATAAAGTTTTCATAAATAATATTTTTCTCAAGGGCCAAAATGAATTGCTTACAAACTAAATTAATTTATAAGAATTGAAGAAATTATCTTTTAAAGAAGTTTTATTACAGATTTTCATGAATAAAAACTTTTATGCCTTATAAAATTTAATTTTTTTACTTTAAAAGATAGACAGAATGTCTAAATGAATAAAAACAACTTCTATTGAAGCAAAATATTCAAAACATTTTCTTACACATAAAACCTCTTTAAAACTTCCTAGTTAATATTTTAACTAGTATTTAGAGGGGGGGGGGGGGGGAGACATAACACTTCTATGAATTCAATTAACTTTTTACAATATTTTTTAAATTAAAAAAATATCTATTACTTTTTTCTGTGTCTTTTCATTATATAATCACAGCCTTGAAATGCCAAAGTTCTACTTCTTTCAGCCACTCTTTTGAGATAAATGAGATAAAAGTTTAAGTTTCCCATGGACAACATTGCAGTCATAATCTTGTATAGGCACTAGAGATAAGATTGGACATTTGTTTTTGGCCTAAGCTTGATACCAAAAGTATGCAGTAAAAATTGTTACTAACATTTTAAAATTGTTTTAAAATTAATTCTCTCATTTAAAAATCTCTTTTTACAAAGAAATAAGTATTAACTCTAAATGCTCCCTCACGACAGTGTTTCATGTCCTGAAAATCTGTTTAAAACATTGAATTTGTTATATCCAAACAATGGCAGAAATCTGCAAAAGTCATTCATATTCTTTTAAAATATCACTGTACAACTATGGCAAAAAGACATGAGTTCTGTTTTCAAATAATTCTGGCTAAAAAAAGACAAACAGAAAAAGGCGAGAGCCAAGCAATATCCCTAGGTTTCTTATGTAACCAACACTGACCATGCAAAGGCTTCAGAATCAAGGATATTTATCCTTATATCTTATTAATAACAATTCAGTTTCCTGGTTTTTAAAATATTGTAGAACACTTTATGAAATTTGGACTACATTCTTGTTTCTCTTTCTCTTAAACAGTATTTTTTTTCCCCTTTTTTAAATTTTTATATAAATAAAATTTTCTACTTTGAGCTTCAGTCCAACGATTATACAAAAATTTAACTTAATTCTTTATAACTTTACTGACAGAATAAAATCCAGAAAGGAGCATGATTTTTGAACAAATACGTTTTTAGTCCACAGCCAATACTGCATTTTAAAAAATTCTGAATATAAACTTGAATATGCCATGCAAGAAAATTTTTAATTATATTAACCTGAAAAGCAATACAGAAACTTAAAAACAACAACAAAAAAAGCATTAAAAATTCAAACGTGGACTTTGGACTTTTTTTGGACCCCTATGGACTTTTTCAAAATGGAAAAGTAACACATTTTATTCTCTTTTTCATCATTAATCCCCTTGAGGGGCAAGCAAAAATGTCTCTAAATATTGAATTCCTCACCGGAATAATCGAAAAAATTTATTTTTAAATAAGGAAAAGCAATTTTTCAGCGATTTTCCACCAAAGTTATAAATATAAAATTTAGTTAAAATTTTCTGGTGAGAATCTTGTTTAAATTAGATGTGATATATTTTATCCCACCGCCCCTCAAGGGCTTAACCCACTGTTTAAAATCATTTTTAAACACATAAACATAGAAAAAAACAGAAGTAAGAATGGTCTGCCATAAGGAGTTTAAAGAGACAGGGCCCATTTTCCTCTAAGCCAGTGGTTCCCAGCCTTGGGTACATGAAAATAATATTGTTAATGGTGTTAATTACAAAAAGGGTTTAACTAAAAACATATTAAGAAAATTGATAATTTAAAACATGCTGAAAAGCTGGTCGTTATTTTCGTTTTTGAATAGACGGAGTTATATCGCTAACATATATTAATAGAAAAGCTTCCCTCATTTTAATGAGAATTTAATTTGAAGTATTTACTTATTATTTGAGTGATTTTGTTCTTTTAATGTTAATTTTTGTTGCTTTTAATTAAATTTCTTTTAATGCTAATTGATTTTTCTTAATGTTTGGCTAATATTATAAAAAGAAATATTAACTTTGCAAGAAAAAAAAAAAAATTTTAGAAATGTCAATGTTACTTGTATCAATATATTATATGTTTGTGATAAGAAGATTACTAATGAAAAAAAGCATGCTTGTGTTACCTAATTGAGTGGAGGGGGCATGTTTATGAGAAATGGGGGTACTCCAAAATAAAAAGTCTAAGAAAGGGGTATGTGAAAGAAAAAAGGTTGGGAAGCACTACTCTAAGCATTTAAGTACTTATTTTCCTCTTAGCATTTTTTTTTTTTAAGTCACTTAGGAAGTATAAATTTTACTATTTTTCTCAGATTCATCAAAAATATTTAGTTTAGTTCAAAATGCAGAGATAGACAACCAACCTCCCCTGACACCCATGCTTTATCCCCTTTGCTGACACTCATGGAAT
The DNA here is from genome assembly GCA_963932465.1 of Maratus speciosus. Taxonomy (NCBI): domain Eukaryota; kingdom Metazoa; phylum Arthropoda; class Arachnida; order Araneae; family Salticidae; genus Maratus; species Maratus speciosus. The sequence goes on along the minus strand of OZ010788.1, from coordinate 617,054,550 downwards.
CATGTCAAATTCGCTAATTCTTGAAATATTTGCTAGAATGTGTTGTGTTTGTATGTCAGCTCAAGTTATAGACGAGATCAAAGACACTAAGTAGGTGATGACATCTCCTTTTAGTTACAATTTACAATTAGAGCCTTACAATTTCGAAGTAACATAACTTGATGCCAAAATTTTCACTTAATTTTTCTCAACAAACTTTATTATTTTTTCGTTCTTAAATGCAATTTTCAAATTGAAGAATCAATTTAGACAACAGAAACCTAAGTTCACTCAGAAAAGGTGCTATTTTAGCAGGCTGTAAATTAATCAATCCGTAAGATTGATGAATGTTATACATCCTATTATATTGACTACAACAAAATATCAGATAAAAAAAAAAAAAAAATCAATATTTAATTATCTATTTATTTACAAAAGTGGAGGTATATATTGTGTAACTTTAACAGATGTAGCCTATTACAGAAAAACCAGAAAAAAAATTTAAAATGTTTTTGCAACTTACATCTGACTTGGAACATCTTTCTGCCATACTTTCAACGACTGTGACAACATTAGACATTTCCTCCACTGCAGAAATGCAAGCAATACTTTCAGTATGAATATCAGTAATAACATTCTCACTGGTTACTTGCTCAGATCTAGTTGAAAGCTATAGAGACAGATCAAAAGCGAAGTTCAAACACATTTCTTAAACATAATAAAACATATGGAAAATAAAAATAGAGCTTAATCTGAATACTTTAAAATGAAATGACTTAAATAGAATGCTTCATATTAATCTATTTGAATTTAAAACAATATACGTCAGCGATTCCTCAACTTCAATGCTATGCAACTCAACTTAAAGGGTCAAGTTTTTTTTCTCAGCTCATCTATTAGGTAAGTATAGAGCCTTTTGATAATAACCTATCCCACAGAAAACAAACTTTGGTACAAAGCCCATACAAGAGAACAATAATATTTAAACACAAATGTAAAAGTAGAATTATCCAGACCTTTTACAGAAAAAAAAATAAGTTTAATAATGAAAGTACTAGAAAAGTACAGATTAAATCCACCACAATTCATGGCAATGTTTTGCACCAAGGATAGAGTCTGTGTCGGGATTTAAACCTTTTAAAATTTTAGCCCCAGGACACTTTCTACGAAGAGTTCAATAAAACACAATCTTTTCACAGTTATTTATTTATATTTATTTATTTTAATTTAAAACTGTAACACATTGTTTTTATTATATTATAGAAACAGATAAAATTTAAACATTTTTGAAGAAGAGACGTATCAGTCCAATAGTTTGGGAACTGCTGCTATATATGTGCATGATTTGCATATGACCAGAAGTGGGAAATTAATCAGTTTACTCGATGACTGGATTTTCTGATGAGGCAAATGAATTTTTAACCTCTTTGATACCCGGGTCCACATGTGTGGACCTCTATTTTTTTTTTATCATAAAAACTACACCATTTGATTTTTTAACATTTTGACTTCACTTCTTAATAGCTGTTTTAAGCAAACCAATAAATGGCAACATCTATGCTGATTTCCTGATAAAACAAATAATATTTTGATCTGAGTTCACAAAATGCTTTCAAATCAGTGTGACCAAGAAAGTGAGAAATTTTCATAAGTATTTAACTTAAATCCTTTACAATAAAAATTTTTGAGGATTTGTATATCATTTACTTGTTTAAAGCTCTTAAATTTATGATTGTATGAATTTAGGTTAGTAATAATTAAATTGATATTTTAAAGGGGATTTGTAATTTTAGATTTGTATTTGCAAATCTAAAGTACTAGTCTTCTAAAGGTTCAATTTCAAAAAATTTCTTTTTTCTGTCGTATGTGATGTCATTTTGTTTGTGAAAAACCAATGATCCTTTGTAGCATTGTTTTAGCTTTGGGTCAGAAGAGGTTAAGCAGTCTTTTAAATACTGTAGGCTATGAAAAGTATAACGAAAACTTTTACATATTTTTATTTGTTGGCCATATTTCATTTTTCCCACAACTAGCTGTGATGTAAACATGGCATTAACTTCAATTCTATACAAACAGATGAATAATGATTAAAAGCAATTTTTTTTTCCAGATGAGGGTGACTTTAAAGCAAAATAATTAAATAACATTTTCTAAGTACTGAAATTATTTTAATTACATCTAAATGCATAGAAATTTGGTTTAATAATTAAAGTAATCAATATCAATATTGATATTTCTAAGAAATTTTGCTAGTCACAATGATGCTATTTGCAACTTTCATGGAAGTCAAAGCAGACAATATGAAATAGAAATACAGTAAAAGCTCCCTAAAGTGACCATGTTACGTTCCAATAAAAATGGGTCGCTCCGAGAGGTGGTCTCTTAATGGAGGTCATGTTTAAAACAAGATTTTTAATAGTTGAAAAAAGGTAACAATTCATATTACTAAAATTTATTTTTCACATTAGGGAAAAATATGAAAATTTAAGTATCAAAACAAAAGTTAATTGCATAAGTTAAGTAGTGCAGAGTTTGAAAAATGAATACTTTGACATTTGCTATGATTTTACGGTATATGCTATGATAACTTTTATTTTCATATCCTTTCAAAGTTCAGTAAATAAATGCAATTTTTTTTTTTTTGGGGGGGATGGGAACAAATAAGGATGATGTTATTAATTTATCTATTTCTTTGAGAGTTTCCTGACAGAATAGGACAGGGGAGTTTATTAGCCGTCATTCTTAATTTGTCACCAGAGTTAAATTCATTGCTTAAAAAGGCACAAAGGAGTTTAAACACTTAAAGGTTACCAGAATTTTAAAAAAATTCTAAACTTAGTTTAGAAGTTTGATGAATAAAGCACTCTCCAGAATTATTTTTCTAATAAAGCGTTCTTCAAGCGACCAGGAAAAAACGGAATTTGTTTCATTTTCTTCAAAGAAATGGGCCACTCATGGAGGGAGTTCAACTGGGATGGTCTCTGAATGGAGGTAAAATTAGTATTGGGCCTATGGGAATAAATTTTGTTCCATGAAAAAATGGTCGTTCAGGGAGGTGGTCACCTAATAGAGGTGGTCGCACAGGGAGGTTTCACTGTACTTCTTATTTAATCAATGGCATCATAGGCACTTGCTTTTGCATTTTGCTTTACAATTTTGACAATTGTCAAAACCAAAAACAGAAATGACACCCACCATGATAAATTAGATTTATAACAGGTTTTGAAAGAAAATAATTTAACATAAATTTGGAAAATACATGATATATAAAAAATAAATAAAAATTAAAATGCAGGGATATTAAAAAATTTTAAAACAGATATGTTTAACTGTACCTCAAAGAATAAGTCAAGTCTAAAAAGGAAAATTTATATTTAACTGAAACCAAAAACTTTACATCAAATAAAAAATGTTATTAGATTAATAAAATCAACCAATTTCAAATAAAGAATTTAAACTGAACCTCTTGTATCCTTTGGGAATCTTCATTCTGACCAACAGAATTCATTAAAGTATCTAGCACCTGTACAATTTCTAATGATGATTGTATCACATCACTACTTTGCTCATCAGTTCCACATAGATCTTCTGAGTCATCTACCTCCATCAAAGAAGAGTCTGATGAAAGCATATCATTGGTAGAACTTGACACAATCGAAACACTATCTTGAGATGAGCATATCAGCTTTTCAACTGTTTCTCTTACATCCTTTATATCGGTAACAAGAGTAACAATATCTGTAATTGAAGACAGCTTGCTTGATACAACTTCATCTGAATTTATTTCTTCATCATCTACATTGCATTCCTAAGAGGAAGCACAATAGCAAAAAATCATGTTTCCGGCACAGATTATAAAACTCATTCCAACACTAACAGAATATTGTTAAGAAATTTCATTTTTTTCATACAATAAAATGAGATAAAAAATTAAAAAACCCATAACACAGTAAAAAATCTTTTTCAACAACAGCTGTCCATAGCTGGTAATATGTACAAATTTTTTCGTACAGGCCTGTATGTGATCCATAGAATTTATACACACCACTTAATATACTATAATAAGTTTTAAAACGTATACCACCGCTTAAAACAACTTCCGACAATTATTGCTCACAGTCAGTCACAGTCAGTCCTGAAACCAATTTTTTTTTTTTTTTTTTTCTTGTGTGTGTGTGTTAGATTAATTTTTAACACAATTATTCAATTAGCAAATAAATCATAACAGTTGTAAATTTCCAAATGAGTGAAAAAAGTCCAGGCCAGGATTCAAACCAGGGATGTCTTGGCTGAAGCAACCAATGTTCTACCAACTGAGCCATCTCAGACGAATCTGGAAGATTAATTCACCAAACTAACCTTTTAACGATCGCAGCATCTGGTCAATTGTCTGAATCAGCTCAACAGAATAAATCAAAGGTTATTTTTGGAACTGCAGTAAATGCTGCATGCATAATTATATTAGACTAGGGGGCTCTGCCCCCTGCAAGCTACGCTCGCCAACCCCCGTTCAGACACCGCAGAATCTAAAAATCTAATGGGTTTTTAAAATATTAGAGAAGATTAAATTATACTGAAAAAGGTGTGCAGATGTCCCTGTAAACGGGTTTCCATTCAATTCCCTTTGATTGCAAAAATTTAACGGAGAATCAGTTGCTGTTAAGACATCCAATGGTTGTTTTCGTTTTTGATTAAAGAGGATCAGTTAAATATTTTAAAAGAAGCTAAAATAAAATGAATTAAGTATTCAGAGTCTTTGTCAACCGATATTTTAAAATAATCTCTATAACAATAGCCTAAATCATGTGACTATCATCAACAGTTCCGGGCGGAACACTTTGCTTTTTATACTCTAGGTGCCATTTTGATACTTTAATGTTATCCAGGCACAGGTGATAAGTCGCCAAATATTATTCTATCCCCATCATTTCATCTATATTATAATAGTTCAAGTCATCAAATGCCATAAACAAATACCATCTGATCCCTTCGCCTTTCATATGAAAGTTTGGAACAAATGTCATATACATTGTTAATCCATATTGGCGCAATTTTTTTCCAACGCCAATTTCAGGAACGCATCAACAGCATAAACAACAACATCTGGCTTACCATATCAAGCAAAATAACAATACTTTGGTGCCAGTTAAGTACCCGTTGCGTATATGACATTGGCGTCAGAAAAAAATCGCGCCAATATGGGGCCGTATATGACATCTGTGCCGAAAGAAAAAAAAGCCGGGTGCAAATCTCACCAATATCTTTTTTCAACTCACCAGTTAGCATTTTTTTTATTGTTCGGGTGGTAAATTAAAACACTGATTTGAAGTTGAAATTAAATGTCATGGTTTGTTACATAATTTAATATTTCGCCAGATGTCATGCCAAAAAAGCAAGTTTTGGCATGATTTTTTTTTTTTTTTTTTTTTTTTTTTTTTTTTTTTTTACAAAAATTTGGCAAAAGCCTCGTTTTCGAATACCAGTTACATATGTATTTTTGGTACTACTTAGTTATCCCGTCGACAAAAAAATCTATCGCGAACTATAAGATTAAATGTCAATAATGCTTGTTCGTAAATGTCACATTCACTTGACCTTTTAGCAAGCTACACGTGTTTACGTCATCAAGTGATTTTTATTTCGACGTTTTATTTTTACATTTATTAATGTTATAGTAATTTATTTGTTCTTTCGTTATTTAAAATAAAAATTTTGTCAATCTGTACAATTTGGCGAGTGGTTTGGCGATTTATATAATTTGCGGAATTGGGCGACGGAATAACTACTACATTGTACCGTATTTAATTATTTTCTATTATTTTCAAAAGCAAATAGCAAAAAAATAATTAATTACTATAGAACAAAATAATTTATATAAATTTAAAAAAGAAATATACATTTATTATTAAATAAAAAACAATAGCCGGGTTACCATGTCTATCAAAATAATGCCATTTGTGCGCCATTTAGGTAACCCGGTGCGAATATGACATCTGTGTCTAATATTTTTCTTTTCATTTTTTTTTTTTTTTAAAGAAGTGAAAGCCATCAATTTAAATGTTTCATTTTTAAATGAAAGTTTTGTATTCAAAAAAACCATTGTTCTTAGCATAGATTTAAAGGAGGCCCAACTGTCGCCAAATTAATTTAAAATAGTAACCTTTTCTGAATTATGAAAAAAAAAATTTCTGTTATGATTAAAATTTGAGTTGCCATCATTAGAAAAAATATATTTAAAATTAGAAAAAAATTAATATTTTGAAAACTAATTCGAATTTAAAAATTCTAATACCAGTTTTGAGATCTGTGGATCAACACTGATTTTTAGTGTTAATTTCATCGCAAAGTATTCCATATTTTAGGAGAAATCGCCGTGAAACAAAATCAGTTGTTTAATCAATCGATTCAAAGAATCGATACATTTCAGGCGTTTCATATATTCGTTTCATTGGGATTTTATATATATAGGGTAGATAAGTTTTAAAATGTATACCACCACTTAAAACAACTTACAATTATTGCTCATAGTCAGTCCTGTAACCAATTTTTTTTTTTTTTTTTTTTTATGTGTGTGTGTGTGTGTGTTAGATTAATTTTTAACACAATTATTAGTCATTAGCAAATAAATCATAACAGTTGTAAATTTCCAAATGGGTGAAAAAAGTCCGGGCCAGGATTGAAACCAGGGATGTCTTGGCTGAAGCCACCAATGCTCTACCAACGGAGCCAATCTTGGATGAATCTGGAGGACTAATTTAGCCAACTAACCTTTTAACGATCACAGCACCTGCTCAATTGTCTGAATCAGCTCAACAGAATAAATCAAAGGTTATTTTTGGAACTGTAGTAAATGCTGCATGCATAATTATGTGAGATTAATTTTTAACACAATTATTCAATTGGTAAATAAATCATAACAGTTGTAAATTTCCAAGTGAGGGGAAAAACGTCCGGGTCAGGATTCGAACCAGGGATGTCTTGGTTGGCTGAATCCTGACCAGGACTTTTTTCAGCCACTTGGAAATTTACAACTGTTATGATTTTTTTTTGTGTCTATAAATGAACAATAAAAGGTATGCACTCTATAATCTATAGAAAATATATTGTAATACACTTGAGTGATCTATTTCATTATGTTTGAAGTACTAGCTTTTCTATACTCCCCAGAAAGCAAGTTGTACTACACTCCAGTGATGCATATCAATGTTTGAATTATCATACCATCATTAAAATGCACCATAAACAATTTTTCTCCATAAACCATACATAAAGGTGTTCTTTTGTGTGTCCCTGTTAAAAGTGGACTTATCAATGTAAAGCAACATATTGATTTAATACTAACATTGCTGATCTGATTTGTCTATTTAAACTTCTATGAAATATCAGAATTTCAATTTAAGTTAAATCTATTCTGTGTAAGTCATGTGCAGTAATTCGAAGTTAAAATCAATGCAGCAAATCCAATTTAGTGCAACACAATAACTTGCTATTTAACCTTGCGGTCTGGTTTAGAACTGTGCACATACTATGCTTAATTGCCCCCAAAATTCCTTTCTGATACATGGTCACCCAGCAAAACGCTAGCATCTAGCTGAATAACCAAACAAAGCATGATGTATCATTTCTCTGCCTGTTCCAAGCACACAGAGGAAAAATTTATTGCACTGACACTCATGATTTGTTTTCAGTATCTTTCAAAATCATCTAAATCATTACAGTTTTAGTTAATACTACAAACTTTCTTTTTTTTTCTTTTTAATAAGAATGTTTTTGATCATATTAGTTTTAACCATTTGAGCATCTGAAGGCTTTCCAGAATTGTTACACAAATGCTTATAAAATCTGAGTTAAATGAAATTGTGCTTCACAGTTTGTTGCTAATATACCTTTCATATCCATTCAACAAACAAATTTATTAAATTGTAATTCTGTTATCTTTTTTTTTCCCTACAGCCAATATAAATTGTTTTGGGGAAATGGAAAATTACTAGATAGCCACTGAGAGAGTTAATAACTCTGCAATTAATTAAAATACTTCAAAATGGCACTCAACTAGGTTACCTAAACCTACATCAGGTCATGTAAGTACATTTTTGATCATATTAGTTTTCATTTACATTATTCTGGCATAATTAAAATATTTAAACTTAGCATTCAGAATTCTACATTAGGTTCAGTAACACTGACTGTAGTGCAGATTGAGTTTTATAACTTTTCTTTTATAAGCACATTTTTTATCAGTTAGTTTAAACTGGAAAATTTATGGGATTAATTAAAATATTTAAAAGTAGAGTTTTGCAACTCCTAAAATTTGTTCCACTATTTATTAAACAATTTGTATAATATCAACTCCAATATAAAATGTTGAAAAAATGGTGAGATACAGAAATAAAGACAAAATTATTCATATAATAACATCATAAAAATGAATGCACAAAACCTTTCAAAATAACTTTTTCTTAAACAAGCACAAAGAAAATATGCTACAAGTTTGAAGCTGCTCTTAAAGTAGTAGTACGTCTTCTTTGTGCATGATGAGGAAACAGTTCTTTCAAATGGCCTTACACCTTTTTAATTTTTATGTTATTTTAATAAGAAGTTTCTAGCATTTATTTCTAAAACAATAATTGATAATTTAATTGTAAAATATGTAGTGTTTGATGCTTTCTGAATCATCTGCAGACATTACCTGCATAAAATCTTGTTGTATGTCAAGAGTAGCATCTTCATCGCTATCCAATGTAACAGGTTTGCAGTTTTCTACAATATGATGCACAATCGAAACAACTTCATTTACATCTTCCAGAGTCATCTGGCAGCTCTCTTCAGAATGGTTCTGATCAACATGAAAGAGTAAATTTTTTAGCAATTTAACTTTCTTAAAATCAAAATAACATTTGGACTAAGAAAATTATTTGAATTAATTTTTAATTAATCATAACAGGACAAAAATGAAATACAGCATAGAAATATATAAAAGAGATCAGAAAATAATCAATTATTTTGAAGAAGCACAGCGATGATGCATTGAAGAATCTAGGGGAGTCAGGTCGATGCTAAATGGTACAAGAATTATCAGATAAGCTTTACTCATCCTGGTCAACTGTTCAAACATGTTTACAAAAAATTGCCAAGGTAAACAGAGAAGGGGGACTGGCTTCCTCATGATCTTTTGAAAATAACAAGACACAAAGATGGACAATTTGTAATGCATTGTTGGCAAGACAACAAAATTAGCCTTTTTTGGAATGAGTCATAACTGGTGATGAGAAATGGGTGCTATACAAAAACATTAAAGGTATAAAACAATGGTTGTCTTCAAGACAATTCCAATTCATATTCATAAAGATGGACTTTACCCAAACAAAGATTTTTTATGTGTGTGGTGGGATATCCCGGGAATAATTCATACCATCAGGTCAAACAATAACAGAGACGTTACTATAAGCAATTGGATTGTTTGTAACAAGTGCTAGGAATAAAATTATCAGCTTTAACGAATCGAAAACAGATAAGATAACGGATATTGGAGCAAGATCAATTTGAAGAAAAAAATGGGCAGTTGGGCTAGAAAGTGCTTCCCCATTCACCCCATTCCCCAGATTTCGGCCCTTCAGATTACCACTTACTTCATTCATTGGAACATAACTTAAAGAATAAAAATTCAGAAACTCTGAAGATGTTAAATCTGGGTAGGAATGTTTTTTACTTCTAAAAACAAAAATTTGGTAGAGTGTTTTTATTTTTTACTTCTACATTTATTTCATATTTTAATATGTCAAAAATAACACAAAACATATGTTAAAACTATGGTGGAGTGCTTCTAAGGGTGCTTCATTTTAGGGGGGGGGGGGGGGGTATAATTTGAATACATTAAAATTTGCTAAATAAACCTACATTTCAGTTATGACAGGGATTCAGTATAATGCAATATTTTGAAAAATTGGAGAAGAAATTTATAAGAAAATTATGATGGGTGCATCAGGGTGTTTAATTTTTCCTTAAAAGATCACAAACATATTTTGTATTAAATACATTGAATCTGTCATTTTCTTTTATGTTTATTTTGAGAAATATAGAGATAAAACAAAAAAAAGGGATTTTCTAATATGTATTAAAAAAATATTGTCCCATGTGAAAAAAAAAAAAAAAAAAAAAAAAAAAAAACTATACCAAATGCAAATCAAATAAATAGTATTTGAAAAAAATTAACTCTATAACTTTAAAAAAGACTATATAAAGCTACTAGCCAAGTCAAGTGATCCCACATGTAAATATATAGAATTACAAAAATACAAAATTAATTACTGATTTAGAACAAATAAATAAATAATAAATAAATAAAGCACAAAAAACAAAATACATTAGACACTTATTTTTTTTTTATTAACTTCAATTTTTGTGTGCATGAGGTACAAATTAACGGATTCTAAAAAACCGGAAAACATTCTTTTAACTTCTATTGAAGTAGTCCATCCTATGCTCAACATTTTGATAATAATTATTCTTTTTTTCCTTATACATACTTTGATAATAGCTGTTGGGCAGATGCTATCCTTCTTTCATTCTCCTTTAACTGTAATCTGTTATGTGTTTGTTTTTAACCGGCAGAATGAAAAATAAATAAATCCTTCTTTGCAGAAATTTATTATGCTTGAAGTGCTTATTTTTGTATAAAAAAGTGAATAATTTGATTATTCAAAGGAAGTTATTATGACAATGGGAATTATAACAGGTTCAATTAAATTTTAATTTGAAATTAAATGCTTTTTATGCCTGATAAAATTTACTATTTACAGCCTTTATTGTTTACTTTGTTTACAAGCTAAAGAAATATTTTAATGCTTAATTCACTTGCTTAATAGACAAAATAGTTTAAGAAACATTGCAAATTATGTTCATCTTAGATATTAATACTTTTACACATCACTTTAAATTATTTATTATATTAATCAATGATTTTAAATTTTTAAAAAATCAAAAAACCCGACTGCGTAAAAAGTGAGCTAATTAATTATATCTCATCAATGTGAAACTATTTTTTATACTACTTGCCTATTTTTTTATTTACTTGTATTGATGACTTTTAAGTTGTGTTTAACTGTTAGTTCCTATCTATAAACACGGTTTTGATGAAGCCTGTAGATGTGTATGAAGGTTAGAGTTACATTGCAGTAAAGGTAGAGATCCTATCTACACAACTTCCAGGTTGTGCAATATTTAAGTGGAGCTTCTGATTGTAAAATAGTCAATGAAACATCGTCTTCATTTTGAAAGACCTATCCAATGATATGCCACTCGATATGGTGCGTACAATTTTTTTTTCCGCATTTACTGCCATTTTGAATTTATAAAAACAAAACTTAACCTATAACCATTGGACAGTTAAGACGAATCGATAGAGACCTCATTCATTAAAATCCATCCAGCCGTTGGGATGTTTCCAGGGTATAAAGAAATCCATATACACAGATATGCGTGAAACACATAACCCTTTTTGGCAGTCGGGTAAAAAGTGCAATACACTAAATGACAAAATAATGCAACTTGAAACAGTGAGACCCTTTTTTGAACATAAAAAATAATTCTGATGAAATAATTCTCATAAATACCAAAGGCTAACATTAAATTTCTATATTTGTAAATGAACACTAAATAAGAGAATGAAATAACTTTTACCTGTGTAAAAGAATTGTCCTCAATATTTATCATTTCACAAACAGATGAAACAATTTCATCCAGCAACAGAGATGTCTGCTTCATTTCTTGAATTTTCTCAATACAATTTACACTTTCTGGGTAACTAGAGAATATAATTTTCTCAGCAATGCCTTCAACTGGTTTTAATTCACTCTCATACACATACTGAAAAACATGAGAAAAAAAATCATATAAATACATAATGCAATAAATGGCATACAGTTTCATACTGCAAAAATTTACAGTAAAATATGTGAAAACAGAACCTATGTAAAACACAAATCAACAGAAAAATTTCATGGTCTCATTTAATATTAGCCAAATTTTTTTCAGAGGCTAATTTCACCATATTTTAAAGGAGGATGTTACAAATTTTAGGAGACATTTTTTAAATGTATTTTTTTTTTTTTCATTTAGCCCATAATATTAAAATGTAAGTTAAATTAAAAAGAAAATTTTATTTTAAGTAGAAAATTACACTAGTTTTCCAGATTTTTTTCTTTTTGCGGACTAATTAAACTTTGCATTATCATTAAAAAAGCATATTTAAGAGACTACTTCAGTCAAGTGAAAAGACCCGTTCGCTAATGCTAATCCTATGGAAGAAATTTATAACGATATCTCGGTTGCATTTTAATATTTTTAAATGATTTTTTTTGCATTGGATAGCTGAGATCGATCTGTACAAAGGGCGTTTTTTACTTTTTCTGTTTTGTTTACAGATTTTTTTAATGAGGACACTTTCATTTTGTGAACCGGTTTCGAAACTGAAAGCATCCTCATTAAAAAAATCTGCAATCGAAATCGAAAAAGTTAAAAATGGCCTGCATACAGATCGATCTCAGCTATATAATGCAAAAAAAAATCATTTAAAAATATTAAAATGCAACCGAGATATCGTTATAAATTTCTTCCATAGGATTAGCATTAGCGAATGGGTCTTTTCACTTGACTGAAGTAGCCTCTTAATATATATATATATATATATATATATATACATATTTATTTATTTATTTATACTCTTATTTTTTATTTATATTTCATTTTCTAATTTTTAATATTTATACCAAGTGTGGTTTGGCACATAATTAGCTTGATTCTTATGACAAAATATACAGTTGTCATCATAATGTTTCTCAAAGTATAATCAAACTGTAATAAAATTTGCACATTTCCATTAGCCAAACACATATCTTGCGAATAGCTTTTTTTTTTTTTTTTTTTTTTTTTTTTTTTTTTTTTTTTTTTTTTTACTCTTCACAACAGGAAGTTTTAATTTTGCATGTGCAAATGAAAAGCAGAAATAAAATTATTAAGGCTAATGATATTTCTTATTAAAACTTTTTTTTTTTATGAAATGCAATTGAAAGAATATGTAGCGATTTATCACATGCAACTAGCTGCTGGAAAAATAAGATAAAACAGAACTTAACTGAGATGGTTTTATGAGTACTTCATACCGATGAAAATGAAATTGCTGCAATTGAAATACATAAAATTTGATCAATAAACCTATGTCTGATCTTGTATAACACATTTAACAGGAATGCCACTTTTCAGTAGATCCGTAAGTTCCCCAAGTCTCCCCTCCCCCTAAGCCATCTGTGATTTTTATTTCGAAGAAAACTAATCTCTACTGTCAGTGACAGTATCACATAATTTACAAGCAACATACAAAAATTCAGGTCTGCAAGATTTGAGATGACAAAAATTGTGGGTTCTATTTATTAAAATTTAGGATCTATGTTGCACTATAGTGCACCATTACGACCCTGGGTTTAAAATTCAGGGGAAAAAAAAACAATCCTCAAAAAAGATGCTCTTAGAAGCAAATGCTGGGGAAAAAGAATGAGTAACTTTATATACTTAAATCAAATTTTAAAATATTGAATTTTAGAATTTTAAAGCTAATTTTTCAAAGAAATTTTAAATTTGTGTAAAAATATAATAAATTAACTTTTTACTAGTTTTACATTTTAAATCCTATGTTAGTTTCTATGTTTAATTGCCTACCGCCCTCCTTTTTTTTAAAAAAAAACAAGTAAAGTTAAACAAAAGAAGACTAATATCTAAAGAAAGTCCCCCATAACAAAGTATGTCCACATGGTCATCATATTTTTACTTCAATCTATTTTGAATTGAAGAAAATCCTCCATAACAAAGTATGTCCACATGGTCATAATTTTTACTTCAATCTATTATGAATTGAAAAGCTTCTTTCCAATGACGTGGTAAAAATAAGGGATGTAAGACATACCCAGCCACTATTTGGTATGACCAAATACTGAATATTTGTTGACTGTTGGATATTTAGTTAAAATATATTAAGGAATTTTTTTTTTTTTTAATCTTGTTTTTTGGTTTGCTTTTCTCAAATTTAAACTTTTCACTTTCTGAGACAATTTTACACATTAAATTTTATGTTTAAATTCCCAAAATTTGCAAGTTCTCTTATTCATACGTACTAAAAAGTCAAATTGCATTTCAAACAGCACTGATCTATGGGAATAATAGTAAACACTGATCCCAAAGGAAGGAATAACATACAATTATGCCTAATAAGAGAGAAACATGTTAAAACAGAATGTTATTTCCTATCGCATCAATTGCATTTTCAAAGATTTATACTGCATTCTGTAATGAAAAGATTTATAACAAGAAATATCTACAGCATTAATCCCTCCCTCCCCCCCCCCCCTCTCTGTTTAAAGCATGGGGAAAAAAAGAGAATTGATTCAATGACACAATCTAATTTCCTTGACAAAACTACACAAATAAAAAAATTATATGCTAAAAGTTTCATTTTTTCAAATTAAGTGACCACTAAAACAAAAACTTTAACATACCTAAAAATACCTTTTTCTGCCAAAATAATGGAAAAGAGAAGAAAAGATATTGAGAGAGAGAGAGTCAAAAGTAGTAAGTACCGATTCAAACTATATTTAGAGTTGAGTCATGTGGCATATATTTTTTAAAATCATACCTGAAAATTATTTAAACTGTCTATGATTTAAAATCTAATTAAAATAAATCTGTTAATTGATATTTATGAAAATATTATATCGCTCACCCGCAAGAAAAGTGACTCATCTCACAAAAATTTCTTTTGCATTTTATTCCACTAATAGGTCTGTCATATAGGTGTGTCTTGCTACAGTAAAAGTTTTAGTATAGTTATCCAGAATATCACTTTATTATGCTACATGTCCATTCGTGACCACAGAAGGAAGGTGGATTGTGTGGGGAGGTAAAATGACTCAACCCTCCAAACCTTATCTATGTCTTCATTCTCAAGGGTTTTAAGCTTTTATGCATGTTTTTACTGCTGCATGCATTGCAGAGCTAAGTGCCATAATTTCATGTTACAGTAAAACCATGCAAAATTTTCTTTTGCCTCTCCTGTGAAATTTACTTTTGTCAAGATGTGTCACTTTCCTTGTGGGTGTGAGCGATATTGTCATTGGGAAGAGGGCTGTACATAATTTTTAGAATAGTAGCACATCAGAATGTGAAGGAAAAATCAATTACGAAATTTCATCTTTACATATATTGAGTTACTTTAAATAAAATCATGTAATTAAACCACATCAAAACATCATTTACATAAAACTTTACATGTTTCAACACATAAGAAATAGGAAATAGAAAGAGATTTCCTGTGCACAGCAAAGAATCCTATAATTAGGCCAAACTATTTTATGTTTTAATTGGATTTAAGAACAAAAATCAAGAAATCACATGGTGTTTATATGAAATTTCATTTCATAAATGTGAAGTAAACTTCACTCTTTACATAATGCAAATTCCTATCTTTCTTATGAAAATTATGCGAGTAAATATGGTAATTGTGCCAGTTTCATGAACTTTTCAGAAATCTTATTTCTCTATTGAACATAATGTGAAAGTAATAGCAATGATTCTATTTATAAGGTTCATATAAAGACTTAAGAAAAAAAAAAAAAAAATTAAGGAGCCCAGAAAAAAAGAGTTCAAGAATTGTTAAAGAATTATATTAATACTACTAAGCATACTGTATGTACAATAACATATGTAAATAACACTTTTTAAAAGTTAAGAAAGCTTTAATCTATTTAGTTCAAAATAAATTTATATAGAGTTATTTCTAGCACCTATCTATACACCACCTCCCTTTATATGCATTTCTGCTTAAATAAAAAAAAAAAAAAAAAAAGGTATGAAAAACTGAAAATGACATGCTTAAGATGCTTTAGGTAACCCTTTAAGACACGAGTCTTGGTAGAAATTAAGTCTCAGTGTTTAACCCTAATTAATTGGATCATATTTGACTGAAAAAAAAAAAAAAAATTAATTTCCGATGTCAGGCTAGTTTAAGCGAGGATTCACACAATTGTAGGATGACGGCTCAGGTTTGAATCGCAGAAAGAGAGGAAAGGTTATTTTCATTTTCCTTAGTATCACCTACACAATTGTGCAGGTCAGGTCTTAAAGGGGTACATTTTTCTTAAATTTTACAGTTAATAAAATAGTATTTCATTGGAAAGTTTGATATTTTAGTTAGTTTTCCCTTTTAGTTATTTTGTGCATTCCTTTATATCACTTTATGCATTTTTGTATTATGCAGTAATTTCACCGAACAAACTGTGGAAAATGGGACACTTGAATATGCTGAAAACAAAAAATAATATTGTAACTATGCAATATTATTTTTTAACAGTCCAAAATTATTAGCATGCATTTTTCAGTCATAATGTATAGTTTTTGAGCAATAATAAATGTGTTCAAAGCCAGATAAATTTTGCCTGGTGATAATTAAAGAATATTTCAAGGAGTATTTTGTTTATTTAGCTAGTTTTTAAGAAACTTAAGGTGTCTGTACACACCCGGTATTTATCAAGTTCCTTGATCAGAGTACAATGATAAAATTCAAGAATTTTTCTTCTAAAGAAAATTGTTCAAAAAGACAGATACCACACATTTACAATTATATAAACGAGTTGGAACCCGTCGAAATTCGATGAACTAAAATGTTAGAAAGGAACTGTCAGATCGAATATATATAATAAACCTAAAAAAATAATTACAATAAAAAATTCATCTGACATTGGTTGTCTAACTCTT
Organism: Maratus speciosus; assembly: GCA_963932465.1. NCBI lineage: Eukaryota > Metazoa > Arthropoda > Arachnida > Araneae > Salticidae > Maratus > Maratus speciosus. The sequence continues at coordinate 617,037,771 of OZ010788.1, read as the reverse complement.
AAAACAAATAATATTTTTAACCTAAAATTATTAAAATATTATTTCCACAAACTTCAACTGCTTAAATTATTGAAAAATTAAAAAGTATTAGAATAGGTATTCAAATTAAGTAATTATGATGAAGTTATCGATTGAGGCTCTTATGTTTGTTTTTACAGGATGAAAAATCAGTAAAAAGGATTTCGCTTTGTCACATCAAAAAACTTTCCCCAATAAAATCTAAATTGTACGCTATTTTCACATTCTCATAATTTACATACGCACCACTCAAATTCACAATTTGAAAGTATTTTAACACGCAATAGATTATTAATGAATGTATTTCCAAACTTAAAGTCATGTTTGTTCGATACAACTTTTCATGTGAACATTCGCACAAATTTTAAGTTCTAATCTCAGAACCCTCGAAAGAAAAAAATCAAAAATTTGCCTTTAGTTACCATATGTATTGGCCATTTAGTATTGGTCAAATATTTAGTTTTATCAAAAAAAATTATCGTTTTGTTTTAAATATGACATCATTTTTACTCACTGAATCATTTTGCTAGCGTCTCAAACGCGGTATCAGCTTAATGTACAAATATTGAAATGTAACTGATTTATGAAGAAGAATGAATGTTTTTTTTTTTTATGTCTGACGTCATTTTCTGTTCAAAAATTATAAAAAAGTTACTTTTATTTGTAATGTGAAAATGGCATCAATAAGGATATAATCAATAAAAATAATAAACAATGACTATTTTCTCTTTACTTTCAATATATATGGTGTACTTTTGTTGCCACGATAAGAAAAATGGTATTAAAAACTACAAAAAAATTAATATCTCAAAAATAAATTGAGATACAGCTTTCAAACAAATTGCATTTAAAAGAGCATTTTTTTCCTTATACGACGGTGTAAAAATTTAAAATGTGCAATGTTTAGAAGTTTAAAAATTTGCTGTAGAGAAAATTGCGAAATCAAAATTTTATTTCAAATTTCAAAGTGTTGCCATTCACAAAATGACATATGCGTTACGCACAGATATGTTTGTCCTTTATAATATAGATATGTAACTTACCCGTTGGAAATACTGAGGGCCTTTCGCATGCTCATGTATCAAACTGTGTGTAAAACTCACAGACGCACTGCCAAGAATATCCCCAATTGCTATAGCGTTGAGCCAATCAGACACCGAACTCAAAAGAATGGAACAGTTTGGATGAGATAATGCACGGGAGGAAATAGTTTCAGTACCACACTCTTTAAAGAACAATGAACCTTTATAATTGTTCATTCCATGCTGAATGCTACCAAAGGCACCACAGTAGTAACTAGACCAATGCGCACATTTGCCTGCTCCTTTTTTCACAGTATAGAGAGGTAAACCTAAAAAAAGAATAAACACTTTTAAGCAACACAATACAGTAGAACCTCGATTATCCGAAGTAATTGGGACCGACCACCCTCTTTCGGAAAATCGAAATTCTCAAGAATGCTTCAATTTTAAGATTAAGCAGAAATATAAGCAATATTTCTTATAATGGTAACAAGTGCTTAATAAAAATAAACCAATAGCAAAATAAAAACAAGAATAAATTCCCTGAATTTTAATTTTGAAATTAAGTACCTTTTACATATATAACAAAGGTTTGAAAAAATGTTTTGTTTGTTGCAGTTTCGATTGCCTTTGTTTTGAAGCTCTATCATGGAATTTTTCAATATTTTTAGTTAACCAGTATCACAGTCTTCCTGCTGCTTCAGCTATGCCAAAACTTTTGCAAAACATTCAAAAGCTAATTGCTAATTTGTTTTTGTTTTTCTCCACTCCGCAGCTTATGGGAACTCAAGTTAAATTCAAAGGAACTCTAAGAAAGGGGATCGAAAATATTTATATGTACTCTTAGTTCGGAAAGAACCACTTGCACACAAATAATATGATGATAACAAAAAAAAAAAGCTTTCAAAATGGATTTTGCATGCAAGGAATGTGATAGTAAAAAAGAAAAAAAAAAGGCACTTTAAAAGTAGATTTTGGTTAACCGAGAGTTTCAGTTAAAAGAATTTCGGATAAAAGAGGATCTACTGTATAATCAAACACAGCTTCAACAAATCTCACACTTTTCTTCAAGAGACACCAGGCATTTATGCAGTAAATTAAATAAGTCTTTCTAATCCACTGATTTTGTGACAGTGTTGGTAATTCAGAACAAATTTGAGATTCAAGAAATTAATTTAAATAAAAAAGAAAAAGTTGTAGTAAATCCACAAAAAGAGTCCCTGCTTTCAAAATGTAAAATCTCAAAAACAAAGATCGACAGAAGAATGCAACAAACAGTATTTTATAGTGAAAGCTGACAGAATTCCATACACAAGTTTTGAAAACAGTTGCAAAAGCTGTTCAGATTACATGGTAATTGCAATAAATATGTACCTATAAATAGTGCTTGAAAGTGCTTTGAATTATCCCAAATATAGTGGTGCAGGCATGGATTGCCCTCCATATTCATCCGATCTGACACCTTGTGACTACTTTTTGTGGGGCACATTGAAAGAGACTGTCTACCGAAACCATCCAACCATGCTGGAAGAGCTTAAATCATTGATCTGTGTGGCTACTAAATCCTTTTTCGTTGAGACATTGCAGGATGTAATGGCAAATTTCAATCTGCATTTGCTGTATGAAATTCTTACAGCTTTCACAATAAAAATACCATTTGTTGCATTCTTCTGCCAATCTCTGTTTTTGAGATTTTACATTTTGAAATCAGGGACTCCTTTTGTGGACACCCTGTACAAAATAAGGGTTAAGGGAGAAAACAATGATAGGTCAAACACAGTTTGTGAATTTTTTAAATGTTGTGTTTACATTTCTTTTTAAATAGGACAGGGTGGATTTACCAAAAGGACACTTTTTGTTGAGTGAAAGACATACTTGCCAACTAAATTTCGGTTAAACTCAGAAGATCTTGAACAAAAAATCAGAAGAAATCAGAAGATTTTCGCGAAAAATCAGAAGAAATCTGAAGATTTTTTAAGTTTTTTCACTTTCAGTAAGGACTAAAAAACAACTGAATCCTTATAAATAAACAAATTTGAAAGAGAAACTCAAATAAAATATTCACTAATTTGCAATTACACAATATATATATTATGATTAAAAAAAATAGCTTGAATATATTAAAAATTACTATTTTTTTTTTTTCTTTTGAACTTTCATAGATTTCCTACCTTTCACATTAAGACACTTAAAACTTCTGCCTCCTAACATCTTTTTTTTTTTTTTTGAGAGAGCCATAAGTAAAAAAAAAATTCTGAAATTCACAGCAAATTTTCTGAAAAGTTATAGCAGAGGGGGGGGAATCCACTACCGACACTAGCTATGTGTTTTTTCCGCGGCCCTTTGACGAAATTCGCGATCTTTTGATAAAATTTGTGGGGGTTTTCACGATCTTTTGACGAAATTCGTCGTTTTTTCGCGCTCTTTTGACGGGGGTGGGCGGGTGGGGGGGAATCCACTACTGACACTAGCTATGTGTTTTTTCCGCGGCCCTTTGACGAAATTCGCGATCTTTTGGTAAAATTTGTGGGGGTTTTCACGATCTTTTGACGAAATTTGTCGTTTTTTCGCGATCTTTTGACGAAATGCGCCGTTTTTTTCGCGATCTTTTGACGAAATGTGCCGTTTTTTCGCGATATTTTGACGAAATGTGCCCTTTTTTTCGCGATCTTTTAACGAAATGTGCCGTTTTTTCACGATCTTTTGTGGAAATTTGCCGTTTTTTCGCGGTCTTTTGACGAAATTTGCGTTTTTACGCGATTCTTTGACGAAATTGGCGATTTTTCTGCAAACGATAGGCAAAATTTATTTTTTTCGGCGAACATTTGTCGAAATTCGCGATATTTTTATCCGAATTTTCGAATTGGTAAGATTTTTTTTTCAATTTTCAGAAATGAATGCCTTACATTTTCGGAAAATTCGGACCAGAATCACCCCTACGCGTTGTTCACGCAATCTTTTCACGAAATTCGCGTCTTTCCCGCGATCGTTCGGCGAAATTTGGGTTTTTTCCGGCGATCCTTCGGTGAAATTTGGGTTTTTTTTCCGCGATCTTCTGACGAAACACGCGTTTTTTCCGCGATTCTTTAACGGAATTCACGTTCTTACGCGTTTTTTTTTTTAACGGAAATAGTGTTTTTACGCGATCTTTTGACGGCACTTTTTTTTTACCCGATCTTTAGACGAAATTCGTGTTTTTTCGCGATCCTTTCATGGAATTCGTGTTTTTACGCGCTCTTTTGGGGGGAATTCTCGTTTTTTACGCGATCTTCCAACGATATTTGCGTCTTTCCCGCGAACATTCGGCGAAATTTCGGGGTTTCTCCGCGATCCATTGACCAAACTCGCGTAAAAAGCGTAAGAAAAGGCCGAAAATCTGAAGAAAATGACGAAAAGCAGAAGAAAATGCATTACGCGCGTAAAATCGGAAAACATGCCGATTTTTCGGAAGAATTCTGAAAAAATCGGAAGAGTTGGCAGCTATGGAAAGACCATTTTCCTTAGCTTAAACTGGATTACAGTAATCACTTAACATTTGAGAGTTTTTATTATTCGTGAATACTCAACTTGGTTACTCGAGAATTTTGTTTTGTAAAGAATATCTTTTACAAAGTAAACTCACTTTGTTTTACTAATTCCATAAAATATTTATCACTGGACACCTGCATTCTACAGTATAACCTAAGTTCCGATACCGACAACTCTTATATTGAGGTAAAACAAAGATCAGCAATTTCTAGAAACCTGAAACATGACTTGACAGTAAAAATAACAAAAATTATCAAATTTTCTGAAATTCAAAATTTTACTGCAAGTGAAAATATTTCTGCAAAAAGTGTATGGGAAATTTTAAAGATTCAACAACAACTTGTTGAGAAAGCAATAGAATGCGATTCTTAACTGGTGAAGAGTCTTTAATTTCAAAGAGCAATTGAAACCCCATCTTTTCCTTATATAGAAATTCATAAACAAAATATCTGTTCTTTTAAACAATCGTATCAGTATTTTTTTTCAGCCATTAACTAGCAACTAAACTTTGTACAATATGTTTATAATTGTTCAATTTATTTACAGCATGTGCTTTTTAATGTTTAATAAGTATATTTTTACTTTTCAACTGCTTTTTCCCATTAAAAAAAAAACCCTTAAAAGCTAACCCCATTTTATGCACAGGAAGATGGTCTTAACAATCACAGTAGTTTCTGCGAACCTAACCCCTTGCAAATGTTAAGGGATTACTGTATTTATATTTACAGCATACATTAATTATTGAAATGTATCAAAGGATAAAAAACCTTTAAAATTCCAAATTTAAATTAAAATCTGAAGTCTCTTTCTTTTAACTTTAAATCTATTTCTAAAACCAGTTTCTTCCCTTGTAACTTTGTTTCCCAGCAATACATCTTATTACTTTTAGAGATCATTTTAGGACGATTCTTAAAAGTGAAACTGCTAATCTAAGTGCTTTTTGCAGGCATCTGTGGGTAGGGCTGATACGTCACAGTCCCTGGGAATTGTGCGGGCCTTGACCACAGATCAATCAAAACTTAATGAACCAATTAAATTAAATGTTCCTCCTAAATTAACAATTCTGCCCTCTGCTGGAAAATATTAGAATCTTCAGCATATTACCCAGAACACGCGTGAAAAACGAGGAATTTGGCTATTTGAGAGGCTAGCTAAACTTACGGCCATGTAACCTCCCAAAATCTACACTGTTGGCTCCGCGACTGGCGATCGGCTCGCGAATCCTATGTATGATGAGCAGCCTAATAAATGAGTTCGATTCGCACAAAGGGTCCCGAGTCAATTTCTCATCCCATCTTAACCATCCTCTAAGACAATCCCACTGGAATACATTACTTATTTATTACAGAAGTCGCACGGGATAAAGGATGCGCGTGAAGAAATCCCAAGCCTTAACCCACACGAAGTCAAATTCCGAGAGCTGAGATCGGCCACAAACAGTTAGTTTAGCCCAGTGAATGCTGAATTCGGACTGGATAGATCCCGCTCATATGCTTTGAAAAGTCCCAAGCCTAGGCCGTCACCTGCCGTTGAAATCCAATGAAAATCCCAGCGCCTACATAATCTCTACGCCTGTAATCCCAACCTGAAAAATCACCTGCCATGAAAAGTTAGGACGAAACAGAAAAGAAAGTCAATTCCCCTATGTGATCTAAAAGAAATATCCTTCTTGTATACTGCAAACAGAAATTAGCAAAAGGTTGTGAGATTTAAAAGAAACATTCTTTTTTCTTCCCTACTGCAACACCTAACAGAACTGATCTTTGCACCGCTTTCTCTTTGCGAAATAAAAACTGATGAAAACTATCAGCCGAAAAACTAGGTCAAACACGGACAGCTGTTTTCAAGGACAGAGGTCAACTTTTCGTTTTCTTCGCTTATCATCGCATGAAACATGCAGAATCTAAAGAAGAGAGAAAAAAAAAGAGTGATTCACATTTGAAATCACTGGACAACTGAACTTCTTTTATTATGCATTTAAAGTGGTGATAAATTGCGTGTCGTTATTTTGGTAATTAAGTGTATTTCAGTGTATTTCGTATATAAATTTATTTACATCTTTTTGTTTGGATAAGCTAACTTACAGGTATGAAGCTTCGTTTTATTTTATTTTTATTACAGATCAATGTTTGTCTTTGAAAAATTACGCATAACAAAAAAAAAAAAAAAAAAAACTGATGTCCTTTATTTTAAAGATTATTTTCCTTTTAATGTTTTTTTCAGTTTGTAAATTAGATAACATTACGGATTTCTTTTTATATTAAGTTTATGAAATATTTTAGTAATAAGAAAAGTTTTTTTTTGTACATTAAACAATGTTAAGTTCTACGTGATAATGAGAACTATGAATGAAAAAGTTAACAAAAAATACTGTTAGCAATATGGGTATTATATTAAAGGGATTTTAAAGATTTTAAACAAATTTAAATTTATCACTTTCAAATTTTTATTTTATTTATTTATTATTATTATTATTTCTTGTGAGATTTAAAGTTTATGATTAAAATTTTTGAAAATTTGATGTAGACATACTGCATGCGTGTTAAAATCGTAATAACTAAGGTAACAGTAGTTTTTGTTTTCTTATTCATCCGGTGAAGCATACGTGCGATCACCAATAAGTGAATTTATTTTATTTTAATGTTTTTGCATATTGTAAATAAATTCATGAAACTAGTTACATGTTTTTAAACAAAAAATTATCAAATAATACTTGTGCCAATGAATATTTGATAAAATTTAATATCCTATCCCATTAATTATTTTTATAAATACAGATGAGCACCTTGAAATTTTTAAATAATTGTAAATAGTTATTTATGCCAGGTTGTGTGTTAGATTAATCCATATTTGAATAATTTTCGTGTAGATAGATTTTATTTTAATGAGAACGTTTTTCAAAAAATTCTTTTTGTATATAGAATTTTATGCAAATATTACTCATTCTAGATTTTTGTGTATAGCTGAATATTACATTTTATATTGTTGTATTTTAATATTTTAGTACTTGAGTTTTTAATTTTTAATATTTTATCCAATATATATTTTTTTATAATAAATCCCATTTCATAAATAAAAGATGAGCAGGTATTTCACCCCTGCCAATTTTAGAAAACAGGTGAAGTTCCCCCCCCCCCCCACCATGTTCAAAATATATTCAATATTTTCAATTATTGTTTAGACATGACCTTGGTAACCCCACTTTAACCGTGGTAAATCCAATAGTGTCCAAACCCAGACATACAATTTTTAAAGATGACCATGGTTCTACCCCATTAAGTCTAAACAAAATATTTTTTTTTTAAAGTAACTTCCACCGAAAACACCTCTCTACAGACAAAAGGGATTCAGTGACCTGTATAATCTGATCAAATGTGGCAACTGTTGATAAAATAAATGTCAGGACAATAAAAGCTAGCTAACAAAAATTTTTCAACGGGTTGCCATGCACTTAGAAGTCTTGGTCATAATCCTGTTTGTTTGAACCAGGGTCTATTATTTTATTAATTTTTTTATTTGTTGTATCTATTTAATTTTCCTGTTTTATTTATGGATTTTTTTTTCTTTTTGCCAGTAGTAAAATTCTTGAATTCTTAAAAATTTAGAGATTTTTGCTATTTGCCAAGAGCTGAGTGAGATGTAAATGTGGTTTATTAAAATATGACTTTAGTTTATTAATGCCACTGAGGAAAATAAATACCTCAGTCTGCAAAATAGTAAACACCATTACTTACAGGTAAACTGCATCTACATCTTCACACGAAAAATAAACATAAAGCTCATTTTTCTTTTTTTTTTTTTAATTTTTGCTAAAATCTCCATTGAGATTTAGGATATGCGAAAACCATAAATAATTTAGGATTTTCTAAAACCTCCTTGAGGTTTAGGATAAGTATTACTTACCGTGTAAATAGTCTTCAATATATTTTTCTTTATTTTCATTGTGAATTTCAATATTATTGTTATATTTGTGTAATGTTTACAACTTTTTTTAAATCAATTTTATATTTCAACATATTTTTAACATTTTCACATTTCCAAATGAGTGTAAAAAAGTTTTCAATTTTTAAACATTTCTATAATTTGAATGTTGTGTGCATAGACCAATTTTTTCCCAGTAATCATATGTGAGTATAGTTTTATATTTATCATATTTTTTAATATTACCTGTATCTGTGTATTTTATAATAATTTCAATTATTGTAGAAATCATAACCATTTATGCCATAAGGGATTAAAATACAGAACTTACCTCAGAAAATAAGGAAAAGATTCCTATATTATGTGCATAAATTTATATTTTTACAGAGGTTAACATTATATAAAAAAGGGAAATATGTGCTTAAATACTCTAACTGAAAAAAAAGCACAAACTTGAGGACTTTCAAGTAAAATATGGTCACTACTTTAAATTGTATCATTTTTTATTATTGTGTTTTTTCCCATATATTCCTAGTATTATTATTGTTGTTTGTGTTTTCAGCTTTTCTTCATATTTTATGTCATTATATTCAAAATATTATATGTAAAGTCCGATCGGATCGTCTCGAGAGCCATATCCCAAACTTAGATAATTTAGCATCAAAACTTAAAATCTCCAATTCCTTTCTTAAAGTTTACTATTCAAAATTTAAATTTTAAATATATTTTCCAGCAGCAAAATTATGTCCTCATATCTTAGCAAATTTAACTTTAACGTTACATTTAATTTAAATTTACTTTTAGATTTAACTTTAACCCTAATCTGTAATGTCGCACTTATCTGTTTTTGTATTCGCCATTCTCCGTGCGAGTCCCCCCTGGATTTGCAGGCAATTCCGGGTGGACCTCAACTTGGAGGGGGGGGGGGGGGGGATATGAAAGGATAAAAAGCCTTTAAAATGCCAAATTTAAATTAAAATCTGAAGTCTCTTTCTTTTAACTTTAAATCTATTTCTAAAACCAGTTTCTTCCCTTGTAACTTTGTTTCCCAACAATACATCTTATTACTTTTAGAGATCATTTTAGGACGATTCTTAAAAGTGAAACTGCTAATCTAAGTGCTTTTTGCAGGCATCTGTGGGTAGGGCTGATACGTCACAGTCCCTGGGAATTGTGCGGGCCTTGACCACAGATCAATCAAAACTTAATGAACCAATTAAATTAAATGTTCCTCTCAAATTAACAATTCTGCCCTCTGCTGGAAAATATTAGAATCTTCAGCATATTACCCAAAACACGTGCGAAAAACGAGGAATTTGGCTATTTGAGAGGCTAGCTAAACTTACGGCCATGTAACCTCCCAAAATCTACGCTGTTGGCTCCGGGACCGGCGATCGGCTCGCGAATCCGATGTATGATGAGCAGCCTAATAAATGAGTTCGATTCGCATAAAGGGTCCCGAGTCAATTTCTCATCCCATCTTAACCATCCTCTAAGACAATCCCACTGGAATACATTACTTATTTATTACATGTATAATAATAAACAAGTTAACCTGAAAGAAATTTTATAAAGTGTTGACTAATTTTTTATCTTTGTATGCTGGAAAAAGGGCAGGATGCAGTACCCTTTTAAGAAAAAAAACTAATGGGAACTATTTAAGCGACAGTATCATCAAACAGCTTGAGAAGTTTACAGAGTGGCTACAGAATTTGAGAAGAAAAGTTCCCTGCAAAATACCAAATCCTTTTGCAATATTTGCAAAAAAACTGATGCAGTTTAAATTCTGTTCATAAATAATTTGGTAGATAATCTAGTCACGATAGGATCACGCCATTTTTTTCATTATCGCGATCGGGTGTGCGCACGTGGTTCTACCCCTCATTATTTAACTTAGTTTTAGCTTATTTTAATAATTAGTTATTTCAGCATTCCTATGTTTCAGCATTCGCGATTACCTTTAATTTCATATATCACTTTTGTTCCTACGACAATTCTTTTATATTTTCATTTCCAGTCAGTGCAATCGTAAGTAAATATTTATTTTTAGGTTTAAATCTACCATTCTGGCAGATCGCCATGTTGAAGAATCACGCAGGAGAGACCGTTCTTCCTCATCACGTGGTTGTCATTCGGAACACTTTCAGATTGCTTTCGTTATCGCCCATTTGGCATTCAGCGTCTGCTCGTTTCTGATGTGGAGCGTATGTGACTCCTCGGATCTGCGCGTGCCAATTGGACGAATCGCCAATCAGAGTGCGTTCGTTGCTTGGGATTTCTACAGCGTAGAAAAAGGAGTCAGTGATGCTCAAGACATCGAACGAACGGGTCGTTCTTTTCAGTAATAGTTCACCCTGGCAAGGGGAGATGCCGGCAACAGCTCTTGCCAGTGCCGTATTCGTCGAATGCATTTATATGGTGATGATAGTAATAAAGTTATTTTAGTTTAAAATTAATTCCTATGCAAGTCTACATCCAGCACATCCTAAATTTACGACGTCCAGAGAAAAATAAAGTCTGTTTGGTTTGACTGCAAATCTGTGTTCATCTTTTTGCCCACAATGTCAACTTTTTCCTTCATCCACAGCTACGATAACGATCAAGTGTAGTTTCAGGAAATTGGTAAGAATGTTCAGATTTATTTTGTTTATCGAAAAGAAATCTTGCAACGTCAACTTGTGTCAGAAGAATTTTAGCGAAACCCTCCTGTTTTGTTGCGATGCACTTTGTGCAGACCACGTGTTCCCAGTTAGGGCTAAAGCCATACACGTGCGAAGTAAAACTCACTATACGAAATCAATAGTTATTAATTATATCATGGCTAGTAAACTGTTTTGTGACAAATCTTGAGAGGCGTGCTTTATTAAGAAACGCTCTAAGTTCTAGAAGCGCAAGGCGTAGATTGTAACAACAAAAGCAAGTTAATAGTTCATAAAAAACTTAATAATACAAGAAGACTTAATTGATAAAAATAATAATGCTGCTAAAAAACAATTCATTAATATTTTTTTAATGCCACTTCATGGGAACATGCATGTACTAATTTGGAAAATTAAACTGTAAAACAATAAATACATATATAAGTATGTATAATTAATGCAAAAAGTAAAACACGTTATATAGATATTATTTGCTTTAGAGCAAGGGAAATAGGTTAGCATAAAAATATTTTTTTAACTGTTTTAGTCAACCATTTAATATATATTTTTATTGATAGAATTTTATAAGTTCCAATACTAGAATTAAAGTGAAAAGAATTGCAACAAATCAATAGAATATACTTATTTCTTTTAATCAAAAATTTAAAGATGAAAATAACAGTCAATGCAAGGTTTTTAAGAGGGAGGAGGTGTCCTGAGTTTGTGAGAAAGAAATGTTATTTTTGAGGGGGGGGGGGGGATATTTTGTGAAAAATAAAATTATACAATAAAGGATTAAATTCAGTTACTTGAATGCAAACAAAACGTTTTTTAATACTAACTGCATTTAATGCTAATTTTTAGTCTTCCCGCCAAAGTTTTTTTCCAATCTGGTGACCTTGTTTTCTTTGCAAATTACACAAGTTTTAAAAAATAAATATATGGAGGGTTTTCTTTTATGGTATAAAATTTTGGGATACAAAATTTCATGAAAGATCCTCTTTTATTAAATGGAATTTTGTGAAGGAGTCCCAGGCATCAATTTTCACCCTGGACCAACCTTGAAAAAGAAATTGCACAAAATACAGTAAGTAGTATTGAACCATTTATCCAGAAACCAGAAAAAACAGTTATCCAGAATTATATTTCCAATCAACTGACTTCAGGATATTTTCAGAAAAAAGTATCATACATTGCCAGTTTGAGATATGGATTGCTTGAAACATTACCACATGCATGTCATAACTTGATGACAACATCTAGGATTTGAAATGGAAGATTTAGGGAATGGAAGATATACGGCATTTCAATTTTTATGCACAATTGTTGCTTTTAAAAGGCTCCCATTAACTGAATTCTTAGAAACTCTGATTAAAATTTGATCTTAATTCAATATGAGATACAGATCCAATCTTTTCACATAGATTCCAATCTAATCTATAATTCATTTGAAATCAGAAGTAATGGCACAGTTACATATCTACTTTTATAAAATCCAAATGTAAGAAAATGTATGTAACCATTCTGGGGTGAACCGTGTCATCTATATATTTAAAACACAAGGCTGTTTGTTTTTTTTTTAGTCATCCACCCCGAGTTTTCTACCAAAAAGATTTTTTTTTTTTTTTATGAAAGCTGCTTATTTGTAGATGTGCCTGCACTAGCTATTTTTAAAAAGAATCCCTTTTTTATATTTTAATTTTTAGTTTTTTTAGGAAATTTCTTCAAAATAGTAGCAATTAGATGACTTCCATTGTTTCACATAAAAGAGAAATATTCAGACATGTGGTTTTCTGGATGTATTTTTTCGTTTATAAGTCATTTTTGATAAAAGAAATTATGCATGTGCACTTCTCTTTAAGGAAATAAAAATTCATATTTATTGCCACATCACAAGAATATTGTCAATGGGTTTTATTTTATCTTTATGCATTATGACTTTATTAGTTTTTTCATTACAATTTAAATAGAAAACACATTTTTATTTGAATATACTGCGGTTAAGAATAAAAGTACGTATATAAAGAAAGTTTGAAAAGTTTGTGCTGCTGATATTATGCTTACTTTGAAATGTATTTTTACATCAATAAAAAACTAAGGATACCGATATGATTGTGTCAACATGACATAATTTTCACCGATTTTTCATTTCCTAATTCTGAAGATCAGAATCGGAGCCTTTATTGATCGTTGAACTATTTCAGAAATTGAATATTGAGTAAAAAAAAAAAAAAAAAAAAAATCCTCATCATTTGTATTTGAAGAAATAGGTGTTGCTTTGATGCCCAACCAGTTATGGGTTATTCCATGTCAAGTGTGGGACAGGTTTTCTATATATTTCTGCTGCTTTAACAATGTTATTATATCCTCAAATTAAAACAACCATGTTAATATGATAATCTGGAGTTTTTTGTTATTTTTAATGGATAGTTTATGTTTTAAAAACTTATAAGTCAATAGATATAGGTATTTATGTAAGCGTCACACGCAGGACATTTTTTCAGTTTTTCAAAGAATGCCCTGAAACAGGCAGATTACTTAGATCTAGAATTTAGAATGTGGAGATTTTCATTATATATTATTTTTATTATTTATTTATTATTAAAAAACGGGTAGCTTACTAAGGTCTATAATTTAAAGTGTGAAGATTTTTAAATTGATTAAAGGGCCATTCCCTATCACGTGTGGAACAGCTTTTCTACATATGACTGCTGTATTAACAATGCTATTGTATCTTTAAATTAAACTAACTATGCTAATATGAAAATATGCATTATTTTGTTAATTTAAATGTATAGTTTATATTTTAACAACTTATAAGTTAATAGGGTACTTCTTAGTTATCCCGTCGACCAAATTACTGTCGCCAAATTGTAAGATTAAATGTCAATAATGGTTTTTCCATTAATTAATTGTAAGATTAAATGCCAATAATGGCCAATAAAACCATTAATTCGATGTTTTATTTGTATTTTCATTAATGTTTTACTAATTTATTTGTTCTTTCATTATTTAAAAGTAAACTTTATGTCAATGTGTATAATTTGGCGAGTGGTTTGGCGATTTATATAATTTGGCGAAATTAGTTGAAGGGATAACTAAGAAGTACCGTTAATAGATATAGGTAAGCATCACGTGTGGGTCATTTTGTCTGTTTCTCATGGAATGGCCCTTATGCAGAATATATCTAGTTTCGACAATTCTGGATAAATGGCCTTATACTGTCTGTTTAAGCAAAATGTTCCATTCCAAGAAATAAAGAGGTATACATACTAGTATCAATCAAATCCCAGAACTTTAATGTCTTGTCTACACTAGCACTCACTAAATATCTACCGCCAGGCAGAGGAGAGAAAGACAGTCCTAATACTGGTGTTCCATGACCATTGAAGACTAAATAAGGTTTAATTATGATCTGATTGTTTTCTTTGGTAGCAAGAACAGTAGCAGATGAACTGACACGCCAGATGCAAATCATTCCTAATCAAAAGACAGAATTTTAAATAAGATAACATTAAATATTTAAACTATGTTTCATAATCCTCTCAAGCTTGAACATTTTTAAACAAAATCACAATAAAAAAGAACATGCACACATACACACACATATATATACAGTAAAGCCCCGATTATCCACGAGCGGATGATCCACAGTGCGGTTTATCCATGAAGCGATTTTTAAGTCAACAGCAAGGAAAATACAATAAGCCTTACCAATAAATATACAGAAAAATTCATCGAAAGTAATAGAGGAATATTTCTAGATTCGGTTGCCATGTTTAAAATATCAGACATAAAGTCTTTTCTTGATTTTATTAACAAAACGCAAACACAGCAATTAAAATATTTAACAATTAAAAAAGACTATTACGATAAATTCCAGGTGAGCATATCAAGAATAGCTTCATTTTTGAGATAGAAAAGGTGTTTCCAAAGCAAGAAGCAAAAACAAGTGACTGATTTTTTTTAAAAAAAGGTGTAACACAACACTTTTTGTACAGTATGTATGGCATTGTTTCTTGTTTACTACTTTATTTTAGTGATTTAGATGTAAAGCAAAGATTTCTGATGTACTGTGCATATGTATGTATTTTAAACGTTTTATTATGTTTTTTGTACACTAAAACATAGTTTTTATGTTGAATTTTCTTTTTTTCGTGCTTGCACCCCATTTTCAGTCTTTTTCGGGTTATCCGTGATTTTTGTTATCCGCAGTGCTCTTGCCACTCAATTCCGCGAATAATCGGGGCTGTACTGTATATATATATATATATATATAACCATTATATAATACTGCAATTCATCATCTTTATATATATATATATATGAATATTCTGAAAATAAGAATATGTTAATTTAACATATAACAAGATGATTTTAATACACAAAACAAGTTTCAATATGGATTTATCACTATCAATTCAACAGATTGCAATTTTATATTTCATTTGAAATCACATTTATCACACAAAATGCATGACAAGTAATCCTAAAATTAAAAAAGAAATATTTGAAAGGTTCTAATTATATTGAACTAATTTTAGCTTTTAATCAGCTAAGGAATTTATTTTTTTAAATCTATTTATGAGTATGTTAAAATTATCTTTGATATATCTCATACTATTTCAAAATAAAAATATAAGATATCACAGCTGATGCACAGAATACAAATTAAATTTATGCATATGATTACTCCAGTCAATTCAACTCTAAAATCTTGTAAAAAAGTTTTATAAAACCGAAATTCTGATAATTTGCATGGAACTTCATTTCATTCAACTATTCCTTTGTTTTTATTAACTTTTTAGTACAACTTATATTAACCCCTTGAGTATGTCCATGCACAATGCGTACGTGGTTAAAAGTATGTACATAACAACGGCAACATACGCTGCATTCCAGTATTGCTGCATCTGGCTGATTTTTTATTTAGACATTCCGAATTCTCACCAGTAAGTTTTAATAGTTATTTTTGCTTTATAAGATGATAGATATTCCATAAATAAAGTAAAAGAAAATTGCTATTCAAAATTTTCTGGTGTGAATTCAATATTTCTAAATAAAAAATCTGGTAGATGCGGCAACAATGGTGGTAGGTGGAAGCTGTTGGCTGTTTTCGACGACATAGTCAATAGTTCAAGATATATATTATTACAAATAAACAACACATTAATAAAAAAATGCACTCTTTCAGGGGTTTTTTTTTTTTTAAATCAATTTCTTTCTAGCCTGATTCAATTAGTTACACAATGATAATTTTAAAAAAAGATTTAAATATAATATTATAACAAATGGTAGAATAAACGATGTGAGCATAAATAACACAAAAAATGCCAGAAATAAGATCAATCACTACATTGCAGAAATGCCACAAGTATAAAAAATTATATTATTACGTTACAGATAACAAAATTATTATTCTAAGTTGATCAAATGCAACAGTAGAAATAATAGCAAAGGAGGTGAAGTAGATAAGCATTGATTTTTGGCCACTGATAGGATGGATTTTTTTTTTCTACTATGAGATTTTGATCGTTTTAATATAAGATCCATATTTACTGATTCTCTAGGTTTATTTTTATTTGAAGGTAGTAGTATACATCTGGTGATATTTTAAAGCAATTTCTAGTGTGATAGAAGTTGCAGAAACCTTATAAGTACAGTAAAACATCTGGATAACAGCACCTTGAGAGTAGGGATGTAGTGGGGGTATACGGGAGGTATACGCTGTGTACCCTCTGGATTTTTTAAAGAAACTTTGTATACCCTCGGTTTCTCACATAAAACATTAGCGTATACCCTATCTATGAATGTTCATGATGTCAGTGTATATCCTCTGCCTATACCGTATACTCTCAGCTTTTTTTACGACGACAACACAGCTTGAAAGCATGGAGTTTGTCTCTTATTTGGGAGTGTTTGCTTTTCAGAGATAAAAACATGCAAATATGTAGGTGTTGGGAATTGAAAAAGAGTCTGCTAAGTAGCGGTGTCTGCTATTCAAGTGTGTCTGTTATGGAGGTTTTACTGTATTTTATGAAATGATAAGTAAATCTGAAGATTTAGATTCAAATTCCTTTTTGTAAGTAAGAATTTTTAAAAAAATTTCTTCAAATTCTTAAATTTTCTGCCATCAAAATACACATTATATATGATACTTTTTCTTTCTTTTTTTCTAGTCATGCATTTTACAGAAGTAACTACAGTAAATTATATTAAAATAATCAAAACATCTTAGAAAAAAGGGAAAAAATTCAAACTATTGAGTGACCAAAAAGCAACACTTATCTACTCACTTTCTTATCCTTGAAAGCCATCAGATTGAGCTATCAGCTGATCTGCTGTCAAATATTATATTTATAATACTTCAATTGGATTTAAAAAAAAAAAGAATCCATATATTAGAAAAGTGTATTTTATTTTAATACCTTTATTTATTACTGTAAAGTAAAAGTAACCCCCCCCCCCCTTTAGCAGGCAGAAAAATCTAAAGATTTGGGAGAGGGCTTATCAGTAGAACTTTTGTGAAAAGAATAGGAAAATTGGGGAGCTGAGGAAGGGTATATTCAGAATTTATGAAATTTTACAGAATTTTTACAGTTTGCAAAATAAAATCAGGTCAAAACATTTTTTGGTTTTAAAATTCCCTTCCATACAAGCTAAGTAGTTTCCATAAATAAAAATAATAAATTAATTAAACAAAATTACATGAAATAATTAAATTAGATATGAACGAAATAATAACAAAAATTATAAAACTTAAACTCAGTATAAATACCTATTAAATCTTAGTGCATAAAAATCAAGGAAAACATCAATAGTATCCTTCGAAAGGATCATTCCTTTCAAAAGGTCTGTTAGTGCGCGTAGCAAAGTATGCCATTCTATGATACAATGATATGTAAAGGGCAGGGTTGGCAAGTTTTTGATGAATGACGGTTTTTACCGGATTTTAAAATGGTTTTTACCGTCATGTCAAAAACCTCTTTGTCAAAAATGTCAAAAACTGTCAAAAACCCATTTTTTAGTAGCAGTTTGTTTTTACATTATTTTTTTTCATTCTATCTTTATTTAGTATTAAGTTGTTTCACATCATGAAGTATTCAATATCAAAGAGACTCTAAAGTATATTTATCCATCCAAGAAAAACAAGAAAGAATTGCATTAGAATATACAAATACATCTCTGAAGTGTTAAATCCAAATTGTTCATTGATTATTTTTATTTCTAAATAGCAATAAATGAAATAAAATATTTTAATAGTTGAGAATTTACGTCTTTTAGGAGAAAGGAATAAGACTTGTTCACCAAAGTTAAATCTTGTAGAGATTAAAATTTGCAAATCAATATTAAACTTTAAACAATGTGAAAACTCAATTTTTAACTATATTTTTGTTAAGTAGTTTATTTTAGTCTTATTATTTCCTTAAACTAAAAAAAAAAGTAAATATTATTTTTAAGCAGAAATGTAGATCCCTAAAGATTCATTAATTAAAAATTTAACTGCATTAAAAACATTTAAGAATCTCTCTAAATTTAATAATGATTTTAAAGGTAAAAGATTTTTAGTCATACAGTCATATGTATGTAATAAAAATATGCAATGTGTTATTTCTTTCAATTCACTTTAAATAATGCCTAAATAATTTTAAGTAAAATGTATACAGGACATAAATAGTTTGTCTTTATGGTAGCTTTAATAAATTTCGATTTAATCCCCTTTGCGGTGAGCATCTTTTACAGAATGTTTAATCTTTTATCACTGGTATTTTTAAACAGAAATTTTTTACCTAGATGAATCGAGAAAATGTCTTGATTAAATAAGGCAAAATTTACAATAAAAAATAACTGGTAGGAATAATCACGAGCGTATACATGATGCTCGTCTCCAAGGGATTAAAAATATTTCATGACTATTCAGGTATAAATTTATATCTAAAAATATAAGTGCTGGAATGGTTTGTCTATAAGGTTCATATATATTTGCGCTAAAATTAACAACAACAAAAAACACTATAGTATGTACATGTATATAAATTATTATTTTATTTTGTTTTTTCTTAAATATTGTTTGGTTGTGTTAAATTTTAAGTCTAAGAGCTGTCACCTGAAATCAGGACTTACATCCTTGTATATAAATTTAACAAAGTAATTGTGAATAATAATAATAACAAGAACAACAAGGAAAAAACAATCTACAAATGTATTGTACGCTACACTTACACTATAAGTTGGAGGAAAATTGAAAATAAGTTTTTGATGGAATAAACTGGTAAAAACACAGTTTTTACCACTGTCATGTCAAAAACCAGTTTTTGACGTCAAAAACCCAACGCTGGTAAAGGGATTAGATAAAAATATATTGCATAAGATATACAGGCATCCCTCGACTTACGTAAGTAAATCGTTCCGTAAACTTTTGCGCAAGTCGGATTTTACGTAAGTCGAATTTGTAAATTCCTTAGGTAAAATTTCACCAGAAACTGCAATAGTTATTTTATATATATATATATAATATAAACATTATTTACACAGTATATTTTACAAATAAAGTAGCATGCAGCAGTATTTACTTGGATATAAACTATAAAAGTATGAAAAAAATATAAAAACAAATTGAAAGAACACTTTTTAAATAAAATGTATCTTGTGGAATATGGGGTTTATAAATTTAACATTGATGAATTAATTTATATCAATTTTGAATCTACATCAAACAAACAGCTCTGAAGCAGGAAGAAAAAGTACACTCGTACCTCTTCACCAAAACTTTAAAATTAGGTTTTGTTATGGTTTAAATTCAGCTAACAAAACTGTAACGGTTAAACCCGAGATTTTTTTTTTCCTTATTTTAATCAGATTTGTGTTTGTTTTGTTAAAGATTTGATTGTATATCCCAATAAAAATATAACTCTCACTAATATATAAAACTATATTATTGTTGTGGTTCTTATCTGCATATTTTAATTATAAAACAATTATCAAAAGTATGCAAATGCGTATCAAACGCGCTAGCATGTTCATAAATGTAATTTACAAAATTTCTCACATAAGTGCGAATTTATGTAAGTCGAGGGATGCCTGTATTCATTTTTGAGATATGGAAAAAATATACTTCAGAGCTTCCAGAAAAAACAGACGGATTGAAAGCGTCAAAAAATAATAGTTGAAGAGGAGGGCTTATAAATGGCACTCTTTCAAAAAAGGAAAAGATCACATATATGAGGGGGCTTACTTCGGTAATTTGTGATATTTATTTATTAATTTATATCATCTTAGACAATAACTGAAATGGAAATAAATATTTTCTTACCACAACCATAGCCAGCGGCTATTCTCTCACAGTGGTCTGATTTTTGCCAAGACAGGGTGACACACACAGATTTTTTGGTTGCAAGGCACATATTACCACACAAAGGTTCTAAAACAACAGTTGGATAAGCTGAGTAGATGGGAAAGCCAGTCTCTTCTTTAGGTAAAATATGTGGATGTGGTATGCTGTAAATTCTAATATTACTATCAGAACAAGCTACAGCTAACAATCCTAAACGAGGTAAAATATCACTTGAATTTTCTACTTCAGGCTTTTCCCAGCAGCCATAGGGGCACCAAGCCATATCATTTATTGGACCATATTGATGAAATATACTCATCTCCATAAAAGGTTTCCTTTGTAACCTGGAAAGCAGAAAAAAAACACACATGACATAAAATAAACTTCAAATTAGCAAAAACTGGACCAAAGTATAAATATATAAAACAACAAAATAAGTACAGATGAAGTCAAAATTTTGTCACTATCAATTTTTAAATGTTAGTCTATCATTTGCTTTTAAAAGTCCTCGAAAATTTAAAAAAACGGAAAATATAAGACAAAAAATTTTGAAACAGGGTTCATACTTTATTTGAATAACAAAATTCCCTTACTTTTCCAGGTTTTCCAGGTCATATTTTCTACAAATCCCTGACCACAATTCATGACATTTTTTGAAATATGAATTACAATTCTAGATCTTAATGATTAAACTTACCTCTGAAAATGGAAATAACCTATAAAACTGAAACTAAAAATCTATATCATTTGATATTTAAAATATAAAAAAAAAGGTATAAAAAAAAAAAAAAAAACTAAAATACTACTCAGATGGATTCAAAGTAACTTTTTATTTATATACCTGAATTTACACATATTAAGCATTCATATTTTTTTAGACAGTTCTGCCATCGTGTCATTTATTTGTACTGTTTCAGAAGCAGTTTGTTGTGTAACTTTACATTTTTTGTCTTTTAACATTTTAATTTCAGGTACAGCTTTTCTTTTTTGACTGCTTCATTATTTTCTTTCTTTTTCTTGTTTAAATTTTCATATCTCATCCTAGCCACCTTAACATGGCTCAACATTTCTTTTGCAAAGGTATCACCTATTTGGCTAATTTGTAATGCTAAAACATCTTTATGTTAAAAATGAGAATTTAGTAAAAATCCTACTTGCAAGTGAAAAATCTGAACTTTTTTGCAGATGGTTGGTTAGTTGTGTTTATGATGGCCAATTATCAACACGAGGGATATAAGGCCAAAGGGGTGGGAGTGCCCTCCGTGGGGGTCTTTTTAAGGGAACCTAACCCGTATTTACGCAAGGAAAATCCAAGGCTCAGAGAAAATCATGGAGAACTCCAGGCAATTAGGCCGACGGGTGTGATTGGGTTCGAACTCAGCAGCTCCTGTCTACCAGCTTCGAGAGCAGAACCTCTCGGCCACTGGTGGGGCTCTTTTTGTCACACACATGATAGCGCATTAAAAAAAAACTTGACTTTCTAGGTTTTAGAGAAAAAATTTAATTTTTCCTGACTTTTTGACCATTTGTCATTTTCCCTGACAATTCCCTGTTTTCCAGGTTTTTCAGTTGCATAGGAAAGCTCTGAAATCAAGATAAATTCCTATAAACATATATATCTATTCCCTATCACTCTCCACCTTTTTTCTAAAATGAGAAATACAACTGTCATATTAAAATTCTGAAAAATGCACAATTTGATTTATGATCACAAAAATGACAAAAATGAAAGAAATAAGTTTAATATATAGCTCAGTTTAAAAGTATACTACTTTTAAATTCTTACTTAAATTAAGAAATTCAGAGAACTATAAAATATTGTGCTAATTATTATAAATCCAAGAGAACTTTTTCAAGTGAACATAAAATTAGACTTACGTATTTTTGTTGAGGTCACCAACATTCCACAACTGAAGAAAACCTCTTTCAGGTTCCTCACAAATATAAGAATGGAGTTTATTCATTAAACTACTGACAGCCAGTGCAACATATTGCACTTTACTTTTCTCGACAGGAGTAGGGCACCAGGCAGAACATGTTATTGGTCCTCCAGTAAAAAATGTACCATGACATGAATCCTCTAAATAACAAATAATACAGGTATTTAGGCTAAAATGCATAAATTATAAGGAAAGTTAGAATGAAACAGAAGAGATTTAAAATTCTTACAAAAATTTAAAAATCCAAACAATTTTTTCATTAATTTTGTGGGAAAAAAAAAAAATAAAATAAAAATAAAATAAACTTTAATTATTTCCAATAAAGATATTTTTTTAGTTCACAAACTATGTCATCAACTCATTATCAGTCTAATTAAATTAAATGGTTTTTTAAACACTCAAAGAAGCTAAAAATATTTTGTTAAAAAATATCAGCATATCATAAACAAGTTGGAAATTGCTCGTCAAACGTGGCAAATGAGGTGCGTCCGTACTATAACTAGTTTTATAATTATTTTTTGCACCCCATATTGTACTGAATGTATACTTTTTTGCACTTCATAAAGCGCATAGTCTGATACATCATTAAAATGCACTTCCAATAATTTTTTCCCATTCCCCGTAATGTAACGGAACACTTTTGACTGTCCCTGTAATTAAACTATACATCCGATTTTCCTAAAATTTGAAATAGCTCAACAAAACTTTGCAACAATTATATCTTTAAAATTTCAGATCATTCGGAAGGCTGTAATATCATTAAAATGCACTTGCAATAATTTTTCCCATTCCCCGTAATGTAACGGAACACTTTCGACTGTCCCTGTAATTAAACTATACATCCGATTTTCCTAAAATTTGAAATAGCTCAACAAAACTTTGCAACAATTATATCTTTAAAATTTCAGACCATTCGGAAGGCTGTAATATCATTAAAATGCACTTGCAATAATTTTTCCCATTGGCCGTAATGTAAAGAAAAACTTTTGACTGTCCCTGTAATTAAACTATGCATCCGATTTTCCTAAAATTTGAAATGGCTCGACAAAATTTTGCAACAGTTATATCTTTAAAATTTCAGATCATTCGGAAGGTTTTAATATCATTAAAATGCACTTGCAATAATTTTTCCCATTGGCCGTAATGTAAAGAAAAACTTTTGACTGTCCCTGTAATTAAACTATACATCCGATTTTCCTAAAATTTGAAATGGCTCGACAAAATTTTGCAACAGTTATATCTTTAAAATTTCAGATCATTCGGAAGGCTCTAATATCATTAAAATGCACTTGCAATAATTTTTCCCATTGGCCGTAATGTAAAGAAAAACTTTTGACTGTCCCTGTAATTAAACTATACATCCGATTTTCCTAAAATTTGAAATGGCTCAACAAAATTTTGCAACAGTTATATCTTTAAAATTTCAGATCATTCGGAAGGCTCTAATATCATTAAAATGCACTTGCAATAATTTTTCCCATTGGCCGTAATGTAAAGAAAAACTTTTGACTGTCCCTGTAATTAAACTAT
Organism: Maratus speciosus; assembly: GCA_963932465.1. Lineage (NCBI taxonomy): Eukaryota > Metazoa > Arthropoda > Arachnida > Araneae > Salticidae > Maratus > Maratus speciosus. The sequence continues at coordinate 617,013,839 of OZ010788.1, read as the reverse complement.
ACATCCGATTTTCATAAAATTTGAAATGGCTTGACAAAATTTTGCAACAATCATATATTTGAAATTTCAGACCATTCTGTTGGGTAGTTTTTGCTCTGTTACATGCGGACAGACGGACGGACAGACGGACGGACAGACGGACGGACGGACGGACTGAACGACGAGTATAGGTGCTACGTATTTATATAATTACGAACGCACCTAAAAAGAGAAAGACATCACAGCCTGATACAATAGAACAGCCCAATCTAATAAAGGGTAAGATGGTGATACCACCTTTCAGGTCCCAGGCTCACCGAGTCCAGCTGCATATGCACCAGGCAGGCTTGGTTTATCCAAGGACACAGCACACGTACCTACTTCTGGGTGAGAAGGAGTATCACCCTCATGTATCAGTCCTCCTCAAACCCTTAACTCTTGAATGTTTGGTCATCACAACAGCAAAACTCATGCACTAAAGGGTTGAGGCTAGACATTTGGAGTTTACACCTCTGAGTCCCCCAGGGGCTTCGGGTAGTCCGCACACCCATAGGAGTGACTGGGGCCCTAAGATTTTTCCTGAGTTCTCTAAAGGTGCTTTTGCTTTACCAACACTTCCAAACATTTTAATAAATAGTAAAGATAACATAATTTCATGTTTTAATAAATAGCAAAGATAACATAATTCCATTTTATTCTCAGAGATTTCATTCTTAAGTACAGCTGACTCTGTACTTTTTGATTGCCATGCATGGTACTATCCGAAATTTTATGCCAGATGTAATAAAACTGCTTATTTCTATTTTGTGTCATCAAGTGTAGAAACTTGATTGTAAAATATGATTTAAGCAAACCATATTTTCTTTCAAGATTTGCATTTTTGATAAAAAGGAGATTTCTTTTTGGAAACTTTTTTTTTAAACTTTTTAAAAAGTCAACATAATTGTTTTGGGCTAAAATAGCTACCTTTCCATTGCCTATGTTGTTGAATTCTTGACATCCCCATCAATTATGGAATGGGACAATAAGAGAAATCAGACTATCAACATTTTTCTTAATTAGCAACCAGTTTAAAATATACATAAACATTAAAATTACAAAAAGACAACTAAAAGAGAGATTTTTTTTTTTTTAAACAGATTTGTTCTAAATTTCTAAAAAGTAAAACATGATACATCTACATAGATCAACATTAGCATAAGCCTCAATAAAAAACAATATTTTCTTTAATATTAATCACTTAAAATCCAAACAATAAGATGATTACCATACTCATTATAAACTTTATGCTTTAAAAATCTAAATTTACACCTGATTACATACTGCAACAAAAAAATTCTCATTTTGATTTTAAAATATATATATATATATATATCAAAGAAATTTTACTCAAATGTAGGGGTGTTTTTTATGAAAGTTTTTATACTACATATTTTTAAAAAATACTAAAGAAAAAAGGGAGAAATGTTTGGATGTAAAAATAAGGCAAAATTCTGAAAATAAGGAAGCTTTCTTTAAAAATGGAAGACTTGGCAGATCTATTTAAGTTCCAATCAGGCATGAAAGTGAATAATAGAAAAAAAAGTGGAAAATTTTTCCCATCTATACAACGGCACAAACTCGTTAAGTTGACACACATTTTAACAGTTATTTATACAATAAAATGAAATATAACTGTACATAGGATTGTTAATTTTCTTTGTAACTTAGAAAGTATTAAAAACAAATTTAAACAAACAATAAATGTATGGGTTTATTGAATGAAAATAAAGAAATTTATGACAGTTTGCTGTCAGTGGAAAACTAAATATATCTGATAAACATTGTGAAGTATGGTGATTAATTTTTTAAAACAAATATTATTCTGGATGGTTTGACTGTTTAATATTTTTCATCTTCTTTCAAAAGAAGAAAAAAATTCACCATGTTAAACATATGCACATCAAATTGATCTTTTACCTGAAAGGGTTGCCTACATAGGATAAAATATTATATTCCAAAAAGAAGCTTACAGAAACTTTCTTTTCCTTTGAAAGTCTAAAACAAAATTTCACTCTGGAAGGCCATTATAAACGAACTCATTTCAGATTTTTATTTGATGGCTTTTATGCACAACAATTCAAAAACAAACTCCAAAGATTTCAGTGGACAAAGTGTGATTATTAAATTCTCCACTTTCACACCTTCTTTATATGGTTCCAAAAATTTCTTTGCATTTTTGCATCAATTCAGAGAACATCCAAAACTGCTTTTAAAAAGGTGGAATTCTTCCTTTAGGAGGAACTCTTTCATGCCTGTCCAATAGAGTTAAAATTAGTTTTTCATGCTCATTGAGAGCTTGATAAACATTTACAAAACAATTCGATGGTAAAAGATTTCATAAATATTTTTTCTTTCACATGAATATATCACATAAATAATGACTAACAAAAATATTTCTTACTATCTAAAGGCACACTATCAAACAAATTGAGAGTACTCCAATAGACTTCAGTTTCATCCCATGCTTTTTCAATTTTGAAAAATGGTGATATTTTCATAGGAGGTAAGCTATAATCACTGGAATAAGTAAAAAAGAAAAAGATGAGAAAATTCAATAACTAAAAATAGTTTGCATACAATTAAATACGGTAGATTCCAATTAATTGGAATAAAATATCAAGAACAAAACTCAAATATATCTTTTTTACTTTTCATAATTGAAGCAGCTGTTTTACCAGAATAAATTGTGTCCCCCAATTAATAAGAATCTACTGTATATAGCAGTGGTTCTCAATATCAAGATGTTGCAAATTAAGAACAGTATCATTAATTAAAATGCAGCTTTAAAAAGATTGCAGTTTATTACATAACTAGTTTAAATGCCCGTCCTAGGACGGTGGGTAAAAATTGTATTTTTCACTTAAAATTTGAAAAACTGCTAAAAAATAATTGACAATGTGGAAGCATTTAGATGAGCAAAGTTCGGCTAGTTTATGTTCTAATAAGCACATAGTTAGCATTTACAATATTTCTGGGTAAGACAGGTTTTTCGGCTAATATATTATAACAAAATTAAGATTTCTTAATAAAACAAAAATTTAACAAATATGCAATAAAACTGCGTAATTAAAACAGTCTGCTGCAACTATTGAAATAATACTACTTTTTTTAAATAACACTTTGAAACTGTATTTTTATCGTTTACCCCCCCCCCCCCCCCCTCCAAAATTTTTTTATACGTATATTGATTAATAAATAAGCATCTCGGGTTGAAACCCATCCGAAAGAAAGAAGGGAAAGCATTGTTAAAGTGTTTTTCACTCTTATTGGTGTTTTTCTTCTGTTTACCCGCTGCTGACGTCACACAGCAGGGGTGTGGACAGCTTCAAGTGATGTCATTTATGTCGTCTCCTTTAATCATCATAGCTCCATGGTTTAAATTTTTTTTTCAATGAATGACAAAAGGAATGACTCTCTACCACAGCTTCTTATTTACGTTTTACGCACGGAGTGCGATACGTTTGTTTTCTGAAATTGCTGCGTAAATCATTGAAATTTTGTTAGTTTTGAATCTTTTATAGAAAATTATTTTGGACAGAAGGGATTTCAGGTAGAAAAGATTTGTATTTAGGCAGATAAGTTTTCTCATACACATCTCAAATCAAAATTAAGCCTAACGTGGCTCCATCTTACTGGAGACTGGTAAGATTGATGGGTTCGCCCCGGATGTGTTACACGGCCTTTTATTATATAGAGATGAGTTTAATGCTTCAATACTCTTAAGAAAGTATGAAATTGGGCTTATATATTCAAGTAAGGATAAAGCCTTTTGAGGGGCAGGTTGTATTAGCAAAAGCAGTAGAAATGTTCAAAAAAGTGATAAAGGGTAAACTGGATAAAGATCTTATTGAAAAAAAGTGTAAAAACTTCATAATTATGCACACAAATTTTAAAGAATGCATCAACTGATGAGTGCTTGATACAATATCTTTATATTAGAAGAGAAATGTCTGCAAGGGTGATTGTGAATTCATGAAAAAATACCTGAAATTTTAGCGAGAAGAAGTGTTGGTATGGACAGAGAACATATAATTTATTGCAGCAAGGTCCATTTCTCTCATTATAAAATACATTACTTTTAATTATGTTTAACAATCATATGAAATTGATATTTTAGTGTTATTTTATGAATTTAACTATCAGAAAAACTGGAATTCCAGAATTGAAAATGAAATAAATACCTGAATTCAGGTATATTACCTGAACACAATCACCCTTGCTGTCTGTTTCACATGCAATGTGCATACATGTCAGCAAATATTAATGTGCATTACCGATGAGGAAATGTTAATAGGAAATAGAAGATTGTTGCAATGAAAAGAATTAACAATAAACAATAAAAAAAACAAATATTACAATCTATGTTTTTTCTCAATTGCAAAGCTATTTTGTTAGTGTTATTAACTTAAATAAAAAAGATATGTACATCTTTCTGGTATTTTTCAATCACCCTAATCATAGTATGATGTGGAAGTATAAAGATGAGATCAAGTTTGCCAGGAGTTATAAAAGATTGAGAAACAGTAGTATGCAGAATAAAGCTGTAAAATACTAGGTTGAGCAAAAAGTTCTGGGAAATTTGTGAAAGTTGCGTTGTTACGTGCAAATTAACAACTAAAGCAACAAGGACTATTCTCACAGTAGAGACCATCATAGTCCACAACTTTATGCCATCGTTCTGCCAGAATCCAGGTTTGCTGGAAGTACCATGGCAGCTCCTTCGAATAAAAAAAACTCGACATGCTTCTTCAACTTCATTAAAAGATTCAAATCAACGGCTCTTGAAAAAGTGTTGCATTGATTGAAAGAGGCCATAATCGAATTCCTGAACTCGTATTATAGATATACCACTAGTACTCATATATACGCTACAAATTCTGGTAACTATTAGATTAAAAATTTCCCAAAATTTTTTGCTCAACCTAATATAATGAAATTTAAAATTTATTTACTTACTCGCCACTTAAAACTTTCCACATCCATCTTTGAGGTTTATAGTCCATAAAAAGCTCTTTTGAAACCTTGAGAGAACTGTAAAACAATAATAAGTCAATAAACTATTTATATGAACAATCATAAGAAATAAATAAAAGCATATTTTTAAAAATATATATTACACTCTTTATTTTTATTTTCTACTATTTTATTGCTAAAAATATTTCATTGTAGGAGTTTTACAGCCAATTGGCTTATTTTAGCAAGTGTGGTTTGGTAAATCATTAACTCCATTGTTGTCATAAAACATATACAATTGAAACCATAAAGAACATTTTCCCATGTATCATCTACCACTGAGTAAGACAAAATTCTTTAAATTAATTTATAATTAAGTTCTAAAAATATTAAAATGTTGTATTGTCACCAGAAATGCAGCAGTGTACATAATTTTTGCAATTATAGCCTATAAGGAAGTGGGTGAAAAATCAATTACAAAATTAAATCTTTTTCTTGGGCATTTCCAAAATCTTTCAATAAAAAAAAAAGAAGTTAAACCTGCATGATAAAATAAAATAAGCCAAGATAAATTAAATTTGAATACAAATCACATAATCAATGGTGTAGAAAAGTATTCACACGTTTAGATGGCACAATGCTATGGAAGACTACTTCCACATTTCCCTCCCATAATACACTCTGATTTTGGAACACAGCACAAAAAAGGCTGATTGATTGACTTCATTTTGAATATATGATAATTTGTCATTAATTTGAGTATGAAATGGAGAATTACGCTTACATATATTTCAATTTAAATCACGTAGATAGCTGTAAATGAGATGAATATATAATTCTGATTATTAAACTTTGTTTATTTACATTCCATAAAACTTCAACATCTTGTTTCAATTTCTGAAATAGTATTTTTTGTTAAAAAAATTGATATAAAAATTTAAAAGAATTGCAAAAATGCATTGTTTACCTTTAAATATCGAATTGTAGTAATACAGATCTAAACAGATATTACAGAAATCAATTAAAAAGTATTTTCATCACTTAATACATATACAGTGGTAGCAAATGGCATATTGTGCTATGAAAACCATACATATAAAGATCATTCCTCGAAAAGACTTTTATATCGTGATTTTACAATATTTTTTTAATCAATATTTGAATTTTACTGCATAATTTCTAAAAGATTAAATAAAACAGTAAATTTTAAATATGCAAGTGCCGTATGCTAAAATCTTCATACAATGTAAAGTTTTTATGTTAAGAAAAATGCATAATTGTAACGGTATTTATAGATATATCACTGACACATAAATACACATAGCAAATTTCTCAGAAGCTTTTCCCAACTTATGTTCACATTTCTATTCTTATTTATAAATAAATTCTTTCTTTAAGAAAATCTTCTGTAAAATCATTGTAAAATAGTGGAGTAGGCTTTAATTTATAAATAATTAATTCCTCAATACTGGTGGCGGCAACAATACTAGAGTCATACATTTATCTGGGTAACTCAATTTTACCCAAACCCAAACCAACCTACAGTTTAGTTAGTGTTGACACAATTTTTTTTTTTTAATTTGTGTTGAATTGATTCTAATTGTTTTGGATTCACGATGAAATTTTATTTTTGAGGATTAGGCTTGGATTAATACACTTTTTCAAAAGAAAGACAAGAAAATTGTTTATAAATTATGTACTTGAATATGAATGACTCTTTATAGGTTCATTTTTTTCCCACAGAAAACAAAAAACTGATATTAGAAATAAGAATATACACATTTTTTCTATATACATTAAATTGTGATTTAATTTCAGATTTTAAGTTAGACAGGTGGGTATCAACAAAATCTTTTTTGATGGTTTTGTGTTGGGTTGCAGGTTTACTTTAGACAGAATTTGTGCGTTTCAGTCATATATAACACAATCCATGTAGGACTCAAAACTTAAGTGTTGACTCTAAGCTGTTTTAGCAGGGCACAGTGCCCGGCAGCCCTTTTTAACACTTCTGATGCACCCGGCAGCTCTTTTTAACACTTCCTATATGTCCCGTAGCCTTTAAGAGTGTCTCACAACACCCAATTGCTCTTCTTTATATTCAAAATCTGCCATTTTGTTTTCTTCTATCAGCATTTACATGAAAGCAAGTGCATATTTTTCTGCCATGTCCCATTCTTAGCGATATGATAACGAGAATTTCGAGCATGGGATGTGAACTAATCGGGAATTGGATCGGATTCATTTTTATCCTGCGTAATTTTCTGACAAGTTTACTTGATCTCTTCAGGCTTTGCATAAACACTCTAATGAGCAGTATGGTACACACATTCTGATCGGTCCTTTGTTTTGTATATTAATGGGGTTCGACTGTATCGTGAAATTTGTCAATTGGTATAGGGGGAAAAAAAAGGTTAAATTCAGCATTCAATCATGAGAAAAAATAGAGAAATTTTTCAATATGTTGAAAATAAAAAAATAATAATAAAATAAAAAAAACGAAATTCGTCCCCCCCCCCCCCCCCCCAAAAAAAAAAAAAAAATCATAATATGTCAGTTAATGGAGGGGAGGGAATCGCAAAATTCAACTGATCGCAGAAAAATATCGCGAATTCTATTAGGGGATTCTAAACAAACCAGTTCAAACTACTTTTTTGTGAAGTGTGTCCTTTTTGAAAAAAATGTGCCCTTTTTGAAAAATTCCTGCCCGACAGCTCCCCTTTTTTTTTTCTCTCAAGTCAACACTAAAACTCCATAGCAGAAACGCAGCGACATTGTCACAGAAAGAGAATGGCCACTTGCAGAAAACTTTCATCCTCAATCCATTGAACATAGCTGATTTTTTAGAATTGTTATTTTGATTTAAAGTAAAAAACATTAAAGTTAGTAAATTTCCATTAGAAGTTTCTAGAAGAGTAAATTTTTTATGCAATTAAATAATGCCTTCAAAAACAAAATAACATGTTTTTTTTTTTTTTAATTCGCTTTAAATTAACTTAGTAAAAAGAGATAAGTTTAGTATTTTTATTTATACCAATAATAAGAATGACCTTATCCTCAAAATCTAGCAAGAAGAAAAATTAGATATGTATGTATACATATTAATTTATATCTTAATTATTTGAAATAATTAAGCATATGTGGATAATGCCTCTTTCTCTTTTCCCTCCCCCAAATAAATTGATCCATTTATAGTTTTCAAATCTGTGATGCATTGCTACAAATTGCAGCAATTTAACCTCGTACTCAATCAACAAGTTTTAAGAAATGTATGGCACAATTCATTATAAATTAATGTAAATATGCTAAATAATTCTTCTAATGCTAATTCATTAAATTTAGGTTTTTTTTTTTTTTTACATGCAGTTTAAAAACAAAGGAGACCAAACCATTACATATAAAAAACATATAATACCAGGTTTATGATATGTTAGTTCTTCAGTGTCTTTTTTTCTGATTGAGTTATGTATAAATTTGTTATAAATTTCTGCTGGAAAAAAAAATCACGTTGCAGAAAAATTTTGCTGTTAATGAGGCTTGTTGCAAAAAGCTTTAAAAAATTCTGCCACGGGTCTCAAAACTATATTCTGAGTTTGATTATGAGAAACAAGCAAAATTTATTCTCACAATGTCACGATTTCTACTGAAAATGGAAGGACAATCTCTAAATAAAGTGCATACAGCAATGAATAATTAATTCTTTAAAAAGAGAAAAGAATTCTGAGAATTATAATGAGACAGAAGCAAGCTCTGACCTCCTACAGCATAATCTACAATCTATTATATAAATTAGGCAATATTGTCACAGCTGCAAACAGCAAAAATTAAGAACATAAGAAAGAAACATTGAGGGGGGAAAAAAAAAGAGAGCAAAGTTTAATAAAGGAACTATAGAAAGGAATATGTATATGGAGCAATCAAAATTAAACAGAAGACGTTTAGCCATAGCTGAACTACAATATAATTTTGTAAATATATTTGCTTGAGTATATGCTGTTTTGATTTCTAAAGAAAAAATAGTTCAAATTTTAACTAATAGGGAGAAATAGAAGAGGAATGACACTACAGAGAAAAACAAAATGCATAATATTGAATGTAGCTGAATTTTTTTTTTTATATATAAAAGTCATGAAGCAGCTTTTTCATCAAAAGAACAATTGTAACAATCATCAAACCATTTTGTCAGATTGTCTGGTTTAGAGATTTACATCTTTATACAGCAAGACATGTATAACATCATTTGAAATAAATATTAAGAGTTATTTATATATACAATAAATTTCTATGATTGATAAAGCTCTAAATTCTGGTTTACTTCAAACACAATTAAAAAAATATTTCAAACAAAAAAAATAATTAAAATAGAAAGTACTCACTATTTTGCTGCAACAATATCCAACCGTTTTGTTTTTAGATTTCTTGTAGCAATTCTACGAATACTATCACCCTAAATAAAAAAAATATGATGTTTAAAAGTAAGCAAAAATTGCTGTGCAGCACAATGGAGATTATTAAATGTAGTTACATATGCTAATATTTTAAAAATAAAATTCCAATAAAATAATACCCATTTAAGAAATTACATTTCAAAACCTCATCAAATTATTATATGAGCCACCAATTTCGAAAATGAGACAGGTCCATTTTATGTTACTGCTACATATATCTAAAAGTTTGCATTTGAATGGATTTATAAATATTCATAAGCAGTAATAGACTTTTTTTATATTTTTTTGTGTTCTTATTTCATGTAAATTTAATACGCAGTAAGAGTTGTCTGTGTTAATTTAAAAAAATCATGATTTTGGTATGCGCTCATGGACTAACTTTCAAAAGCAATGATCAATACTTCCATCATTTAATTACTTACATTGAAAAGCTTTTTAATATAGACAACATACTTTTTATTTAAATTAGATACAATACATTTAAAATAGATACTTTTCACTCATTTCATTCAAATCACAAAAAGTTATCATACACCAAAAACATTTTATTTCAATATTAAAGCATTGCTTCTAATATACTCACACAAAAGTAAAAGCTACTACTTGCGAGATTTGCACCCAAATAATGGAAAAGTATGAAAATAATCATCATAAAGCATTTTTGCTGAAACAAATTGAATTACAGTAGATCTTTATACCGCAAACCTAAAAACGCAAGGTTGTGCGTTATATGGATCACATCATTAAATTCACCTTGTAAACATAGTCAAATATGTCTGAAACAAAAATACACTGGAATATCTTTATACTGCATTCCTTGTTACCAAGAGTTACCCAAATTATAAATTTTTGCATAATATAAATCAGACATTGTTAAATTTACTTTATAAACATGATCCAAATATAACTGACACAACCATCACTTAGATTAGACATTTTCAAAAATGTTTATTGTAATAGTAGCATTTTTTTCAGTAAAAAGGTCTTAAATTAGAAGATAAAGTTGAACTAATGTATCAAATTTAGTCCTCTAGAGAGTAGCAATATTTTACAATGTGAAAATGCAAGTGCTTTATAACTGCAAAATTCACTATTTACATCTCAGAAGTTGTGCGTTATATAGAATTGTATCATAAAGATCTTCTACTGTATTTTTAAATGAATTTGGAAGGGAAGAAAATAAACATAATAATAAGCTCACTTCTTTTTTCGATAATGTAGGATCTCTTTTTTCAGAACAAGATGAATCCGAAGTTTCTTCAAGTTCCAAAATATCTGCATTGGATTTCCGACCTGTAGATTTCCCAATACTTTTTAAATGAACCTCAGGATCCCATTCTTCATCTGATGAACCCGCTGCTTTCTTCCTCTTAGTTCCTCTTTTCCGACTTCTAGAAAAGTATAATTAATGTTAACACATTTAAATTCAATAAAACTTTCCATTTCCAATGAATAAAAAAATCATTACTGCATAATACAACAATGTACTAACCATCCGAACATCTTGAAGGCTTTCCTGCATTTCATAAAAATGCTTATAAAAATAATCTTAATGTAAATTTTCTGTCCCTGTTTGTTTCTAAAATACACTTCATGCCCCTTTATTTGATATTACATTTTAAAATACAATTCTGTCTAAAATACTTTTTTTGATGACAGATTTAATTTGTTTTTGGAAAATAGAAAAATATGTCTAAACTGCTCAGAAGGTTAAAACAGGCATTTCTGAAATTTTTATGCAAATACAGTAAAAAAACTGAAAACTGAACCTGTCTATAATGAAATCTTGCTTTAAGGGGGCTAGAAAAGTTTGAAATAATAATAAGAAGATATGCATTTTTTATCATCCATATTATAAAGCATCATCTATATGATATGCCCATGGGTAATGCTGGCATCATATCAATGATGGTAATGACATAACCAATAACTTTCACTTTTACTGAGACTCTTTATAAATTTCTAAACATTGTGCAATTTTAATTTTTAATCATCAAATAGGAAAAAAAAAAGTACTTTAAGAAGCAATCTGTTTGAAAATTATATATGAGTTTGTTATTTACTGAGTTTTTATGAATTCTTTTTTATAATTTTCAAGCATGAACATTTTCAAATCTGCGTCAAACCCAATTATGGAAAATGAACTAGTTTCCACGTAAAACTAAAACAATGTAAATAACTAAGTATTTGTTTGTTTCTGTGTCCCATAACTACATTGCCAAACAAAATTTAAATGTCACAAATAAATAAAACAAACATAATTTTAACATATATGTAAACGAAATACCTACTTACACATTGAAATAATCAGCTATGCTGTTAATCATAAATGCTGTTATAAATAGAGAAATGTTTTGGGATTTGCTGCTGACATGTTGCTAATATGATATGAAAGTACTAAAAATGCTTTTTGGTGTAGTTGGACGGCAATTAAAAAAATATATACAAGGTACAAAAAACTCTATTGGAATTTTAAATTAAAAATTATTTTCATCCACATTCAGGCATCTTTAACCCAGGTTAGGTTGCCTATTTTTTACAATGTTTGAAACTTTAAAAATGTTGTACAGCTGGTGAAATAGGAAAATTTTTTAAATCATAGTGATACGAGCCATAAACGTTGAGCTGTGCAATTCAGCAATACCTACGAAGGCAAAACTTTAAATCCAATTACCGAAAATACTGTTTTATAGAGGTTTTGCCACAATAACTTTTGGACAAATTAACAGATTTACATTTTTTTTTTTTTTTAAATAAACGATATTAAATTTCCTACAAATTTTTCCTGAGAAGAAAAATTCAAGTTATAATAAAAAATATAATACATTTTTATAAATTTTGAATTTTTTATTATGATTTTAATTTATTTTTAAAATAAATGTTTGCTTGTTGGTTTTTTTTTTTTTTAGACATAATTGAGGGACAACATAATAAGTAGTACAAAAAAGAAATGAAATCTTCAAAAATATGCAACTTGAATTGTGTCAAAACAAGTTTGTCACGATTATTTTTGTCATACAATATTAAATCTTTTAACATTTTAACATATATTTTTTATTTCTAAAAAACATAAATAAATCTATGCAAAAATTGCTCAAAATTAATTGCAAGGTTCTATGATCAAACTGCAACCAATTTTTGTATTTCAAAAATTTTCTCATTTACTGAAAATGAAAAAATTTCATGGTCCTGATGAAAAGAATGCCATACAATTATATCCGCTAAGATGGAAACTTGTTTAAATTTGAACTTTGTACCTGTATCTATCTACAAATTTAATTTTTACAGGGTTATCACAATTATATTAAGAGAAAATCAGTGTTTATGTATGTTTTGGAAATCTCAAGGTTGACAAGAACCCGAAAATTCCATTTGAAGTCCATCCGAAATCCAACAAAATAATTTTTATCAACCCACAATCGAAAATTGTCTGGAATCTGGTATAGTCTTCCTTCTCCCATTGAATATTTCCTGACTATAATCCCAAATATTAAATACCATGTAATATCTAATGGTTTTGTTAATTTTTCTCGTGTAATTTCTTAATTTAATCTTTGTGACAAATAAAATAACTTTGAGAGTTAAAGTATCAAAGTATCATACAAATGCTTTAAAATAATACTTTTAGTTCACCTAAAAAATAAAAAATCAAATCAAATATCCCAAACAAAATCCATTTCAATTACAATCACCTTCAGAAAAGAATTCTTATTTAATTTATTAAAATAATAATTACGCTAAATGTTCCTATCACACTGAAAAAAAATAAAATAAAATAAAATAAACCTAAATAAAAATAAAAATCTACTCATAATTTATGATTCAGCATAAATGCTTATTTCCCAATAATAATTCGCTTTCAAAATAAAGATTAGATAAACAAAAATGATATACATTTTCAGTTTCTCTAATGCTGAATTTTTTTTTTTACAGAATTATGAAATCCCTTAGCATTTCCCTATTCTGTTACAATACTATTAAATGCTATGAATAAAATAAATAAATTTTGCATACATACCGCAATGTTCTTTTCTCTGAAGCATCTTCATTTTCGTCAGGCTTCTTCTGAAAATAATTAATTAATTAATACAAAGGAAGATTATAAATAACAATATTCAAATTTAAATCAATTCAAAGCACAAAATTGGTTGACTTTCTAAATATTTTGAAATCTATAACCATAAAAGAAAGATGTGTCTGTGTGCATGACAGCTAAGGAAATCTATCACACATAGAGGTTCGCAAATTTCGATAAAGACAGGTTCCAGCACATTTTCCATAAAAATAAATGCTAAAAAACACCCTTTTTTCGGCCTTCTAGAGGCAAATCTCCCTTAAGAAATAATTTAGTTAATTGAATTACAAAAAAAAATTCTAAAATGATTCGAGACAGAATATTCCTATTTCATTATCAAAACAATATTAGATAAAATACATGAGAAAAATTAAGACCATATTAAAATTACATAAATAATAATTACTTTTCTTACCTGATTCTCCTCATTTGATAACAATATTTCCTCCTCAACAATTTTGCTTGGTTTGGATTTTTCCTGCTCCGAATCATTCTTTTTAGTCTGCCTTTGCTTCCTCTTCTTCAAAGGTAAAACAATGTTTTCTTCCTGTTCTTTAGAATCGGCAGGCAATTCAATCACCTCCTCCGAGATCTGAGTTTTCTGAGCGTTCTTTGAACTTTTCTCTTTTGTCGAGTCAGATTTATCTTTTCCAACACTTGCTGCACTATGTGTTCCATCCATACTTTCCGAACTTTCTAAGCCAGAATTCAAATCAGCATATCTTACACATTTTCTAGGTCTTCCTTTACGAGAAAATTTACGCTGATTTTCATCAACAACTTCTGATTCTATTACTTCTATTTCTGGAGTCTTCTGCTGAGAATCTTCTGCTTTATTATCTGGTGTTACCTGAGGAGATTCTTGCCTTTGATTTTTCCGAGGTCTACCACGATGCTTATTTTGTGGAGTAACTTCCACTACTGGAGTAACAAGAGCAGCAGGAGTAGTTTCTTCTTTTTGTTTAGTTTGAGCAGCAGGAGTAGCTTCTTTTTGTTTAGTTTGAGCAGCAGGAGTAGCTTCTTTTTGTTTAGGTTCAACTGTAGGCATTTGTAAGACTTCATCATCAACTAATCTACGTCTTCTCACCCTTTCACTCTTGCGAACAGCTGGAACTGTTTTATTACCATCAGGAACTGCTTTATTATCATCAAGAGCTGAATTATCTAAAGTGGAAGTCTCCGAGATAACACTATTATCTTTGACTTCATCACAAATTTTAGCATTATCATCAACTACTTTAGGTTCTTCTGATTCACGATCTTTCTCAATACTCTGCTTTGAACTCTTCACCTTAGAAACTTTTGGTACTGTTTTTTTACTATCTTTTCTTGGTCTACCTCTACCCCTTTTAACTGGAACTTCTGGAGGAGTATCTTCTATTTCTTTATTAGTATCAGATTGTGGCACTTTATGTGCTTCAGGAACAGTTTCAACGTTGTTAGTATTTAAATCATTTAAAGTTGCCTTATCATTATTTAATTGTTCTTTTACAGCATCTTCTTCTGGAGTTGGAAGTTGCTTATCAGTAGATGTACTCTCAAGTTGATTATCCTGAACAGAAGATATGTCAACTGACTTGTCATTATTTTCAAGATTGTTTTCCATTGATTTAACACATGTATCATTACTTTCAGTATCTTTTTCCATTGGTTTTACACATGTATCATTACTTTCAGTATCTTTTTCCATTGGTCTGACTCCTGTATCATTACTTTCTGTATCTTTTTCCTTTGGTCTGGCACATGTATCATTACTTTCAGTATCTTTTTGCATGAGATTGGTGGATTCGTCTTTGTCCTTCTGAACCAGTTCAATAGAATCACCAGGCTTTTCAGCATGGTGAATTTCAGCCTGATCATTATCAACATCATTAATTTTTTCTTTATCCACTATATCTGTCTCTGTTTTATTTAGAGATGAAATTTCTTCAGAGACTTGTGAAGTAATTTTGGACAAATCTGGTGTATCAGTACTTTCAATTTCCTTAATCTGTTCAGTAGAGGCATTTTCATTGGTAACATTTTCTGGTAAGTTTTCAGATTTATCTACAACAGTCTCCAAAGCTTGTTCAATATTAGTTGCTGCTATTTCGATTTCTCCAGCAATATTAGCATCAACTAGCAGCTGATTTAAGGTATTTGTATAGCCACGGTTAGATGTAATATCAGAATGTAATGCAATATCAGAAATATTTATCCCTTGACCTATATTTAGATGATTATCAATGTTTTCTTGACACTGAATAGCAGATACATCCACTGTTTTTGTCTTGCTGTGTTTTTTCTTCTTAGCTCCAGTTTTCTTAGCAATTAAATTGTTTTTAAATTGCTTTAATCTTATATTCTTCAAGTTTATTTTTTTATACTGCATAGATGCATATTTTTTAGATTTATTTTTGTTCTTTATACCAAACAATCTACTAATTTTCTTATTCTTTACATTTCTTTCAATAGTTTTTAGCATAGCAGCACTATATTTTTTAGCACGACCTTTTTGCTTTTTTACTGTTTTCTGAGGACTTTTGGTAACTTTCGAATCAACAGGTGGCTCTATTTTAGGCTTAGGAGGTCTGCCCCTTTTCTTTGGAGATGCAACATCTTTGCCATTGGAAAGCTTGACAACCTCTTCTTTTATAGGCTTAGGAATATTTTCTATATTTTCAACTTGACTATTTCTTCTAACTGTTTTAGGCTTCATGAAATTTACTAAACTATCAAATGATACAGGAGGTTCGACAGGTTTTTCAGGTTTATTGGTATTTTCGCCAGGAACTGTTACGCCATATGTTATAATACCCCCTAATCTTGGCTTTTGTTTAGGAGTTTCAAAATTAACACGGTTGTAACAAGTCTCCCTCCTCACTCTATTTTCGCCATAAATAAGGTGGTGATCAAGTTCACATGGAGAAATGTTCAATGAATTTAGATCTTTTGGCGTGCTAGTTAACACATCAGGTTCACCGGGTTCAGGCTGTATGGACACTGCAGAAACATATTGCGGGGTTTCAACAACTTGATATGTTTCAACTGATGGCAACTGAATGGAATTAATTTCAGTCACAGAAGTATTTAGAGATATGTCAGAAGACTCAGTCATATAATTTAATTGATGGATATCTTGAATACTTTCACGTAGCATTTGTGGAGTAAAGGAATTTTCAGCGGGTACGTCAGACACATCAGATCCACGAGGACGTGAGTAAGTACGGCGTTCAGTAGACCAGTCTCTAGTTACAGTAAGGTACTCTTGATACCGTTTATATCGTTCTAAGTTGAGCATCAGGCGTGCTTTTGTATGCATTCTTTCACGTTCGTCTTCCTTTTCTTTTTGCAGTTCATCTTCGTCTTGGGTTTGGGGCTGATCTATATCTTCATCGTCTTCAAAATATTTATCAGCGGCAACTATCTTTTCATTAAAAACATTCTTTATCCTCCTGTCCGTTCTTTTTACTGGAGTTGGAGTGACTTCAGAAATTCTGCAAGCTTCTTCTAATGAACTCATCTTAACTGAATTAATTGCATCAGTAATAGAGTCAAACCTAACACATTTCTTGAATTCTTTAGCATTTTCCGCCATAGAATTTTGAATAGATTGTAATTTATGCTTTAATATAACCTTTTTATTAGGAACAGCACTTTCTTTTTCAGACAATTTACGTTTCCTGGAAATATTTGACTTCTGGGTAACTTCTTCTACATTCATAGCAACATTTTCATCTTCTGCAATAATTAAATGATCAGGCGCATTATTCTTTTCAAATTCAAGAATTTCTAGTTGGTGAGCAGCTAAAAGAAATATAAATGAAACAATAAAAAAAGGTGCAATAATATTATTCATGTAGTTTTTTAGGTATTATTTTAATATATAACAAAGCAATAAGAATACAAATTAAAATAACTTTTAAAGGTATACATAAATATTATACAGACATACATACAATAAACCCAACTAGAGTGAAAAATTAGCCAGAGCCAGGAATCGAACCTGGGACCACAGCGTTCTAGGCTGTTGCTCTACCACTGAGCCACTTTGGCCAATACCTGGGGCTGCATTTTTTCACTAATTAATCATGTTGGGAAAGTCACCAGCCATCAAAAATAGCCTTGGATGACGGGACAATGATGAATAGATTTCACTATTACAGCGATCTACAATATATAGGCTGGGATCCAGATAGATTTTTCGCTGTTAGCGAAATGAGATTGTCCAATCTACAGCCTGCATTTTTGCAAACTTTTCACTGTTTGCAACAATGCAGACTTCTGATTTGTCGATCTTGTTTGCTAACAGTGAAAAATCTATCTGGATATCGGCCATAATATATTAAAACATACATACACCACACCTGCCAACCTTTGAAAATGAGAAATCGTAGCACACAAAATTAAAATTAATCTGGAAGTTGGTTGGTTTTTCGTGTTTCGCAGACATCTTTTGACATTCGTAAAAGGAATAACGTTGCAGTCTTTGAATTCAATATAGTAAATTTTTTCCTGTGAAAATTTTTATACGATTTTTAGAGTTTCATCTCGTTTGAAAGCATTTTTTTTTTTTTTTACATCTGTAAAAAGAGCCTGGTTTTTTAGTTTTTTAGCCCAGTGCAGTGAATTTTGATGAAATTCGCAATCTTTTTCACATGATCATTTCAGGATATTTACAATTTTTTCTTCACGACCGTAATTCACATTTTTCTATCACGATTCTTTGTTGAAATCCGCACATTTTACCCCAAACTTTTGGAGAAACTTGCATTTTTTTCCACGATCCTTTGACGAAATTTGCATTTTCTTTCTGTGATCTTTCGGTGAAATTTGCGTTTTCTTACTGATCTTTTGACAAAACTCGCATTTTCTTTCTGCGATATTTTGACAAAATTCACGTTTTTACCACGATCCTTTGACGGAATTAATTTTCTTCTGTGACCAATTGACGAAATAGATTTTTTTTTTACATGGTCATTTGTCGAAATTCGCGATAGTTTATTGCAACCGATCGGCAAAATTTTTGATATCTTTTCGCCACCAATTAACAAAATTCACTACTCGTTTCTGCAACCTTTTGACAAAATTTGCAATATTTTTCCCTTGATAGTTTGTCGCTATTCGTAATTTTTTGTGTAATCTTTTGATGAAATTCGCAATTTCATTCTGAACTCTTAACGAAATTAGCGATTTTATTCAGCGACCAATTGAAATTAATCACTACCGTATATAAGTCGACCCCCTAACTTTCGAATGCAAGTTCTGCAAAAAATCAAAAACTCGCATATAAGTCAACCTATATTTTTTTACTTCAATTTTGCACAAAATCAAACCAAAGATTTCACTTGCTAATGTGAAAAAGTCGTAAGTAAACAAAAACAAATCATTGAAAAAATTTTTTAATGATAAATTATTATTATTTGTATATTTTATATAATATTTCATTATTCATACACATAAAAAGCCAGAATTTTGCAGTTATCAAAGTTTTTCTTTCTTTTTTAATTGACCCGCATATAAGTCGACCCCCCCCCCCCCCCCCCAATTTGCTTTCTGAAAATTGACACAAATTCCTCGACTTATACGCGAGTATATACGATATTTGTTTCTGAGGGCTTTGACGAAATACCCAATATTTGGGGAAATTCCATAAAAGAGAAAAAAATCACGGTCTACCAAGAAATTTCAAAATATACTCTCAAAAGAATCATAGGTCTGTGGAAGAATTTGCATGGGAAATACTGCACAGCATTTTTCATTATGCAGAACTTTCCTTTTCTGTTTGCACACTATTTCAAACCTTGCCTCTCAAAGAACCCCCCCCACACACACACTCCAGAAATTCTTAAAATGGCATGCCTGTTTCTAAGGGAGGGAATTCAATTCCTGTATAAATATTTACAGAAACACGATTCACTCGTGGTTAATATACATAAAGAGGGTTTTATGTTAAGAAGTTTGTTTTGCAGCCCAGATTTTTTTTTTTTTTTCCATGCGCATTGCTGGTTAAGATTTAGTTCAATTTTCCCACCCCCAAGAAGGACTATACAAAATGATCAATGTTGAATTCAGGGGGTGGCCCATGAGGGACATTCCACCACAGAGCAACGAGATGTCCCCCCTCCCCAAAAGACTTGAGATTTTGTGTTTTCAATGGTCAAAAAGTGACCCCCCCCTCCCCAGGAACCCTATAATGGCCTACCCGGAACCACAGAAATCACTTCCAGGGAAAAGTGTCTGAATTCAACATTGAATATGATTATTTCTTTTAGGTATTTGCATTTATCAAATGACTAGATACTTCATAACAGCATTAAACATTTATGTGTTTAAGATTGATATCTATTTATACAAAGGTGAATGAAACACAATAGATTTCTGTTAACAGGGACATAACAGTTCTGCACGATATGTCCCAACAAAACGACTGCCCCAATTATCAGAAGTAAATATAAAAAGTGTTATTTAATGATATTTTTCTATTTTGTTCTTGACATTATGTCCCAAATAACTAGAATCTACTGTATAAATGCGACATTTTTCAGAGTTCTATCCAGATTTTTCTAACAGGGTCCTGTTTTTGGGAAATTGTGAAAGTTTTTTTTTTATATTTGTCAAAAACCCAAGATGTTTTTGTGGACCGATGTGCCACCTTTAATCTTCTCTAAAGATTCACAGTACTATACTGTATTTATTGTATGTTTTCCATGAAGAAAATAAAATAGACATACGCAATACCCGGTAAATTCCAAAAATTTGCCAATTTTTGATTTAGCGGAACAGTTTTACTTTTTGTGAGCCACTCGATATTGGACTGCTTTGTTTCACCTTCTTCAATTACATTTTTAAATAACCTGTGTTTGCATACTTCAGACCTCAATAGGGTGTCATTTCAGAATTGAACATTCATTGTGTATCAAATTTCAATAGCTCTGGCATTTTCATTTGTTAAAAGTTTAATACAGTAGACATCCTTAAATCTGCAACCCTAAAATCTGCACATCATCGCAAATGTAAACTATGAAATTTTGAGTTCACATGTGCAGGCAAAATTACAGAATTTTTTAGCTTTATATCCTTTCTTATGTATTTTAATATGTAATTCCCGATAATATGACTGAACTTGTGGTTTTTCATGAAGGAAGTATAAATTTGCGAAAAAAATCATGATATTGCTGATATCACTGGTAATCACAACCTTTTTACCAAATATATTTATGTATTAATCAAGCTTTTTTGGTTATTAAGACTGGCTAAACCTGAGATAAAACTTCCTCCGTTCATGATTTTTATGTGAATAGGTTATGAAAGTTTCATTGAATAATTCATGGAAAATGTATCTCATCTTTATTATGCATATTTAATTATAGATTATTAGTTACTTGACCTCTACTCAGTGTTGAATTCAGGCACTTTTCTCCGGGAGGGATTTCTGTCACTCCGTGAGGGACATTATAGCATTCTGGGGGGGGGGGGGGGGGAAATTGCACTTTTTGACCACTGAAAACACAAAATCTCAAATCTTCCAAGGCGGGGGGATCTCATTGCTCGGGGAGGAATGTCCCCTGTGGGCCACCCCTGAATTCAACACTGCCTTTACTTTTAATAATTTAATCATTTTTATAATTATCTTACCTTTTATCATCTTAGTTTATTACTTTACGGAAATATTTTCATATTTTATTATATTGCAAGCATTCATTATAATTTTGATTGCATTGTTACATTCAAATTACCGTTTTAAAAATGTAAACAAAGCAATTACCAGAAATCTGCAAAATTCTAAAATCCACACAACCTCTAGTTCCAAGATGTATGGATTTGTGGGAGTCTACTGTAGTTATATTTTGTGCAACCACACTGAGTATTTCCCTTTGAATTCAACGATAAAGTTATCAACTAAATAAATAAAGATATGCAGAATAAAATAGGGCAAAATGAAATTTTAAATCACAAACAACTTATCATGTTTGCATTGGCAACAAGGATAAATAACATTCATTGCTATTATAAAAGTCTCATTTGTATTTGATTCACCTTTGTAACATAGCAAAATTTTGTGTGTTAATTATGCACTTATTTAAAAAAAAAAAAAAGCAAAATTCTCAATCACATTTCATAATCAAATATGAGACAAACATGTGAGTGAATTAGATAAGTATTTACCTCTATACTCATCTGCTTTCTCGGGATGTTCTACTTCCATATGTTGAAGAATAGCTTTGTGCGTTGAAAATATCATTGAATCACAGTAGTCACATTTTACCAAAGTTTTTTTCTGTGAAAGAGAAAGAAAATCAGAAACAAGTGTGATTGATTAATTTTAAAAGTCAAACTGCTAAACATTTGACTTGAAAAATGCTTAAATAAATAAAAATAAATAAATAAATAAAAATGGCAGGCTTTACTATGTAATTAAATTAACTGAATATCAAGACAAATTTTCATTAACTTAAATCAAGGACAATCTAGCCAATACCTATCAAAAATCTACTTAGCTATATTTAAGGACTTTCGTATGCATATATATCATCTTATAAATAAATATATAATTAGAGTAAACTCTGTCTAAGGCGGAATCGGTCAGGACTGAGAAAATTTTCCGTGGTAGACAATATTCCGGTTTATGCAAAAAAGCTGGACCCCCCCCCTCCCCCAAAAAAAAAAAAAAAAACTTGCAGATGATGATCTTTCATTTTCTCCTGACTAGAAAATCGGTCGAAAACTGAAATTCTGAAAGATCCTTTGTCTTTTTAAAGATAAATGAGAAACGCTATTCAGTTTCTTAGTACTGTTGTAATACATTCATATTGGAAGTATACACACACACAAAAAAAAAAAAACTTCGATAATGAGACAGAAGGCTATAATTTTTTGAATTTGAGTACAATCTTAAAGTATAATATATTGTACTTTCGAAAATATATATTTTGATAAATGTTCATTTTACTAGAAATAGTAACTTTTAGATGCAATTTTGCATATGAAAAAATGGCATAAGCATAAATTGCTTAAAATTTAAAGTTTATATTCTTTTGAATTAACTTTTTTAAAGTGTTACGGAATTCATTTTTAAATTATCCTTTTTCTGCCTTATGCAAAATTTTGGTTTCGGTGGGACCTTAAAATCCTTTCTGTTTCCGCGTTTGGTAGATTCCGCCTTATGCAGCATGAATTAATGTAATTTTCTATGGGTTCGCTGGGACTTGAAAAATTTTCTGCGGTAGACAGATTTCCCGCTTATACAGAGTCCGCCTTAGACAGAATTTACTGTACTTAAAGAGCCATGCATTGTCGATTTTGTGTTCACTGGTGTGTTAAATTCACATATCAATCCCATTGTTCAATAAGGTAAGCAATAAACACAAAATTAATTTTTATTTTTGATAATTATTTTTGCGTGTGACTATTCCTGAGTAGTTATTTTTGCCTTATTTAATCACAGAAATTCTGTGATTATTTAAAGGTTGCATTTGTATTCTATATGTCCATACCAGAGGAATCCCTCTGGCATGAACATATAGAATGCAAATGCAACCTTATTTAATCATAAAATTTCTGTGATTAAATAAGGCAAAAATAACTATTTATGAATAGTCACACTCAAAAATAAAAAAGTCATGTAAGAGACGTTTGTCCTGAAAGTGTTGAATTTCATGTGGTATAAAACATTTACATTTTAAATTTGAGTAATTCTTGAAATAATTTACACCTTGTATCTATTAAACAGAAGCTGATTCTGACCTAAAATAACATTAGATTAATAGGAAATCTTCTATAACTTACTTTATCTATCTCGCAATTCGTAATTGAATCGGCGATTGCAAAAACTACATAATCCACTTTTTTTTTCAAAATGAATTTTTTTGTAACAAACTTGTCCTTTGAAGGAAGGCTTAGCTCACATGTGTAGAAAAAAAATAACATAGGTTGGTTATTTATCTGAAGCCATTCAAAATTGCCATTTATTGCAAAGCAATATTAACCACTTCACTGGCAGCAGAGATAGAGAAACAGTTCCATTATTCCAGATTTATTTCGGGGCTGCCATTGAAGTGGTTAATGAACAACAATACCAAGATATATTTTAGTGGCTAACAACAGAAGAAGAAAAATGTGATAGAACATGATGATGGATATGGCTATGTGTCTTAACGCTGATTCTAGATTATTCAGAAACAGCGGCATTCAAAATACATAATATTTGGCAGCTATGTACTTAATGTCCATCCTTAAGATGCAGGCATAAATGGTTATGTCTATTTCGTCAAATACATAATGAAAATACGATTAATACCTTTTTTGTATTATTTATAAGGCACTAAATCCTATTGGTTACAAAAATAATATAAGTCCAAGGGTTTTTAAAAAAATTAAAATAAATAACTAATAACCTACATACATATATATTTACAGATTTAAGAAATATAGTGAGCATTGAACAGTTCATAAAAAATCTAGCATTTGTGTGTGTAGCACTAGCACAGTTTTTATTAATTGCTGAAATTTTTTAATCGTGACAATGTAAAAAAATACAAACACTAAGTGGAGAAAGAAAAGAACGCATGAATTTTGTGATGTAAATTTTGAATCAAACTTTTTTGGAAAATAAACATATGTACAGAATTATTATACAGATAAATTTTAACATTGTTATAATGTTAACACTTTCATCGCAGCAATGACGCGCCTTTGTCCGACCCTTTGCGCTAAGAGCCTGAACCACTCCTCACAGCGCTAAAATTGAAACAAAACACAAATTCATTTAAAACTTGTTTATTTTACTTTGAAAAATAATAATCAATATCATTTCTCACTCGAATGATTTGTTTGTCCTTACAAACATGAAAAAATAATAAAATGTGGTGCCCGTTTGGGAAAATCAATTTGCACCGGAAAATTCTGCCCAGTAATTATTAGACATTAGATATCGGAATCAATGTCTAATAATTAAATGACAGAATTTTCTAGTATGAATTGATTTTCCATGATTGATAGCTAATATTCCTGGAAGATGAGTTATCTCGTCCCTCACGATGAAAGTGTTAAAGATAGAAAAAATATGAACTTGAAATCTATTTTTTTTTTTATGAAATCAAGTGCTATGCGTAATGCATGATTTATAATGAAGTATGAACCTTTAAAACCATGATCATAAGGTTTCCAGATTGACAAGATTATTTGGCAGTATAATACCCCCCTGCCTCTCGTTCAGGCCAGCAGTTTTTGTTAATAGTTTACATATCAACTACAGAGGTATTATGCATTATGTTACAATTATATACGAAAAATTAAAGCAGGTAGTTCAGACATTCAATATAAAATTAACAGCTAACCCCCCCCCCCCCCCCTCCAAACCTTATACAAATTCATTTCACAATCAAAACAGAGTACAGCTCTCATAAGATTTTGTTTTTCAAATGAAGGTAGCAAAGTTGGCTTTGATGTGGCTAGAATCATAATCCCATGCAAGAATCCCTATATTAATAAAATTTTTGAGTCATTACGATTATGAAGCTTGGGCAGTTTACATGTAACGATAATTTATCCTATAACATTAATAAAATATGGCATAATATGTTATAATCAAATAATACAGTCTGTTCATTTTGTCTTCTGCCCACCCGACCTCCTTTTTTTCCACTGTGGTGGTTTGCTCCTTTTGGTTACCATGGGAACTTGGTGGTGTTTGTGTACTCTCCAGGACTCTTAGACGTTTATGTCCATTTTGAAATTTTAGACTTGTATGTGGCATAATATCCTGATGACGCACACAGAAGCAAAACGGAACGTAGATTTTAATTATATTTTAAATGTGTTTGTAAAATCACTGTTTTATTGTGTATACCATTTAGCATGTTGTACTTGTTTGAATACATAATTTTAAGTATGAATCATGGTGCAATAGTCCAATTTTTAATTATAGTCAGGGTATGGTTTAATTATAAGAGTTTGAGTTAATATGGCCATGTGAAAAGACTACAGGTACTAAAGAAGGAGGAAAACAAATACAGTTTATGAATTAGCACAGGAAAAAAATTAAGCTTGCTTGCAGATGCAGAGAGAGCTCAAGAATGAAAAATGTCGGCTTAAATATAAGGCTAGCTGTTTTTAAATTTTTATACTAAATTTATATAAAACTTATTCATGTTCTCACATCATATATATTATTAGTAAGTAATATTTTATATAAATAATGACAAATGAGACAATTTTCTCATTTTTAATTTTTCAGTGATTAATGATTTTAAAACATTACCTCATTTATTATATGTAACTAAATGATATGCGAGTATTTATATATACTTTAATTTATGTGTTTCATATAACTGTGCATGAACTTCACACAAGTTAGATGTTAAAACATGTTATTTTTGCAAATGGAAACTTTAAAATGATTTTTCTTCATCCTAATATTTTCATAATTTGCTAGTTCAATAAATGTTAAGGATTTTTTTCTAATTCAGGTAGAGCTTTAATTTTTTTTTTTTTTTTTTTTTTTTTTACTTGTTTTCTATGGTGTATATCACATTTCTGTGCATGGATTTAACATTTAAGTTTACAGTTATTCTTTTTTTAAATATTTAAATACAGTACATAACCATTTATCCGGAATGGTTGGGGTCAGATGTATTCCAGATAACTGGTTTTTCCAGTTAACTGGTTGGGCATTAAAGCAGCATCCATTTGATAAGTTTTATGGAATATATTTGGTTGTGACATTATTTCTGATTTTAAATTATTAGATTAAAAATCAGATACAAGAAAGATCAAAAGTTACCCAGAGTTTGAAAGGAGGTAATTTATGGGAATCCCTTGGGAACAAAAATTCTTCTGTTTCCTCTACATAAAAATTAAAACATCTAAAATACAACTAAATATGTTTTCATTTCAAATACTAGATGTTGACTAGAGCTGTAGCAAACCGCACATATTCGTTACTAAGTAACGGGTATTCTCTAAGATACGAAATACCGAATCGGTACTTCGAAGTACGACTCGTTAGTCGTTACTGCGTCAATACGCAGCCGAACAAAATGAAACTAACTTCAAACGCTGCTTACGTTTGTATAATTCATGAATGGAGCAGATAGCCGGATGCGGTAAAAGATGCGAATTTGTATTCAGACTCTGATATTTCGGCGTTAGTTGTTTACGTATCAGTGTATGTGTATCATTCTGTTAGTATCATTTATTCTCAAATCTCAAACGATTTTGATTTCGTAGGGACTTGTTGATTCCTTCATTATGGAAAGAAAAAGAAGCATAGTTATTTTATACTCTGAGCTTGCAGTACCATCTGAAAGAATTTTTTTTTCAAAATCAGGTTATATATTATCTGAAAGGCGTGCTTCATTAAAACCAAAAAGAATGGAAAAAATATTATTATAAAACATAAATCAAAGATTTCTAAAATAATAATGCGATTGACGTAAACTGTTGGTTGATAAGATGATAAAGTCTAAAATGAAACACATTTCTTTTAAATATTCTGAAAATTTTTAAGAAATTCTGTTCTAAAATTTACAGGTCTGCTTTCAGTGCATTCTTTATCCTATAAAAATATCTTTGTACGTGCATTTATGTTTTTAATTAAAAAAAATATTTATTTTTATGATAAAGACGAGTTTTTAGATTGCTTGTAAAAATGTTTTTATGATAAAGTTTAATTTTTTTAACCTCCGGTATGCTATTTCTTTCTTCCAGCTAAGCTAATAAAATGTCGTCTCCAAAAAAAAACCACGCCCCGTTGTATAAGCCAGCCGTAAAACAAAGCAGAGGTATCATTGTACGGAATAATCTCTACCACATTTATTTTAACTTCTAAGCATCGCACATTTCCAATTTTTATACCGTCGTATTGGGGAAAAAAGTACTTTTAAATGCAATTTGTTTGAAAACTGCATCTCGATTTATTTTTGAGATATTAATTTTTTTTTTTTTTTTTTTTTTTTTTTTTTGTAGTTTTAAATGTCATTTGTATAATTTTTATAACTCAAGTACTCAATTTCTGTAGAAAGTAAAAGTACAGGAAAAATAGTTGGAAAGTACCAATTATATCTTTTTGTTGCCATTTTCTCATAAAAACTGAAAAAAAGGGTAATTAAAATACCTGCTGTTTCGAAAAAATATACGTTAATAACTTCTGATAAAACATGAAGTTTTTATAAACTGAACTTAATTTTAAGTATCTACATTAATATTACAAACAAATGAAAGCATATGAATCATGAGATAGCCATTTTTTTTTTGTCGAATTTCTTAAATAGCGAAAGAAATTCTTCAGCGGATGCGGATCACGTCATTTTATATAAAATAAACGCGTGTGTTTTAAGTCTTATAACTGAACTATTTATATTTATGTACATTTTTTTTTTTTTTTCATCGGGGGTGACACTAAATTCTGAAAAAGCAGAATTACTGTTTTCTAATTTTTTTTTAACCATTTGGAAAAATGGTTATTGTCCTCTGTCAGGGTAGGAAATCAAAAACATATCTGAAGCTTTTTATTGGTTGAATCCGCATTTTATTCGTTTCCTGATGGGTCTTACAGTAATCTGTATTTTCCCTTTACTTTCAACAGAGATGGATACTTCTGTTGCCACTATGACAAAAAAGTAATAAAAACTACAAAAAAAAAATTAATAACTCAGAAACAAATTGAGATACAGCTTTCAAACAAATTGCAATTAAAAATGTATTTTTTTCTCTATATGACGATATAAAAAGTAATATTGTGGGATGTTTAGAAATTTAAAAATGAAATTTCATTTAAAATTGGTCCAAGAATGTTAATGTTTAATCCATGGCGTACGAAATATGTATGATCAACTCCATGCGATTTTTTATGTCTTAAATTTTAGTCTTTGAAAAAATCATTTTCCAAATGGTCGTTGTAATTTGTTAAATTGCTTTTTTTTTCTTTTTTTTTTTTCTGTTTGGCTTGTAAAAATAATTGGCACAGATGTCATATACGCACCATATTGGCACAATTTTTTTCTGAGGCCAATGTCATATAATCTCCGGGGTACTTAACTGGCGGCAAAGTGCCGTTATTTTGCTTGATATGGTAACTCGGATGTTGTTTATTTGTTAATAAATTGTATAGTTACTTTTATTTTCTTTTTTTAAATTATATAAATTGTTTTGTTCTGTAGTTATTAATGAAACATTTTTTATTTATTGTTATTCCCTATTTAATATATATATATGTGTAACTTGTATTCGAAAACGAGGTTTCCACCAAATTGACATCAGAAAAAAAAATCACGCTAGTGTGATGCGTATATGACATCTGTGCCAAATATTTTTGTTGCTATGTTTTTAAATTTCATATTTAAAAAAAGGGTATTTTTAAATATAAATCAATAATTTCAGAAATAATAATGTGACTGAAGTACAGTGTCATTTGATAGGATAATCACGTAAGAAATTAAATATATATATATTTAAATATTTTCATATTATTCCAGAAATTAAATTTTCATAATGCATAATTACTTTTAGTGTAAAATTAATAAGTAAATTTGTTTGTAAAATATTTTGTCTGTGTAATTATATTTCATAGTTTTCGTATAAATTTGGTGAACTTTTACTCTTCCTAAATTGCTTTCTCCGATTATTCCTTATTTCATAAGTAAGAAATTATACAATTTAGACATGTTATATTCAATTATGCATCGTATTTTAATTTTGTTTGCCTGTTTTTCATTAAAACGTAGAAAATTAAATGTATTTTTAACGTACAGATGGCAGCACATATTTTACGTTAAAATAGTAACAAATTCTTCAAAAGACTCATGTGTGGTATATAATTAGATTTGCTATTGCTGCAGGTTTGTAGTGCATACGATGATTGTTAATACTCGGTTTTTGAACAGTAACGAAAGTAACGAGTAACGAATACTTTCTAACGGGTAGCGAGTTCGAAAGTAACGACATCATATGGGTATTCATTTAGTCGTTACTTTTACAGCACTAATGTTGACATCAAATTATACATTTGTTTCAAGCCGTGCATATGTCAAGTGGCAGTGTATGACACTTTTTTTCTGCAAATAATCTGAAATAAGTCTATTAGAAATATCATTTTGGATAACTGGTTTTCCAGTTAACTGGTTTCCAGATAAATGGTTCCATACTGTAATGAGTTTGTTCAATTTCCTTGATTTTGCACTATACACATGAGATAAAAATATATTAAATGTAATATCTCATATACATTTAAAATTCCATGCACAGTTTTATGTAGTATATTCTAATGAATGTGGAAACACTTTTTGAAGCAGAAATAGCCATATTTAAAAAAGTAAATTTTTTTAATTAAATTTTAATTAGTGGGGAGACAACTTGATTAAGCATACGGGTGCCTAAAACAGAAATCTAGCCTTGACAATATATTACATACATAATAAAATAATACAGTCTGTTACAAAAGTATAAGACCATAAGACTTGTTGCTATTTAGCTTAATGATTAAATTAAATTTTAATTAGTGGGGAGACGACTTGATTAAGCATACGGGTGCCTAAAACGAAATCTACCCTTGACAATATATTACATACATAATAAAATAACACAGTCTGTTACAAAAGTATAAGACCACAAAATTTTTTGCTATTTAGCTAATTAATAAAAAACATTCCATGTTAGTAAGTACACAAAGTTTTCAGTTATATATAGCAACTTACATATAAGAAATTCATTTAGAAAAATAAAACAGCAAATGCAAAATAAGAAAAAAGTGCAAAAAATGTTTGTTACAAAATTATAAGACCTCATGTGGGAAAAGAAAGTTTCAAGAAATTTAGTAAGAGTTACTCCACTATTTTTCTGAATAACTTGAAACATATGATTTGACATCAAGTTAATTAAATTTTTAACACTGTCAGGTCCGAGCTATTTCAACTGCATATCTCCCTCTGGACTGAAGGTATTTGGTACTTTTCATGATTTTTTAAAAAATACTTGGAAGATATGTATTTTAATATAAAGTAGAACCTCGACTATCCGAAGTAATTGGGACAGACCCTCTTTCGGAAAATCGAAATTTTCGGATAATCGAGAATACTTCCATTTTAAGATTAAGGTGAAATATATGCAATATTTCTTATTATGGTAATAAATGCTTATTAAAAATAAAGCAATAGCAAAATAGAAACAAGAATAAATTACCTGAATTTTAATTTGGAAATTAAGTACCTTTTACATATATCACAAGGGTTTGAAAAAATGTTTTGTTTGTCGCAGCTTTGATTGCCTTTGCCTTAAAGCTCTATCATGGAGGTTTTCAATATTATTAGTTCACCAGTATCACAGTCTTTCTGCTTCTCCAGCCATGGCAAACCTTTTTCAAAACATTCAAAAGCTTCAGAATTGCCCATTTGTTCATTTTTTTTTCGTTCCATTCTGCAGTTTAAGGGAGCTCAAGTTAATTCAAAGGACCTCTAAGAAAGGGGATTGAAAATATTTATATGTGTTCGTAGTTCAGAAAGCACCGTTTGCACAGAAGGAATATGATAGTCAATCTATATATATAAAAAAGTTTTGATTTGGAAATGGACCAATGAAAATCTGCGTAGATATTCCCGGTAGATCGGCATCCAATTTGAATGCTTAAGTTTGGCCTTTCTTCGTTAATATTAAAAAAACTGTTGCATATAAAAATATGAAAATCGGTGGTATTATAGAGAAATGTTTGATAAACACGCTGATGCAGACAGTTTTCAAATTAAAGAATTATTTTAAGAGATATTTAATGCTAAAGTTGGACAAAATTGTTCCATTAAAAAAGTTGGAGCAAAAACTATACATGAGAATTTAATCATTTTTAGATCATTTTATACGTTATAAGTTCCCAGTGTGCAGATTGCATTTATTTTTTTTATTTGACTCATTTTTTGAGGTTTTAAATTCAATATTTTAAATTATGTTAAAATTCAATTATTTTAAATTCAAATTTTCAGCATTTAGAGAGATATTTTTTATATTTTTTAGAAAATGTTATTAATTTAAACTGTTGCCAATCATACAAACAGCGCAAACAATAATGTTTACTTCAAACTAAAAAAAATTATTTACACGTGACTTATTATAAACAGAAAAAAAACCTTTAAAATTAGAATTAAATGATTACATGTTAAAAGCAGGAAAATTACGTCATAAGAACCATATTTACACTTGAATTTTAAAAGAGAAAAAAAATGCTAAAATAAAAAAATTATGCGTTAGAACTTGTAAATGGAGGAAATTATGTCATATTTAAAGTGGCCAAAAAATATGGCAAAACCATTCAAATTAAAAAATATATTTGCGCGAGATATTTTGAGATAATCTTTTCAACTATTATCGTGAATTCAAAGACAGCGCGAATAATATTACCTTCTAATGACAAAAGTATTTTCACCTGAATGAATATTAATGAGAGAAATAAAACTTTGGTGTAAATTACGTCAGATTTAAAAAGGTACATTTAAAAGAACTATCTTATAGCGCTGTTAAAAAATACCGGGAGACAATGACACTGTTTACTTAATTAATTTTACATTAGCTTATTTTCAAATGTTTAACTAATTTTTTAATTAAAAATGAAAACAGCCATTGTATCTCTTAACAGCAGCAGATTTGGTCTTAAAAATCCCCAATCCAAGGAAAATGAATGGAAACCCGTTTACAGAGAGATCGCTACTGTTTTTTTTTTTTTTTTGTTTTAATTTTAATTCAATATTTTTAAAGCCGATCAAATTAGCGTGCTTTTTGGATTTTGGTGTGCCTGAACGGGGGTTGGCGAGCGCAGCTCGTAGGGGGCAGAGCCCCCTAGTTAAAAAAAAAAAGCTTTCAAAATAGTTTTTGCACATAAGGAATGTGATAGAAAAAAAAAAAAAAGCTTTAAAAATAGATTTTGGTTAACCGAAAGTTTCAGATAAAAGTTCTACTGTATATATTTCATTATAAACTTCATACAGTTCTTATTCATAATGAAGAAACTACTTAAATGTACAAAAAATTAATATTTAATGAGAAATTATTGAAAAAAGCAGGTTAGGTATATATTTTTTTTTAACTTCCACATAAGAAAACATTTTTTAATACAAAATTTTACATAGACTTGAATAAAAACTTTCCCAAATGTTGTACAAATATCGGAAAATGAGTTTTATTTGTATATAAACATTATTTAATAAAATTTGCATTTGTGTGGTACATTTCAAAGCACAAAGAACAATGTCGGAAGGTTCACAATAAGTTTGAGTTAAGCTCTGATTCTAGGTATTTTCATATACTTATTTGTGTTTGGTGCTGCCATTTATTTATTTATTCTTTTCAAAATAAAAGATTCGTAGATAATATGTGAAAAGACCATGAATATATATAGTCAGTACTTTTATAGCTCAGGGAGTTAAAAGTTGACTCCGAAATACTCTCGGGCTTATTTCGCTTCACCGAAAACTAATGGCAACCCGAGTGGCACTCGGCCTTACATCTCAAAGTGTTAAGGAAAGATTCTGGAATATTGTTCCCTTTCTCCATAATGGCAACTTCCAATTCATATGCCAAATGATATTGTTTTTGTATACTTGGCATGATAAATAACCCCCAGGCTTTCTATAGAGTTTAACCCATATTGGACCGTTGTCCTATAAATAGGACAGCAAATAAAATTTTTTTAATAAAATTGGTAAGGATTTTTTAGATGTATTTTGTTATGACGTCTTTAAAATACATAAAAGTATAACATATAAACAAAAAAACAAATAACCAATTAAAATTTAATTGAAAAAAATCTATTTAAAAGATATTTTAAAAATTGTGATCATATAATCTAGAATTTTACCGTTATTAAATTACAGTAAACTCCCGACTATCCGGCCTAATGTGGCGGAAGGGTAGGCCGGATAACAAATAAGCTGGATAGGCTGGAGTTCTATAAATGTTTACTCCTTTCCTGCCCTCCCTCCGTCATGATATTAGAAACACATGTTACACTTCATATATACAGTACATACAGTTTCAGAATAAGCTAAACATTAACGTAAAACGTAAGCCTAAAATGCAAAAAATGTGTAAATCTTATTTTACTGTTTATTACTAAATGATTTCACAAATATGAAAAGTTATGCATGAGATAAAAGGATCAAAACTTACAGTTTTTAGTTTTTAAAAAAGCGTTTAGTTTTTTTGCTTCTCCCTGTTAGCCCCCTTCCACGAAACAATCTCCCTCTATTTACGCAAGCAGATGATATCAGCTGGCGTCGCTTCGACCTGCTGACTAATGTACTGCAGTGCTGCCTCAATCGTCTTGCACCCTTACGAATATGGGATGAGATTTTTCCTGCAACACTCCTCCTGTTTTTCTATGTTACTTCTCCCTTTGTCACCATTTCTACAGTATCGTTCTCAGTTGATCCATTAACTTCGTCGTTTATCATCCATTCTGTAATGTCCTCTGCATTGGCATCGCCAGAGCCCAGTATATTTTTCAGCAATGAAAGAAGCTCATAGTTCTCATATTCCACTTCAAATTACCATACGGGTTTATGTCCACCTTTATGGTCAAAAACAATGTTCCAAGACCTTACAATTACTATGTTTCGAATTCTCTGCTATTGCATTTTGCAATCTCTTCTTGCTCCTTCCTGTCGTGAGTCAGCACTTTCCCACGACTGTAACCTACCTGTCTCGGCCACCTACAACTGCTAGTAGTACTTTCAACCTTTCACTAGGCTGGATAGTACGGAGGGCCAGATAGTCGGGAGTTTACTGTATCTCTTTATTGGAGAAATCATAGAGTATTTTTGTACAACATAAACAGTATTTTTAAAGTAAAATAAAATATTTGCTCATAAAATTAGTTTATGTATGAATTTTATATGTCCTTACTATGTGCCCTACTAATATGTCCTGTTTATAGGACAGCTAGTTACTTAAAAAATTAAAAACTTTTTTTCAAAATTTTGCTAGTATCTACTTAATTACACCATATTAATGATATAAGGGCGATTCCGTGGAGAGTGTCACACACGTAATGCAGGCTTTAACTTGCATTTATTAAATTATTTATTAAATTTTAATGTTAATTCTGATTTTAAGTGGTATGGTAAATAAGTTATTAGCATATTTTTTAATTTAAATGTGTGGCAATAAAACTCACAGAAGTATATCATTTAATTTCATTACTCAAAATGTGCTTTTTTTTTCTACTTCAGAAAAAAAGCACATTTTGAGTATGAAATTAAATGATATATTTCTGTGAGTTTTACTTACACACATTTAAACTAACAAATATGTTAATAACTTATTTACCATACCACCTAAATTCAGAATTAACATTAAAATATAATAAATAATTGAATAAATGCAAATTAAAGCCTGCGTTACATGTGTGACTCTCCGCATGGAATCGCCCATAAATGAAGTTTTAAAAATGTTCAAAAATATTTAATTGGTGTGGTCCAATATGGGTTAAGTCAGGGATGACTCATCAATTTTTTCTTATTTAAACCAATTTTTTGTTGACTTAAATGCAAGACTGGGAGCATTATCTTGTTGGTACCTCCACATTGGCCCTCCTAAATGTCATCCAAAGGGTACCAAACTTCCACTGATAACTGTCCAAGTTACGTACAAACAATTTTTTCATGAACATTTTGTAGATCACATCCTACTGATAATCAAAATAATTAAGATTCAATTCTACTTTTTGTAGATCACATCCTACTGATAATGAAAATAATCAGATTTAATTCTGAATGTCTATCTTTTTTCCTTCTTTCCAAGCTTTTCAGATGGGTTAGGTTACAGTTAAACCCTGGACTTAAAAAAAAATCTTCTGTGTTATTAGAAAAACAAAAGTGATCTTATAATTATGTAACCCTGATTCTGAAAAAACATTCTGCCGCAAAAAAGACATTTGATTTTCTTTTTTTCCTCAATTTAATTAACACTACAAAATTGATTTATTTTATACATTTTCTTCGAAATTCGCATTAATGTTGTCTTTGTTAAAAAAGAGTGGAACATAACTGAGTAGTCATATAATTTTGTAACAAACTGTAAACAAATAAGCCTTTATGATATAACACAAAACAAACAGAAATTAAACAATTTAAAATCAAAAATAATTTCAAGAACTTACTCCTGAACAATACTTGAAATGTGTCTGAAAGTTTGCAACTGTAACGAACTTTTGGGAACATCCAGGCATTTGACAAACTAAGCGTCCATCCATTTCAAGGAGCTTTGTCCATGCTGCCTTCATTCTTGCAGTTACTCGACGACCTCTTGAAAAAGCCCTAGAAAAATAATTTTAAACATTATCTTCAAACTGATATAATAAAAAGTATACCAATGTATTTAAAATAAAAATACCTTATTTAACAACATGCACTTTTGGTACAAGAAAACTGAACAAAACTTACAGGTGTGTAATGGCGCATTATATGACAGTTATAAAATTGACAAATTAAAAATTAAGAAAAACAGATGATCATAAGAATTGAAGTTTCTACCTTAAAACACATTATTTCCAGATATTATAATTACACCCTTTAGATATTATACCCTTGAAGTAGAATGGTCTCCCCCGGGTTAATCTAAAAGGCACAAAGAGACCTTTAGTTCTCACTGATGATGACCAAATAAGTTCAGTTGAAAGTGTTTTGATTTTAAAGGGCTGGAAATAATGATAAAGAAATTGTCTGTAATCAGAGTTTTCCCTAAACCAGCCATACTTAACCTGTGGCCTGCAGGCCCCATGTGGCCCAGCGACCTTTTATGTGTGGCCCGAGGCACATAATCATTAATCCAGATTGATAAAATTAATTGAGTGTTTAAGAACTTTGCTGTTCTTTCATATATTTTCATAGGCAGGGGTGGGGAAATGCATCATTTTACTCACCACTGGCGTGTGAATTTTTAAGTAGTCTTTGAAAACTGCAAGCTACAAAGATATGCAAAAACTTTTTTAGTAGTTAGCTATGTTTTTCAGCTTTTCTAATTGCCACGATGTAAACATGGTACTATAAGTTCTATTTAAACTTTCATTTCATCTCTTGTTTATACCGAGGCTGTTCGCACATTTTTTAGACGATTTTGGTTAGTGGTAATAAAAAATCATTTCCTGCAAAACAAATAATTGCAATTGCACTATGTTTTTAAAAGTCAAAATTATCGTCTGCGGCTTGAGATTTGTTTTTATTCAAAATGGCATTTTTAACAAAGCAGTAGTTTGAAGGCTTATCTACGCTCTTTCCGAAGAGAAATATTCATATTCCGTTATCCTAAAACGACGATAATGAACCAAAGTGGAAAACAATTGCCACAATAGATGAATCATGGGTGTATTTAAATGATTGCAGCAAAAAAAGAGCCGTTTATTATCATAAAAGGGGGAGAAAAAAATTTAAGTACATGGTTCAAAGAATCGAAAGAAAGTTTTTCTAAGAATTCATGATTGTTGCTGGTTTTTCATATAATGGCAAGTTAAAAATAAAGAGAGTGGAAAAAAATGTCAAGATTAACTCCAAATACTATCAGGAACATATTTTATCGCCAATTTTTCTGAATGAAATACCATCACTTTACCCACAGTGCCATCAATCTGTGAAACTCCATCACGACAAAGCTAGCAGTCACACATCAAAATCCACAGTAAATTTCCTAAAAGAAATGGAACAAAAAACCGGTATCAAGGCCATACCCTTCACTGATATCCCTACTAAATCTCCTGATGTATCACCCATTGATTTTTGTGCTTTCGGACTTTTAAAATCTGCATTATCCAAACATCGTCCAACAACCCTTACAGGACTCTGGAAAGCTGTTCAGGAGGAATGGGATAGAATACTTCTTCTGACACTTCAAAAGGCATTATTATGCTGGAAATTGCGGTGTCGAAAGATAGTTCAGAATAAGGGCCGTCAAACAGAACATTTAAAACACAAGAATTTTATGTAATTTAGTTTTGTGAATACAATATACATCATCTAAAAAATATGTGAACAACCTCCGTATTTCTTATTTTTACAGGAAAAAAAAAATATGAAAATGCATTATACTAATAGTAACCAACTATTTTTGAGTTGCGTAAATTTTGCCAAAAAAATTTTCAACTGTTCGTTGCATTTTACTGGCTGATAAAATAAATCCTTGGCTGGTAAGATTTTCTAGAAATTCCCCACCCCTGTTCATAGGAATACAAAATATGTCTTGTTATTTATAATTACTAATTTAAAATTTTGTTAAAACATCTTAAATGCCATTTCCTTAATCAAAAGTTCTTTTTACACGTAATTATATTTGTGCTTATATCTATTTATATTCTATTTGTGCATGTATATTTCAATATTGTATATTTCAATATAATTCTTCAATATGAATGAAACATTATTCCAAATTAATTAAATTTGCAGTACATATTTCTACATTAAAAAAGTTTTTTCACTGAAAAAAGACCGAATCATTAAAGAAAATGTCCTGAATTTTTTTTCTTTAAATCTTGGAATTGCTGCACTGTTATGCAATTTTACACTCATCGTATATCTAATAATCCTTATTCTAATTACCGTGGACAAAATGGCAGCAAAAAGTTTCATGCTGTTGTTTCTAAACAACAATCTTCGCAGCATATTTTCACATAATTTTCAATAGAAATATACCTCGAAGTAGTATATTGTTTGGAAGTAGTGGATTTAAAGTTTTTTATTAACATTTCAAACGTTCAATTCAACTAATTATATTAACTTTATTATTTTGCTTTGTTATACATACTACTTTTGTTACCTTACTATTTTAATTACCTTTCATTTAAGTTATAATAAGTGTATTGCAGCCCGTGAGTAAAAAATGTTGAGTATGGCTGCCCTAGACAGTTTCAGGAAGCTGCTAAATTATTTTAATGGTATAGACCTTATTTATTTTCCATTGCAGATATTCTGTGTTTAGTTGTTGAATATATCAGTTGCATTAACCCCTTCGGGACGAGTGTCTTTTACAGAATTTTTAATCTTTTGTCACTGGTTTTTTAAAACATAAATTTTTGCCTTATCGAATCGGGAAAATGCTCGGATTAAATAAGGCTAAATTTACAATAAAAATTTACTGGTGAGACTAATCACTGATTCTGAGCACCTTAAGCGTACGAATACCGGTCGCTCGTCCCCAAGGGGTTAACAAGGAAAATGGCACATATTTTAAGACAGTTAAAGTACACATACTAATATTTCGCATGAGAAGGATGCTGCTGTTTTTTTTTCTATGAGATGTGCAATGTCTGGTTCAATGTTCGAAACATGTATGCGCAAGTCTGGTTCGACATTCAACAGTTTTCTATATTTGTCTTTCATATGTGCAAGGCTGTAGAAAGTCTTTTCACAGAAATATGTTGTACAGAAGGGAAGTAGATGGTTGATAGCTTTATCTGCTAGTTCTGCACACGTATTTCTCACGCACAACCAAAAATTAAGAAGGCTATAGGAAGACCCTTGGAAATCAATTTTCATGGAACAATCGCATGATAATTCGCAAGTTGTTTCTGCTCTAAGAATGTTAAGGATTCCATTTCACTAATGCCTTGGAAACAGAACCTTGATTGCACAGTTTTTAGGAAGACTAACATATCTAATGCCACTACTCCTTTTGATTGCAGTTCACCTATAAGTTACATATTAGCACCATTTAATTATTCTATAAAAAGAGCATTTGAGGTTTGTTCGAGCCATCTCCTAAAAGAAGAACTAGATGCAATTAGAAAAATAGCAATAGGAAATGCAATTCCATCCCGGTTTATTGAAAAAATCATAAGCAAGTTTGAAGTAGAAGATAATGGAAAACGAAGTGCAGTTCTAGATAAAAGATTTAAATTTTGTAAAGTTAACACATTCCAAGTCTTTTTGAAAATATAAGGCATACCCTTTTTAAATATGATGTAAAATTAATCGTACACCAGAAAATTTCGTGATAGAATTAAAGAACAAGAAGCAGATCTGAGATTAAATAGACCCCATACTGCATTATCAAGATTAGCTCAAACTCAATCTATAAAAGTAGATTTTAATCAATCGAAAATTATTTTTCGTACAAATAATCACCAGGCAGCCATTATAGGAGAATAAATTGAAATAATTGCTAATAAAGATACAGCTTGTAATGATGCACTGTCTTATGATATCCATGGAGTATGGAGAGATTTGCTGCATAATGGATGAAAGCTTGGTTTTCTGAAAATTCGAATAACTTGATCTGTCATCTCTGACATACAACCTTTAAATTACAGTGTTTTCTTCTGGACAATTCTTGAATAAGCGCAAATAAAATAATAACATTTAAATCCTACTGATGATGGGCTTGTAATGGTTGTAAACGTTCTGGGTTTTTCTAATGTATTTTAACATTTTTAATTTGTATTTTAAATATCTTTATATTTTATGTATGCACCTTAAAGTATTTTTGTACAATTATTTGTGTTTTTATATGTATTTCAGTTTATTTCTTTTCTTGTATGAAAGCGTCTAAGCAGGTGAATAGCGCTGCACTAGTTGTTGTGTGAGATGGAATGGATTTGCAAAACAAGAAATCTTCACATATCTTACCACCAAATTCATAACGAATAAGAGCCGACAAATTCACTTTATTGGAAACTTCTAAACTCTCATCTACATGTAATGCGAAATAAGGACTTCTTTTTACACGTTCAATTAACTGGCTCTCAATCTTTTCACATAAGTTGTTGATCTGTTCATAACAGTATATCATTAGATAACGAAATTAAATTTAGATCATTTTCTGCTTTTACTGCTATCATTGTTGTGACCATTGCGTCAGCAGAAAAAAAAGTATTCCGTAAAAATGTTTGCCTTGCGCAAAGATAAATTCAGAAAGTGGAGCGAAGGTGAGGGGTGGTGTTTGTTCCCTTCCCCAGCATTGAAATGTCCTCGAAAGATTTAGATTTAAGTGTTCCTTTTATGCTCATTGATAGTCCTAGATTAGTGTCCTGCATTTATCCAAAACTACAGCTACAGAAATTGCTGCAGAAGAAAAAAAATCTGAATTCAATCCCGGGCTTGAGGACCCCCGTCGGTAAGCTCATGGACCTCCAGGGGTCTGCGGACCACAGTTTAAGAAATGCTGCTTTAGAATATAAAAAGTGCCCTTAGGAATAAAAAAGTGGCCTTAAATATAAAAAAGGGCGTTTAACAATAAAAAAGTACCCTTAAGAATAAAAAAAGTTTACTTAAGAATAAAAAGGTGCCATTTTTCCTACCAGCAGCAGTGCAGCACCCTGCCCCTTTTTTAACCTGGGAGAAACTCTGCTGTATAATGATATATTATCATATGATATCCACACAGACTGGTAGGAATTTTTACATAATATAGGTAAAACCTGTGTTTGTTGAAATTTTGAATACATTTTCTATACCACCTTATATGTTACATCCCATGCCACCCTTAAAGTAGAATGGCATTTCCTGGGCGAATCTAAAAGGCACAAAGAGATACAACAGCCTTTAGTTCTCACTGATGATGGCTGAATAAATACAGTTGAAAACGTTTTGATTTTAAATGTTTCATATTGTGTTGTATGCACCTTTAAGTAATGATGATACATTTATTTATATTTTTCTATAAATTTTAAGCATTAATCAAGGTGAATTTAACACTGAAATTTTAACTTTTTATTAGCATTATTGTTTATGAAAGAGAAATATTTCTCTTTAGTAATGCCTT
Source organism: Maratus speciosus (assembly GCA_963932465.1). NCBI lineage: Eukaryota > Metazoa > Arthropoda > Arachnida > Araneae > Salticidae > Maratus > Maratus speciosus. The sequence continues at coordinate 616,972,640 of OZ010788.1, read as the reverse complement.
GCAGATTGAAGTTTTAAACAAAATCGGAAGAGTCTAATGAATTTTTGCGCAAAACAAATATTATGATAGAAATTAGTTCATTAGACTGATGGAAGACATGAAAGATAATATTGAAAATGACTATATGAAACAAAGTATAGAATCAACAATTAAACTCTTATTTACTGCAGTAGATTCCTCATCCCCTACAGAGGAAATGTTTTATGTGTTTGTCTTACAAGGAGAGGGTCAACATTGTTCATCATAAATTTTGATTATTTTAATATATATATATATGTTGCAGGGTAGAGACCCCTTAGTCTCAGGTTCAACAATTAAACTCTTATTAATTGCAGTAGGTTCATCATCACCTACAGAGGAAATGTTTTCTATGTTTGTCTTACAAGGAGAGGGCCAACCTTACCTTGTTCATCACAGATTTTGATTATTTTAATATATGTTGTAGGGTAGAGACCCCTTAGTATCAGGTTCAACGGATTTTATCCAATGCTCCTTAGTTCTTAAGAAACCGGGGGTCTAATAGTAGTACACAACTTAAATACTTACTTTGTAACTAAAAGGATAGATTGGTCGTAGCTGAGTTGGTATGGCGTTTGCCGGCTGATCCGCGTGCCCGGTTCAATACCGGGACACGCTACATTTGTTTTTCTCATTTTTTGTTTTATAAATATATTCGTAAGTATAACTTAATAATCTCATTGTCAATTAAAATTTATAATATTGTCTATCAATTATAATTTTAACCTATTTAATTTTTTACTTTTAACTAAATAGTTGTATCATAAAACTGTTAATTTTTTTAAAATCACTTTTAAAATGTATTTCATACATTCCTTATCGATGCAATGATATTGAGCAATTGTGTCAATTCGTGATTTTAAAGAAACATCATTTACGCATTGCTTTAACAAAGGAAGTCAATGCGATAATACTATTATTCTGTTTTTAAAGTAACAAGCATAATTATATTAAAAATTAGCATCAGAATTAAATTACAACCGATTTTTTGCGTATTAAAGATTTTTAAATTTGTAATACGTAAGCTTGCACTTTCAATTATTTTGCTTTCCTCTTTATCTTCTTTCTGCTTTTATTTTTATTTTATTTGAATATTCTTTTATTTTATAACTAGATGGCGCCACAACAGGTTTTGTCACGATTTTGGAATTTTCATCATTCAATAATAGATCTAATTTCTTTTTAAACCTCTTTAAAGGATGAGAAATAATAGTTTAAAAATAAAAAATGATAAATTTAAGTTTGTTAACATTATAATTAATGTATATTGAAATTTTTAATTTAAATTATTAAATTATAAATATATTTATAAAACAAAAAATGAGAAAAACAAATGTAGTGCATTCAGGTATCGAACCTGGACCCGCAGATCAGCCAGCAAACGCAGTACCAACTGAGCTACGACCAACCTATCCTTTTTGTTACAAAGTATTTAAGTTGTGTACTACTATTAGACCCCCTGGTTTCTCAAGAACTAAGGAGCGTTGGATAAAATCCGTTGAATCTGAGACTAAGGGGTCTCTACCCTACAACATATATTAAAATAATCAAAATCTGGGATTAACAAGGTTGGCTCTCTCCTTGTTAGTGAAGTCAAAACATAGGAACTAACAAAGCAGCTTAAATTTGTTTACTTGCAACTGATCTACAAAAAATATTTTTTTATTATTAGTTATGGCATAGTTTTACTGGGTAGTATAAGTCATACATGTCTAACCAACAGTTAATATACAGGGTAAGTCAAAATGAATATAGCGATTACAAACAGCTATTACTATTTAATGGAAAAGAATTTATCAATAAGATTAACACAGAATGTAGACGGAACTTCAAAATATCTTTACATAAGGCAAGTGCAGTGAAGCGGAAGACTACGCATGCACAATTTGAAACTTTGCAATGACAAGAAACCTGTTCATTGCGGCCATCTCATTAGTAAAAATTGCCAATTATGACGGTAAAAATGGCCGATTTTTTTTCTGTGGGGTTATGTGAAAGACAGGGTGCCTCCCATGCCCAAAACAATTGAAGAACTCAAAGTACACATTTGTAATGCACGTGCATCAGTGACTGAACAAATGCTTCAGAATGTATGGCGTGAAATGGACTACCGCCTAGATGTTGTTCGTGTGACCAAGGGAAGTCACATAGAACATCTATGACGTATGTATACAAAATTTTGAAGTTCCGTCTACATTCTGTGTTAATCTTATCAATAAATTCTTTTCCATTAAATAGTTATAGCCGTTTGTAATCACTATATTCATTTTGACTTACCCGGTATACTACTTTACAATCATTCCATTTATATTAAGTTAAATTTGATTTGAATAATATGCAATAGGACTTATTTAATATATAATATATTACAATAAATTGGTTTCATGTTGTAGCTGGAAATATAGGGTTTGTTGTAAATGGCAAAACTAGCACTAGCTACAGGGACACCAAATGAGAAAACTTGGCTATTAAAAAAATTTCTGTCAGCGGCCAATTATGACCGCTTTCCTACATGGAGAGAGAAAATTTTTCTTGGATTTCATCAAGAATTTTGCTTTTTCCGGTTGCAATTATGTTTATTAACATATTTATTCGGGCTATTCAATTTTAGATTAATTCGAATAGAAATTTTAATAAAAGTTTACTGTTTAATGCATTTATATAAAAGTGGCCACTAGTTTAAAGAGAGTGGCTATTTATAAAACTGGTACTACTGGCCGTGGCCATTAATGTAATTTCCCAGTTTTGTCCTTTAGTTTGTTGATTTAAGTGAGTTTGATTTTAATCATGATTTAAATCATAAAATCAATGTTATTAAAAAAATCATTGATTTTATGAAACAGCTTGTTTTTTAAAAATATTTTAAAATAAATGCAAGATGAAAACAAACATAAAAATGTACTAATTTGATATAATTTAGTTTTATATAATGTAGCAGTGGCATATCTAGACTTATAATCTCGGAAGGGGCTGAGATACACTAAAAGTTTCTAAGAAGGAATCGCAAGAAATGGGAAAAATTCCACTTTAAACAGGTTTTTATCGTATTAGCAGGTAACACAAAACACATCCATTATACAATCAAATCTGCTAAGATGAAATGGCATGGGACAGGGGAAAATGTCATTTTAAGCAGGTTTTTGTCTTCACAAGTATAATTACATCATTATACAGCATTTTTTAAAATGGAATACTGAAAATTATCTACTAGAAGGTATTTAATAAATAAAACTGAAACAGCAAATTTAATATTATATAGGAGCATTCTCAATCTACCCCACCTCCCTCAACACATTATCAGACTGATTTTGGAGCACATACACACACACACGGCATTTGTAAAATAACACACTTTCTAAGATAACCAGTCTAAAACGGAATTTTTTTTTTGGATCATTTTGAATTTTATCTTAGCAAGTTGTATTACATTTTGCTAAGCTTTCATAATTAAACTTGATATTTTCTACAAATTTTGGAGGGGGCTGAAGCCCATTCAGCCCAACCCCTAGATACGTCACTGTAATATAGATAGTAATCAAACAGTTTTTTAGAAAGATAAAGCTTAATCTTTGTTAAAAAGTAAAGCACAATGTAAAGTTTAGAAAAAAAGCTTTCAAATTTCATTTGAATCAAATTGTAAAATAAACTATAAATATAAGATCTGGAGAAAAAAAAAAAAAAAGCATTCAATGAAGTACATAAAAGCTTTCAATACTCGTTATACGCAAACACTGAGCCCAACAGATTTTGTATTTTATCTTTTGGATCCCTGGCGGTGCTGTAGTTGGATGGGAACGCGTAGGAACGCCGTTCCCAGAAATATTTGGTTTGTTACTGTAAAACGCATATGAGAACAATTTTTTTTTCAAACAAAACGATAATTTCTGCCAATTTTAAGAAGATCCGTTTCATTTATATTCATAAGCTGTGTAGGTCCTCCCTTAAAAAGGTTTTGTCCTGCACCATATGTGAAACCTTGGTAGTGATCAGGAAGAAAATTAGCAGATGAGACAGCTTATCGCAAATCAGAGAGCACAGAAAACACCTCTCAACATCTTTCTTTTGGAAACTTCTAGGATAGATGTGCCAGTAATTCCTGTATCCTGTTATTTCAATTTATTTTGATTCATAATGGAAAATGTTACTATGAGATTGATTAAATATTGCTTTTAGATGGATTGGGTTGATTTTTGACGGCCGATTATCAACTCGAGGGATATAGGCCCAAGGGGGAGTGCCCTCCGTGGGGGTCTTTCTAAGGGAACCTAACCCGTATTTACGCATGGGAATCCACAGTTTTGAAGAAAACCACGAAAACTCTGAAACGGTTATGCCGACGGGCACGATTGGGTTCGAACCCAGCACCTCCCGTCTACCAGCTTCAAGAGCAGAACCTCTCAGCCACTGGTAGGGACTGCTTTTAGATGGATGCTATACAAATACAATACTATAAAAACTAGAATATAATAATTATAATTGTCAATTGAAAAAAGTGGGCTTTTAGATAAATACTTTAAATTGGATTTTGTTTTGGCTTAGCAAAAATGCGGCATCATCAACATCTACTCTATGAAAAGGTGCGTTCCCACAAATATTTTTTTTCAACTACAGCACTGATCCCTGGTATGCAGGAGAGAAATTAAGAAACTACCAAGAAAATTTCAGCATTATCGTTTCCTAAAGAGAAATTCTCTACTTTGGCGATTCCTAGTACATTAAAGTTTAAAGCAAAATCTGAACCATTCAATGAAATTTTGTTTGAATCTAATACAGTGAAAGAACTCAAGTCCTTTAGAATGGTGGAAAGTATGTGTTACAGTTATCGAAAAGGATGATACTAAAAAACTTAGAGAATTCATGATTAACCAGCTTTTCACTGCAATAGCTTCAGTAGAATGATTTTCTAATTCAATTTTCTGATTTTGGTTTGGCACATTCGGAAATTAGGAATCACTTAGGAACTGATAAAGCTGTTGAACTTGTTTTACTGTACCAGCACTTTAACAAAAAACAAAAATTAACATCTTAATTTTCTTCCATAATTGTTTAATATTTTTATATGCTGCAGTTATTGTTATTATTTTTTTAAATACTTTAAGGTTAAATTAAATTTTGACATCTGATTTGTAGTTTTCCATGCATTTTGTCTAACAAAATGTTTTAATAGTCTAAAATGTTACCTTTTAATTATTTATGTAAATTGTCCAATAATATATCCTATTGGTAATACTAATATAGCATGCCTGTGTGTGTATAATTTTTAATTTATAAATTAAAAGAAATCATAAAATATAATAATATTGTGAGCTTTTTTAAAGAAATAAAAGAAATCTGATTTAAATTTTTAAGAAATCAAATTATTTTGATTTTATTTTTAAAAAATAACAAAAAAAAAATCCTGAACCCTGTTGAAATATAGCATTTTCAATTTTCGTACTTTTAAAAATATATAACTTCAATTTTAATTATAATTGTTAAGCTAATTAATAATTAAATTTCTTAAAATCTGTAAAAATACATAAAAAATCTGATTTAAATAAAAAATATAAATCAAGTTTAAATTTAAAAAGAAACAAACATATTTAAATCAAATAAATCCAACCTTTTAAAAAAATTTAATGCAAAAAATCACAAATGCAGCTATTGGAGAGAAAAAAGTCTGCAATTGTTCACCAAGTGCCTTTTTCTCACCAGCAGTGCACTGCGCTTTTTAAAACTGGGTTACAGGTACAGTAGACTCCCTCAAATCTGCACATCATCACAGATGTAATTTTTAGTTTTATATCATTCTGTATGAATATGTAATTCTCAATAATATGACTCAGCGGTAGAATTGATATAAAAAAGGCACTGGTTCCAAGGACCAGTAAGCATAAGAATTTACTGGTCCGCAGTAATCATCACTGGCCTGCTACATAAAATTCTATTAAGTCCCTTTAACCCTTTGAGTGCCCTCCCCCCCTTCCTAGAATATAAATCAAACTTCCTTTGCAGTTATCCAAAATTTTCATCATAATAAAATGTAAAATTATAATTTGCTAAAAATTAAACAGTAGTACATCAAGAAAAACTTTAAAATTATTAATTAAAAGTTTCATTTCAGATAATCTATTTCAACTGACTATGGTTTAATTCAATTTTTTTTAAATAAAATAAAATTATGCGATTTGTGTTTGGTTGCAGTTTTCTCAAGGACGAGAAAGTTTACGTTTACCTGTCAGAGAGGGGGAAAGTTACTGGTCCTGCGGACCATTAAATTTTTCAAATTACTGGTCGAATTGAATTTTTGGTGGTCTGGGACCAGCGGACCACCAAGGATTTCGAACGCTGTGACTGAACTTGTATTTTTTCATGAAGGGAGTACAGTAGACTCCCTCAAATCCACAGCTTGGGACCAGAGGTTGTGCAGATTTTAGAATTTTGGAGATTTCTGGTCATTGCTTTGTTTGCATTTTTTAAACAGTAAGTTGAATGCAATCAAAATTATAATGAATACTTGCAATGTAGTAAAATATTAAAACAATTAACTAAAGTAATAAACTACTATGATTAAAAGTAAGATAATTTTGAAAATTATTGAAAGTAAAGGTCAAGTAAATGATCAATAATGTATAATTAAATATGCATAATAAAGATAAGATACATTTTCCTTGTATTATTCAATGAAACTTTCCTTTCCTCATAAATGTAGCCTATTAATTCACATCAAAATTATAAAGTAAAAAAGTTTTATTTTAGGTTTAGCCAGTCTTAATAACCAAAAAAGTTTGATTAATGTACATAAATATATTTGGTAAAACAGCAATATCTTGATTTTTTTTCCACAAATAAATTTATAATTTCTTTCATAAAAACCCATGAGTTCAGTCATATATCGAGAATTACACATTAAAATAGGGTAGATGTGCCAATAATGGACACCCCTTGATGTTTTTGGTTCATAAAAAATAACTAATAAATATTTAGTTTTAATTATTTTTTTTTATCCCCTTGCATGTTTTATAAAACAGGGTTATTGTTGACACTTTTAATCAAACCAATCAGGAAGCAGAAAATAATGATTCAAAGTTTCGCTGTTTTTCTGTGAAAATCTTAACCCGGGAGAACTCGCTGCATGAGATTTTCTCTCACAGTCGTACTTTAAGAGTCTTATTTAAATCATTTTTCATTTTAATTAAAATTTCAAAATGTTTTTCAATTATTTTACCTATTTTGTGAATAAAAGTACTAAGCCAACCAAAAAAAGTTGTTATTATATGAATGTAAAGTAAAAGAAAAGCAATTGGGCATTCTCACTAGCGAGTTCTCCTGGGTTAATGAAGAGGCTAAGAGGCTTCATTTAATTAATTTATATATTATTTATTTTCTTGCAAAATTTGAATGTTTTTGTTTGAGTAGCAATAGAAAACTTACAATTTTATATACTAATGGCCATTTACAAAATTTCATTTATTTTTAAGGTTTTAAGAGGGGGTGTCCATTACTGGGATGGTTAATTAGTCATTTTCCAGTAATGGGCATCCCATGTAGACATTCCTAAAAATGCAATTTCAGTAATGTTTATAGTGCATAAAATATTTTGACTTAACTGCAAACTTAAATAATCAAATTTACTTTTTAAATTATATACTTACCAAAATGTAATAACACCAAAACTTTTATAAATAGCTGCTTTTAAGTTATTTTATGTGATTAATAAAATTTCAATATTTTATTCTTTTTTTCTTAATGCATATGTACCTTGCATATTTTATAATCTGGCAATCAAACCAGCCAGGAAGCAGAAAATATTGTTTAAGAGCACAGTCAAAGAGGGGCTCAGAGGGCTTAATCCCTCTCTGTTTAAATAAAAACATTTAAGTTACAGAAGCTATTAAAAATCTATTTTCTGTCTTAAATGTTTCCTTATTCACCTCTGACAAAAAAACAAAACAAAAACATAAACGTAATATTAATGAAAGTTATAGGTAATATTCATGAAACTAGTAAATATGCAGATCATTGGCCTCAAACATCAGTTCTACAGTTTTATTTTGAAATTATTTTATTTAGTAATTTAAAATATTCAACTCACAATATCATTTCTTTCATATTTGTTACATTAATTATTATAAATGATATATCAAGTAGTATCTGGAAGATTACTTGTTAAAAATAGTGAGACAAAACTAAAAACACTAGTATTCTAAAACTTTTTTAAAAAAATTATCTTTTAAATTCCCCCCCCCCCCCCTCCAGTGTTTCAATAATTTGATAGCTGTAATTGCCTGATATTTAGTATTTTAAACTATCCATCTAAAATAATTAAACATCGATCTTCTGTTAATTACAATAATTGATGCAAACAGTAAATGATTATCACAAATATTTTATTAATTACTGCTATCCGAATTGTTAAATTTATTTGAAAATAGGGATGCACCGGATATTGATTTTGCCGGATATCCGAAGCTCCTTTGCCTGCCGGATTCGGATATCCGGCACTAGATATGTTTTTAGTTATATGGTCAATTATTTCTTTATACAGTAGACTCCCCCAAATCCGCACAGTTTGGGGCCAGAGGTTGTGCGGATTTTAGAATTTTGTGGATTTCTGGTCATTGCTTTGTTTACATTTTTTAAACAGTAATTTGAATGGAACAATGTAATCAGAATTATAGTGAATGCTTGCAGTATAGTTAAATATAATAACAAAGTAAAGCAATAAACTAAAATAATAAAAAGTAAGATGATTTTAAAAATGATTAAATTATTAAAAGAGGACAAGTAAATAATTAATAATGTATAATTAAATATGCATAATAAATATAAGATACATTTTTCTTGAATTATTCAATGAAACTTCCCTCTTAAATGTAAAGTAAGGAAGTTTTATTTCAGGTATAGCCAGTCTTAATAACCAAAAAAGCTTGATTTAATACATAAATATATTTGGTAAAAAGATTGAGATTACCAGTGATATCAGCAATATTTTGTTTTTTTCAGAAATTTATACTTCATGGAAAAGCACGAGCTCAGTCATATTATCAAGAATTACATATTAAAATACATAAAAAATGATATAAAACTCAAAAATTCTGTAATTTTGTCCTTACATCTGAACTGAAAGTTTCATTGTTTACATCTGTGATGATGTGTGGATTTTAGGGTGGCGGATTTGAGGGAGTCTACTGTATAATGTCATCTCAGAACAATAAATTACAAACATGTTTCACACATCATTAAAACATTTTAAATGTATTGAAATATAATTTACAAAAACTACATCTCTTTGAATATCAGGGCTTGAAATTCAAGTTTTCCCAGGAGGAGAGTTTCCTGCCCAACATTTATAAATGCAGGGGAGTTGAACTGTTAGAAAGGGAAACAAATCTTTAAACCACATTATTTTTTATGTGCCACTTTAAGCAATGCATTTATACAGACATGACAAAATAGCATTGAAATAATTTAAATTAAAAACTCAAGATAATTATCCAAAATTTTTATTTTATTAAAACAAAGGAACAGAATCAAGCTTTATATATACCATGTCTATTTTTCAACTTTCGCCTAATGTTATGGGCAATTAACAATTGGGTTGCTAAATGAATTTCTTAATTTAGATTTTATTCCAATTTGCATGCTTTAGCCTCTTTCACAAGTTACACTTTTGACAAACAGCATACAGCAACTTTTATAACTTTAGAAATTATCAGAAACACATGATTATGCTCTCTTAAAAATTTTTAGAAAACTTTGCAAAATCTTGATGTCCATTAATTTTTAACTTATTCACATGAATAATGCATATCGGTTATTGTATTGTCAATATCCTATGGTGATTATATGTCATTTCTGAACAAACTTGTTTTATTAGAATCCTTAATGGAATTATAGTCAAAACTGTAATCCCTGGTATTTTCGCTAATTGAACTATGTTTTATGCATTCGAATTTTAAATCCATATCCAAAGTTTGAAAAGGGAATAGTCAATTGATTTCTTCTATTAAACAAGAAAAGCTTGATTTAAAAAAGTCATGTCCTAATTTCAGTGAATTGCGACAATCAACTAGTTTGTTGTTTCTAATTTTTTTTTTTTTTTTTTAAAGTTCAGCAAAGTTTTTTTTTTTTCGTGTGCACCACAAGTGTAATCTCATTTTGTTTAGTGCTGACTATTGGCCAATTTGATAGAGCTCAGTCTCTAGTGACCGTTACTGCCCTTTTATTTATTTCCTATTTTGGGCAAATGGAAAAACATCGCAAAATATGTAAATCGGTCATAGAAAAAAATATCGCTGATTTCATCAATCATGGTAAAAATAAATAAAATAATTTGTCGACTGGTCGCGAGAAAAAAAAAACTGAAGTTCGTGGGAAATCGACAGTTGGAAAATATTATGAAATTGGTCAATCGATCACGGAAAAATATCGTGAAATTTGCCAGTCCATCACGAGCAAATATGAAATTCTTCAGCCGGTCGCAGAGAAAAAATGCGAAAATTTTCAGTCGGATGCAGAAAAACAATCATTACTTTCATCAGTATGTTGCCAGAACAAACAAGGAAATTTGCCAATCGGTCACAGAATAAAATTGTTAAATTTGTCAATAGATTGTGATAAAAAAAATTATGAAATTCAGCGATCGGTCTCCAGAAAAAATCATGAAATTCGTCAGTCGGTCGTGGAGAAAATTCACAAATTTTTCGGTCAGGTGCAGAAAAACAAACATTAATTTTGTCAATTTGTTGTAAGAAGAAACTGTGAAATCTGCCAATTAATAGCGGAAAAATATCACGAAATTTGTCAGTCGGTCCTGAAACTTGATCGTCGTTTTACAAAGAAACATGGAAAATGATTTTTTGGAAACATGAGCCTCCCGCCCCCAATATTCTTTAGAGCATGAATCCTGCCATCCCATCTCGAAATTCAAGCCCTGTAATGCATATTAATAATGTTGTATAAAAAATGTAATTTAAAATTTAAACATTAAAATATTCTATTCATTTGTACAATGAAATGCTGATAATTGCTATTGAATTTGGATATGGGATTGACTATATTGATAATTCCTAATAATTAATTTGCACAATGAAATGCTCATAATTTGTATAACAAATTTTAACCAATTAATATACCTATAATTGTAGAGTATTTTCATAAAGAAATACATACTTTCATTTTATAGTTTAAACATAAAATATTCATATTCAAAATTTAAACATAATATCTAGTAATATACCCATGATTAAAGAGTTATTTTCTCCAAACATAGGTTTAGTTGATGCCTTTTTTTCTGTTTTAATTATTTAATACTGTTTTGCTTTAAATAAGTCATTTAATATATAAGTTTATATATAATTTATAAATATATAAGTTAATATATAATAATATAAGTTTTATTTTACGTTAAATTACTTTGATATTTATAAGTAAAAAGAAAATTACTTTTAATTTTAAATATTTATAATGAAGTTACAAAAATAACTAATTTGATGTGCCAATCCCAAGCTTTTTTCTATCTCACACATCTTAATATTTCAAAAGGTAGTTCCAAATGTTAATACTTCAATATTATTAGTTCAATATTTTACCAACTTTGACTTTCATCTAAAATTTCTGCTCCAATCAATTAACCAGAATAAGAATAAGTTAATCTCGATCATGATATTTATTAAAATCAATAATTTTTTCGTTATTCTGTTGTACATCAGCTGTTTGTGAATAACCAGCTTAGCAGGATGCGAAGTTCCTATCGCTTCACGAGCCACCAATATACAGCAATCCCCCCCCCCCAAAAAAAAACTGTGAAAAATCGGGAAAATTTTAGAAAAAAAGCTGTTACAGTGCCACCTTCTGGCAGAATATTTCCAAATGAAAGGAAAAACTGCTGGCCATAGCCAAAAATATTACACAAAAAATTTGTTCAATTCTATGCTTAGCTTCATACACTTTTCGATGGTAAAATAATTGAAAATAACGCAAAAATCACTATTACAGTGCCCCCTTCAAGCAGAATATTTTCAAACTGAAGGAGGACCTGTTGGCCATAGCCTAAAACATACCCCCGAAAATTGGTTCAACTTTAAGCCTAACTTCAGACACTTTTCGATGGTACAAGAATGAAAGTGGTACAAAAATCGCTATTACAGCATCCCCTTATGGCAGAATATTTCCAAATTAAAGGAGAACCTGCTGGGCATAGCGAAAAACATACACAAAAAATTTGTTCCATTCTACGCATAACTTCATATACTTTTTGATGATGCAATAATGAAAATGACACAAAATTCGCGATTACAGCGCCCCCTTCCAGTGGAATGTTTTCATAAGGACAAGCTGGCTATAGCCAAAAGCATTCACAAAAAATTTGGTTCAATTCTATGCATAACTTCACATACTTTTTGATGGTACGATGGTGACACATGGACAGACAGACATTTTGTATAACCTTGTTTTGGGATATCTGACCCCTAAAACGTCTAAATCCATCGAAAACCAGAAATTGAAAAAATTTCAATTACAATACTTACTTTTATTGAAGATAGAAGAAATTTAAATAGTCCCGTTTAATTGTTAAACTTAAAAGAAAGAAAGAAAATTAATGAAGTCATGCTTTAATAAACAACTTCAAATCTTGTTTTACATTCTGAAAGTAAAGGCACAATTTTCTAAAAGATGTAAATGTAAATTCTTAAATTTATTATAAAGAGTTCAAATATCAATGTTAGGAAAGCTGGCAATTGTTTAAAATTCTGAGAATTACCTTGTACTCATGAACAATGAACTTTCTTTCATATTTTGCATTATAAACAAAAGTTTTTCAGCATCGTTTGGGTCAACGATTTCTCTTATCCTTATATATTCGCTTTGTTGCATTCTGCCGGATATCCGGCAGAGAAGTCGGATATCCTATGATTGTGATTCGGATATCGGGATATACGGATATTGATTGTGATTCGGTATTTCGGATATTGAAAAATCACCCGGATATCCGTTGCATCCCTATTTGAAAATAACTATTTCGTTTCATTAGTATGCATTCATTAAATTCTGGTTCTACAGGGATAAAAACAATTGTATTTATTACTTTTTATGGGGTGTATATTACTGGAACAGAGGATGTCCATTACTGGGCCATAAATTGTCCATTACTGGGCTTTTGAGTGTTTTGATATATTTCTGTTATTTAAAATTAAATTTCGATTCATATTGGGAAATGAGACTATAAGAATGGTTAAATATTGTTGATAGGTTATATAATATTGAAAAAACTGGAATATAATAATTATAACTATTAATAAAAAAAATAATTTAAAAAGAAATTCCTTAAGGGTGTCCATTACTGGCACATCTACCCTACATATGGAATCGTATAAAACTAAGGGGGAGGAGCCTCCCCCTAAATGTTCTTGAATATAACTGTTACACTTGACAAATTTACAAACTTAGTTTGCAAATTTGTTTAAAACTTAATTAAAAACTATAATACACTTCCTATTTCTAATATGGCAAAAGTTACAAATGTAATTGGGAATATTATTAACTGTTTTACAAATAAGAACTATATTACATTTTCTAATTATATTGTGGTAACTTGGCAAAATTAAACTAGTTGGCAAATACTGAAATTTGACATGACAATTTAAGGTCCTCTCCCCCCTCAATAAAAAGTCTTAGCGATGGCCCTGCTGGTAATCACAATCTTTTTACCAAATATATTTATGTATTAATCAAGCATTTATGGTTATTAAAACTGGCTAAACCTGAAATAAAACTTGCTTACTTTATGATTTTGATGTGAATTCATAAGGTACCTTTATGGGGAAAGTATCATTGAATAATTTAAGGAAAATGTATCTCATCTTTATTATGCATATTTAATTATACATTATTAATTATTTACTTGACCTTTACTTTTAATAATTTAATCCTTTTTTAAATTATCTTACTTTTATGTTTATTACTTTACTTAAATTATTTTAATATTTTACTACATTGCAAGCATTCATAATAATTTTACATTATTAATTATTTACTTGACCTTTACTTTTAATAATTTAATCATTTTTAAAATTATCTTACACTTTTATAATTTTAGTTTATTCCTTTACTTAATTATTTTAATATTTTACTAATTGCAAGCATTCATAAATAATTTTGATTGCATTATTACATTCAAATTACTGTTTAAAAAATGTAAACAAAGCAAGAAATCTGTAAAATTCTAAAATCTGCAGAACCTCTGGTCCCAAGCGGTGCACATTTGAGGGTGTCTATTATATAAACTCTGGGCAAATACTATCAGTAAAAACCTTATTTTAAGAGATTTAAATAAAAAAAATTCAATACTTACGATGAAGGTATATAGCTAGGAGGAGGCGATTCAGCAGATTTTCTAAGGGCGATAGCAGCCTTAGATGGTCTTCCTCGTCCTCGCCCCTCCTTTTTGGAGCTTTTCGTATTAGTTTGTGAACTAGTTTTCGAAGAGCTGCTTCTTACAGAACTGACTTCTTCTTGAACAAAATTAAAATCATCTGCAATCGTTAGATTTTGTAACGTACTGTTTGTAAGGAAAGATGGATCAACAAGTTCTATTTGCTGTGTTGGACAAATGCCTGTGTCTAAAACAGAAGATGGGGTTTCAATTACAGCACCAGATTCTAATACAGAATTCGTCAGAACTTCAATAAATCGTGGATTGGAAACTATGATTGACACATTATCGCCACTCTGGACAATTTCTGCATCTGCCAGCTGAGCTAAAGATGCCAGATTTGCATCCACAGAAAAACTATCTGACACGATGTTAAAGTTACTACTACCCTCCTGCGAACTACTTAAAGGCAACAATTCTGAATTCAAGTGCACATTTGATTGAGTATTTAAAACAGTTGACTGTAAAAGTTCTGCTGTTACAGAGGACACAGATGAACTTGCAGGTGGCTGTAGATGTTCTGTTGTTACAGAGGACACAGATGAACTTGCAGGTGGCTGTAGATGTTCTGTTGTTACAGAGGACACAGATGAACTTGCAGGTGGCTGTAGATGTTCTGTTGTTACAGAGGACACAGATGAACTTGCAGGTGGCTGTAGATGTTCTGTTCCTAAAGCTATAGATGCTTCAGCACTTTTATTCAATTCATTTTCATTCTGCTGAACCTCACTTGCATGCAAACTATTTGTAACAGTTGATGATTTCCTACCAACAACATTTGTAACTAATACAGATCTATTAGAAGATGCATCATTTGTAACTAATACAGATCTATTAGAAGATGCGTCATTTGTAGCTGAGTTTTGGTGTGTGACTTCTTTATTTACTGCTGGTGGTGAAGTTTTTATCACTGATGTACTAGAGGATGGGTCTTTGCCCTTCTGAACATTTGTAACTGGATGCCTCTGAAGAGATGTCTGCGGGGTAGCACTGCGAGTTCTTAAATTTCTTATAACACCTACTTTATTGGTTCTAGGAGCTACGACGTTCATTGTTTCAAAGTCTGAACAGACATCCTGTAAAATGGATCGCGTAGACTCCCGTCCTTCAGAATTGCCTTCTGAAGCCATAGCTTTCTTTCCAGTATCAGATGGAGAAGACATGGCTAGTTAAATGTTATGCTTCGTTAAATGTTATCTTTCACATCAAGAAAGCTCGTCTTTTTACAAAAGAGTTATAATAAATAAAAAAGGAGATTTTTTGTTACTTGATTTATGCCGCTTCATGACAATGAATGCCATCAGTAACCTGCCAAAGAAAAGAATTATTAGAAACAGTATAAGCTGTAACAAAGAAACATATAATAGAGATCGAAACTTTTTAATTATATATGAAAAATAAATTCATAAATATTTTACTGATTGACAGGGGTGGGGAAATGCATCATTTTACTCGCCACTGGCGAGTGAATTTTCTGACAGGGTGAGTGAATTTTTAGGTAGTCTTTGAAAACTGCAAACTATAGAGATATGCAAAAAAACTTTTTTTCTTGTAGTAGTTAGTTATATTTTTCAACTTTCCTAATTAACTATGATGTAAACATGATACTAAGTTCTATTTTATATCAAACTTCCATCTCTTGTTTATATTTCTTTATTTTACAAGGGGGAAAATATGACAATGCATTATAATAATAGTTACCAACTATTTTTGAGTTGTGTAAATTTTGTCATAAAAATTTTCCACTGTACATTGCATTTTACTGGCTGGTGAAATAAATCCTTGGCAGGTAAGATTTTCTAGAAATTCCCCATCCCTGCTGATTGAAATGAAAAGCTTTTTTTAATATTCTTTCCTCTAAAAAGAAAATCAAATTTATATAAGGCTACTTTTTTTTTTTTGTCCAAAATACTTATTTTACCATGGTTCATACACTCGAGAACAAATAAAATTCAAGCACTTTTCAAGGACTGTTTAGATACATGCATAAAAATGGCGTAGAATAACACATAAGGAAAATAGCTACCCCATTGATTATCTGTTTCAAAGAAATCTTATCAAATTGTTTCATTTTTATTACAGGCATTTTCAAGACATTATTAGAGAATTTTTAAAGAATAATGTGTTTTAACTTATTAAGGTACCATAGGAAGAAATTTCATACATAATAAAAAGTTAAGACAACAGAGCTTGATTTTCTTTTCTTTAAATGCAAAAAAATATTTAAAAAAAAAATAAATAAAAGCTATGGTATCACTACAAAAGCAGAAAACAGGAGTAAACCAGTTAAATTTTAGGAATTCTGAACGCTCGTCAGGAGTCATATATTAGCACTTCTGAACTTGTAAACAATATACTTTTTAATAAATATTCTCTGAATTCTTAAACCTTACAGCATTTGTGCTTATCCATACAAAAGTAATTGAAATAAAGGTTAGATAATTTACTTTTTAAATACAAAAGATTTTCTTTTAAATGGATTTATAAAAAGGAAATAAAATTTTCTTATCAGTTACACAGTGAAAAATTTGGAATTAATATAATTCGGTGAAGTTTTAACTGAGTGACAACACTCACGGTTCAATGACAGATTGAAGAAATTCGTGATTTTTTTTTCAGTGTATAGTTGACGAAATTTTCAAGGATAATTCTCAGTTTAAAAAATTCTAAAATTCACAGCAAATTTTCTGAAAGACTACAGCACATAGCAGAAGAGGTAAATCTTCTCCCGGCACTGGCTATGCGTTTTTTTTCGAGGCCCTTTGACAAATTTAGTCTTTTTTCGTAACCTTTTGATGAAATTTCCCTTTTTTCCGCGATCCTTTGACAAATTTTGTGTTTTTTTTCGCGATCCTTTGAAGAAATTTGCATTATTTCTGCGATCCTGGGGATGATTCAGAGTAAAAAAAAAATTCTGAAATTTACCTCAAATTTTCTGAAAAGTTATAGCAGAGGTTGAGAGGGAGTACACACTGACCTAATTATGCATGACCTAATTATGCATAGGGAGCTGACACTAATTACGCATTTTTTCTGCAGCCCTTTGACGAAAATTGCGATCTTTCGACGAAATTTGCTGTTTTCTCGTAATCTTTTGACGAAATATTCCATTTTCTCACTATATTTTGACGAAATTTTCGATTTTTCGTGATTTTTTGACAAAATTTTCGGTTTTTTCGCGATCTTTTGACGAAATTTCGGGTTTTTTCGCTATGTTTTGACGAAATTTTCGGGTTTTTTCGCGATCTTTTGACGAAATTTTCGGGTTTTTTCGCGATCTTTTGACGAAATTTTCGGGTTTTTTCGCGATCTTTTGACGAAATTTTCGGGTTTTTTCGCGATCTTTTGACGAAATTTTCGGGTTTTTTCGCGATCTTTTGACGAAATTTTCGGGTTTTTTCGCGATCTTTTGACGAAATTTTCGGGTTTTTTCGCGATCTTTTGACGAAATTTTCGGGTTTTTTCGCTATTTTTTGACGAAATTTTCGGGTTTTTTCGCGATCTTTTGACGAAATTTTCGGGGTTTTTCGCGATATTTTGACGAAATTTTCGGGGTTTTTCGCGATCTTTTGACGAAATTTTCGCGATTTTCTGACAAAATCTTCGGGTTTTTTTGCGATCTTTCCACGAAATTTAGTTTTTCCTGCGTTTCTTAGACGAAATTTGCGTTTTTCCGTGGTCCTTTCACGAAATTTGCGTTTTTTCCGCGATCTTTTGACGAAATCTGCGTTTTTTCTGAAAACGATTGGCAAAAATTTTTTTTTTGACGGCCGTTTGTTGAAATTTACGATTTTTTATGGCCGAATTTTCGGATTGGTGACCGATTTTTTTTAATTTTCGGAAAATTCGGAATAGAATTACCCCTACGCGATCCTTTGGAGAATTCGCAATTTTTTGCGATATTTTGTCGAAATTTGTGTTTTTTTTTACGATCTTTTGTCAAAATTTGCGTGTTTTTTACGATCCCTTGTCGAAATTTGAGTTTTTTGCGCAATCCTCTGATGAAATTTGCACTTTATTCGAGATTTCTTGTCAAAATTCGGGTTATTTCTCTAGTCTTTGACGAAATATGCATTTTTTTTCCCACGACCTTTCGACGAAATTCACATTTTTAAAGCGATCCTTTGGCGATTTTTTAATGCGAAAGATTGTTGAAATTGATATTTTTTGGCAACAATTTGTCAAAGTTTGCGATATTTTCCAGCACTTTTCATTCCTTGAAAATGAATACTTTTTTTTCCAGCACTTTTCATTCCTTGAAAATGAATACTTTTTTTTCCAGCACTTTTTCTACTTCTTCCAAAGCGTACGAACCATGTTTACAGAAAAAGAAATAATTTTAAATTCATTTCAAAGCTCATGTAAGTTATTGGGAAAATGTATACAACACAAAAATTTTGGCAAAAGCAAAAATGTTCTAACAATACTGTTGCCCCGCTGAAATCTATAATCATATACAGAGCCAAAATTCAAGTTTTTGGATATAGGTTTGGCTGGGGGATATTATTATTGTATTTAAAAGGTCATTTCATTTTAATTATTAAAATATATCTAGTTATATTCAAATTTAATCTCATTAACAATATTAGGTACTTTTATGTTAGCCGGATGCAAATCTTGCCAAAAGCATTTTTGTTTTCCTTACCAATAGCAGATTTTACTTTTTGCATGTAAATTGGTATTATTTATGACGGCCAATTATCTGTGTGAGGGATATGGGCCCGAGGGGGGGGGGGGAGTCTTTCTAAGGGAACTTAACCTGTTATTTATGCATGGAAATCCAAGGTTCAAAGAAAACCATGGAAAACTCCAAACGATTAGGCAGACGGGCATGATTGGGTTAGAACCCAGTACCTCCCATCAACCAGCTTCAAGAGCAGAACCTCTCGGCCACTGGTGGGACTGCATGTAAATTGGAACAAATGACTTGATGTTGAAATAAAACAATTTGGTTTATGGTATTATTTCTGATTTTTCTATTATTCAGGAGTCGATCTAGGCAAAATTTGGGGCCTATTTAGGGCCCTTTCACAAAAGTCTATTTAATAAAATAGGCCCCTTCAAAAAAAAATTTAATAAAATGGGTCTCTTCACAAAAATAAATTTAATAAAAGGGGCTACTTTACAAAAATAAATTTAATAAAATGGGCCCCTACACAAAAATGAACTTAATAAAACAGGCCCCTTCACAAAATTCCTTTTAATAGGCCCCTTTCATAACATTCTTTTTCATAAAAACTGTTTTAAACTGTGCAATTTGTAAATAAAACTAGGTCACGATCACGAAAAACAAAAACTTTAACAAGGGGATTTAAAGAAGCTTTTGTTAATAAATTCTTGGTTCGAATTTGAGTAACTGGATTTCAACTTTCATTACAAAATGTTATTTTCAAAAAAAGGTTTTAAAATTCACAAAAATAACTTTTACTTTTCACAAAATGGGCCCTAAGAATAAAAACCTGCATTGACCCCTGTTATTACAGTCAAGGATCCATAATCCGCAATTTCCTATAATTCACATTGCTTAATCAATGTAAACAATTGAACAAATTTACAATTTCTTGATCCAAAAATGATATTTTAAAAGAAATATCTGAAATTTTTAAATATAAAAGTGAATATAATCAAATTTTAATACAAGAATTTGAAAAAAAGGATTTTTTGAGATAGCATATTAAATTATTATATTTCATATTTTTCTTTTCATGTTATACTGAATATGGAATTAAAATAGTGTCCAGAAATAAGAAAATGACAATAATCCATAATCTGCAACTTGTGCGGATTAAAGAACTTTGCCTGTATTTACTTATTGTATTTTAAATGAAATGAGCGAAAGGCATGCATTTAAAAATTATGTTGTATTTTAAATTAAATTAATGCAATACGAATAATGGTGATGGAAACAATATCTGGGGATTTATTATATGGGCCTGACTACTTATAAAAGTACCCAATATTCAATTTATAATAAACATTTCAAAACTAACAGTAATTACTTGCTACATATATTCATACAATGTAAGAAGAATCTCAGCATTTTAAACAATTTTCAACATTCGAAAATAGATGAAAATTTTGAACCAGTACAATCATATTATCAAAAAATAGTGCAACTATTCCAGACATTATAATCATCTAAATAGTAAAAATATGTAATTTGTAGGAAAATTTGAATTCATATAAAAGTTTTAAAAGCACCAATTTCCAGACAGTGTCAGAAGAGTGCTGCATCCAAAAATCTCAATCTACCTTTAGTTAAAATAATAATGGCCTTTTTACCCACCAATCAAACAAACTGTGACCTTATTGTCCTTTTGTACTAAAAAATTGCTTCATAGTAAAAACTGATTCACTGTTTTGAGTATAATAAAGTGTCCTGACTTGAAAATGTAATAAGTTTTTCTCACTAGCACTTTACCCTGTCCTTTTTTAAACTTGCAGGAAACTCTAAAATTTTTGCAAAATAAATTAGCAAAATATGTGTTTTTAACAGAATTTTCCCAGTATCAATCATTGTGGCTTACCAGCAATCAATTCTGAATTAAAAAAAAAAAATTATATAATAGTGGCTGCCTACTATAGTTTCTGATTTTATTTTACAATTTTATGTAAATTTCGCTAAAGAGAAAACAAGGAAAAACAAAATGAACAATTGGAGAGTCCAGTTTGATTAACAAAGAAAAATAAACTTGCTGAACAGCAATAAAATACTATAACATAATTAAATAATTGCAAGAATACTATTACCTATTTCCTCCTAAAACGAAAAAAAAATTAAATCATGGAGATACCTTAAATATGGTTATAAATTTCGACACACAAAGAAAATATCCATCGAATTTTAGGAAAAATAACGCAATAAAATAAAATATTTCAAATCTTGATGACACATGGCGAATGATGAAACTTTACACATAGTAAAAGTATGATTTGGATATCAAAAATTAAAAGATTACAATAAATGCATTGATGGACTGTTGTTTACATCAGCTGCGCCATCTATTAGTAGTAATTGATGTAATTTATTATAAATGTCTAAAAAATTTTTAATTTCCTAAAAATATTTTAATGTAAAATACAAAAATCAAATTGCGAGCACTAATAAAATATTTATTTAAATTTTTAATGAAAAATGTAACTCATATAATTACAAATCATTTTAAAAGCATATGAAATGAAAGCCTACATTTACTTTGACATTATATTTAAAAATATAAAATATTAATAAAACATCCTCAAACATAACTATAAGAATATAAAAGGTCAAACTATGTACTTTAAAATGTATTTTAAGTTTAGAAGCTGAAGCATAACAGTTATTTTTTTTTTTTTTTTTCATTTACTGACAAGAAATGGAGTAATTGAAACAGCCATAATGCAGTCTGCACAAGATCACAAATTCTAAAAACATTTATTACTGATAAATCTCATTTATTTTAAGAATGCGTACAGCCATACACCTTAGAAAATCATTTTTAAAATTAAATAAATAAAGCAGTATAATTAATGATAAAAAATATTATGTCAATACCATAAGGGGTATTCATAACAAACGTTATGACACAACTAAAGAAAGGAAACAGATGAATCACTACAAAAATTTACGATTATTACAAGCTATATACAAAAAACCTTTGAGAGTCACTATCTACACTTTTTTTTAAATTTAACCCATAACACATTACTGAAAATACAATTTTTTCAACATGTGCATGTAACGTCGTTATAGATAAACAACCATATATTTATAATTCGGTACGAAAAAGTTGAACTTAAAATTATAACTTCATATTTAAATAAAAATATTTCAAAAATTCTTAATATTGCAATCGTCAGAAAAACAAGCAATTTAACCTTTGAAATGTAAAAGTACATACACTATGTAAAAAGTCAACGTAGATTCCTACATACAGGCCGCCATGTTGAACTGGATTGGGAAACTGTACTCACCGTGCAAGCAATATTGACGAACAAATTCACCAGAAATCTTTACTGTTTATGAATTTAATCACATATAAATCCTATATTACTCTCAAAAATAGTATTACATCGCACCAATATAAGATAACTTAGTTATGACGACCTTAATAATAATCATAATACTAAACACAAACTTTTCCGTTTTGTCGCTAGGTTGCTACGACTGGCATACGTGGTAGGCGGGGTTTCAAAATGAAGTAGGGTTGTTAGTTTCGTCGAAGGGTCACTGCTTATTTGCAAAATGTTCTTGGAATTGGAAACAAAATCATTTTAAGTAAAAAAAAAACAAACTTATTTTTATAAATATTCGTTAAATATTAACACACTTATAAATATTTTATATGAGCAATTTAATCTGGAACTAGCAAAAATGCTCGGAAAATAAAAGGGGAATTAGTATTTTTAGAAACCGTAAGAACAGCAAAACAAAAACCATTAATTTATGATTACAACTGAAAATTTTAATCATAATACTTTGGCCTAAGTTTTACAAAATGATGAATAATCATCCATCTATTATTTTTGTTCTTTTCCTATGTGTATAAGCGAAAACAAATCTTGTAGAAATAACTGCCGAAATAAGAGGGTTGTGTTAGAACTGCATTTAAAGAATAAAACATACTAACACTAAGATTATTCAATAGTAATTACATAAAAGATAAAAAAAGTTCTTTAAAGTTTTAACTAAACATATTTAAGGATTTATTGAATTTTTCATTTTTTTTCAGTTGCTGTGTATCAGTGATAGATGGCAGCACTAGTTTCCTTTTAAAAATGTTACAAAATTTAAACAAGTGTAAAAAAAAAAAAAAAAATACATTTTTAACGAGGCCAGATTTTTTATTCTAAAATAGAAAAAAAAAACACAAAATAATTGAATTTTCAAAGTTTTAAAATACTTTCTCGATTTCTTCTTTTTTATTATAAATGTTTTATTTTTAAGAAAACAGTAGACCCGTTTAATATAATATCCGTGAAAATAATTTTTTTAAATTCCAACCAATTCTAATTTGCTTCCATATTAAATTTTTCGATTAATGCAACGCATAGTTTAAAAAAGAATTATTTTTTAAATAAATTTAACTCTGAAACAGCAAAATATATTTACATTCTGATCTTTACGAAAATGTGTTATAGAGTTTATAGAATTTTACTGATTTCAACAAAATCACGAAAATATCCCCATAAAAAATTCGGCCACAAACATATAAAGTTCTATAAAGCAAAAACGGGACATTAGGAATGACTCGAATATTCGGTATATATGCGGTATTTGACCGATTCGGCTATACTAAGAATATCCGATCTGTCTAACATTCAACCAAACGAATATATAAAGACTCTTCAAAAGAAGAAAAAAAAAAAAAACTTAAATTACTATTTTTAACCATCAATAAATCGGAATATTAATTCAGAATAATTAAGAAATAGAACGATATTTAAATAAAAGAGACTATTTTAAAATGATCTATTTTGTTGTTTTTAGATGGGGGTGGTGGGGGAGGTTAATCGATAGCATTAATTCATCAAAGGTAAGTTATTCCATATTGTAATTCAAGGAAAACTTTCCAAATTTTGAAAAAAAAAATCGTATTTACTTATACTATTTCTTCCATTTATTTCTGAAGTTGTGCAAATTTACACTTTTTTCTGAAAAATAATTTTTTAAAAGTTTTGAACTTAAACAAAACATTCAGTATGCCAGGGGAAAATATCACACGGAATTGAAAAATTAATTGAATCTGTTGATAGATGTTAAATCAAAACAATTTCTAAGATATAATAAGAACGACATAATGTTTTTTTTTTTTTTTTTTTTTTTTTTTTTTTTTTTAACAACGATTGACTTAGGGGAAAAAAAGTTGTGTTCTCTTTCAATTTCTCCATCAAGTCGGGATATCCGATTTTATTCGAACCGGTAGGTTCGGATCGAGTTTGCAATATATATTTTTTCTATTTTCCGTTACGTATTGACTGCAATTATTTGGGTTGGTTGGTTGTATTTATGTCGGCCAATTATCTGCTCGTGGGATATGGGTCCTAAGGGGGGGAGTGCCTTCCGTGGAGGTCTTTCTAAGGGAACAATTATTTGGGATTAGAATCGGTTTCGGGTTGGGTTTTGACTCTTGCGGCTCGGAGTTGGATTAACCCAAATTTTCAAGTGAAGTTTCTTTTATGGAAAAGAAATATTTGAATAGGAACGAGCACTTTTATATTTACTTTTCAAAATAAACTTGATGCTAAAGTAAAAAACTACAGAATTAAATAATAAAATTTTGTATGAATCATCATAAAAACAAAACACACAGGACGTGTTTTGGGCCGGAAATAAGCCAAAATGCGTCCTGTATGCTCTTTTGTTTTTATGGTAGATTCCTACAAAGTTTTATTATTTAATTGTGATTTAATGCCAGTTTTTCGGTGCTGTTTCATCTAAAAAAATACCTACAATCTGACTTTTTGATAATTATATTTAAAAAACGATTAATTTTCTTTCCTTTTACGATTAGGGTTGAAGTGTGTCGGGTTCTATATCAACCAATTTTTTTTGCCGGGTTCGGGTTAATATAAATTAGTTTGTCAAGTTCTAATCGAGTTTTGTGTCCACAATTTTTTTTTTCGGGTTCAAGTCCGGGTTTGGGTTGGCTTATATTATAATTTTTCCTTTCTAAAATTTGCCCCACCAGTGGCTGAGAGGCTCTGCTCTCGAAGCTGGTAGACGGGAGGTGCTGGGTTCGATCGCGCCCGTCGGCCTAATCGTTCGGAGTTTTCGTGGTTTTCCTCGAACCTTGGATTTCCAACCGTTAATACGGGTTAGGTTCCCTAAGAAAGACCCCCACGAAGGGCACTCTATCCCTCGTGCAGATAATTGGCCGTCTCCAACCAACCTTTCTAAAATTTTCCTTCTAATTCGTTATAAAGGAAGGGGAGGGGGATTTTCAGAAAATCTTAACAGACAAAGATTTATTTTAACAGCCAGCACGATGCAATGTGTAGTCGTGGAAAAGAAAACAGTAAACACCTACTGATTCTGCAACTAATTATAACAGAAGAAAGTTACTGATACTAAACGATTGGAAATAAAGTCTGCTTTTAAATGATGTATATAAAATTTGTTTAGGCGGCCATCTACAAATCAAAAACAGACTAAACTTTTTTTTTTCAATGTCAACACCCAATTTTGACATTATATTTTAAATCTTCAGTTCAAACTATGCCTAGAAACGAAATTTCAAGTTATTTGGATGATAAGTTTTTGAATTATAAACATTCAAAATTTAGAGCTTCTAATGTTAAATTACATTTTCATAACTTTATTATTATCACTTGAAATTATAATTATAATGTGATATATATATATATATAACCATTAATTAAATATATATATATATTGTGGTTATAATACTAAAAGACCCAAACATAAATATATTGAATTTGTAACTAAAAAAAAAAAAAATTATAATATGAATTATGAAATTAATATTTAAAAAAATATGATTGCAACCTACAATTTTTTTGATTGATTTATATTTACTAGCGGGCAAGACCGAGCTAAGCTCGGTCAAAATTAGCCTTGTGCTCAATTCGATATTTCATTCTACTGTATAATTCTTGCTGTTTAGATAAAATTGGCATGTTCCTATAAGCCATAGGGACCCACTAACCGAAATTTTTCCAAACACGACCTAACCAATGCTCTTCTCGAACCCGAAAACGACTGAATACAAAATTTAGTCGAAATCGCTAAAGTCATTTTATAGATAAAATTAGTTAGACCCACAGTAACCGAAAACTGACTTACTAATCTAAATTTATCGAACATGTGACCTTTCCCAACGGTCTTCTTGTGCTAGGAAACCGTGTAATAAGAAATTTTGTCAAAATTGTGTGAGCCATTTTTTAGATAAAATTAGCTAAACCTTGGCCCATAGTGACCCAAAATGACTGGTTAATCGAATTTTCTTGAGCATGCGACTTAGAACAATCTAGAGGTCTTCTCGAACCCGAAAACGATAGAAAACAAAATTTAATCAAAATCATTAAAGCTGTTTTCTAGATAAAATTAACTTGACTCACAGTGACCCAGTAATCGAATTTTCTCGAATATGTGACCTAACCCAATGATCTTCTCGAGCCCGGAAACAGTATAATACAAAATTTTGTCAAAATCGTTTGAACCTTTTTTTAAGATACAATTAGCTTGACCCACAGTGACCCAAAAATGACCCACTAATCGAATTTTCTCGAACATGTGACTTAGCTCATTGGTATTCTCATGCTCAGAAACGATATAATACAAAATTTTGCCATAAGGTTTTGAGCCGTTATTTTAGAGATACTTAGCTTGACCCACAGTGACCCAAAAATGACCCACTAATTGATTTTTTTCGAACATGTGACTTAGCCCAATGGTCTTCTCATGCCCAGAAAGTGTATAATACAAAAATTTGACAAAATTGTTTGAGTCGTTTTCTTAGTTACAAATAGCTTGGCCCACATTGACCCCAAAATGACCCACTAATCGATTTTTCTCGAACATATGACTTAGTCCAATGGTCATCTCATGCCCGGTTGGTTGATTTTTGACGGCCGATTATCTACACTAGGGATATAGGCCCGAGGGGGGAGTGCCCTCCGTGGGGGTCTTTCTAAGGGAACCTAACCCGTATTTAAGCATGGAAATCCATGGCTCGAAGAAAACCACGAAAACTCCGAGCGATTAGGCTTACGGGCGCGATTGGGATCGAACCCAGCTTCGAGAGCAGAACCTCTCAGCCACTGGTGGGGCCATCTCATGCCCGGAAGCGGTATATTATAGAATTTTGTCAAAATGTTTTGGACCTTTTTTTAGATTCAATTAGCTTGACCCTGACACATTGTGACCCAAAATGACCCACTAATCGAATTTTTTTGAACATGGGACCAAGCCTAGTGGTATTCTCGCGCCCGAAAACAATAGAATACAAAATTTCGTCAAAATCGTTAGAGCCGTTTTCTAGATAAACTTTGATTGACCCACAGTGACTCAAAAATGACCCATTAATCGAATTTTCTCTAACATGTGACTTAGCCCATTAGTCTTCTCGTAATCCAAAACGAGAGAATACAAAATTCAGTCAAAATCGTTAGAGCCGCTTTTTAGATAAAATTGGCTTGACCCATAGGGACCCAAAAATGACACACTAATCGAAATTTCTCGAACATGTGACCTAGCCCAGTAGTTTTCTCGTGCCGAAAAACGGTGGATATAAAATTTAGTCAAAATCGATTGAGCCGTTTTTTTAGATATAATGAGCTTGACCTTGACCCAAAATGACCCCGTAATCGATTTTTCTCGTATATGTGACTTAGTCCAATGGTCATCTCATGCCCGGAAACGGTATATTACAAAATTTTGTCGAAATGTTTTGGTCGTTTTTTTGGATTCAATTAGCTTGAACCCTGACCCATTGTGACCCAAAATGACCCACTAATCGAATTTTCTTGAACATGTGATCAAGCGCAATGCTATTCTCGTGCCCGAAAACGATAACATGCAAAATTTCGTCAAAATATTTAGAGCCATTTTCTAGATAAACTTTGCTTGACCCACAGTGACCCAAAAATGACCCACTAATCGAATTTTCTGTAATATGTGACTTATCCCATTGATCTTCTCGTAATCGAAAACGACAAAATACAAAATTTAGTCAAAATCGTTAGAGCCGTTTTTTAGATAAAATTGGCTTGACCCATAGTGAACCCAAAATGACCAACTAATCGAAATTTCTCGAACATGTGACCTAGCCCAATAGTTTTCTCGTGCCGAAAAACGGTTGGATAAAAAATTTAGTCAAAATCGATTGAGCCGTTTTTTAGATATAATTAGCTTGACCTTGACACATTATGACCCAAAAAGACCCATTAATCGAATTTTCTCGAACACGTGACCTAGCCCAATGGTATTCTCGTGCTCGAAAATGGTAAAATGCAAAATTTCGTCAAAATCGTTAAAGCCGTTTTCAAGATAAACTTTGCTTGACCCACAGTGACCCAAAAATGACCCACTAATCGAATTTTCTCTAATATGTGTCTTATCCCATTAGTTTTCTCGTAATCGAAAACGACAAAATACAAAATTTGGTCAAAATCGTTAGAGCCGTTTTTTAGATAAAATTGGCTTGACCCATAGTGACCCCAAAATGACCCATTAATCGAAATTTCTCGAACATGTGACCTAGCCCAATAGTTTTCTCGTGCCGAAAAATGGTTGGATATAAAATTTAGTCAGAATCCATTGAGCCGTTTTTTAGATATTAGCTTGACCTTGACCCATTATGACCCAAAATAACCCACTAATCGAATTTTCTCGAACACGTGACCTAGCCCAATGGTCGTATCGTGCCCGAAAATGGTAAAATACAAAATTTCGTGAAAATCGTTAGAGCCGTTTTTAAGATAAAATTTACACATACACACACAGTTTTTGCTCGCATTATAAGTACTAGCGGGCATGACCGAGCTAAGCTCGGTCAAAATTTGCCTTGTGTTCAATTCGATATTTCATTCCCTTGTATAAATTTTGCTGTTTAGATAAAATTGGCATGTTCCTAAGCCATAGGGACCCACTAATTGAATTTTTTCGAACACACGACCTAACCAAGGCTCTTCTCGAACCCGAAAATGATAGAATACAAAATTTAGTCAAAATCGCTAAAGTCATTTTATAGATAAAATTAGCTTGACCCACTTTAACCCAAAAAGGACCTACTAATTTAAATTTATCAAACATCTGACCTATCCCAATAGCCTTCTCGTGCTAGGAAACGGTGTAATAAGAAATTTTGTCAAAATCGTTTGGACCATTTTTTAGATAAAATTAGCTAAACCTTGACCCATAGCGACCCAAAATGACTGGTTAATCGAATTTTCTTGAGCATGCGACCTAGACCAATGGTCCTCTGGAACCCGAAAACGATAGAAAGCAGTTTTCTAGATAAAATTAACTTGACCCACAGTGACACAAAAATGACCCATTAATCAAATTTTCTCAAACATGTGACCTAACCCAATGATCTTCTAGTTTCCGGAAACAGTATAATACAAAATTTTATCAAAATCGTTTGAGCTTTTTTAAAAATACAATTAGCTTGACCCACAGTGACCCAAAAATGACCCACTAATCGAATTTTCCCGAACATGTGACTTAGCCCAATGGTCTTCTCATGCCCCAAAACTGTATAATACAAAATTTTGACAAAATCGTTTGAGTCGTTTTTTTAGTTACAAATAGCCTGGCCCACAGTGACCCAAAAATGACCCACTAATCGATTTTTCTCGAACATGTGACTTAGCCCAATGGTCATCTCATGCCCGGAAACGGTATATTACAGAATTTTGTCAAAATGTTTTGGGCCTTTTTTTAGATTCCATTAGCTTGACCAGGACCCATTGTGATCCAAAATGACCCGCTAATAAAATTTTCTTGAACATGCGACTAAGCCCAATCGTATTCTCGCGCCCGAAAACGATAAAATGCAAAATTTCGTCAAAATCGTTAGCGCCGTTTCCTAGATAAACTTTGCTTGACCCACAGTGACCCAAAAAATGACACACTAATCGAATTTTCTCTAATATGTGACTTAGCCCATTGGTCTTCTCGTAATCCAAAATGACAAAATACAAAATTTAGTCAAAATCGTTAGAGCCATTTTTTAGATAAAAATGGCTTGACCCATAGGGACCCAAAAATGCCCCACTAATCGAAATTTCTCGATCATGTGACCTAGCCCAATAGTTTTCTTCTACCAAAAAACGGTTGGATATAAAATTTAGTCAAAATCGATTGAGCCGTTTTCTAGATATAATTAGCTTGACCTTGACCCATTTGACCCAAAATGACCCACTAATCCATTTTCTCGTACATGTGACTTAGTCCAATGGTCATCTCATGCCCGGAAACGGTATATTACAAAATTTTGTCTAAAGGTTTTGGGCCTTTTTTGGATTCAATTAACTTGACCCTGACCCATTGTGACCCAAAATGACCCACTAATCGAATTTTCTTGGACATGTGATCAAGCCCAATGGTATTCCCATGCCCGAAAACGATAGAATATAAAATTTCGTCAAAATCGTTAGAGCCGTTTTCTAGATAAACTTTGAACCACAATGACCCAAAAATGACCCCCTAATCGAATTTTCTCTAATATGTGACCTACCCCATTGGTCTTCTCGTAATGGAAAACGACTAAAATACAAAATTTAGTCAAAATCGTTAGAGCCGTTTTTTGGATAAAATTGACTTGACCCGTAGTGACCCAAAAATGACGCACTAATCGACATTTCTCGAAGAAATGACCTAGCCCAATAGTTTTCTCGTGCCGAAAAACGGTTGGATATAAAATTTTGTCAAAATCGAGTGAGCCGTTTTTGAGATATAATTACTTTTACCTTGACCCATTATGACCCAAAATGACCCACTAATCGAATTTTTTCGATTACGTGACCTAGCCCAATGGTATTCTCGTGCCCGATACTGGTAAAATACAAAATTTCGTCAAAATCGTTTGAGCCGTTTTCTAGATAAACTTTGCTTGACCCACAGTGACCCAAAAAATGACCCACTAATCGAATTTTCTCTAATATGTGACTTAGCCTATTAGTTTTCTCGTAATCCAAAACGACAGAATACAAAATTTAGTCAAAATCGTTAGAGCCGTTTTTTAGATAAAATTGGCTTGACCCATAGTGACCCCAAAATGACCCACTAATCGAAATTTCTCGAACATGTGACCTATCCCAATAGTTTCCTCGTGCCGAAAAACGGTTGGATATAAAATTTAGTCAAAATCGATTGACCCGTTTTTCAAATATAATTATTTGACCTGGACCCATTACGACCCAAAATGACCCACTAATCGAATTTTCTCGAACACGTGACCTAGCCCAATGGTCTTATCATGCTCGAAAATGGTAAAACACAAAATTTCGTCAAAATCGTTAAAACCGTTTTTAAGATAAAATTTTCACACACACACACAATTTTTGCTCGCGTTATAGTATAAGATAAGATTATGTCCTGTTTTATGCGAATTCTCGATTTCAAATTTTTCTTCCAAGTACTTTTCGAATTATGAAGAAAAAACGTGAAAATGATGGTTTAAGGGTTCCGTCTATGATGTGCAGAAAAGCATTATTTGAAAAAGAAATATATATATATCACTTTATTGAAACATTTGGACTGGTAATAGTCGAAACATGTTAATTCAGTGCCTGATTTACGGCAGGGCATTCGGGGCACGGCCCAGGGACCCTGATTTTCAGGGGCCCCCAAATGCTGCTGAAGGTTTTTCAATTATTGTCCAAAATCTGATGTAGTTTTAATATCTAATAGAATTTCATATTTCATTCTATATTCTATTGTGTTCATGTCGTATTTTTATAACGTTGTATATTTTATCTGAAACGTCCATTTATAATTACTTTATTATAGTGAATATATTTTCTTTTATCTTTATCACTATAAAAATATATTTATTTTTAATTATTTAATCCTTTTCCTGTTATCGTCAGATTATTTGAGGGTTAGTGAGCGTAATTTGCAGGCGCTAGAGCCCCCTAATATTTTAAATAAGTGTAGCTTGGTGAGGTGTTGTCGAAAAACTTTTATTAGTTATTGCATACTTTATACTTACAGATGTTATAGATTTGTATAGGAAAAAGATAATCAACGCCACACAATTTATTATAAAACGTCTGCTCATTTAAATTTCCTAATTGTGAAATAATTATTTAAAAGTAAATTAATGATTATCATATTTAATTTTTTAATGGACATTTTAAAGTCAATAATGGTTATTTTGGTAAGTGTTTTTTTTTCCATCTTTTCATCTTTTTATTATTATTTTTTTTTTACCTATAAGCATCGGTGCAAGAGGGCCCCCGTAAGCATCTGTGCCCAGGGCTCCCAAATTTGTAAATCGGTTCCTGGTCCTATATTGGCTAGAAATAATACATTAATAGAAGTAACATAGTCATTCTGTAGCATTTCGACAATCGAGTACCGAACTTCTATTTGGATACAGCCTCTAAAATAGGATCATTTTAAAACAATTAATTTCTCTTAAACTAATCGGACGAATTTCATGAAAATTTGTTTTTAGGCTAATTGAAGGGTGTAGAATTTATTTATGATGTCAAACTTGAGTATTTATTTCTACTGAAAAAAATAACAAGGTTTAGGTTTATTTTGATAGGTAGATGGCCCCCTAATCAAATTTTACAATACATCATTTAAAATTAGACTTTATTTCCAATCGTTTGGTACCAGTAACTTCTATAATAATTTGTTGCAGAGTTAGTAGGGATGTTTACTTTTTTTTTTTTTTTTTTTTTTTTTTTTTTTCACGACTGTACAATTGAAAATTGTTATGACAAAATGTACGCGACTGCAAAATTAGTTAGTTGCTATTACTACAATGCATTTTCATATTTCATTTCTATAAAATTAAGAAATATATACAACAGAGGAAAGTTTAGCATAGGGTAGAACTTATAGTAGCATATTTACATCGTGATAATTTGGAGAATTGCAAAATATAGCTAACAAATAAAAAATAAATAAAATGTTTGGCATATCTTCTATAGCTTGAAGTTTTTCAAATACGTATTGCCTAAAAATTCACTCGTCGTGTTAGAAAATTCACTCGGCAGTGGTGAGTAAAATTGTGTATTTCCCCATCAATGGAGGGGGGGGGGGCATAAAAACCATAACATAATTAGAGAGAAATCAAGATTTCTCTTCGATTTTACAATATTTGTTAATTTATTTTAATTCGGAGAACGCCATGAAAGTTTCGGGCCCTAAAATTTTATTAATTTAAAATGTTTTAAGACTTCTTTTAAATAATATCCCAGAGGCCAGATTATTTATTTATTTATTTTTTATTATTTATCCTTTATAGTGTATGTAAAGTTTACTGGAAAAGTATCCTTTTCGTCAAAAATGGAAATATTTATATTAAATACGCTGTTAAAGTGTTTAAAAGTTTAACTGTTTTAATATCTTTAACCCTTTATCTACTGAATTAGGAATTCATGAAAATTTTATCTTCTAAAGCATTTTTCCTGAATTGTTTAAACAAAATTTGAAGATTTACATAATCATTGAATAAATTTTAGAAGGATTTTAGAAGTATTGATGGATTTAGAAGGATTAATTAAATTTTAATTTATAGGGATTTTGTACAATATTTAAAACCCTACTCAAATCTTTTATTTTAAATATTTTTCTTAGTATTTTGTAGAATTAGGAAATGTACAAATATAATGTTCTTACAATAGAAATATAGAGATACTTCCGAATTGAAAAATTCCTCCCCCTTCCCCCTCAGCGCTGGAAAAATGAAAAGACGCAAAGGCAAAAGAAATCGTCCTTTTAAAAATATTTTTGTTTTGTGTAACCAATAATGTTTTTGGAACAAGATAAAGCAATGTATCTATAACTCATTCTAAACAGTATTGCTACTAATCGATGTATTAAATGAATTTTATAACAAGTTATTTTAATGGTACTTATAAGTACCGTCAGTAGATAAAGGGTTAAACCCTGGACTTCTTAAATATAGGAGTAATTCGCCCACAGAATGTTCGACATTCTGCTTATCTGTGTGCTGGTTGGTTGATTTTTGACGGCCAATTATCTGCACGAGGGATATAGGCCCAGGGGGGGAGTGCCCTTCGTGGGGGTCTTTCTAAGGGAACCTAACCCGTATTTACGCATGGAAATCCATGGCTCGAAAAAAACCACGAAAACTCCGAACGATTAGGCCGACGGGCGCGATTGGTTTCGAACCCAGCACCTCCCGTCTACCAGCTTCGAGAGCAGAACCTCTCAGCCACTGGTGGGGCCCATATCTGTGTGCTGAATACTCGGTATTCGATTCTTCCTTAGTTGGTTGTGTTTATGATGGCCAATTATCATCACGAGGGATATAGGCCCTAAAAGGGGGGAGTGCCCTTCATGGGGGTCTTTCTGAGGGAACCTAACCCGTATTTACGCTTGGAAAACCAAGGTTCGAAGAAAACCACGGAAACTCTGAACGATTAGGCCGACGGGCGCGATTGGGATCGAACCCAGCACCTCCCATCTACCAGCTTCGTGAAGCAGAACCTCTCGGCCACCGATTCTTCCGTAGTCATAATTAGTGAACGACCAAAAGTTCGTTTTAGTTTTCGGCAAATATTCATTTTTTGGGGTTAAAAATTACCGAACTTTCGGTGCATAGCGAAACAGTAATCGGATTTTATAACGGCATCTCAATAGAAGAAACCATGCAGAGTCCGCCGGATACAGAAATTAAATTCTCTATTATTTTGCACTATCTGCACTATAGTTTGTACTATATGCAGAGGGAATATACGAAATTTTGTATATTAAATTTAAAATTTTTCATAAAGCACCATCAGAATAAAAAATTAAGAATAAAATACTAAATGTAAAATAAAACTAGCAAGTTGGAAATTACACGTCAAACGTGGCAAATGAGGTGCGTTCGTACTATAACTAGTTTTATAAACATTTTTTGCACCGCATACTGTACTGAATGTATATTTTAGTGCACTTCAATAAGTGAATATGAATTTTATTCTGTTCGAAAGGTTCATTAAAATGCACTTGAAACATTTTTTTCCCATTGGCCTTAATGTAACGGAAAACTTTTGACTGTCCTGTCATTAAACTATACATCCTATTTTCATAAAATTTGAAATGGCTCGACAAAATTTTGCAACAATTATATATTTAAAATTTCAGACCATTCGGTCGGGTAGTTTTTGCTCTGTTATATGCGGACGGACGGACTGAACGACGACTATAGGTGCTACGTATTTATATAATTACAAACGCGCCTAAAAAACAGCTATAAGACTAAAAAATTAAAAATAAAGTTAATGAAAAAAAAAAAAAAAAAAAAAAAAAACATGCTTTCATTAAAATCCACAAAAATATTGTACTTTAACTGCATCCTAAAATAACAATCAAATTTACATATGAAAATATTTTTCTAGATTATTAAACAATAAAATACAAAACTTATGGTAAAATTTACATAAAAATTTAATGAATAAATAACTATATCACAGGTACTTACTTAAAAATAGGTAGAGGTTATAAAACTATATAAAATTCAATATAATACAAAATATTAAGTTTCCACGTTACTTAGTTTTGGAAATAGGATGCGCGCAATGTCAAAAATATCTGTTTTGAGAAAAATGACTTTAAAGTTGAAGTTTAACTCAATTTGGTTGGTTGGTTGGTTGTATTTATGACGGCCAATTATCTGCACGAGGGATATAGGCCCAGGGGGGGGGTGCCCTTCGTGGGGGTCTTTCTAAGGGAACCTACCCCGTATTAACGCTTGGAAATCCAAGGTTCGAAGAAAACCACGAAAACTCCGAACGATTAGGCCGACGGGCGCGATTGGGATCGAACCCAGCACCTCCCGTCTACCAGCTTCGAGAGCAGAACCTCTCGGCCACTGGTGGGGCTTTAACGCAATTTGGATAAGTATCGCTCCACATATTTTACCATAAAACCGATTCTAATTGGAGTATCGTCATATTTTTTCTTTTTAAAGCTTTGTAACTCTATTAATAGACAAAAAAAAATTTTTGGACTTTTTAAAAAGTTTTAAGGCGATCTCTTCCCCTTAAGAAGAGTAAATTACTAATGACGATTCTTGTTTAACCCTTTGGGGACGAGCGACCGGTATTCGTGCCGCATAAGTTGCTCAGAATCAGTGATTATTCTCATCAGTAAATTTTTATTGTAAATTTTGCCTTATTTAATACGAGCATTTTCCTGATTCAATGAGGCAAAAATTTCTGTCTTAAAAAACCGGTGACAAACGTTAACGATTACTTACAGTGTTTTAGTCAACGTCTCTACAGACGTTTCCAAATTTAAATAAGGGTTCATTAAAAGATTATTGTAGTTTAGAATAAAGGGTTAAAAAACATGATAACTTTTGAAGCTTATAATAAAAGGCAGATTTGTGAAAATATTTCTGTCATTTTTAAGGCTTTTCTCAAATCCAAAGGGGCTACATTTTGATACATTTATGAATTCATTTCTTTTCGGAAACGCATGAGATTGGCAGGTATTCTTATTCAGAAACCATGTAAATGCTGTTTTTTTTCTTAGATAAAAGTAACATATTTTTCAGAAAATACTGCCAAAGTTAGCGTTTTGAATCGAATTTCCGGAAGCGATAGCACAGGAAAGGAGAAAACGTACAGTCACGTGACAAGAGTCTCTGTTATCGCTGTACGTAATTTATGAAAAATAGAAACGCTATTCGATCCCAAATGCCTTCAATACTCAGACCTGTCAATTTTATGCCTTTATAGTTAAAAATGAGTCAGAAAATGTGTCTGAGATTTTCGCATTGTTGAATAGTAAATATGAGAACCACCTTAAGGTACATTTCCAAAGATACTGTTAACAGAAGTTCATTATCGCTATTAATACTTTTACAAAACATAATGCCTGTCCTACACATCCTGAGAACGATTAAGACCAGTTCCGTCCCGGCACAAGTCTGCCGAAAAAATTAAACCCGGGATCAGGCATCATGTAACTGTACGATGCCGATCTCTACGATGGACATGTTACATTTCTGTATTGGTGTTGTTAAACTCGCATCGGCTCGTAACGCACATTTATACTTCTCGAAAAAGTCATATTCATTGGAAGTGACCTCGTATTTTATCTGCTCCTCTCAAATTCTTATATCGGGCCGATAGGCCCGATTAATTTTTTTTATCGGCCCGGCCCGGCCCTGCAGGCCCGTTCAATTTTTTTGCCGGCCCGTTGAAAAAAATTGCGGGCTTTCGGTTGAAAAAATTTTCAACGGGCCCGGCCCGTTGAAAAAAATTGTCCTAATTCTGCCGACCCGGCCCGGCCCGTTTGAAAATTTTCCTCCATTCCGCCGGCCCGACCCGGGTACGGGCCTCGGACCAAGCCCGGGCCCGTGCACACCTCTACGTCCCGAAGGGGTTAAAAAATAGTTGCTTACTCTTATGTAAGTACAACAAATAATGATTCTTCAGGATAAACTATTTAATATAAATTAACATTAGGTTTTTAATAGTTAAACCTGAAATAAATTAAATAATTAAATCTTAATTTTTTTTAAAAAAATATATCTACTAATACAGTCATATCACTCATAAGATTTAGTGTACATAAACATGATTTTATGTTCCAAAAATGTTCATTTCTTCCTTTTTTGTAATTTGTACTTATTTAACTAGTCGGATGAGTCAATCTTAAAACTTTATTCTATCTCATATATGTTAATATACTTCGAAATCCGCTATCACAGTGCCAAAATCAAGTGGCAATCTATGGCCATCATGAAGATTCTAAAGATATAAAATTCCGTGTATTAATTCTTGAGATATGACTATCGCTACAATCGTATGAATCCTGCAAAATGCAACACAGTGGTGCTGTCAATTGGCACAAAAACCTAATCAGCAACAAACTTGCGTCAATAGCGTCTAACTGAATAGGAAGCTAAAGGAAAATTCTTACATTAGTTCTTGAGGTACAGCTAGTGCGGAAATCGTGAAAAATGCAGCATAGCAGCGTCACCCGTTGCGCTATTTACACATAATCATCACCAATATTTATTAAGGTATTCCCGAATTTGAAGTTTGATGAAAATTCGAGCAGTAGTTCTTGAGATTCTATTGCGGAAATCGTGAAAATGCAGCATAGCAGCGCTGTTGGGCGATATATATACCAAAAACTAATCAGCACTCATTTATATCAGGCACTAAGTGAATACAAATTTTTATTAAATTCCGTGCATTAGTTCTTGAGATAGAGCGTCTAAGAAATTTGTGTCACATACAGGTAGACAGAGTCACAGACAGACATTTTGTAAAAACTTATTTTTCGAGATCTTTGACCCATAAAACATGTAAATCCGTCGAAAACCGGAAGTCGAAAATTTTCATGAATCCAATACTTTCTTCTTATATAGATAGAAGAAAGTAAAAATATTAAAACTTTATTATCACTTTAAATATTGATTTTCTTTTTAACACTTTCCAACATAGTTGAAAAGTGTTCATGAATTCGGTTTGTCCACCTGTCTGTCCGTGCTCTAACTCGCGTAAATATAGTCCGATTGACATGAAATGGATATATGTTATTGGGGTTTACTATAGCATGTTTGGTATTGAAAATGAAGTATGTAGCATTTACGGTTCATTTATAGAGACACTCAAAAGAATGCCGTTACATCACGGTCTATGGCGGGTGCGGTATATTTTAGTTATAGTTACAATATTTTAAACGTATTGAAATTGATATATATCGCACTGAAAAGTGCTACAAGGTTCTTACGATAGAACGTGGTGAGCCTAGAATTTATCGTTCATTTACAGGGACACACAAAAGAATTTGGCTACAGAAGAAAATGAACAATAGTTGAGCTATTGAAATTGACGAACAATAATTGCTGGAAGTGCATTTTCAGTTGCGGTATGCGTTTTTAAATTTAATTATTTTTAAAATATTTCTTGGTGTATATAAATACTATAGATCTTATACAGGGCTGCACAAAAGTTTTGAACAACATCCGTTTATGGGCAG
The DNA here is from genome assembly GCA_963932465.1 of Maratus speciosus. Lineage (NCBI taxonomy): Eukaryota > Metazoa > Arthropoda > Arachnida > Araneae > Salticidae > Maratus > Maratus speciosus. The sequence goes on along the minus strand of OZ010788.1, from coordinate 616,933,572 downwards.
AAATTGTTGAATGGAAATTTTCAACTGATGCTAATGCTTTTAACTGAGCTAATTTTTAGCATCTATGTAGCATACATACAGGGTGTATCTGAAATGCTTCAACAAACTTAGAGGGATGATAGTACTCATAAAGGCGATCAAAAAATGCAATGGAAGATGGGGTCGCAAATGACGTTTAAAGGATGAAAATCAAGAAAATGCATTTGGAAATAGACAAACTGAGACAAGAAAGAAACACTCTAGAAAATTATTTATTGCACAGAATGGGTACAACACAGCTCGTAATGGCCAGAGAAAACAAATATTTTACAACAATTATTCAAAGTGTCGACCGCGGACATTATTAAACAGAGTACATCTACGGAGAAACGACTGGCGGACACGCTCAAATTTGCATACGTGGATTCCTGCTCACAAATTTGTTTCGCTTTCTTCTAAGGTTTTGTTATCTCTTTCTGACCGGATATGCACAGAGTGAAAGTAAAACCAGCTTCGTGCTACTAGCCAGTTCTGCAGAAAAGCAGCATGCGAGATTTTGATATTTGTATTACTTTTACGATTTTCACCCTTTAAACGTCATTTGCGACCCCATCTTCCATTGCATTTTTTGTTCGTCTTGATGAGTACTATCGTCCCCCTAAGTTTGATTCAGATACACCCTGTAGATTAGGGATGCACAACCTGTGGCCCGCGAACTTCGTCAATTTATAACTGCAAAAAATTGTCAATTGTCATTATGGACAAAAAAAAGTTTTGCCCATAGGTTGCAAGAAAAAAATCGTGAATTTCATCAATTTGCGCGGAAAAAATTGAAAAATTCGCCAGTCAGTTAAGAATCGCGAATTTCGTTGATCGGGTGCGGAAAAATCGTGAATTTTGTCGATCAGGAGCGGAAAAGTCGCGAATTTCGTTGATCAAGCACGGAAAAATCGCGAATTTTGTCGATGAGGCGCGGAAAAAATTGCAAATTTGACTCATCAAGCAAGGAAAAATCGCAAGTTTTGTTTAACGAAATCGAAAAAATCCAGAATTTCGTTGGTCCGGCACGGAAAAATCGTGAATTTTGTCGATCAGGCGCGGAAAAACGCAAATTTCATTGATCGGGTACGAAAAAATCGTCAATTTTGTTGATGATGCGCGGAAAAATTGTAAATTTTGTTGATTGGCTGTGTAAAAATAGTGAGTTTCGTCAGTTGCGAGAAAAAATCGCGAATTTCGTCAATCAGTTAAGAATCACGAATTTCGTTGATCGGGGTGGAAAAATTGCAAATCTTTTCTATTAGGAGCGAGAAAATCTCAAATTTCGTTGATGGGCTGCAGGAAAATCTCAAATTTCTTTGATGGTCTCCGGAAAAATTGCGTGTTTCATCTGTTTATCTCGAATTTCGTCAATTTGCCGCGGGAAAAATGCAAAACTTTTCCGTCTCTTAAGAATCGCCAATTTCGTTGATCGGTCGCGGAAAAATAGCAAATTTCATCGATTAGGCGAGAAAAAAACACAAATTTCGTTGATCGGGAAGGAAAAAAATCGCGAGTGTTGTCGATCGAGCTCCGAAAAATCGCGAATTTCGTTAGTCGGGCACAAAAATAATCGCAAATCTCTTTGGTCGGGCACGAAAATAATCGCGAATTTTGTCGATCAGGCGCGGAAAAATCGCAAATTTCATTGATCATGCACGAAACAGTCGCGAATTTTCTCAATGATGCGCGAAAAATTGAAAATTTCGTTGATCGGCTGCGTACAAATCACGAGTTTCATCAGTTTATTGCGAGAAAATAGCGCAAATTTTGTCAATTCGCCGCGGAAAAAATTGCAAATTTCGTTAGAGTCAGTTAAGAATCGCGAATTTCATTGATCGGACGAGGAAAAATTCGCGAATTTTGTCGATCAGGGGTGGAAAAATCGCAAATTTTGTCGACTGGGCACGGAAAAATCGCGAGTTTTGTCAATCGAGCTCCGAAGAATCGCGAATTCTGTCGATCAGGCGCGGCAAAACGCGAATTTTTTCGACCGGCTTCGGGAAAATTGCGAATTTTGTCAATCAGGTGCAAAGAAAAAAAAAATCGCAAATTTCGTTGATCGGCTCCTCATCCCCCTTCGTTCGAAAAGTTCACATTTTTTTCGGCACTAGCCACTTTTATGCCTATGTTTGTTTTTTAGCACTTTTAAATAAACAAAATTTACTTCCTCGAATAAAGTCAAGGAATATTATCAGTCCTTCTAAATAATACTTGCTATATCTCTTGCTATATATACAAACGTAAACTGTTGATATATCCTTTCCAACTGAATTGGATATGTTGACCGGTTAGGGGAACCTAGAAAGGTAAACCTCCCCCTCTCCATTGGAAATTAAGTCTTTTCTTTTTTCATCGGGTTATAGTGTGTCCTTTAAAGTGAACTTTAAATTTCATTAATTAAAAATTAAAAAAATATTTAAAAACCATGAAAAACTTATTTAGAATATTTTTTTTTCTTTTGTAACGAAGTTGCTACCTTTTACGAATCGGTCTCATTGTCACAATTTTTCATGTACAGTGCAACGCAAGTGCCTGATCGTTTTCAGAATTCTTGGTACCAGAAATTTAGAACAGACTACTAGGGGAAATTCTAGACTACTAGGGGGGAGCCTCCCCCCCCAAACATTCGTAAATGTTATTACACTTGGCAAATTTGTTTAAAACTTTAATAAAAACTATAATATATTTTCTATTTCTGACGTGGCAAAAATTACAAAACTAATTGGGAATATTATTAAACTTTTAACAAATAAGAACTATATTACACTTTCTAACTGTAATAAGTTGGGAAAATTATAAAACGAGTTGGCAAATACTGAAATTTGACTTGGCAATTTAAGGTTCTCTCCCCTCCCCCCCCCCCCCCCCAATAAAAAGTCTTAGCGATGGCGCTGACTCTAATGACCTGAAAAAAGTGCCGTCATAAGCGGAGTATCGCCGTAACCGGAGTTGGAGAAAAATATTTTTATATATAGCTGTATTTTTAATTAATTTAAGACAATTTTAAATTCATAGCTGTTCTTCCAGTTTTAAGCAATATAATATTATTATAAGAAAAAAAATTAAAAAGAATAAAAATCAGATTTATGATAACTTGTATTTTTATTGTTACATGAAACATTGATGAATTAAAGTTTGCTTATCCATAGATGTGCTCCCTACAATTATCTTTTCAATAATATACAATGAATTGTAATCAATATTCGTTGTTTCAGAAATGGATGTTAGATAATTTCTGATCGTTTCAATGCAATGCTTCAGTTTTAGTCGGATGAAAAACACCGTATTAACACAAGAAAGCGCCGCCTGACGAGAACAAAAAGACTGCGAGTAGACTGATACGTCTTTCTGGAGCTTAAGTGGGTCATTGTCATTCATAGTGTGTGGGTTTATTTATTCAGGTAAAGAATTGAAGTAAAATTTCTCATTTATTTCAATGAGTATTTTAGGCACTTTTGTGAAAAGTTTGGCTAAGACATTTCTTACCGCTTAATTTTTGTGCTTATAAGATGGATTATGGGAAATGGAGAATTTTCCTAAACCGTCAGGATATCAGGAGTTCAAAAATTTTCAACCACGTAAAATCCGGAGTTCATTTACATTAAAATCATATACAGAAAATCGGGACTTAGCAAAGCTCACGGGATAAGCGGAGTGACGTGAAAATCGGGTGTCAGGATAACGAGGTCCGACTGTATAAGTAAACAATTAGCCAAAAATAAATACTTAAAAGAAAAATACATAGCCGAGTACAGGATTACTTTCTCCATAAACGAAGTTTAAAATGCTCTCAAAAGGGGGCAGCACTGAAGATTGAAAGTGGATTACTTTTTGTCAATTCTTATTTAAATTCCTTATTTACAAATTTATATTGTAAATGAAAAGATAAATTGCGATAATCATTTTTTAATCAATTTTTCAGTTTCTTCTTTCTGTCTTTTTTTTTTGGCTATGTAAACTTAAACATTTTATTTACTTAAAGAAACTTTAAAATTTTGTTATAGACATATTTCAATGTAATATAGAATTATGCGTGAAACATCCGTGTATTATTAAATAAAACTTTAATTCACAGATCCCGAAAACAAATTTAGGGAGGGACAAGATTTTGGATCAAATGTGTCTGTAGACCACAGCCATGCCCACATTTTTTACAATGGCGAATAAACATAAAATAAGCTAAACTAAAAATATTTTATCAACACGCTTTGTTTGTGCGAGATGGAGGAAAATGAATTATTTGACTGCCACATCACACGGTGCAACAGAAATTCACCATCAATCACAGGACTAGCTAAACTGAAACGTACAAAATTAGTCGAAGTAGAAAATAAGTTATAAAATACGCGGGACTTACGCACTCCTTTTTCATCAAATTAACAGTTTTAAATAGCTTATACTTTAAAATTAAATTTACTTATTATATTTAAGAAAAAAGAGTTTTATTACAGATCTTAAATTTACAGAATTTCTACTTTATTGAGCCTCCATAAGCAATCAAAACAAAATGACATAAAAATGTTTTCTTTGCCCTTTTTTTTTTTTTTTTTTTTTTTTTTGTTATTTTATGATTAATTTATAAATTGATCGTTTCAAAAAAAATAAATAAATAAATAAATAAATAAAATAAAAAATACAGTAGCTAAGCAATTTTGAAAAAAAAAAAAAAAAACTGTTTTTTCTTCTAAAATTAACATATCAATTGCATTTTTTATTTTCATTGTTTGTCAAATGCTCAACTCAATTTATGGTATAACTCCTGCCAAAATCCAAAAATTGTTACAAAAAAATATTTAAATCACTTCAGTAGTTATAGAGACAAAGATACACGAATGTGTTTTACATGTCGTTTTGCAATTGTTAATGCCATCCTAAAACCTTACTTTAATTTTTTTTTTTTTTTTTTTAACGTAAAGATTACTAATACTTACTTTTCTTCAATATTCCGAAACTTTTAAGTTTTTATGAATATTACTTAAAACACACGGGTACATGTCTATGATAATCTGTAAAAATCATTTTTATTTAAAATATCTTAGCCGTTTCCATAACATACGGAAATTTAAAGTCGTTCTATTTGCTGAACTTGAATTCTCCTTGAATTCATTTATTCGCTCCTCCGTCACCAACCTCTCTGTCCTTCCACTTTATATTCAACCTCATTAATTCTAACACGTACGTACTTTTATTTACTCTTGCAATATCGGAATAACAAACAATATTTCAGAACATATATGAATAATTTTTTAAACATGTTTAAATTTATGAAAAGAGCATTATTTTAGATATTAAATTGCTTGTAGCGGCGAAAGCTCCGAAATGAAGTCTTTAGATAATTACAAAAACATCGTGCAGGCGCCAATAAACTTAAAAAAAAAATACATATAAAAGATAAAAATTGTTGGAGGTTGGACAGATAACTCGGTTTGTTCTGGCTTCAAGCTCTTTGAATTCAGGGGGGACATCCCCCCCCCCTCCCGGAGCAACAAGATGTCACTCCCGGAAGATTTGAGATTTTGCGTTTTCAATTTGCGTTCAAAAAATGCAATTTCCCCCACCCGGAACTCTATAATACCCCCCCCCCCCCGGAGCTACAGAAATCCCTCCCGGAGAAAAAGTGTCTGAATTCAACACTGAACTCTTGAACAGCGATTTAGGCAAAGATTTTAAATACAGTTGTGAGTTTAATGTTCAACAAAAATATTAAGTGTGGGTACTCATTTTACTCGGAATTTTAAGCTCTAAAACATTTGTGCAGAAACTTTTTTGATAGAGTTAGTTGTTTTGAGATATAGTTATGGTACATAAAAAAATATATGTTTTTCGACTATAAATCTGGACATATTGGCTAAAGCTCACCTAGTACGAGGGGGAAAACTTAGTATGTTTTGTTCATTCTAGACCTAAACTGAACGGATTAAAACAATTTCCAGCTTTCCCCTAATTAATTCCGAATTCAACCGCCTAATCACGGGGCTAACTACGTCTGAATGCAGGTTTAATTTCTTAGATCTATTTTAAAATGGCCTTACGTACAAATTTTCTAAATACAGTGACAAAGTCATGCATTTTAGAAAATTTTTAATTTTGAGTTTATAGAAATTCATCTGGGTTGGCGTATAAGTTTTAACCTCTCAGGGGACGATTAGTTTTAACCTTTTTCCGGGGAAAAATTTTTTATGGTGAAAAAAAAATGACTCATTTATTATTATTATTATTATTATTTTTACGATTTATTCATTTTATCTTAATAGGAATTTTTTTTTAAAAAAAGGGGCGGGGGAGACAATAAAAATTCACAAATAAATAAATAAATAACGTCGACATTTGTGACCGCTGAGCGTTAATAATAATTTATGAGCGAAATGATTTCTTATAAAATAAAAAAACTAACAGTCAATTTTTTTTTTCACATGTCTTACAAATTATTAAAACGTAATATATTTAATATATCTGATATTATTTTTATCAAATATTAATGATTTGTAGAAATAATCCAACAATACTGACTTAGTGATTTCACGCTATTTTTATATCTCTAACTGTACAGTGGAATAGAGAACATCAGTGGAGGCGAACCATAAAATGTTTACTTCTCTTGTCGAGGGATTCTGCAGTGAATAAGTTATTACCAAATTTTTGTTCTTTTCATTACTTACAGTAATTATAATTACTAGTGGATCGAACCCGAGCTCCTCGGGTTACAGAATATAGGTGAAAACCAATTTTTTTTAATCTACTTATTTTTTTTACATGTAATATATATATTTTAGATTGTCCACTAACATCAAAAAGAATTTGTATACGAAAAATATCAATTATGCAATCAAATAAAGTTTTGAAATTTATTAAAAGCGATACTTTCGCATGTCACTACATACCAGGAGTTATTAACCCAAGATTTTGCGACTTTCGTCAGTCTTTCCGATCATTTCGGTGCATAAGCGCGTGGTTCAATCACATGTCTGTTAAATTTGTTTCTTATTTACATTAATTTATTTATTTTTCTATAGAGCAAGTTTTAACTTTGTTATGGAACATTAGACGGTAACATATGCTGAACTTTATACATTGTTTTAAGGGCAAGCGGATTAACCTTCCGTAATAGAGCTACACGTGATAGAGATAAATTAAAAAATAATTTATGCTTGAAAATCTATATATATATTACGTTATCGCACGTGGCACAGAAATCGTGATTAATTGTTGGTTAATTGTTCAATTGGTTAATTGTAAACATTTGTAATTGTGTAATGGCAACGCCCGAATGAAACGCATCTCATTGGTTATTGTGTAATATTTTTAAAAAGTGAGTAACAATAAATAAATAAAAAGTTTAATTAATAACTAAAGAACAAAACAATTTATATAATTTTAAAAAATAGAATAAAAGTTAAACAATTTATTAATAAATAAACAACAGCAACCGGGTTACCATATCAAGCAAAATAACGACACTTTGGCGCCAGTTAAGTACCCCGGTGTGTATATGACATTGGCGTCAGAAAAAAGCCGTGCGTAGTGCGTATATGACACCTGTGCCGTCTTTTATTCATCTAATTTAAAATACGATAAATAAAAAAATAAATAAAGGTGCTTTTCCAGTATAGGTACCTGGCGAAATAGAGAAAAGGCCCATGGCGAGAAAAGAAATTTTTTTCTGGCAACCGATTTAATCAAAATATTTTTTACAAATAAAACTACATAAAAGTGTCCATGATCACAAAGAGTTTGTATTTTATGTTAGCTGGGTGCAATTCTCGCCAATAGCATTTTTTAACTCGCCAGCAGCATTTTTTATTTTTCGAGGTGTAATTTAAAACAATGCTTTGATGTTGAAATTAAATGGTTTATAGTATTATTTATTCTTTTTCTTTTCTTTTTCTTTTTTTAAAGAATTTTTTTTTTTTTTAAGTGAAAGTCATGAATTTTAAAGATTTTATTTTTAAATTAAAGTCATCCATACTAAATAAAATGAGTGAAAGGATTATATTTTAATCTGAATTAACGAAATATGGAAAAAAATGAGACGGGTACAATGTTTGGCGATTTATCACCTGTGCCTGACTAACATAACTGTAGGGAGCTCTCGATTTCTACATCAGAATCTTCAAATTTGGCGAAGGATTGAGCAAGTAAATTAAATTATGAATAAAAGTAATATGATACAAAGCCTAACATACATTTAAGGGAGGCCAAATTGGTCGCCACGGGTGGCTAGTTATTTTAAAAACCATAATAACGCAGTCAATTAAGATACAATTTTCAAACAAATTGCATTTGAAAGTAGATTTTTTTTCTCTATTTGACGGTTTAAAAATTGAAAATGTGCGATATTTAGAAATTTAAAAAATCGCTGACATAGCACGTATTTTAATTTCAATTTATTTTTTCAGTTTTTATGAGAAAATGGCAACGAAAAGGTACAGTAATATATTATTTTCTTTCTTCCGTGATTAGTTTCCCTTTACTTTCAACCCTCCACGACTTTCAACAGAAATGGAGTTCTTCAGTTGCCATAATTACAAAAAATGTATTAAAAACTACAAAAAAATTAATATCTGAAAATTAAATTGAGATATGGCTTTCAAACAAATTTCATTTAAAAGAGCATTTTTTTTCGTTATACGACGGTATAAAAATTTGAAATGTGCGATGTTTAGAAGTTTAAAAATTTGCAGTAGAGAAAATTGCAAAACCAAAATTTTATTTCAAATTTCAAAGTGTTGCCATTCGCAGAATGACGTATGCGTTACGCACATATATGTTTGCCCTTTATAATATAGATAAGACCAATTAGCATTGTGAATGGATAATACCTAAGCAAAAAAGCACAAAAAAGACGCCCGTCTGACATTGGTCTAAAAAACTAAACGTCCACATAGGTGGCAAAGGGCGTGAAGCAGGGTTCTCGCTGCCGTTCGCCATTGCGTCAAATCACGACCAAATACAGTGAAACCTCCCTGAACGACCATTTTTTTCATGGAACGAAATTTATTCCCATAGGCTCAATACTAATTTTACCTCTATTCAGAGACCATCCCAGTTGAACTCCCTCCATGAGCGACCATTTCTTTGAAGAACATGAAACAAATTCAGTTTTAACCTGGTCGCTTGAAGAAGGTTATATGAGAATAATAATTCCGGAGAGCGCGTTATTCATCAAACTTCTAAACTAAGTTTAGATTTTTTATTTATTCCGGTAACTTTTAAGTGTTTAAATCCCTTTGTGCCTTTTTAGGCAGTGAATTTAACTCTGATGACAAAGTAAGGATGACGGTCAATAAACTTCCCTGCCCTATTCTGTCAGGAAACTCTCAAAGAAATAGATAAATTAATGAAATCGTCATAATTTGTTCCCGTCCAAAAAAAAATTTGCATTTATTTTCTGAACTTCGAAAGGACTTGAAAATAAAAGTTATAGAAGATAAAGCCGTAAAATCAAAGCAAACGCCAATGTATGCATTTTTTAAACTCTGTACTAATTAACTTATGTAATTAACTTTTGTTTTGATACTTAAATTTTCATATTTTTTCCTAATGTGAAAAATAAATTTTAGTAACATTAATTGTTACCTTTTTTCAACAATTAAAATCGAGATTTAAACATGACTTCCATTAACAAACCACCTCTCGGAGCGACCCATTTTTATTGGAACGGAACGTGGTCGCTTTAGGGAGGTTTTACTGTACTTCATTTTGCGAGAAAACGAATAATCAGACTCGCCAAACCGCGAGTACTGAATTTCTGCTCATTCTGTGTATGCCCATACAGTCGAGATTCTTATCCACGTTACTTAACGATTGATGTCGCTTTTCATGTTCAACAGCACCCTGCCATTTACAGTCGAACCTCTATTTAACGAAGTCGCTAAATCCCGGAAAAAAGTTCGTTATATGGAAAATTCGTTAAATAGAGATTTACCTAAACTACACAAAACAGATTTTAAATTTATAAACTCTAAATATTTTTACTAAAAGTAATTAATCACATTTTTTTATAAATTATATCGATTTATTTTATTTATTTTACCCACCAATATCCATCATCTATTCATTTTTTCTATGTGTTTCAATCCTTGGAATCTGCAAGGAAAACAAAGCACTGTCCGGGAATACACTGTATTTTCGGTTTAAAGTAAATAGTTTTACATTAAAATTAACGAATTTTAATGACATTATCGTATTTATTATTTTTATAACAAATAATTTTAACCATACATTAACATATGCGTCCTTAAATTTAATTTCCGAAAAACTTTGTTAATTTTGCCTCAGTTTTTTCTTTTAAAAAGTGCTTTCTCTCATAATACGTCTCGCATCTTTGCAATGCACCAAAAATCCCTTCATGCGTATTCTCTTCTAACTATAATCCACGTCGGATTGTTTCAAATGATTTTAGCATTTCATCATACGAAGTTTTGTTAATTCCTGCATCATGATCATTTCCATCATCATCATATTCGTCTTCATCGCAATTCATTGCTATGTATTGTTTTTATTTGTCACACTGTCGAAAATATCCAATTCGGATAGTGTTTCCCAGGTCTCAATTTCAGAATTAAGTGAAATACAATCATTAATCAGCACATCATGGTTAACTTCTTCTATTTTTCTCATCTGTATCCACATTTTTTTTAAGTTACTCTAAAAGATTATCGTCTTCATCCTCCGTACTTACCGAATTCTCACTGCTGACAAAGAAGGCGCCTGGTAAAACCAGTTCAAGGCCATTGAACATCATAAAATGTGTTTAAAGAAAAAATAAGTTTGAAATGTCCAGAAACATTTTGAGAAATGGGGAGAAAAAAAAATTTAGATCACAAGAAAAAATTCGTTAAATAGAGAATGCACTTCGCTATTTGGAGGTTATTTTACGAAGAAATTCGCAAAATGTTCTTGGTTCTAAGGAAAAGTTCGCAAAATAGAGAAATTTGCAAAATAGAGGTTCGTTAAATGGAGGTCCGACTGTACATTATTTATAGAGATACTGACTGTAGAGGCCTGCACGGGCCGAAATTTCCAGGCCTCAGCCCGGCCCGACTCATAGAAAAAAAAATTTCGGCCCGGCTCGCAGAAAAAAAAATATTGGTTTGCCCGACTCATAGAAAAAAAATTTCGGCCCGGCCCGTAGAAAAAAAATATTGGCTCGGCCCGAGTGAATTGCTACAAAACATTGATTTTTACGTAGATTTGGTTAAAAATTTGACTCTTACGAGGAGTTCTGACCATAGATACTTATCTTAACTTTTTTTTTCTTGTTTCTAAACTTCATTTTTATATAAGTGCCGCAGGCGGCGATATTTATTTCTTTTAATAAATCGCTATTTCTTCTATGTAAATGTTTCAGTTATCATTAATATATAATATTGTTAATCCGTATTCCATGCACTGAATTGTTAAAAATCTAAAAAATGCTACACAGTAAAATCTTCAAGACTCAATTACATAGAAAAGGGGAAAAAAATGCGTTATAGACAAGTTCCCTTCTTAGCAAATGTAAATGTATTATATATTCTTTTCTTAGGTATTAGTATATTAATTTTACATGTATCAACACGTTTTTCAGTTTAAAACAGGATTCCGTCATAGGCAGGTTCCTTTTCACACGTTTTACTATATTTTAATTTAGCTATATTTTAATTTAGCTATATTTTAATTAGCGCAGAAATTTACTATTCTTTAAAAAGAATAAATGTTAATGTTTAATTGTATAATAATGGCGATTCAAAAATGTATGCATATTTTGCAAAAATCTTTGAGCCAGGCTTAATTTTACTGACTTTTGAACGGACAGGTCACACCGAGACAATGACTTTCAAACGGGCTGGCTCAAAACTAGGACTGAAAATTTTGGGCCGTGAAGACTAGAAAAGAAACCAGTCCCGGCTCCGTACAGAAAAAATAAGTTATTCCCGGCCCGATTCTTCCGGAAAAAAGTAAGGCCCGAACCTGGCCAGGCCCGTCACTAGACCCGGCCCGGCCCAAGTCTTCAGAAAAAAGTATGGCTCGTGCTTTGGACCTTGGGCCGGGCCGTGCAGATCTCTAACTGACTCAACACCAATTCAGTTTAGAAAAAGCCAAAGACACAGAAAGGATTGTGCGATAGGTATTTCTCTAATGTCAGTTAATCACTATATGTATATACGCCGGCGCTTCACGCTGTAAAAACATAAACAAAATTACTTCCATCAATCGACAGAGAAAAGTTTTGCTGGGATTCGGCGTTGAACTGAGTCATTTACTAGAGTCAATAATGAGTCATACTATTTATTAGTTGTATGCAAAATATCATTGACTGGTCAATTTTTTCTATGGGTTAAGAGACGAAATCTCATAACAAGTTTTAGTGTGTATTTCCATTTCCATAATGGTAAATCAAAGATAGCTGTTTTGAATTTTTATTTAGACTACTAAAAGAATGTCTGAAACATTTACACATTTAGGAGACATCTAGAATGTACTTATTTTTAATATCTTCTGTAGCGGATATTCGAATTTCAATTTTATAATCAATTACAAAAAATTGGGTTATTTTAGAACATTTTGAAAAAAGGAGATACAATAAGGGGTTTCTATTTTTCAGTGTTTTAAGCTGCATCTATTTTGCTCACATTTCTTTTTATTTGGCGACTGTTTTTTATTTCTTATTCGTCAAATCGCCAATGTTGGTCAAAAGCTCTAGTGAAGAGGTTAACAATGATTTTCATTTCTGGATAGTACAGTAGTACTTCGTTATATCACTCATTCGGTATATTCGGTCTTTTTAAGGTCTAACGAAAAATAATAAATCCTAATTTAATCACACTTTTAAAGTAATTTCTTTCTCGGGACGGGAATGTAAGTGTAAATGCTACATCCCACAATCCTGTAATGACTTTCATAGCACCAGATATTCAGTGCTTAGTATTTTGCAAATTTTGATTTCTTTCTTTACTTTCTTAGTCGAAACAAAACAATTTGATACGTCTCTTCGAAGATGCGGTCGCAAGAATACTATGGAAAGAAAACATGAAATATTCGCTCGTTTTCTTGTATCTCCTCAACTTCCACTTTGCTTTTTTGTTTGAAGCAGGATTGTAGAGGTGGAGGGTATGCAGTGGTTTGGTTACACCGTATAACTTCTGAATTTTTTTAACCCCTTGCGGGGCGATGAGATATAATATATCCCACCTAACTTTAATTAAGATTTGTACCAGAAAAATTTAATTAACTTTTACTTTTAGAACTTTGTGGGGGGGGGGGGGGGGGGAATAGTTGAAAAATTGCTTTTCCTTTATTCGAAATAAATTTTTTCTATATTTCCGGTGGGAATTCAGCATTACACAAACGTTGCTTGCCCCTCAAAGGGTTAAGGATAGAGACTGCATGCGCACGGGTCGAAATTTTCAGGCCCGGGCCCGGCCTGACCAGTGCAATTTTTTTTTTACCCATCCTGGTCCGGTATAAAATTTAAAAGTTTAGCCCGAGTCAGGCACGACCTGAACCCGGCCCGTACAAAAAGAATTATTGAAACCAACCGGTATAAAAGCTAAAATATCGTACAAAAACTCAATTGACCCTGCCCCACCTTAAAGACACCCCCCACGGAGGGCACCCCTCCCCCCCCCCCCCCTTCGGCCTATATCCCTCGTGTTGACAATCGATCGTCATAAAACAACACCCTGCCCCACTGAATTTCTAAAAACATGCCGATATTTCTAAAGTATCATTATTCTACAATTAAAGTTATTAAAAAAAGCACTCCTACTGATTTAAAAAAAATGATTTAGACAGTTAAATTGAAATGAAGATTCAGTAAGAAATATCAACGTAGTTTAGAATAAAAGGAAAAAAAATATAAAAGAAAATCCAGATTTTCAAGCTCTATAAAGGGGCTGTGCATATATAACGTTATCAACTTTTTGGTAATTTTGGACCCCCTCCCCCCCTTACGATATCATACGTTATCATCCCTCGACCCCCCCCCCCCCCGGTAATGATATCGTTATCAATGTATAAAAATTCTTTAGATTTTTGGAAATTTTTTCTTATGTTTCGAGTGATATACAAATATGGTTACATTTATTTTTCGCATACTTTATTGATTCAAAGAGAAGTCAATAAAATATCAGTTTATATATGAAATAACTATATCTCAAATAACACTTAAAAGAAACAGTTATTGTTTAAAAGTATTTAATAATAGCTTTTTGTTACATAATGCATTCAACAATAACAGTCTTTTTTGCCCCGCACAGGGTGGGGCAGACAGAACTTCTTATAAAAAAAACAGGTGAACGACAACATTCTCTTTTATTTACTTCTTAAACACAAGTATAATTTCAAACGTACTTCGCATATGGTTTGTCGAACAGCAGATTGTATATGCATACACGTATGACAGAAGAATAGGAAAGTCAAACATTGGGGTATTCCATTATTTGGAATTGAATAATTTTGTAATCATAATCATTTAATGATTTTAATAATAACTTTGTATTTTCATAGAAATAGATAACATACTATTTTTATGTAAAGAACAAGTTACAAATAAGAAGAGAAAATTTTGGTTGGATCAAAAATGATAACGATATCAAAAGACAAACTCCCCCTCCCCCTAGAGATATCTTACGATATCATGTGCCAGACCCTCCCTCCCCCCTAAAATGATAACGTTATATATGCATAGCCCCAAAGAAAAAAATGTATATTAAAAAAAATCTTTCTAATTTATTAAACCAAATTAAATTTCAACAAATGTTCAACATAATTACGATTTTTACAAAATAAATAAATAAATAAATAAATAAATAAATAAATAAATAATAATAAAAAAAAATTGCCAGCCGAGCATCAGTTCGGGGGGGGGGGGGGATTAGAGGGCTGCGGGCCTGGGCTAGATTTCATTAATCCCGGGACAGGCGGGGTCCGAGTTTTATTTTTTTTTTCCATAAACTTGGGCCGGACCTAAACTTAATTGTTCCCTGGCCGAGTAAGTCAGAGACTAAAAATAGATTCTAAAAATTTGTGATATTCTATAGTTATTTAAAAATTTTTTGGCTAACAGTATTCTGCTATATTTAAATTTAATTTGGTTAAATAAATTACAGGGACAACTTTTTATTTAGTTTATCTTCTTAGAGTTTTAATATTATATTTAAAAATCATCTAAAAAAAAAAAAAAAAAAAAAAAAACCTCTTTAACTACCATATAGGTTGGCACGTTGGCAGAAAGAGGGAGGTGCAGGATAACGCCATTAGCCCTCCTTGGAGTTTGAAATTTAATTAAATTTCCTTAACCTCTGACGATTAGAAAAAAAGTTATCTAGTTTTTTTTTTAATTCTTCGTAAGTGACACAAACAATTAAACACTAAAAGAAAAAATAACTAAGAATTTTTAGACATGGGCTTTGCGCCCCCCCCCCCCCCTCTCCGCCGTGAAAGACAATTTTCAATTAGGTTTTTCTTTATATTTATCTGCTTCAAGTTTATCTTAAACAGGGGCTTCAGGGGGCCCAGCCCTTTGACTTCTTAATTGTTCATAAAACGTCTTGTACGATGAGTTCTGATAAAGACAAAAACTACTTACTTTAGCTTTTTTTTCATGTTTATGTTCTTCATTTATTTTAAAAGGTAGTTTTACGGGTAGATGATTTTTTTTTTTCTTTGTCAGGTTCGTACCGGTTTTCGGCCTAAAAAAAAGGATTTTTTTTTTTTTTTCTTTTCTGGCCGTGTTTGGATTTGATCGGATAACTCGACCCGCGCTGGACATATTAGGTTTTTCTTGTATCAGCACAAAAAAGAAATGTAACTTTGCAGTGCGAAATGAGAAATGTTTTTCTTTCTTAATTTCTTCTTTCTTATGTAAAGAAAATAACATCTGTTATTTATGTAAGCACTGATTATTCGTCTTATTTATATTTTCAGATTTATTATGCTGCGCAGTTTGAAGAGTTTTCATTACACTGTAGCAGGTGTGGTAAATAGAAATAATTTATTGATAACTGTGAGCATGCAACGTGTCAACTTGATTAATAAGAAACGCATTTCTAAACATCTACAATAAGTCAGAGCTGAGTTTTTCTGCATTGCACAATACTCGAATGACCGTGCTTTATTATTATTATTATTTTTTTTTTAATTCATGCACTGTAAATTTCGGATATCTTTGAATGAATGAATGAATGAATGAATGGTGTCATTTTGTTAGTGCAAAATGCATGAATGAGTATTTGTAGTAATAGCAGGCAAAACAAGTCGGAAATTGTACGTCAAACGTGGCAAATGAGGTGCGTTCGTACTATAACTAGTTTTATAAATGTTCAGATCTTGGTGCAATAAGTGTTGCACTCCAGTGTAAAAAAGCATGAGGCGTCCCGTCTACCAGCTTCGAGAGCAGAACCTCTCGGCCACTGGTGGGGCCCCATCTTGAATAGGACATCAATGACAACTTAGAATCATTACCTATCATGGAATACTATTGAATAAATGAGGTGTGATAGGATTTAATAGATTGAAGAAAACTTTTATGAATATCTTTTTAAGTGTTGATTCGATTTTCATCAAATTTGAAATGACTCTATACAATTCTGCACCGATTCTATCCATTAAATTTCAAACCATTCGGTTGGGTAGTTTTTTCGCTGTTATGTGGACAGTACAGACAGACGGACGGACCAGACGAAGATTATAGGTGCTATGTATTTATATAATTACGAACGCAGTAATAAAAGAGTGCACAAATCAATCGTAGTTTATAAATAGACTTTGACAGAACGTTTAATTTTTATTTTTTAACACTTTCCAACAAAGTTGAAAAGTGTTTATGCATTCGGTTTGTCTGGCCGTCAGTCCGTCTGTCCACGCTCTAACTCCCGTAAATATACTCGGATTTTCATGAAATCGATGAAGGTTATTTAGGGTCACCATAGCATGTTTGGTATTGTATATGCAGACCTGCCAACTGCTACGAAAAAATCGTAGTTGCTACGATTTGGACCTATAAACTACGATGCTACGAAAATCGGTCTTAAACTATGATTTTTTGCAAAAAAACACAAATGCATTTTTTTGTTTCTAGTTGCGATTTTTATCCCACGCAGCATATTTTTCAGAAGTTCTGTTCCGAAATTTCAAAGTATTCATTTCCGAAAGTTTAAAAAAATTGGCCATTAGCCCAAAAATTCGGACATTAAAAAATGCTCATGGGAAAAAAAAAAAAAAAAAAAAAAAAAAAAAAAAAATCGGCGCTACAAAACAAACTTTTTAACATAAAACTCTATGTATATTAACCACGAGTGAATCGCGTTTCTGTAAATATTTATAGTACAGTAATATTTATAGTACATTCCCTTCCTTACAAACAGGGGGTGCCATTTTAAGAATCTCTGGAGGGAGGGGTGTGTTCTTTGAGGGGCAAGGTTTGAAATAGTGTGCAAAATCGCCTGATTTGCGCACTGAAAAGGAAAGTCCTGCATAACGAAAAATGTTGTGCAGTATTTCCCCCTGTAAATTCTTCCACAGACCTATGATTCTTCTGCAAGTATATTTTGAAATTTCTTGGAAGTTCGCATTTTTTTTTTTTTTTCTTGCAGAATAAAGGAATTTCCCCAATTAGGAAAAAATTGGGAATATCCTGAAACGATCGCGGGAAAAAAATCGCGAAATTCATCAAAATTTACTGCACTGGGATAAGAAATTGGTTGGTTGGTTGGTTGTATTTATGACGGCCAATTATCTGCACGAGGGATATAGGCCCAGGGGGGAGTGCCCTTCGTGGGGGTCTTTCTAAGGGAACCTAACCCGTATTAACGCTTGGAAATCCAAGGTTCGAAGAAAACCACGAAAACTCCGAACGATTAGGCCGACGAGCGCGATTGGGTTCGAACCCAGCACTTCCCGTCTACCAGATTCGAGAGCACAACCTCTCAGCCACTGGTGGGGCGGATAAGAAATTGGAACCAGGCTCCTTTTACGAATGTCAAAAAACGCTGTGAAACGAGAAGAAATTCTAAAAATCGTAAAAAAAATTTCTGAGGAAAAAAAATTACTATATTGAGTTGAAAGACTGAAATCTTACTCCTTTTACGAATATCAAACGATGGCTGCGAAACACGAAAAACCAAACAACCAACCTCCAGATTAATTTTAATTTTGTGTGCTACGATTTCTCATTTTCAAAGGTTGGCAGGTCTGTATATGAAGCATGTAAGATTTACAGAGGCACTCAAAAGTATTCCATTACATTATGGTATATGGGGAAAAATCGTTTGCAGAGTATTTTAATGACATGACGCTATTTCAAATGTATTGAAACTGATATGAATCACTGAATTTCACTACGATCACGTTAGAACAAGGCATTCATAGCATTTTTTATTCATTTACAGACACAAAAAGACACACAAAAGAAATCGGTTACAGTACAGTACTGTCTTTGAGTCATAATTGCTGGAGTGCACGGTTTAAAATTTGGTATTCGCTTATAAATTTAATTAATTTTTTGCATCTTACTCGTTATATATAAATGATATATCTCAAATACAGGCAGGGGCGTAGCTACAGATATTTTTTCGGGGGGGAGAATTCGAAAATTTCCCAACTTGAAACAAATTGCTCCAATTTTCAACTAAAGTGATATGCATAACGTGTGTAATAGTGATAAGGAAACTTATGCATAAAAAATTTCTTTCCAAAGAAAATTTTTTAAACTAGAAACATAAAAATTCCAATTATTGTTTTAATAATAAGAAAACAAACCAACTTTTTACTTTCTTCTATCTTTAGAAGAAGAAAGTATTGAATTCGTAAAAAAAAAATCGACTTCCGGCTTTCTACGGATTGATATTATTGGTGCAGATTCACGATCGCCAGTCGCCACGTGGCGACTTAATTTTTTGCTTTGGCGACTAATTTTCGACATCTAAGTCGCCATTATTTGGCGAATTTCACGTTTTTTTTTCGCGATCCTTTTACGAAAATCACGGGTTTTTTTCGCGATGCTTTGACGAAATTCGCGAGTTTTTTTGAAATCCTTTGATAAAATTGGCATTTTTTGTGCAATCTGTTGACGAAATTCGCATTTTTTCTGTGATCTGGTGACGAAATTCACGTTTTTCTGCAATCTTTTGCCGAAATTCATGTTGTTTGTTTTGCGACCCTTTGACAAACTTATCGTTTTTTCCGAGATCCTTATAGAATTGGTGGGGTTTATTTTTATTATCCTTTGACAAAGTTGATGATTTTTCTGCAGAGAATAGCAAAAGTCGCATTTTTCCCGCAATTCTTCGACAAAAAGACGCATGTTTTTTGGGATTCTTTAACGAAATTAGCATTTTTTCCCTGATCCTTTGACGGAATTTTTCGGCGTCCACTTGTCGAAATCTTTCATATTTTTCCTCACCCCTGTAATAATCTGTGACAAGATTGTTTTTTAAGATAATTTTTCTTCTGTATTCTTGAAAAACAAATGCTTGAATTCTGTTTTGACTTTTATAGTGCAAAATAATCTTGCACACTCTTATTTTTTCCTTTTCTGAACTCTTGTATGGCAAAATGAAAATAAGAAATATTGTTTTCCTAATACACTACCATGATTCCTTAGCTTATTCTTATAGATATATATTTTTTCACCTCTGTCTTGCCCAACTTTATCTTCTGACAGTACATAGCTTAAGATTTATATTATACTTAATTTATATTCAAATTAAAAGAATTGGGTGATTAAATGAACTATACAAATTTGATGTCATTAGTCTGTTTCTTTTGTAAATTTGTAGATTATTTTTCACTTTGATTTCCTGAATTTTTTTCTCATATAATCGCTATTGCTTTTATGCATTTCTTTCACAATGTGGCCACTGGATTATTTGGGTTTAGGAGCCACTGGTTCCTTAAAAACTTTGGAAAGGTGCACCTATAATTAATACGTTTTAGAACGATTTGACTGTTTTTAGAAAATGTCTGTCTGTGTGTATGTGACACAAATTTTGTGGGCGCTCTACCTCAAGAACTAAAGATTCAGTTATACCTTGATAAAAATTAATGCTGATTAGTTTTTGTGTAAATCACCCAAAAGGTGGCGCTGCTATGCTGCATTTTTCACGATTTACATGATTTTAGCGATAGTTATATCTCAAAAACTGTTGCACGGAATTGGATCAAACTTCATATTCTGTTAAACCTTGACATAATTTGGTGCTTATTAGGCTTTTGTGTTTATCATATAACAGGTGACACTGCTGTGAAACATTTTTCACGATTTTTGTGTTAGCTATATCTGAAAAACTAATGCACAGAATTTGCCAAATTTCATATTCGGTTGCAATTCCTTATTGGGCTTGGGTGTATATTGTCCAAAGGAATCGCTTTTGTGCTCTTTGGGTTTGGAATTTTGGTTGCAGACATCTAACAGGGTGTGCGCCCAAATTCAATGATTTGTTGAAAAAATGCGATGCTTCTATCTCCTTTTTAAATTCACACAACTAAACGGATCTATTCCTTCATAATTCTTTTTGCATTGTGATTGCAAATTTTGAGATATTAACATGTATTGGATAGAATAAAGTTTTGGGATTGGCACATCCGACTAGTTTTCATTTAACATTAATTCTTCTGGTCTTCAAAGAAGCCAACCTGATGATAACATCGTCCAGTTTAATAAAATCCACAATTCCACTTTCACATTTTAAAATCATTAGGCTGTCAAGTCTGTCATCCCTCTTTGTAGTTTGCAATATATATATATTTAATTTTTATTTGACTAAAGATTCTTTCATTAGATGCAATGCCATAAAGATAAGCTGCTGTGAATGTTAAGATACGAGTATATAGTTTGATGGCGTGTTCAAATCGTCTTTGAATTTCAAGGCATGAGAAAAAGGTTTTTTAAGTGAGTTGGGATTTGGTTTATTTCTATTTGACTCTGCAAGTCATGTACATCCGATTTCTCATATCCAGGTGGAAAAATTATTAACATAATTAAAAACTCTTATGATACTCATCAACGTACATATAAACAAAGATTATATTAAAAACACATTAAAAATTAATCACAACGAATCATGCTCTTTCTAATGAGTCATCATCAGGGGAGAGGGTTCTTGACCTCCACGAAGCAAAGTTACAAATAGCACAGTCACTTTTATAACATCAAACTAGCATGAAATGTTGGGATTAATTTTTAATGTGTTTTTAATATAGTTTTTATTTATATGTACGCTGATGAGTATCATAAGAGTTTTTAATTATTAAATTTTGACAGCGTAAGTCCAAGTTTTTCTTATTAACATTATTAACTTTCCTAAGTTAGTGATACTCAAATTTGCCTTGCACAATTGTAATTTAAATATGAAATGTATTGGTGCAATATTCTCCTGATATAGGGAACATTATCATTTAAGCCCATTACTGAGTTTTTTTTTTTTTTTTTTTTGTACTTCTTATAATTCTTTCCTGTAAAACTTGTGTGTATCAATGTTCATTGCTGTACTATTATTTTTATCTATTCCCTTTGGTAAAATCATTTTTCTACGGTGCTTTCGGAAGTCAGCTTCTTCAGTTACATTCTAATATTCATAACTGTTTGTGAACTTGTCTATAGGGAAATCTTTATTGATTCAAAGTTTTATTCAAGTGCTACGTGTCAGTGTTACAATGCATGTCGATTTTTTCTTCAGTTGATGGACTGCTTTCATGGTCATATTTCTGTTCCAAATTCAAATGGTCCACTTTTTACCTTTTTCATCCTCGAATGGATTTTTAGATGCTCCAAAGCCTTGCATGAAAAATCTTTTCCTTATTATGAAGGGTTCTTTCGTGCTGAGATTTATAGTCATTTTTAGTACAGTTTAAAAAACACAACACTGAATTTTTGGTTAAAAATTTCATAAACACCTATAAATATAAACGAATAGGACTGATATATATTTCTGCTCACAAATAAATGTAAAATGTAACAAATTTCTCTAAACTAGCGACTTTTCATATTCATATTTGCTCATATAACGCTTTTTTCTTGACAGCGAAGGGTTAACTAATTTTTGCGGAAAAAATCATGAAAATGAGTAAAGGATTGTCCAAAAATCACGCAATTAGATCAAAAATTAGTGTAATTTGTGAAAACTCTGCAAATCTTCTTGCCCAGCTGTGTTTCAAGTAGATAACTATATTCTTTTTTTTTGTGCTACAAGTGATCTCCAATTTTCAAAAGATGCAATCCCTTTGGATTAAACTAGCTGGATTCTCTTTTGGGACGAGAAGGGGACATAGGGTGAAATTTTTGAGAAAGGAACAAAGTTTTGGAGGAAATAAAGGAACTGGATAGTCAGCTATTGATGGTTAGGAGTAGAGAAAGTTTGGTCTGGTAGGTGCATAATATTTTTGTAGAACTGAAAAACACAATGATAGATTGAATGTGGCTGATTTCTTTTGATAATTTAACATGTTTACTGTTACAATACTCAGAAACATTATCACCAAACAAAATTCGTAATTTTTTTACTAAAAAAGGAAATGTCTCAAAAATCTAGAATTTCCCAACTCTAAGCTCAAATTTCCCAACTTCACATATATTGGGGGGGGAGGCTCCCCCCCCTAACCCCCCCATGGCGACGCCCCTGAATACAGGGATGAAGAAAAGTATTCACGTACCGTTCTCCTTATTAGAAGAAATTGCTGGGGGTAAATTTTCAACTGAGGTATATGTATTTCTTAAGTGAACTCAATTCTGGCATGCATGTAGTTAATAGATTCAAATCTATGTATCCTATACAGGGCTGCTGAAAAAATTCGCATAATTTCCGATTATGGATAGGAACAGCTGAAATTGGGCTTTGAAATGTATTATGCGTTTCCATAGGGTTGAATTGGACGTAATATTTTAATTTTTTAAATGGTGCAGCTTTGCTACATTATTCTGAATGTGTTGGAAAGTGTTTCATAATCTATGCTTGACGCATATTTTTTTCTTACTGTTTTTTCTATTCATCTAATCCAGTGTTTTTCAACCTTTTTTCGTTGACGGCACACTAAAAATATCAAGAATTATTTGCGGCACACCTGAATATAAAAAAATATGTAAGTTGCATGATGCAAAAATTGTATTTATTTATTTACAAAATTTACTCAATGAGAAGGTTCAGCGTGTTTTCTGAACAAATTAAATCAAAACGAGGTTCTAAAGTCTCCGAACAAATTCGCATTTGATCGTCAACTTTTAAAAGTCTCTTTCGCTTTTTGGACTTGATTTCTGTCAATGGTGGAAGTCCAAATTCACGGAAACATAAAGATGCAAAAGGCATATAATTTTTAACAACTTTTAAGTTAATTGCGTGGTACACATTTTTGTCAGAAAGCCAAAACTCATCCAAATTTTTCTCGAAGAATGTTGAATGGTAAAACTTATCGTTTATCAAATCAATGAGCTGTTCTTTTTTTCTATTCTTGTCAAATTTGGTGTTTTACAAATTTCAAAAGGGTTCTTTAACCATTCGTATTCGGCAACTGAAAGCGAAGGGAAGCAGTTTTTAAGTGTTAAGCTCATGATAAATAGAAAATGTCGTATCGTTGATACGACACCATACAATTTCAATTATTTGTCAAAAAACCTCGTGGCACACTGGTGTGCCGCGGCACATAGGTTGAGAAACACTGATCTAATCTATGGGATTGCGAAAAATGCTGCAGACAAAATAAAATAAACTAAAATAAATAAAGAAAAATTATTTTATATTAACCCCTTCTCTGTCGGCGTCGCATGTCATTACGTTCGGCGTTTTTCTTCAGGTACGGTCGGCGTCGCATGTCATGCGACGAGAAGAAAATTTTCATCATTGAAAGTGAATTTGTCGCAACTTGCACGCCGGTATATTCTGGGATTGTTTTTTTAGGTAGATTTCGTATGAAATACTACCTATTACATTCTCCCCTATGTTGGAATTTCTGAAAAATTTTTGCAGATCTACACCGATCATGACCCCTAGAACCCCAAACCACCCTCAGTAAAAAACTTTATATCTAAATCTATCTATCTATCTATCTATCTATCTATCTATCTATATATATATATATATATATATATATATGTATATATATATATATATATATCACACTTTCTTCTGGACACGATAACTTCCACAATTCTACACAAATCTTTTCCAAACTGATACATAAAATCAAGGGGCATAAAATCTCGGTCAAGTTCGTTAATGGGCAAAATTGGGCCAAGGGGACGGAAACAGGGAGGGGTTTTGTGAAAACCGAAAAACCCCCATAACTTCTTAATTTTTGTACATATCAAATTAGTTTAAAGTTTTTATTACTTCTAAAAATAGGGCCAAAAGTTTATGTATCACAGATTTTTGATAAAATTAAAAATGGACTCAAGGGGCGCGAAAAATAAGGTTTTTGGGAGAAAAAAATTCATAACTTCGTCAATTCTCAAGATATCAAATCCAATTAATTTTATCATAAATCTCCTTGATATTATCTACAACTTTTATATTCGCAAGTTTTTGATAGGACCAATTCGTACCGCAAAAAAAAAATTAACAAGTAGGAAATTGCTCGTCAAACGTTGCAAATGAGGTGCGTTCGTACTGTAACAAGTTTTATAAATATTTTTTGCACCCAGTATTGTACTGAATGTATATTTTTTTGCAGTTCCTAAATGCATAGTCTGTAGCATCATTAAAATGCACTTGCAATAATTTTTTCCCTTTGCCCGTAATGTAACGGAAAACTTTTGACTGTCCCTGTAATTAAACTAGCATCCAATTTTCATAACATCTGAAATAGCTCGACAAAATTTCGCAACAATCATATATTTAAAATTTCAGACCATTCGGTTGGATAGTTTTTGTTCTGTTATATGCGGACGGACTGACGGACTGAACGACGACTATAGGTGCTACGTATTTATATAATTACTAACGCACCTAAAAACGAAAACAAAAAAGGAGGGGGGGGGGGGTTGAAGTAGAGGTCTGCACGGGCCGGAATTTCCAGGCCCGGGCCCGGCCCGGCCCGAACGAAAGCTATGTTGGCCCGGCCCGATGTAAAATTGGAAGTTCGGCCCGAGCCCGGCCCGGCCCGTTTGCATTTTTACAGTTCTAGGCCCGGCCCGGCCCGTACAAAAATCAGTGAAAACAGGCCCGGCCCGGCCCGACACAATTTCTACAAAAAAAAAAGGAAAAGAAAAAAAAAATCCTTTTTTCTTTCAACATAAATTAAGATTCTTTTAATGAATACTACATACATATTTATGGCAATATTTTACAGTATATTTTACATTACTAT
This sequence comes from Maratus speciosus, assembly GCA_963932465.1. NCBI lineage: Eukaryota > Metazoa > Arthropoda > Arachnida > Araneae > Salticidae > Maratus > Maratus speciosus. The sequence continues at coordinate 616,908,273 of OZ010788.1, read as the reverse complement.
GATGTTCGCAAAACAGAAAACACACAATAGTAAACATTAACGATTACTTACAGTGTTTTAGTCATCGTGTCTACAGACATTTCAAAATGGAAGTAAGGATTCATTAAAAGATTAATGTAGTTCAGAATAAAGGATCAAAAACATGATAACTTTTGAAGCTGTATAAGAAGTAGATTTGTGAAAATATTTCTCTCAATTTTAAGGCTTTTCTCAAATCCGAAGGAGCTACATTTCGACACATTTATGAATTCTTTTCTTTTCGGAAACGCGTAAGATTGGCAGATATTCTTATTCAGAAGCTATGTAAATGTCGTTTTTTTTTCATAGATAAAAGCAATATATCTTTCTGAAAATACTGTCAAAGTTAGCGTTTTGAATCGAATTTCCGGAAGCGATAGCACAGGAAAGGAAAAAAAACGTACAGTCACGTGACAGGAATCTCTGTTATCTCTGTAAGTAATTTATCAAATATGGAAAAAGCTATTCGTTTCCAAATGCCTTCAATAGGCAGGCCTGTCAATTTTATGCCTTTATAGTTAAAATTTTTGTCAGAAAATGTGTCTGAAAGCTTCGCATTGTTGTCTGAAAGCTTTGCAGTGAATATGAGAACCACCTTAAGGTATATTTCCAAAGATACTGTTAAGAGAAGTTCATTATCACTATTAATACTACAAAACACAATGACTGCTCTACACATCCTGATATCGATTAAGACCAGTTCCGTCCCGGCACGAGTCTGCTAAAAAAAATTAAACTCGGAATCAGACATCTTGTAACTGTACGATGCTGATCTCTACGATGGACATGTTGCATTTCTGTATTGATGTTGTTAAACTCTCATCGGCTCGTGACGCACATTTATACTTCTCGAGAAAATCATATTCATTGAAAATGGCTCGTATTTTATCTGCTTCGGTTAAATTCTTATATCGGGCCGATAGGCCCGATTAATTTTTTTGCCGGCCCGGCCCGGCCCGGCCCGTTTATTTTGTCTGTCGGCCCGGCCCGTTGAAAAAATTGCTCTAATTCTGCCGGCCCGGCCCGGCCCGCGGGCCGGGCCGGGTACGGGCCTCGGGCCAAGCCCGGGCCCGTGCAGACCTCTAGGTTGAAGAAGAAAAAAATCCATAACTCCGTCAATTCACAAGATATACAATCCCCATGAACTTATATGTCTTCTTAATATTGTCTACAACATTTATACCGACAAGGTTTTTATAGGACCAATTCTTACAGCAAAAACAAAGAAAAAAATCATCTTATTAACGGTGTATTTTAATCCAAGCTGCTTATTTTCTTACTAATTTTTAATTTTATTTTTGCTCTCAAACGTATCCAATTGGTAGATTCTCTTATTCAGAAACTATATAATGTACCGTAATAATCAATTTTTTGATAGAGGCAGAATATCTTTCAAAAAATGATGTTAAAGTGGGCATTTTGAACAGAATTTCCCGAAGCGATTGTCTTAGAAACGAAAAATATTGTTCTACTGAGAAAATAATTGTTTATAAATCAAGTTTCAATTAATTGAACGAACAATAAAAACACAGGTCGCTTTTAAATCTCTTCAAAAATCACGTCAGCAGTTTTCATATTTTTTCTATTAAAAATGAAACTGAAAATGTGCCAGAAAATTTCGAGTTGTAGAGCATGGAAAAGTATTTTTTGTAATACCTCCTTGACATGATTCCAGGAATGAGATTCTTCCGACTTTTATCGGAATTTCCGACTTTTCGTAAATTTTTGAGAAAATTTTTGATTTTTATCTGTAAAAAAAAAAAAAAAAAAAAAAAAAAAAAAACATGCCGTTTTATTTCTTCCTGGCAGTGAAAAAATGCGCCAAACGAGGCATATCACGCCAGAATTGCATCGCATTTTCTCCGCGATTCTTTGACGAAATTCGCGTTTTCTTTCGCGATCTTTTGACAGAATTCACATATTTTCCACGATCTTTTGACGGAATTCGCGTATTTTCCTCGATTTTTTTGACGAAAATCGCATTTTTTCCCCTTTCCTATTATGAAATTCGCGTTTTTTCCGCTTTCCTTTGATGAAATTAGCATTTTTTCCGCGATCCTTTGACGAAATTCGCTTTTTTGCAGCCTTTCGACGATTCACGTTTTTTTCCCGCTATCCTTTAAACTAAATTCATGTTTTTTCAGCGGCCCTTTAACGAAATTTGCATGTTTCCGCGGTCCTTTGCCGAAATTCTTTTTTTTCTTTACGATCTTTTGAAGAATTTCGTGTTTTTTTCGCGAACATTTTGCGAAATTCGCGTTTTTTCCGCGATCTTTTTGAGAAATTTGCGTTTTTTCCGCGATCTGTTTGCAAAATTCGCGTTTTTTCCGCGATCTTTTGACGAAATTCGCATTTTTTTCGTGATCTTTTGACGAAATTCGTGCTTGTCCCGCTTTTTTTTAGGAAATTCGCATTTTCCGCGATCTTTTGACGAAATTCGCGTTTTTTCCACGATCTTTTGACGAAATTCACGTTTTTTACGCAATCTTTTAACGGAATTCGCGTTTTTCCAGCAACCATTTGACGAAATCCACATTTTTGTCGAGCCCTTTGGCAGAATTTTGGTTTTTTGCCTGTTTTGTGCAAAATAGGATTTTGCGCGCGGTCTTTTAGCTTTTTACCAAATTTTAGCTTACGCGTATTTTCAGACTTTTTGTTCTTTACCCACTCTCATGCCTGTGATTCTGATAAAACCAGACATTATATAAAATTGAAATAAAAGCTCGTCAAAAGCGGCCACTTATCAAGTGATAATTTTTTTTTCAGATTCTAGTGATATCGGTTAGAATGCATAATGAAAAATATTTGGTAATTTTTATTTCAATGTAAGCAAAAAAATAATTTGGAATAAATGATTTCAATGTGTTTTTTTCTTTCTGATGGTCAAGAAAGGTTATAAAGCAGTTCTCACGCTAAGACTGAACGATTTTTTTTTATGTACCTATATATAATAATTTTTAATAATTCTTTTTATGCAGATACTTATCTAATATTATAATACGAGAAAATATTTTATGTGTGTAAATTTTATGTAAAAAGCTGTTCAGAAAATGAATATTGCCAAGATTTTGCCAAATTTGGCGAAATGTTGCCAACTTTGTGTTTATACTTTAAATAGATTTGATAAATATAATTTCAGACTATTTTTTTAATTTTAAACTTTAGTGCATTGCAGGAAAAGCTGGGGTTCAGTGACATTTTTTTTTTTTTTTACCACTGGTAAAAAAAAAATTGGTTACAAACGGAAATATTTTACATTTTCCAATTCAGGATAGAACATATATTAATTTTCAGCAATAAAAAAAATGTTTTTTTGGAATTGGAAATTCGGAAAAAAAAAAAAAAAAAAAAAAAGACAGAGAAGGGGTTAAAAAGAAAAGTGTATTTCAACGACCATCTCAATAACATAATATGCAATTAAAAGTTGCATAGTTAAATGCAACATAGAAAAAAAAAATTTGTTGCGTGCGTTTTATTGGTTTTTAATGAGTATCTTGTGAAATATAAATTGTTGGAAAATAAATTATAAATAAAAAAAAAACTTTTTTTTTTCGCATATATTGTAGAATTACTTCATTTGTTTAGTTCTATTTATTATAAAAATTCAAACATTATTTCCCTGTACATTTAGAATTAAACTGTTTTTGAAATTTCAATTATTAATCAATCAAACAATTATAGAAATACAGTCGGACCTCTATTTAACGAAGTCGCTAAATCCCGAAAAAAAGTTCGTTATATGGAAAATTCGTTAAATAGAGAGTCACCCTTGAAAATACTTTAAACTACGCAAAACACATTTTAAGTCCATAAACACTAAATATAATTAAAAAAAGTAATTAGTCACACTTTTTTTTATAAATTATATCTATTTGTTTTACTTATTTTACCTATCAAAAAGAAATCTGCAAGGGAAATAAGAATGAAACAAAACATTGTCTGGAAATACATTGCATTTTCAGTTAAAAAAATAATTTTACATTAAAATCATGATTTTTTTATTATGCTTGATAAGCTGTTTGGAGGAATACCAAATTTTATAGCAGTATTCTTTTTCTTCATGCCTTTATCCACCTCATCAAGAATAATTTTTTTTTTTCTTTGATGCTCAAGCACTCTCGCTTTGACATTTTCGAGCTACAAGAACCGAAATTACCCACACGATTGAACATGATCAACAATCTAGAAAATGGGAAACTATAGTTTAAGGATACGGGGCAGCTCCATTGAGGGTTAAAAGGGGATATTGAAAGTTTGCTCTTCTTGGATGGAAAGCAAAGAATCACAGCGATTGTACTGCTCTCGGTGAGTTAGGTGCCTGGTAAGACCTGTTCATGGTCATTGATCATCATAAAATGTGTTAAAAGAAAGAATAAGTTTGAAATGTCCAGTAATATTTTAAGAAATAGGGAGAAAAAAAAATTTAGATCCCAAGGAAAAATTCGTTAAATAGAGAATACACTTCGCTATTTGGAGGTTATTTTAGAAGAAATTAGCAAAATGTTCTTGGTTCCAAGTAAAAGTTCGCAAAATAGAGGCTCGTTAAATAGAGGTCCGACTGTATAATTAAAATTTCAATTCCATTTCATTCTGACCTTTCATTCGTTATTACATTGAGCGATTGAATAAAAACGGCACGTGGTAAAGTTTCATACAATGGGTCAAAGTTGAAAATCCGTTTCAAGTATATGTTAAATATAAGCAGGTAAATGGGGTATTATGAATTTTTGGGTAAGCCATATTTATTCTTGATACCAACTAAATAAATAAATATCATATCCTTATTTAAATAGTTTACCCATATTCCAATTCAACTTTCAAAAAGCGTTACCGCTACAAAAGCTAAACATAATTTAGATTACTTGTAATGTATTTTTTAAAACAGCGAAACCACTTGAGGGGCGGTGGAATATATTATATCCCGCCTAATTTAAACAAGATTCGCACCAGAAACTTTTAATTACATTTTATATTTTTAACTTTGGGGGCGAAATGTTGAAAAATTGCTTTTCTTTATTTTAAAATAAAAATTTTCGATTATTGTGGTGAGAATTCAACATTACAGAGACATTATTGCTTGCCCCTCAAAGGGTTAAGGCTGTTCTAAAATCCAAAGGAGTTACTTTCTGAATTCATTTTTCTTCGGAAACGCGTGAAATTTGCAGGTTCTCTTATTCGAAACCAATGTAATAGAATGGCGTTTTCCTCTATTTTGGTAAAGGCAGAAGATCTTTCAAAAATACGTCAAACTGGGCGTTTTGATACGAATTCCCGATGCGGCAGCGCGAGAAAGGGGAAAATTTGTCATGTGACAAGAATCGCTTATAACTCGATAAATAATTAATTTATAAAAAAAAATGGAAAACGCTATTCGATTTCAAATCGCTTGTATAGTAAAGCCTGAAAATTTTATGCTTTTACGGTAAAAAATGAGACAGAAAGTTTCGCGTTGATGAGAAATGAATTTGAGAACCAGCAGGGAAAATTAAACATAGATAACCAAATAAAACGAAAAAAAAAAAAAAAAAGTTTATCTCGAAAACTGGAGCGGGGGAAGGTAGATTACACTTCACTATGATACCTTATTACACCCATGTACCTATTAATTACATATAAAGTTTTAAATTGCTGGTAGTGTCATCTATCGGCTTTCGGCAATAAAACAAACAATCGGAATTAGTTGTTTATTTTATTCATCTCATAGATGGCGACACTATACAATTGAGATTTTTACTTTTGTGAAAATGCATCATAGGGCGCCCGCAGAATAATATCTAGGGAGCGTCAAAATATTGATGACAGGTATGCCTGTAGTTCGCTACTGAGGCTAAAATAGATGATATTTTAAAACAGAGATATAAAATAATTAACCACTCAGAGGAAAATTAACTAAGGATTTTTCGTCAAGGAGGCCAGCCCTCTTTTCAATTCTTTATTTAAAAAAAAAAAAAAAATCGATAAAAGTTTTTTTTTTTTAGATTTTTAAAATTTTGTATTTGGTACACATTTGTATTGCTTTAACTTTTAATAAAAAAATACTTTAATTACAGATATTTGCGCAAAATAAAGACTAGATTTTAAACAGAGTAAGGAAAAAAAAAATTCGAAATAAACAAATGGGCCTCGACACGAAAAATATATTAACCGAGGAATTTCTATATACATCGGTGAAACAGCACTCTCTTCCAATGTTGATGAACTACAGACAGGGCCTGACTAAAGCAGGGGCATGAAGGGCAGCTGCCCATTCCCCCCCCTCCTCCATTTAGGGGGCTCCCATGGGAATAATCGGGATTTTTATTATAAGGTGGTTATAATTGTGGGTGTAATATGGTTAAAATTGGACCAAAGTGATCAAAATTCATATATTTTTAAACATTTAGGAAGGGAGTGCGTTCTCCCTTCCTCTCTCTGCTTCCCGTACCCTCTCCATCCGCACAAAATAACGAACTATATCATTAGAAAACTATTGATTAAAATTTTAATATAACAACTTAATATTATACTGTTTTCACCATAAATTCTTTGTTAAAATTTTTGAGACAAGTCAAAGCCATTAATTATGACCGATTTGGGCATTTTCTTTCAGACATCTTATCATATCCGTAGATAGGCAAAGTAAAAGTTTGCAAACAAATACCTCTGTCAAAAAATTCATCATTTTTCTACTATTATTTTACTGGTATTTTTCTTAACTCTAATGAGGCGCAAGCAATTGTGTTTGTGAAATGTTGAATTCACACCTGAATTAAAAAAAGAATTACTTCAAAAAGAGGAAAAGCAATTTTTTGACTTTTTCCCACCAAAGTTTAAAAAGTAAAATTTAATTAAAAGTTTCTGGTGCGAATCTGCATTAAAATTAGGTGGTATATAATATATCCCACCGCCCCTCAAGGGGTTAAAGTTGTGACCATCTTTTTGTGTTACCCTGTATGTATATAGATATGAATAGTACTTGGTACGAAATTTATGCTTACATACAACATATATGAAGTTTGCCACTTCCACATTATTCGCGAATAATTTCTAAAGATAGATAGAAAGGCACCCCCCCCCCCCAAAAAAAAAAAAAAAAAAGTTGCTTGCCCCGGTACAGCATAAGTCGGGCCCTGACTACAGCGACCGCCAAGACATTTTAATTAACAATGCACCTGCACTTCAGTTTGATCTTACAAACCAAAGAGACTAATAACAGAAAGAGAGAATAATATTGCGAAAATAACTTGTGATTTAGTCGCTCTCTTTTCAATCATTCGATTCATAAAAGCGTCCGATTCGATTAATCAGCGTTTCTTTACGTGGTGTACAGTTACAGTCAATTCATTTGGAAAAGGCATAAAATAATCTCCCCTTTAAATTAATCTGTCAGCCATAGCAGATTATGCGCCAAATCATGCTCGATAAAATCTGGCTGTGAAACTGTACCAATGGAACATTTTAAGCACTAAAAAGTAGACAAGGCGGAAGTAAAATATATATTTATTAAACACGCCTTTATCAATTAGTAGTTTAATATTAATTCAATTATTACTATACGTTACGAAAACAATTTAAAAAACCAAAATAAATAGTTTAACTAATGTTTTTTTAGATTTTATTTCCTGTTGCCATATCTTAAAAAACAGACCGAGAAAAAAAGTAAATATTCTTTAACAAAACATTATTTTTTATCTTCTGTGTGTTACTTTTAATCTCGCTTCTATGTGTGCACGAATGTTATTTCGCATTCGGCCGAGTACTCTCCATATAGCATGAACATTAGCAACAAGTTTGATTTTTTTCTGACATTATCTTGACGTGGCAAATTTGAATTGAGAAATTCGCAGCAAATTTCCCTCAAGGTATACCATCCCCACTTGCATGAGTAGTTTGTTGTGAAACTGGTGGCAAGACTGTCTTTAATTCACGAAAGTGACGAAAGCAAAAAATCCATCCGTTGAGAGAATAGACAATCAGCACATACGCAGAAATTGCAGAAATTTTATTCGATTGGCACCACTTTTTCTAAACGCTATATTTAACAAACAGCAAAAAAAGCTCGTACTGAAAAGTACAAATATTACCTTAACTTGTTTACCGCGATAAAAACGATGTATGCACCTTTTGACTGTGCGTTCGCATCAATAGGTCTGATCAGGTCTGTGGACACCTCCGAAGTTGTTAAACTTATAGTGTAAGAGTTGTAAACAGATCCCAGATAGCATGAACATTAGCAGCAAGTTTGATTTTTTTCTGATATTATCTTACCGTGACAAATTTGAATTGAGAAATTCGCAGCAAATCTCCCGCAAGGTATACCATCACCCACTTGCATGAGTAGTTTGTTGTGAAACTGATGGCAAGATTGGCTTTAATTCACGAAAGTGACGAAAGCAAAAGATCCCTCTGTTGAGACAATAGACAATCAGCACATACGCAGAAATTGCAGAAATTTTATTCGGTAGGCACCGCTTTTTCTAAACGCTACACTTATGAAATACTAAAAAATGCTCGTATTGCAAAGTTCAAATATTTACCTAAACTTGTTTATGGTGATAAAAACGATGTACGCACCTTCCGACGGTGCGTTCGCATCCATAGACCTGCTCAGGTCTATGGAGCCCTTCCAAAGGGCTAAGCTTATAGTGTAGCTTATAGTGTAAGCTTATAGTGTGAAAAATTATCATAGAACATGGGGTCGCAAATCACGTATCTAATTAAAAATACAGACTGTTCGGCCCTAATTCAATTTGTGTTGATGACAATAACTTTCAGAAAAATGAAGTATATTATAATAAAACTTTTAATAGACATTTTCACCTTTGCTGTAAATGTGATAATATCGAAAAAAGTGGTAGAAGTTTCCATTATGCGCGCCAGCAGTAGGCACTTGACGCTTCACATTTTGGACTGCGATTGCCGGTTCATACGGTATCATCGATTGCTTGATCACCCTGTGTTCCCAGAACCTTTCGTGCTGTTATAACATTTCACACAAAATAAGGTACAGTTGTGGGGAAAAAAAAGTAAACACCTCTACCAACTCCTCAACAAATTGTCATCAATTATAAATTGAAAATAATTGAAAATTCCCCATATTAAAAAAAAAACAATTACAGGAACAATGTTATGTAACGTGTTAAAAAAGTGTACCTGCATCCGTTCAAGATTTAGGGCCTATAATATGTAACAAACAAAATAAAAATTCAGAAATATTTTATTTCTTATTGGGGTATTTGATTAACTTTTTTTTTTCTTTTTTTTTAATCTTAATACTTTTTTCTAGGTAGAATATACATCATTAGTTCTAAATAGATGATAAGCTCCTAATAGTATGATCGGAAAACGGTTTTAACTACGATAAAATAAAATAAAAAATTCAGAAATAGAACCATAGTTAACAGGTTTGTTAAAATACTCGCAAGTTGAATAGACCATTTTTAAAAAAGCAGTACGTGCTCGCCGAACGTCAAATTTCTAAAGATAAGAAATCGTTTGGTAATGAGTTAGTTTATTAAATAGCTAATGTACAGTCGTGGGGAAAAAAGGTAAACACCCGCTACTAACTCCTCAACAAATTATTGTAGAAGAAAGTTACTGGTACCGAACGATTGGAAATAAAGTCTACTTTTAAATGATGTATATAAAATTTGCTTAGGAGACCCGCTACATATTAAAACGAACCCAAACTTCATTTTTTTTTTCAATGGCAATACCCAATTTTAACAAGATATTTCAAATCTTCGATTCAAACTATGCCTAGACACCCAATTTCAAGTCATTCGAATGATAAGTTTTTGAATTATAAACATTCAAAATTGAGTGCTTCAAATGTTAAATTACATTTTCACATTCTTATTAATATCGCCTGAAATTATACTCCTAATGTACTAATTTTCTGTGTAGCAATAATACTAAAATACCCAAACATAAATACGTTGAATTTGCAATTTTTATAATTTTATGATATGAATTATGAAATTAATATTCGAAAAAATTATGAATTGCAACCTACAATTTTTTTGATGGATTTAGATTTATTAACTCCTGCTTTATGGAAATCCAAAGTTTCACATTTTTCATCCAAGTAGTTTTCAAATTATGCTTAAAAAACGGCAAAATGTCGGTTTAAAGGGCCATCTATGATAGCAGTGACTTGATATTTTGAAAATTTTTTTATGCTATCCTGTAATCTAGCAGTCTTCAATGACTGCTTGAGTGTCGCTTAAGAGGCCATGATCTCTCTCGGTCAACAATCGAGTACCGAACTTCAATTTGAATACAGCCCCTAAAATACGCTCGTTTTAAAACAAATAATTTTTGGAAAACTTTTTGTACGAATTGCATAAAAATTTGTTTTTAGGCTAATTGAAGGGTGCGGGGTTCATTTATGCTGTCAGAATTGTGTATTGCTATTGGAAAAAAAAAACAAAGTTATGGTTCGTTTTAATATGTAGCTAGTCTCTAAGCCAATTTTATATACATCATTTAAAAGTAGCCTTTACTACCAATCGTGTAGTACCAGTCACTTTCTTCTACGATAATTTTATGCAGAGTTAGTAAGGGGTGTTTACTTTTTTTTTTTTCCAAGACTGTACATATCGTTGCATTTTCATTGTAATGTTTTGATTTTTCCTCAAAATTATAACCATCAACGAAAGTCCAGTTAGGATGAAAAACCCTGTATTTGTGACTAAATACGTGGTTTGCGATCCCATGTTGTATGGTAATTTTTTATCCTCTTGATGCCGCTATTTATCACCCCTCTTAATTTGTCAGTCGAATTTTGGAATACCCTGTAGATTACAAGATAATTATTAGGTGCGTTCGTAATTATATAAATACGTAGCACCTATGGTCGTCGTTCAGTCCGTCTGTCTGTCTGCCTGTCCGTCCGTTCGCATAGAACAGCGCAAAAACTACCCAACCGAATCGTTTGAAATTTAAAATATATAATTGTTGCCTAATTTTGTCGAGTCATTTCAAATGTTATGAAAGTCGGATGTATAGTTTAATGACAGGGACAGTCAAAAGTTTTCCGTTGCATTACGGCCATGGGAAAAAATTATTTCAAGTGCATGTTAATGATGTTACAGCCTTTCGAATGGTCTGAAATTTTAAATATATAATTGTTGCAAAATTTTGTCGAGTCATTTCAAATGTTATGAAAGTCGGATGTATAGTTTAATGACAGGGACAGTCAAAAGTTTTCCGTTGCATTACGGCCATGGGAAAAAATTATTTCAAGTGCATGTTAATGATGTTACAGCCTTTCGAATGGTCTGAAATTTTAAATATATAATTGTTGCAAAATTTTTTCGAGTCATTTCAAATGTTATGAAAGTCGGATGTATAGTTTAATGACAGGGGCAGTCAAAAGTTTTCCGTTGCATTACGGCCATGGGAAAAAATTATTTCAAGTGCATGTTAATGATGTTACAGCCTTTCGAATGGTCTGAAATTTTAAATATATAATTGTTGCAAAATTTTTTCGAGTCATTTCAAATGTTATGAAAGTCGGATGTATAGTTTAATGACAGGGGCAGTCAAAAGTTTTCCGTTGCATTACGGCCATGGGAAAAAATTATTTCAAGTGCATGTTAATGATGTTACAGCCTTTCGAATGGTCTGAAATTTTAAATATATAATTGTTGCAAAATTTTGTCGAGTCATTTCAAATTTTATGAAAGTCTGATGTATAGTTTAATGACAGGGACAGTCAAAAGTTTTCCGTTGCATTACGGCCATGGGAAAAAATTATTTCAAGTGCATGTTAATGATGCTACAGCCTTTCGAATGGTCTAAAATTTTAAATATATAATTGTTGCAAAATTTTGTCGAGTCATTTCAAATTTTATGAAAATCAGATGTCCTGTTCAGTCCCTGTTTAATGACAGGGACAATCAAAAGTTTTCCGTTACATGACGGCCAATTGGGAAAAATTATTTCAAGTGCTCTTTAATGATGTTACAGCCTTTCGAACAGAATGAAATTGACATGCACTTATGAAGTGCACTAAAATATACATTCAGTACACTATGTGGTGCAAAAAATATTTATAAAACTAGTTATATATACTAGTTATATATAAATAGTTTGTTAACTATATTTATAAAACTAGTTTATATAGAACACACCTCATTTGCCACGTTTGACGTGCAATATCCAACTTGTGCCGTTATTCTGCGTCCAAGAAGAAGAAGAATCTTTAAAAATAAAAACGAAGCAAACTAATTTAGTTTAAAAAACTTTTATGTATATTTTACTGCACCTTTAAATATAAGAACTGTTATTTTGAGGTTCTTTCTCAGAATATATCCATAAATCAGATTAAATCTTGATTAATAAGAAAGTTAGGAACCTTTTGTCTTTTGTTGATTTACCACGACTTTTAACATTTACGAACATAAAGCGTAGACTTTTATGACACAAGAACGACAAATTTATGGTTCTGTTTAAAACGAGTTTTATTTTTACATTAAAACTAGCTGCGTAGCAACTAGGTTGTGTAGCATTTATAAAGTTAAGAGTTAAGATCTTTCGAGTTTTTGGATAGAAATACCTACCAATCTTGTTTTTAAAATAAAATGTACCAGTTATAAGCTAAAAATGCAATTATTATCGTTTATAAATCTTAATTAGACTTTTCAATCGCCGCCCCCCTTTAATCCGCCTTAACCCTTTAGTGCGCAGCTTTGCATATATGCAAATAACAGTGTTTTGAATTTAATAGATTTTTTTATTCGAATATACCTAATTCACACCAGAAAATTAAAATAGCAATATTTGTTTTAATTAATAACAGACATTCCGTATAAAGCGAAATTAACCATTGAAACTTTCTGGTGTTAAGTCAGATTCTCTGAACTAAGTAATTTCTAGAACGTATGGGAATTAAAGGGTTAAAAGTTGATCAATTAATTCTCGCATTTTTTAATACTGTAAGATTGTTTTTTAGTTATATTTAAATATTGGTTTATTGATTGATTCTCCCGATTTTTCTCCTTTAGCTTTCTCGAAAACTATTTTACATTTCGGAATGGGAAAAACTGCAGATCGTAGCCGGAATTATCGATTATAAATCTTCATCTTTCAGTCGCCGTAAGATTCCTTAAGGCTGTTCTTAACTGCTCTGCTCAACAAGCGCAAAACGTTTTGACACATTAACAAATTTAGTTTTCTAATGGAAAGATATAAAATTGGAAAGCCTGGCCATGAAAGCGTTTTGGAATTGAACTGTTTTTTCCATTTTTTGATCCATCAATTACCTATTGAGTTATAGGCGATCTCGATCACGGGACAAACACGTTTTTTGCCCGCTCTTGAGTGCTTTTTCTTCCTTCGCGCGGAAATTCGGTTCAAACCGCCTTACTTTGACACTCTTTTCTGAAAGAGCTATTGCGTTTTCAAAAAAATGGAAAAAACAGCTCAATTACATAGTTTCTGAACAACAACACCAGCTAGTTTCATGCATTTTCGAACAAAAATAAATTAAAACTTATGTCAGAAAGTTGCCCTTTTGGATTTGAGAACACCCTTAAAACTGATAATTTAGTTTTGGAGTTTTTGAGTATTGAAATGTTAGTTTATTAATTGATTTTTTGGGGGTTTCTTTAAAAACTTTCAAAAACTATTTTAGATATCGCAATGCGAAAAACTGCAGATGTTACCTTAAAATTGCTCAATTAATTCTGGAGTTTTTGAGTATTGAAAGTTTGGTTTATTAGGGTCACAAAAAGCTGTAATTTAAATATTTACGCATTAAAGGTTTTAGACATGGAAGAAAAGATAAGCAAATGACTACGTTGGTTTAGTAGAATATAAATCTTTTTAGAAGAAAACATTTTGTCCTCTATTCGGGAAAACGACAGACAGACACTGCAATTTTATATATATGTATAGAAAATCTGCAATATTAATCTACCTTATTTTTTTCTTTTTTTTTTTTTTAAATAATAATAATCAGTGGTGTAGTAATAACCCCCCCCCCCCCCCCCCCCAAAAAAAAAAAAAAAAAAAAAAAAAAAAAAAAAAAAAACAGAGGATATACGTTCCAGGCAGAGGGTATACGGCTCAAGGCAGAGGGTATATACCCTACAGAGTATATATATAGTTTTTTCGGGAAATAAGGGATATACAGTGTTTCTTAAAAATATCCAGAAGGTATACGGCGTATACCACCGTATACTTACTACTACGTCCCTGATAATAATAATAAAATACCGATAGTTCAGAGAAATGTCTTAGATATTGTAATTTCTAAAAGAAAAAGAAAAATATCATTTTTATCCTTACAACTTTAAAAAGACTTTATCTAGAAAATATCAAATATGTTTTATTTTTGATATGATATCTGGTATCGTGTTTTAAATACGTTTATAGTTAATCTACATCTGATTAAAAACCACAGGCACAACGCCTTAACAATGACTTCATGCCGATTACGTGGCTCCGGTCAGAAGTGTTCTTCAGCTTACGGAAAGTACCGGGTGTCCCAAAAAGGACTGACTGATTTTAAAATTCAATAACTTCCAAACGGTGACAGATATTAAAAAAATTCTTGCAGGAGGGTTATGCATAAAGTCAAAAGTTTTTTTACAGTGATTTTCGATTTTAGTTCGAATTACAAACAATAGATGGCACTGCGATCAATAGAGGCTAAATTCAGGCTCCATTTTTGGTACTTCATGGCCCGGATAATACATTTCCATCTCCTTTTTCTGCATGGAACTAAAGAAAGGACCTAAAATCGAGCCTGTATTTAGCGACTATTGCTTACAGCGCCATCTATTGTTTGTAATTCGAACTAAAATCGAAAATCACTGTAATAAAACTTTTGACTTTATGCATAACCCTCCTGCAAGAATTTTTTTAATATCTGTCACCGTTTGGAAGTTATTGAATTTTAAAATCAGTCAGTCCTTTTTGGGACACCCGGTATATTAGTAGTAGTAGTAGCAGTACCATTTGATAGTACAGTTATGCCTCGGCTTACAAATGCTTCACGCTGCAAGTAAAAAAATCGTTAATTGCTAGTACAATTTCCGTATTTTTACAGAATTTCTTTTTTTTTTCGATGAAAATGGTTAACTGAATTATATCGAAAAGTATGAATTTAAGAATATCTTTAATATATATCTCAAAAACTGTGTAATTTATTTTTATTAAGGATCGACCGAAACAGGTTTTTAAGACCGAAACCGAATTTCGGTAATCTTCCTATTTTCGGCCGAAAATGGAAAAAAAATGGTCCCCAAAAAATTTTTTTAAAGTAATTAATACATACATAAATATTCATAATTATTAGTTAATTATATGTGTGGTTCAAGTTGGCTTTCTGTGCCTCTAACCAAAACTTTTTATATTCATATGAAATAAAATGTAATTCATTCATCAACGTAACAAAATTATTTTCTAATTATATGAATTTCATCTCATTAAGAAAGGTTTTAGGTATGCCTACCTCGATTTATCTTTTATAATGATTTCCATAAATGATTATCTGTTATAATAAAACTCATGTCCAAATAAAAATCAATAAGAATCGACCGAAACAGGTTTTTAAGACCGAAACCGAATTTCGGTAATCTTCTTATTTTCTGCCGGTAACGACAACGCCCATTTTTAAGTAATTAATACATTACATAAATATACATAAATAGTAATTAATTATACTTGTGGCATAAGATGGTTACCTGTGCCTGTGACCAAAACTTTTTATTTTCTTGTAAAATAAAATGTAATTAATTCATCAGTGATACAGAATGATTTTCTAATTATACGAATTCCACCTAATCAAAAAATGTTTTAGGTATACATACCTCGATTTAATTTTTATAATGATTTTTGTAAATGATCATCTGTTATACTAGAACTTTCTCAAAGAGTATTCGAAACACATCTGCGGTTTCAAACTAAAAATTTTCGATTGCAGTTAACTCTGCAGCTTTTAATGAGCACGTGAAAAGCGTCTTCAAAGTTTAGTCCTATAGGCATTGCATGCTTTATAATTTGCACTCATGTTTGAGTCAGTCATGATTGATAATTAACAGTGACGTTCATAGCAATATGCGTAAAGTGTGTCTCACTTGAGCCGATACAACTCAAATCAATGAGTAATGTTGAAAGTTTCCGAAAGAAGAAACGATATTTTTGGAATACAGATCGTTTCGGTCCGGTCGAACTTTCGCCGAAAACGAATTTTCGGCGAAACTCTGGTTTTATGCAGGCCCCGATCATGACTAATTGGGGCCCTGGGCAAAGATAAATTAGAGAGCCCCATTCAAATCGTTGCAGCATTATTTAAATAGAACTGATGGTCAGTCATATGTGTTATGCATAAACAATATTTTCGCACCTTGGACTTTAAATAGAAGAAAATTCTTAGCTCCGACAATTCTAAATTTAGTGCCTTAATTAATAAAAATACTCTTTTTAGGTGCGCTCGTAATTATATAAATACGTAGCACCTATAGTCGTCGTTCAGTCCGTCCGTCTGTCTGTCCGCATATAACAGAGCAAAAACTACCCAACCGAATGGTCTGAAATTTTTAATATATGATTGTTGCAAAATTTTGTCGAGCCATTTCAAATTTTATGAAAATCGGATGTATAGTTTAATTACAGGGACAGTCAAAAGTTTTTCCGTTACATTACGGCCAATGGGAAAAATTATTACAAGGGCATTTTAATGATGTTACAGCTTTCCGAATAGTCTGAAATTTTAAAGATATAATTGTTGCAAAATTTTGTCGAGCCATTTCAAATTTTAGGAAAATGGGATGTATAGTTTAATTACAGGACAGTCAAAAGTGTTCCGTTACATTACGGGGAATGGGAAAAAAATTATTGGAAGTGCATTTTTATGATGTTACAGACTATGCACTTTATGAAGTGCAAAAAATATACATTCAGTACAATATGGGGTGCAAAAAATAATTATAAAACTAGTTATAGTACGAACGCACCTCATTTGCCACGTTTGACGAGCAATTTCCAACTTGTTTTTCTTAGTACAGAACAAAACTCTTTTATATGGCTTTAACAACTTGTTATATTACTTTAAGATGAATTTAAAAATTTCAACTTACGGAAGAGTGTTAAATACTCTAACGTGCAAATATGTGTTAAATTGTACTACACGCAACATAATATCAAATCAAATACATTTTGATTCACAAGTAGAAAGTGTTTGTTCAATAAATCTAAAAAGATGACAATTTTGGGTTTGTTATTCATATTTAACTCTAAGTTAAACGAAACAAAATATTGAGTACGGAAGAAAATTTATCTCATGACAATTAGAACTGATTATTTTCAACCACTAAAGTTTAGATATGATTTAATTTCATTGCTAATACAATCTATTAAAATCAAAATATTATATCTTATTTAATAGTGGCTGAGGTTAGCTTTGCGAAAGCATTGAGCTCTGCGAGTTCAAAATGAAATTTGTTTTTCAGAAAGTTTAGTAGAATCTTTTTAAAGATGAAATTTGTATTTGAAAGTTTTCAGAGCTGGAATCTGGAAAAAAACGTAAATATTTTATAAAGTATGGGGGCCCTTGAGGTCAGGAGCCCCTGGGCAATGTCCCGATTTGCCCATGCAATAATAAGGGCCTGGTTTTGGGCCGAAAACGAAAACGACACCGAATTTTCGTTCGATCTCTAGTTTTAAGCATGAACTTTTCGGTTTACGACAATTTCGGCTAACGAATGTGATTCCGGATCAAACTATATTCACTAGTCGAGGTAGCACTGTATTTTTTTGCCTGGTGGTAAAGCTGTTCTGTATAAATGAGGAGAATGTTACAACCCAGATAGCATGAACATTAGCATGATTTTTTCTGACATTATCTTGCTGTGACAAAGTTGAATTGAGAAATTCGCCGCAAATTTTCCGCAAGGTATACCATCCTCTACTTGCATGAGCAGTTTGTTGTGAAACTGACGGCAAGACTGTCTTTAATTCACGAAAGTGACGAAAGCAAAAATTGTTTCTTTTCAGAGAAAGACAATCAGCACATACGCAGAAATTGCAGAAATTTTATTCGTTTGGCACCGCTTTTTCTAAACGCTATACTTATCAAATATCAAAAAAGGCTCGTATTGAAAAGTACAAATATTACCTTAACTTGTTTGTGGTGATGAAAACCATGCATGCACCTTCTGACGGCGTGTTCGCATCAATAGACCTGATCAGGTCTATGGACCCTTCCGAAGGGGTTAAACTTATAGTGTAACAGTTGTAAACAGATAGTGGGGTGTGGAAATATTACTACTTTGCAGTAAGTTTGCAGTATTTTTGATTACTTGTTTGCCGTTAATTTGCCATAAATTTGATACAGCATGAATTTAACTTGCACGACAAGTTAGCAGCAAGTTCAAAGAGTGGTGACTTTGGCGTTTGCGTTATCTTGCTGCAGTCTTGTTACGAACTTTCAGTCTTGTCATGCTGAGCCTGCTGCAACTTTGCAGGCTTTCAAAGCAAGACTGCTGCAAATTTTCTGAAAATTAAAAATGCTATCTGGGAAACTAATCAAGAGCTTATTAAATAAATAAATAAAAAGGTAGCTTCACTCTTTTTGGAAAATTAATTATATCGTTATTTGGCTTTAAGTAAAACATAAAGTACATCAAAAGAAAGTTATGCATGAAGTTTTTCATATTTTATGCAAATGCTTCTAAAAAATATATTGCGAGAGTAGATCATGCTTATAACTCTATATCAACTTAGTTGATTTTGAAATAAAATTTAGGAAATATCAATGAGTTTATTTATTTGAGTTTTCATAACTTGTGTAAGTAATTTTTTCCATTTTTCGTATGTTTTTTCTTTCTTTCCTTAAAAAAAAATAATAAGTTTAAGTACTCGATTTTTTTTTTTTTACATATTTTTAATCATAAAATATAATTTTAATGATGAAATTCAAGATTTTTTTTAAAGTGCTCTCAAGGGGAACAGAATCCTAAGCTTTGACATCCCTCCCCCCTCCGCAAAGTTTAGGGTTTTATTTTCCCGGTATTAGTCATAAGATAAATTCATTGACTTTTTTTAGGTGCGTTCATAACTATATAAATACATAGCACCTATAGTCGTCGTTCGGTCCGTCTGTTTGTCTGTCCGTCCGCATATAACAGAGCAAAAACTACCCAAGCGAATGGTCTGAAATTTTAAATATAAATTGTTGCAAAATTTTGTCGCGTCATTTCAAATTTTATGAAAATCGGATGTGTAGTTTAATGACAGAGACATTAAAAAATTTTCCGTTACATTACGGTCAATAGGGAAAATTATTGCAAGTGCATTTTAATGATGTTACAGCCTTTCGAACAGAATGAAATGGATATGCACTCATGAAGTGCACTAAAATATACATTCAGTGCAATATGCTTTGAAAAAAATATTTTTAAAACTAGTTATAGTACGAACGCACCTCATTTGCCACGTTTGACGAGCAATTTCCAACTTGTTTTATATGTTATTAAGATATACTAAAACTGACATTTATATATTTTTTTCCAAGAGAAAAATATCGATATATCCGGGGCCAAATTTAAACGAACGGTATGTTAGGTCCTAGCTTTATGATACCAAAAAATTAGGCTCTAAATAAAAATCATTAAGAATAGATCGAAACAGGTTTTTAAGACCGAAGCCGAAACCGAATTTCAGTAATCTTCTTATTTTCGGCCGAAAACGAGAACATCCATTTTTAAGTAATTAATACATTACATAAATATATATAAATTAATTAATTATACTTGTGGCCCAAGATGGTTCTCTGTGCCAAAACTTTTTATTTTCATATAAAATAAAATGTAATTAATTCATCTACGACACAGATTAATTTTCTAATTATAGGAATTGTGCCAAAACTTTTTATTTTCATATAAAATAAAATGTAATTAATTCATCTACGACACAGATTAATTTTCTAATTATAGGAATTTCATCCAATTAAAAAATGTTTTAGGCATACATACGTCTATTTATTTTTTATAATGATTTTTGTAAACGACCATTTGTTATACTAGAACTTTCCCAAACAGTATTCGAAACACTTCTGCGGTTTCAAATTAAAAATTTTCTATTACTGTTAAGTCTGCAGCTTTTAATGAGTGCGCGAAAAGCGTCTTCAAAGTTTAGATATATGCGTTGCTTGCTTTATAATTTGCAGTCACGTCTTGAATCAGTCATGACTGACAATTATAAACAGTGAATTTCACAGCAATAAATAAAGAGAGTCTCATTTGTGCCAATACTAGAGAGGTAAATTTTCCGGAAAATTTGAAGTGGCGGAAAAAAACCGTTTTTTTTCCAATATGGAAATATCGGAAAAGTTGATTATCATAAATGTTTCTCAAAAATAAATTATATTTTCTAAAAAAATATAAAATAATAAACTTTTTTAATATTTATACACACTAAAAAAAAAATTATTTTCCCTTTACATGAATATATTATAAAAGAAGAGAGGGAGAAAAAAAAAACACAAAAAAAAAACAAAAAAAAAACAAGGCAGCTTTAAAAAGTTTATCCTTTCAGTCTCAAAATTCTGACATTAGCTTTTCTTGCTTAACTTAACACCAGTGTTTGTAATATATCATTAGTCTGTTGAAATGATTTTTCAGTAGCATTTGTTTAATTATATTAGTAGAGCTAATTTAAAAAATAACAACTGAAACATCTTAAGTTTCAACCAATATCACTGCAGTTTGAAAGCAATTTTAAACTGTATTGTACATCAAAACTACATAGTACTGTTTTTCGAACATATAAAGGATGCCAGTTTAAAAGAAACAAACTATCCTAGTGTTCTGCTTATAAATACTATTATCATTTTCAAATCTTCCATTGTTTAAAAATTGGTATTATTTTACAATGTTATACTTTTCCCCCCCTTACAGTTATGATTTTCATTTCCTGTATATTTAGTTTTGGTACATCTTTCCAGTCTAAACCCAAACTATGTTTTAGTAAGTTTTAGACGCTTATTATTATTATTATTATTATTATTATTTTTATGAAACCTTTAAAACAGATGAATTTTCCATATGTTTAAAAATTGTTTTCAACTAGAATTTTCACAGAGATTTAGTTACATTTTCTTTGCAAAATTTGTTTGTATGAACTCATATATATTTTTGTGCTTCAATTTTAACAAGAGAAGTAGCATTTAATTATCTTATCAGGGATTTGCTTGGATTTTTGTTCACACGATCATGTTCTTGCAAAAATTGTGAATTTTTGTAAAACTTGTGAACTTTTAAAAAATGTGAATGAAATGTAAAAAATTGTGAATTTGTAAAACATATGATCGGAATATTGTAAATTAGGAATTATCATATTTAAGTTCTTAGAAGTTAGTGATTGCAGCTATTATACAACAGGTTTTTTTTTTTTTTTTAATCATTAGATTTGTGAAGGATTTAATTTGGAGATTGGAAAAAATTTCTGAAATGTCTATTTTTAAGAGAAAGAATTTTGTTAAAAGTCATATGTTTCAAGGTGAAAAAACTGTGAAGGATCCTTTAAGAGACTCGAGTTCTTTTTAAACAGATCCCTGCTTAGATAAGATTTTCCATCTTAAGGTTTTCACGAGGGACACTAAACATAAATAAATATATAAATAAAAGTATCAGAATGTAGTAATTATAAAATTTTGACTACATTATCTTATAAATGAAATTTCAATTTTTCCAATTTGGAAAAATTGAAAAATAGCCCTTCGGAAAAAACTGCGTTTATTCCCAAAGTTTCCGGTTTTTTTTCGAGCATTCCCATCTCTAGCCAATACAACTCAAATCATTGAGTTCTGTTGAAAATTTCCGAAGGAAGAAACGAAATTTTTGGAATATAGATAATTTTAGTCGAGTTTCGGTCCGAATTTTTTCACAGCATTTTCACCGAAAACGAATTTTCGGCGAAACTCAGATTTTATTCCGAAAACGAAACCGAATTTTTGATCGCTATCTAAAAATTATTAATGAAATCAGGAAAAGTACTAGACTAATAGTACAATAGTAGGGACAATTTCTCGGTTGAAATGAAGCAAGAGTGTGTATTTCATTAAAAAAAAAGTTTATTAAATACTTATCACTGGCAGCGTTTTATGCATTGTAACAACATAAAAAAGCACAAATATTGCACAAATACCATCTTTATCGTTTATAAAAGCATTCTAAGCAATTTCTAATTCAGATATTTCTGTTATTTTCAACGACGGAAATATTAGTGTTTTTCTATGACACAAACATTGATCAACAGGGTTGATTCAATATTAACTTTCGATACTATTAAATAGATCTATAACTATAAATGCAAAAAATAATTAGCAAATAAGCATTAAAATATGTGCTTAATTGATATATGTGCATTTTGTTTAATAACTGGATTGTTAAAAATTGTCTTCATTTGAGCGTATTCAGTAATTCAGTAAATTAGTGACAACAATAAACCTAAATTCTAACAGCTGAAAAAAATAACACACCTTGACTGAATGTAAAAATTAGATAATGAAGCAATAAATAGTAATATATAATGAAGGAAAATAAAAATAGTAAAATCTAAATATAGCATACGCAGCATAAAACAATTTTTAACATTTTATCTTACTTAAGGGCGATTAATTGCCAAGTGTGTTTAACTCATTCGCCAAGAAAGCAGACGACGACTGATGCACCAATCAGAAGAAAGGCTGGGGGGATACCGAGACACTGTTGATGCCACATAATCAACAGATTATTTGACGTATCAATTTACTTTTTATGTTTTTACAATTTTTACTTTTTGGAATATTCATAAACACAATATAAAAATTTGAACAATACACTTTGATAGTATTCCATCGAAAGCATGGAAGTAAGAACTAAGATAGTAAAAACTTGTATAATTCTATGATCGAAAGAGATTACAAAAAGATATGAATTACGACCACGAAATATTTTGAAACTGAGTGCATTCGATCATAATACGATAATTCTCACTGATAATAAATATTTTACTTATATAATTTATTTATATAAATGAAATATGTATTTTTACAAATTAATTTGCGTCATGTGTGCAATTTTTTACAGCAGTTTCATTCTGCTTTTCAAATCAAGAATAAAATAATTAATGATAAATAAGAAACTGACATAATTTATTTTTGTGATTTGCCCATATATTTAACAATTACGAACAGGTTTCTAACATCTACGATGACAAATTTTTCTTATAATTTCAAAAACTCAGCAAAGTTTATAGCAAACATGACATCGTAAACATGAACGAAAATTAATGTTTTTAAAATTAAGCGTATAGATGGCTCCACTTTACCTTATCTAGGAATTTTTGCTGGGGATCGTTATGAAATTGAATCATAATTTATTTTGTTTGAGAACAAATATCCAAAAAGTACTTGTCACTAAATTCACATTAAACTAAAAAATTGATATTTTTTTAATGATTCATCAGTACATCACTACATTGTAACTTCAAAATCAAGATATTCCGACATTTTGTAAATATAATGTCGTATCATCTTGATGACGCAAAATCAACAAAAATCACTGCAATTATAACCTTCAAATGATACTTACCTGGCTTTTACCTTTCATATTTCGTGATAATCCTTCTAGTGAAAGATTTGGGGAAATCTTACGGATAATAAAATGTTTAACACGACTATGAAACGCCCACATTTACTGTGTAAATAATTTTATAATAGAGACTTGCGTTTCCAACACTACGCAATAGATGGCTGCACTAAAGCACTGAGCATAAAGGGACTAGCTACAAATGAACACATCCGGGTTACGACGATTAGAAAAGTGATTAACTAAAAGTAACGCCGAAAAATTGTAATCTGTAAATTGTAAGATAACTGGCAGATATTTTTCATTTAATTCTTCACTAAAGGGAAAAATAAAAATAAATTATAAAAGGAAAAATAAATTGGGATTTGGAGAAATCGTAATGCGAGATACTTACAACTCATATTGCATTCTGACCTACTTTTTTCCTTCTCTCTTACCTTCTATTTCTTTCAGCTCATATCTGGATATCTTTGGGCGAAGCATGTTTTATTTATTTTCTTTTAATCGCTCGTCTGTAAATTCATTTATAATAAAAGTAAAAAGAAGAAAAAAATCCTCGTATAAAGCTCAGATGTAAATGCCCTCATTCGGCCCAAACAAAACAAGCACGTGGAACAGGGACCGAATTCTTTGACTTCATAAGTGCATTTTTTCTGTAAAATGAAAATGAATTGCTTATATTTAAGCAATAAGCATTCTAAGGTAGCATTTCATTGTATTATGAATTAAAAACTGTATTACTAAAAATATTATTATTATTATTATTTTTAAGCACGTCGTTGTGTTGTGCCGAATGTAGCGGATTTTAGGGTTACATTTTTGGCGTCACTTCAAGATTTATTGTCTGTGTACGGTTAACATCAATATTTTATTTTAAATTTAAATTTTATTAATTTATAAAAAAAAACTTATGCTTATCCTTATAAATCACAACGTAAAAAAAAAATCTAAGCTATACTATAACCATCCGCACAATCAATAAAAAATTATGAATGTAAGTTTAAATAGACTACGGGCAGAGCTAGGGTTCAGGGGGGCAGAGCCCCCCTGAAGAAATGCAATTTTTGATTTAAACAGTTACCAGAATAAGTAGCTCATCAGAATTTCAGAACATCAATGTTTAACCACTTGCTGAACACTTTTAATTTCTGAACTTTACGAAGTATCTAGTATGCTTATAAATATTTATGTAATTTGAAAACTTTAAAAAGCGATTTCTAGGAAGTTGAATATTACGCAATGAGTGTTAAAAAACAATGACTTGCAAAGATGACGTTGAGGCTTCTGATCTGCAGATTTACTAGTATATAGTACATATTATCTCCGCCAAAAGATATAGTGATTCACTAAACTTCAAAGTTCTATTTCTTTAAATTTGAAATTTGCTAACATTTTAACTGAAAAACGAGCTTAAAAAAACTGAAAAATGAAACTTATTACAGAGTGTAGTACTATATAAAGAACTATCCTTTTGACGATGTTTCGGCCCTTGAATGAAAGATATCTGTTGTAAACGTGTTATAGATAATACGAACCTTAATTTTTTGAGAATTTGACTATTTTTTATTCGGAGTTAAACTTTTTATTGTCAAAACTATTTAAAATAGATAAAACATTTTGTTAAATTCGAACTTTTCAGAAAACTTTATGTAATTTAAGAAAAAAAAGAAAATAAATAAATAAATCTTCTAAGTGAAAAGAATAACAATAAGAAAGGAAAATACATAAAATTTAGTATCGTATTTGCAGTAAGTTTTACCTCAATAAAAACGGAAATTTGGTATTAGGCTTGAAACATTAAATTTAGTTTAGCATGAAGGGAGCCTTGATTTGATCGAAATTAAACTCAGATATGTATTATCCATCACCACAGTAACAGTCATTAATCGTGGCATTGATTTCGGGATTTACGAGTATCAATAACGATCAAGAAATCTGAATTATTATAAGAAATTATTACAATAAACAATGTTTTTTTACTTTTATTTTACGTTGAATTAAAACAAAGTCACAGTTATTTAAATTCTAATTATTTAGCAAGAAATAGAAGTAAAATAACAATTGAAAAAACTGTACAAAATCACAACGTGAATTTTTTGCAAACTAATAATTAAATTCGTATATTGTAAAACTTTTTAAATGCAATATTAACCTTCCGCATACCAGACCGGTGCAACAGACCCGATAGATACATTCAAATTGATTTTTCACATTTAAAAAAAATTAAAATTTTGTAAATATGTGACTTTTTCTGGAATGTTTTACTCAAAAGAATAGAACATCCCAGAAAAAACCCATATTTACAGTTTTTAAAATAAATTAGAAATATCATTATAAATGTACCTGTCGGGGCCATTGAACCCCTCTGGTAGGCGGAGGGTTAACATAAATCTATTAAACCGAAACAAGCATAAAATATGCAGCTTTATATATATATATGTCGCAGTGTTGGAGAAAGTCCGATAATCTTTATGTAGCACGTGATTTTTCTTTCCCGTTTTTATACTCAAAACGGCCATTAAGAGAGCGAACCGCGGTTAAATTATTTCAATCCCACCCACCACTGTTACTGTTATCTTATTATTATTATTAGACATTATGCTTTTTGAAATATTCATTATCTTAAGAAAGAAATAAAAGTTTTACAAAAATTCCTTGTTCTAACAGATTTTACTCTATGTAATAAACCTCAGTGTAAGTTGATTAAAACAACAATCTTAGGGAGTTTAAAGATTTTTTTAATCATCTTCTTCAGGAGAGAAAAACAAGACGCCAAACTGTGGAAATAAAGTGGTACTCGAGCGCTCGTAGCTGGTCATATATTTATTTTGACAAAGAGGATTCTCAAATTGAAATTATGTTTGAGGAAAAAACATGAAATAGTGAAATATGCATGAAAGTGCGTAACTCTACAATTATTAAAATAATTGAAAATCAGTTATTATTATCCTATTAAAATGCAATTTTTACGGCCTAGTGATATATTTCTTACATTATTCAAAACTGTTTCTAGTCAGATTAAAAAAAATATTTTTCACTAGTAATTAAACAAGCATTTTCTTTGTTTTTCTTAAGGCTGTTCTTAAGTGATCTGCTCAACAAGCGTAAAACGTTTTGACACATTTATAAATTCATTTTTTAACGGAAAGATATAAAATTGGAATGTTTGACCATGGAAGCGATTTGGAATCGAACTGAGTTTTCCATCTTTTGATCAGTAAATTACCTATTGAGTTATAATCGATTTTGATCACGTGACAAACATGTTTTTCACCCATTTTTGAGAAATTATGCCTCTTTCGCGCGGAAATTCGATTCAAAACGCCCACTTTGACACTATTTTCTGAAAGGCCTATTGCGTTTGCAAAAAAACGGAAAAAACAGCTCGATTACATAGTTTCTGAACAACAACACCTGCTCGTTTCATGCATTTCCGAATAAAAATAAATTAAAACTTTTGTCACAAATTTATCCTTTTGGATTTAGAACAGCCTTAAGAATTCATTTAGAAAAAATTCATTTCGTATGATACATTTACCAATTAGAAAATGTATTAGTGTATTAAAGTACACATGGTGTTCCATTACCCTCGGGGTCCAGGTACTCAATCGGTAAAGCACGTAAAGTTTCTGGGTTCGAATCCCATCTCGGGCACTTTTTCACTCAGGAGTAAAAAATCCAATTCGTATACAATATTTTTTTTTAATTATTTCTTTCAGATTAATTTAGCGCAAGAAGATGAAATAGTAATGTTTATTAAACGCCTACTCCGCCCCGCACTTCAATTTCTTTTTTCTTTCTTTCTTTACTTTTCTTTTTTTGAGGAGGGGGGGGGGGAGGGGCACACACATTAGAAGGATATTTTGGCAATAAAGCCAGCTTTAATAGAATCAAAATCTGTTATTTTGAAATAAAATAGCTTATTTTAATTTATTAAAACTGGCCAGTCTACAAGAAAAGAACCGATTCCCGAGGAATCGGTCCTTTTCGGAACGGTTCCTCGGATTCGGTCCTTTTTGGAACGGTTCCTCGGTTTGGTCCTTTTCGGAACGGTTCCTCTGATTCGGTCCTTTTTGGAACGGTTCCTCGGAATCGGCCCTTTTTGGAACGATTCCGAAATGGACAGACTCCGAGGAATCGGTCCTTTTCGGAACGACTTCGAGGAATCGGTCCTTTTTGGAACGGTTCCTCGGATTCGGTCCTTTTCGGAATGGTTCCTCGGATTCGGTCCTTTTTGGAACGGTTCCTCGGAATCGGTTCTTTTTTTGAACGATTCCGAAATGGACCGACTCCGAGGAATCGGTCCTTTTCGGAACGACTCCGTGGAATTGGTCCTTTTCGGAGTCGGTAACATTTCGGAACGACTCCGAGGAATCGGTCCTTTTCGGAGTCGGTACATTTGGGACCGATTCCGAGGAATCGTTCCGAAAAGGACCGATTCCGAGGAGTCGTTGCTTTTCGGAATCGTTCCAAAAAGGACCGATTTCGAGGAACCGTTCCAAAAAGGACCGAATCCGAGGAACCGTTCCAAAAAGGACCGAATCCGAGGAACAGTTCCAAAAAGGACCGAATCCGAGGAACCGTTCCGAAAAGGACCGATTCCTTTTTACAGAATGGAATCGTTCCTTCAGTTTCACTGCCGGAATCGTTCCTTTGGAGTCGTTCCTCAACAAATGACACATCTCTAGTTGGGAGACCTGTTTTTATGTTCCTGTCCAGTTTGAAAAAGTCATTTTGTGTAAAATGCATTTATAGCTCCAAAACAGTGTAAACCTATGGACGATTGCCATTAAAGCACTTATGAAAGGACTTCGAATTTGGCAAAATTGTTTTACAGGGATAATCTACAGTAGAAAAAATGTAAAATTCAACCGAAAAAAAGAAAATCTATTTCCTCTCCCTTCCCCCCCACCCCCTAGAGATCTGCACGGGCCAGCCCGAGCCCGGCCTGATTTTCATTCACGGCACTTGGGCCCGGGCCATACTTTTTACTGAAGGCTTGAGTCGGGCCGGGCCTAACTTATTTTTTCTGTACAGAGCCGGAACTGGTTTCATTCCTAGTCTTCATGGCCCAAAATTTTCAGTCCTAGTTTTGACCCAGCTCGCATAAAAATCATTGCCTCACCAACGCCTGTTCCGTTCAAAGATCAGTTAAATTAGGCCTGACCCAAAGTTTTTTGCAAAAAATGCATACATTTTTAAATCGCCATTAACATTAAAATTTATTGTTTTTAAAGAATGATAAATTTCTAATTTCTACGCTTATTAAAATATAGTAAAATGTGTGAAAAAGAAACCTGCATATGACGGAACCCTGTTTTAAACTGGAAAATTTGCTGACCCATGCAAAATTAATATACTAATACTTAAGAAAAGAATATATAATACATTTACTCTTGCTAAGAAGGGAACTTGTCTATAGCGCATTTTTTTTTTCTTCTTTTCTATACGATTCTGTCTTAAGAGATTTTACTGTATAGCATTTTTCAGATTTTTAACAATTCAATACATGAATATTGATTAATAAAAATAATGATAGCTGAAACATTTACATACAAGAAATAGAGATTCATTAAAAAAATAAATATTGCAGTCTGCGGCATTTCTATAAAAATGAAGATCATAAATATGAAAAAATGTTAAGATAAATATATTTTTGGTCAGAACTCCTCGTACAAGACAAATTTTTAACCAAATCGACGTAAAAATCAATGTTTTGTAGAAATTTCACTCGGGCCGGACTGGGTCGAGATTTTAACTTTTTTTCCGTGCCGGGTTGGGCCGAACTGCCGAATTTTTTTTTTCTATGAGTCGGGCCAGGCCTGGAAATTTCGGCCAGTGCAGACCTCTAACCCCCCCCCCCCTTCTCCCTTAAGTTAGAATATACTGTATAGAGGTACTTTACAATTTCTTTCCCTCCCTCCTTTTTGCTATATATAGGTGCTTCACATATTTTCATTTCAAAATGCACAAAACTAAAAATAAATAAATAAAAATTGGAAAAATCTCTATGTAAAACTTTGTTTTTTAAATTTTTGCTTGACACCATAAGTATTAACAAAGGTATTCTTTTATTTTAGAGACCTTGGGAATAATTAGTGAAAAATCTGTATGCAAATTGAGTTACATGCTGGCAAAAAAAAAAATCAACAAAAATTATCAACAGTGGTAAGTTTAACTGAATATTTTCGTTTCTTCTAAAAAATACAAGATTATGCGAGCATTTATTTTGCATTTTTCTTTGAATGGTAATAATTTTGGAATTTTAAGCATAATTATAAATTTTATCAGTTTGGAATATTTTGATATTAGTGCTTTTTCGGTCATGTTAAAATGTTTCTGTTTTTAAAAAATTCAACCTAAATTTAGAGAATTCTTCATTTTAAAATTTATTATTTTATAATTTAAACTTTACAAAACAATGTTTTTTTCCCCTGGAATTTACACTTGAATTAAAGACTAAAAATAACAAAAACGCTAAAAGTACAAAAAAAAAAAAAAAAAAAAAAAAAAAAAAAAGAGTTTTTTAAGAGAAAATGCCTTAAATGCTTAACAAGCAGACAAACCCTGAAGTGCCAACCCTAGCAGCCCAGTGGCAGAAAGTTTTGTAGCTGTCTGCGACAAGCTTTTAAAATTTCATAATCTCTCTGCAAATTTTGCATGTCATTGTAATGAATAAAAAATAAATTAAACTGGTAATTTTTTATCATTGTATTTAAAACATGGTAAGCATGATGCATTCATTCTTCGGTGAAGTTCACGTTTTCTCCATGGCTTTTTGACAAATTTCGCGTTTTTCTCGCAATTTTTGGACGAAATTTGCTTTTCTTTTTTCGATCTTTTGACAATATTCGCGTTTTTTCCACAATCCTATGAAGAAATTCGAGTTTGTTCCGCGATCCTCTGATGAAATTTGCGTTATCATGATCCTCTGCGTAATTCGCATTGTGTCCACGATACTTTGATGAAATTTGCATTGTGTCCGCGATCCTTTGACGAATTTTGCGTTTTGTTCGCGATCCTTTGACAAAATTCGCGTTTGTTTCACGATCCTTTGACGAAATTCGCGCTTTTACACGATCTTTTGCCAAAATTCGCGCTTTTTACGCAACCTTTTGCCGAAATTTGTGCTTTTTACGTGATCTTTTGCCGAAATTCGCACTTTTTACGCGATTTTTTTATCACGTTTTTTACCTGATCTTTTGCCAAAATTCACGCCTTTCACGCGATCTTTTACTGAAATTCAAGTCATTAACACGATCTTTTGCCGAAATTCGCGCTTTTAACGCGATCTTTTGTTGAAATTCACACTTTTTACGCGATCTTTTGCCGAAATTCGCGCTTTTTATTCGATCATTTGCCGAAATTAACGCTTTTACCCCGATCTTTTGCCGAAATTAACGCTTTTAACGCGATCTTTTACCGAAATTCACGCTTTTCACCCTATCTTTTGCCTAAATTAAAGCTTTTAGCGCGATCTTTTGCTGAAATTCACACTTTTCACGTGATCTTTTGCCGAAATTCACGCCATTAACACGATCTTTAGCCGAAATTTGCGTTTTTTATGCGAGCTTTTACCGAAATTCTCTCCTTTTATGCGATTTTTTGCCGAAATTCGCCCTTTTTATGCGATTTTTTGCCGAAATTCGCCCTTTTTATGCAATCTTTTGCCAAAATTCGCGATTTTACGCGATCTTTTGACGAGATTAATGCTTTTAATGCGATCGTTTGCCAAAATTCACATTTTTACGCGGAAAAAATTGTCCGAAAGTTGCGGACAATCTTTTAAATTGACTTCATTAGTGCGGACAATAATTGTCCGCAAAAGATTTTTTGTGTCCGCGACTATGTCGCGGTGTTTCTGCCACTAGATCTAGTAGAAATAGTTAAAAAAAGAATAGCGAAATATCGCTAGTTGAATGTACCACGTGAAATGGAGCACGCTGAATGTGCCTTACGAAATGAAGTGGAGAAAGCTGAATGTGCCAGACGAAGTGAAGTGGAGAATGCTGAATGTTCCAGTGATAGGATGCGCGGTGACTGCTGGCCGACCATGTTGTTTTAAGTTAAAAATGATATAACATATCAATTTCTTCAAATCCTTAAATTCACTTTACACAATTTACAAGTTTGAAATTTGTAAACACAAGCAATATTCAAATTACTTAAAGGTGTTTTTATTTAGAATATGACACATTTAAAAAAACCTAGTACTTTCGAGCATATCATGCTCTCCATCAGAAATGGGGGAGCCCAAAGGTGCACCCTTCAATTGCTTATAAAAGTTACCGTTAAAAGTAAAAACATTATTATTCATGATCAAGTTAAAATTGGATAGAACCGTATGCATCATTTCTGTGTTAAGTGAATTATCTTTATCTATAGCACTAGCAATATAATCGCCAAGTCAATGGAAGGATATAAATAAATTACATCTAAAATGCTACTGTTGGTTATTTTACAATCCCTGATTTTACTGGCAAAATCCTTTGAAGAGGAAACATTTACATTAGAAAGGGGGAGGATGGTTTTCAGATAACTTATTAGAGCCTTTTCCAGTGGATATGTAGGACCGGGATTACGGTTAGTATAGTATGCTTGGGATAACCTGAACGCTCCCCCCCCCCCCCTTTTGTAGAACTTTGGACTAGTAAGATTTATTTACCTTACTCCTCCCCCTTCCTTTTCTTCATTTTGAAGTTTTGGATCAGCCCAACTGCATAAAGGACTCAGCCTCTGACTTATGACTTTTGTTTTTAACCCTGCTTTTTAACACCTTTAAGTAATTTGAATATTGTTTGTATATACAAATTTTAAACTTGCATGTTGTTATTTTTTACATCAATGGGATATTTTTACTTTCTTCTGTTATCTTTACAAGAAGAAGAAAGTATTGGATTCGTAAAAGTTTTCGACGGATTTACACGTTTTAGGGGGTCAGAGATTCCGAAAAACATGTGTTTACAAAATGTCTGTTTGTGACACAAATTTTGTGGGCGCTCTATCTCAAGAACCAATGCATGAAATTTAATAAAAATTAATATTTAGTTAGTCCCTGATATAAATTGGTGCTGATTAGTTTTTGGTGTAAATCGCTCAACAGGTGGCGCTGCTATGCAGCCTTTTTCACGATTTCCGCAATAGCTTAATCTCCAAAACTAATGCATGGATTTTCATCAAACTTCAGATTCAGTTAGCCCTTGACATGAATTGAAGTTTTGTGCATTTTGGTGTAAATCTCTCAACAGGTGGCGCTGCTATACTGCATTTTTTACGATTTCCACAAAAGCTCTATCTCAACAACTAAAGCTTGGATTTTCATCAAACTTCAGATTCAAGTATACTTTGATATGAATTAGTGCTGTTTGTGTTTTGGTGCAAATCGCTCAACAGGTGGCGCTGCTATGCTGCACTTTTCAGAATTTCCATTATAGCTGTATCTCAAGAACTAATGCAATAATATTCACCAAACTTCAGAATCAGTTAATCCTTGACACGAATTGACATTTTGGCGTAAATTACTCAACAGGTGGCGCTGCTATGCTGTATTTTTCAGAATTTCCACTATAGGTGTAACTCAAGCACTAATGCACGAATTTTCATCAAACTTTAGAATCAGTTAGTCTTTGACATGAATTGACATTTTATACAGTTTGGTGTAAATCGCCCAATAGGTGGCGCTGCTATGCTGTTTTTTGTGATTTCCGCAATAGCTCTATCTCAAGAACTAATGCTTGGATTTTCAACGAACTTCATATCCATGTATACCTGGATATCAATTATTGCTGTTTATGTATTGGTGTAAATCACTCAACAGGTGGCGCTACCAAGCTACATTTTTCAGAATTTTCGCTATACCTCAAGAAGTAAGGCGCGAATATTTATCAGACTTCAAATTCAGATACACTTTGATATGAATTGGTACAAAATTGATGCAATTTCTTGTACTATTTAAATGATTTAATTGATATGATTTATTTAGAAAAAAGTTTTGTGATAGCCACAACATACGAGTTAAGGAAGGGGAAATATATATAAAAAATAATAACAAAATTTGGTATTTAAATTTAAACGCTAAACGAAAGGAAGCTTAGGTACAGTCGTAGAAAAAAAAAAAAAGTAAACACCCCCTACTAACTCCTCAACAAATTATCGTAGAAGAAAGTTACTGGTACCTAACGATTGGAAATAAAGTCTACTTTTAAATGGTGTATTTAAAATTTGCTTAAGGGGGCATCTACATTTTAAAACAAACCATAACTTTGTTGTTTTTCAATAGCAGTACACAATTCTGGCAGCATAAATGAACTCTGCACTCTTCAATTAGCCTAAAAACAAATTTTTATGCAATTCGTATCATAAGTTTCCGAGAAATTAATTATTTTAAAACGAGCATATTTTAAGGGCTGTATCCAAATTGAAGTTCGATTGTTGACCGAGAGAGCTCCCTTCTTGATCAAGACTTCTTGAACGACTTTCAAGTTAGTCTTTGAAGACTGCTAGATTACAGGATAGTATACATCAAAATTAACATTTTTACCCGCAAATGACGTAATTGAAATGCGTACACTGATTTTTTCACTGGCCAGTAACAAAGTTATGTACGCTCCATACAAAATTGTGTTTTTTCTAACTATCAACAATGTAATTTACTAATATATTTTATTTACCATTCGATATGATTACACTCAACAAAAAAAATAGCAGAAAATTTTTAACCAAGAAATTACTGCTTGCAAAATAAAAGTCAAATACATATTTGAAGATATTTAGACATACTTAATGCAATGTATAAAAGAGACACGAAAATTGAAACATATTTTAAATTTTAATAAAACCTTGAATATTTTATTTTTACTATTAATTGCAGTGAAATAAATCCACAGCGAATTTTCAGAAAGGTTACAGCCAAGGAGGGTAGTCCCCGACACTAACTATGCACTTTTATGCGACCATTCAACGAACGCGTTTTTTCTCGCGATCTTTTGACAAAATTCACGTTTTTTCGCGATCTTTTGACAAAATCTGCGTTTTGTTCGCAATCTTTTCGCAAAATCTG
This sequence comes from Maratus speciosus, assembly GCA_963932465.1. Classification (NCBI taxonomy): domain Eukaryota; kingdom Metazoa; phylum Arthropoda; class Arachnida; order Araneae; family Salticidae; genus Maratus; species Maratus speciosus. The sequence continues at coordinate 616,873,635 of OZ010788.1, read as the reverse complement.
CGTTTTTTCGCAATCTTTTCACGAAATCTACGTTTTTTCGTACACTTTTGATAAAATTTGTGGGGTTTTTTCGCTTTTTGAAAAAGTTTGCAATTTTTTTTTCGAGATTTTTTGTCGAAATTTGCGTTTTTAGGCAATCTTTTGACGAAATTTGCTTTTTTCCGCGATCTTTTGAAGAAATTTGTGTTGTTTCCGCATTCTTTTGATGAAATTTTTGCGTTTTTCTGCAATTTTTTGGGAAAAATTTGCGTTTTTTCCACGACCTTTTGGCGAAAGCTGCGTTTTTTCCGCGATCTTTTTACGAAATATGCGTTTTTTCAGCGATCTTTTCACGTAAGTTGCGCTTTTTCCGCAATCTTTTCACGAAAGTTGCGCTTTTTCCTCAATCTTTTCACGAAATTTGCGTATTTTCAGCGATCTTTTCATGAAATTTACGTTTTATCCGCGATCTCTTCACGAAATTTGAGTTTTCCCGCTATCTTTTGACGAAATTCGCATTTTTTTCGCGATACTTTGAAGAATTTTGTGTTTGCAACCATCGCGTTTGGCGAGTGGTGCTAATTGGGTTTGGCGAGACAATAAAGTTAATCCCCCTAAGCAAATTTTATAGACTTGATTTCCAATCGTTCGGTACCAGTCACTTTCGTCTACGATAATTTGTTGAGGAGTTAGTTGGGGGTGTTTACTTTTTTTTTCAACGACTGTACCTACATTTTAAAGTGTTGAACTAAGAGCTCAAAAGTTTTGGAATGGAATTGAAAATGCTGTAATTACCAGAAGTAGGGGTTTTTCTTTTTTTCGCTTTCTTGAAAAATTTCTTCTTTTGGACTATCTGTGTTTTCCATTTTTAGCCCTCAATTTATGATTACTGTTATAAAATATTGTTTATGGATATCCCAAATTAACTTATATATAGATAATTTCAATAGCATGCTAGCCAAAAAGCAAAAAATATTAAAATGCTTATTTCAAAAATACTTTTATTGCAGTCATGTAAGTATTGAAAATCCTCTGTTAATGCATTTTAACTGCTAAATAATTCAACTCTATTCTTTTTCAGCTCTAATAAATCTTAATTTTATATTGAAAAAATAATTTTTATGCATTTAGATTTCTTTCGTTTGCGAATATTCTGCAACACATTTTGATTATTACTAGATTGAGCCTGAGAAAATATTTCTGGAAAAATAATTTTTTTTCTGACAAAATTAAAGCTAGCGCTGATATTTGTGGTGGTCACAATACTTTTATCAAATAGGATATATTTATGAAAGAGCATTCTTTTTCTCCTTTTATTGTCTTTTGCAGTTTAATGTATTGATGAAGCTTTTATGGTTATTAAGCCTGACTAAACATGAAATGAAACTTTATTTTACAATTTTGATGTAAATTATTGATATAGATTTGAGGCAAGTTTCATTGAATAATAATATCAATTTAATCTTTATTATGCATGCTTAGTTATACATTATTATTTACTTGATCTTTACTTTTAATTTTTTAATAATTTTTTACATTTACTTAATTTTTCTTACATCATTTACTTAATAATTTATTGAAACACATTCATTGTAATTCAAAGTGCATTATTACATTCAAATTACAGTTTAAAAAATGTAAACAAAATAGTGACCAAAAATCTGTATAACCTTGATGTTACGATAGACCTATGTGAATTTGGAGAGTCTACTGTAGTACATTTTGCTTGTCAGGCTGGTGCAAAAAGCAGGGTGAAGGAGGCAGTCGCCCTGGGCGCATATATTGAAGGGCTGACAAATGTTTATTATTAATTTAGGGATGCAAGCGCTGCACCACAAATGGCTGATTTTAACCACTAAAATTTAATAGTATTCTTTGCTTTATTAAATCTCAGAAATCTTGTCATTAAATAAAGCTAGAAATACTATTAAAATTTAGTGGTACCAATTGCTGATTTGTGGCACAGCACTTCCATCCCTGTTAACCTCTTTATATATATAGATAATATATACGCACATCGAGAATTTTTTTTCTCAATGAAAGTACGTACATTTTTAGTTTCAAAGTTATTGCACCATCCCTTACCCAACATGCCAAAAGAAATTTCTGACTAAGGGCTTCTTCCATTTCAGAAATTCTCTTAGTCTCTTTTGTTTAACTTTCTGAACTATGCATAGGTTGAAGTTACTGCACCGCTGGTTGGATTAGCAGTTACCTTCTCTTTTCTTGCAGTGTGTCATTTATGCCTTATGTAGCTTCTCCTTGTGTCTGGCTAGGGTTGAGAGCTGCGATCTTTCATGGCTTTGATCTCGGCTTGTGGTCTAGAGGAGCGATTGAGCCGCGATTCATGTCGAATCCGCCGAATCCAACCCCTTAGCTCCCCTGCCGTTACTATAACGAATAGTGATAAAAAAAAAAGAGGGGAAGTTAAAAATTAAAATACCGAATAGAGATAAGGAAAGTTTCTTTCGCTTTTAACTACAGACTACAAAACTTTTCAAAACACTATTCGATAATCTTATTTTATGCAAAATGTAATTTTAAAAACATCTGTTTAACAATTCGCAATAAATATAATTCAATTCTAAAAGTCCACGTATTATTGTATCTTTGCTAATACGAATACAATCTCAAAAAAAGACGGGAATTTAAATTTTTAACACTCATTTAACACTAGAACGCCCGGATGGAGTTGAACCGGCTTTGACCGTATGATTAAATGTCAACTGGACCCAGAAATTCTTTCATAAAATAAGTTAAATTTAAAACACGCAGATTTATGTTAAATAAATATTTCAAATAATTAAAAAAATTCTATTTTTTAAAACATCGAATCTCTCTATTCTAAAGAAAAAGTAACTTACGCTGTCACCGCCGCCGCGGGTTTTGAATTTTTTGTGATCGGAGGTCTTTCTCCGTTAATATTAAGAAAAATACTGCATGCAAAAATATGAAAATCGGCGGTATTATAGAGAAATGTTTGATAAACACGCTGGTGCAGACAGTTTTCAAATCGAATAATTATTTTAAGAGATATTTAATGCCAAAGTTGGACAAAATCGTTCCATTAAAAAAGTTTTATAGGAGCAAAAACTATACATGGGAGTTAATTCATTTTTAGATCATTTTATACGTTAGAATTTCCCGGTGTGCAGACTGCATTCACTTTATTAATTTGACTCATTTTTTGAGGTTTTATTTCTATTTTAAATTCAAATTTTCAGCATTTCGAGAGATATTTTTTACTTATTTTAGAAATTAGTATTAATTTAAACTGTTGCCAACTGTATAAACAGCGCAAATAATAATGTTTGCTTCAAATTAAAAATTTATTTTGCACGTGACTATTAATAACAGAAAAAAAAAAAACTTTCAAATTAGGATTAAATAATCACGTATGAAAAACAGGAACTTATTGAAAATATTTCATAAGAACTACACTTACACGTGAATTTTAAAAGAGAAAGGATATTGTAAAATAATAAATTCATTAACATGCGTTAGAAGCCTTAAATAGGAGAAATTACGTCACATTTACGCCACGTTACACTTATTACGTAAAATGAACAAAAAGTAATATTGCAAAACAATTTAATTTTAGAAACTGCGCGAGACATTATTTTGATATTTTGAGATTATATTAATAAGATTAATATTAATTTTATTGAACGCGTTTAGACTGCTGTCAAGCGACTATTTAGTAATTTAATAAAAATAAAAAAGATTACAAGCTGAAAATGAAGTGTCATCGACAAAAAATATGATTTGAAAGAGAAAAATCTCTGAAGCAGAAAATAAAGAAATTGCTTAAATGGTTTAGTTAAGATTCGTTAACTTCTGTGTCGTTTCCGTCAAAAGAAGGCATTGTGAAATATATTTGCATTTTGATGCAGATTTGCTTATTATATTAGCTTATTTTGAAATGTTTAACTGATTTTATTTAATCAAAGACGAAAACAGCTATTGTATCTTTTAACAGCAGCTGATTTTTCCTTAAAATTCTCCAATCGAAGAGAAATGAATAGAAACCCGTTTATAGGGAGATCGCCACTGTTTTTTAAAAATTATAATTCAATCTTTCAAAATCTGTTTAAAGCCGATTAAATTAGCGTGCTTTTAGAGACTGTGGTGTCTGAACGGGTGGTTGGCTAGCGTAGCTCGTAGGGGGCCGAGCCCCCTCGTTAAAAAAAAAAAAAAATTCTGGTGTCAAATATTTTATGAAACTTGAATAAAATTTCCGGGCGTTTGTTAATACGAAATGAACATTCGTAGCTTTTAGTTTTTTCCTCGTGATTTTGTGACAGTTGTAATTTTTTTTTTTTTTTTTTTTTTCCGAAACCAGAGAACGATTTTCACTTATCCCAGAAATCTATTATTTGTTTTCTTTGTTTTTAAATATCATAATAGCCGTTTAAAAAAACATGTTAATTGAGCTTAATCTGATTCGATAAAGCAATTAATTTTGGATCTGGTTCATAAAATTTGATAACGTGGATTAATTATTGATTAAAAAAAACCCGGTAATTATTGATTTTTTTCTCTCCGTTTTTTTTTTCTTTCTTTTGCTGGTGTGCGTGTGTGCGTATGTGGGGGGGGGGGACACCGAAAATCCTTCTTCGTTGCGCCACTGTTTTAACCTAGTTTGAAAAATTATTTCGTGTGATACTGTTTTAAATAAATATTTTTTTCAACAAAATTAATTTATAAAAATTATTAATATGTAAATGATTATTTTGCATCCTAGTATCCAAATTAAGTGAAATGTATGAGAATGGATAATATGACGCAAAGAAATCATTTGCATAAATTTTTGTTATGGTTCTGAATAGCATGGGGCAAAAGATAAACCACATTATTGAATAATTATATTTCAATGCATGACATAGTTTCAGTGAAAGTGATATACCTAACAGTGTATTGGAAAATTACAGTATAGTTTGGTTGCGTAAATATATTTTAGAAGAAAAAAACGAAAAATAATTTAAATTGAATCTTAAAACAAGCCTATTAAAGTCACATCAAGATGTCATTCGAATTTTAATATCATACCTTTTCAAACTCATATTGAATTTATAAGAGAGTTAATAAAAAACCATCAGCGAATACGTTTCATACATCTTTTAATATTGAACATAATTTTTGCATATGCGATTATAAAAAAAAAAAAAAAAAAAAAAAAAAAAAAAGAAAAAGAAAAAGAAAAAAAAATGATGAAATAAATCATGCGTATACTACATATTAATTAATAGAATAAGGGTCACTCAAGATTTGATATTAATTTCAAGATCCATATATAAAATTTTTAGAGCCATAAGATTAAGTGCTGGATCACAAACTTTTAACCTATTTTGATATCATTACTTTATTTAAGTTTTTTTTTTAACCGTTTTACATAAAACAGATAGACTCAAAGACAAAACATCTTTTATTTAATTGATTCAGAAAAAAAATTCTGAAATCTGCTATCTAAGCGGCGTCGCAGCAACATTTTTTGACGCCTGCTGCGAAAACTCTTGTTAATTTTTTTGTAGATGGTTGCGCATTAATGTTTCGATTAATAAAATTATAATTATTATATTTATAGAAATGATAAAAACGTCACATAAGTAATTTCATCAGTTAACACAAATAACAAATCAATCAAATATCATGGCAAGAAATTTTGCATTTCAACCAATAAAAATTGCTGTTAATACCATAAATCAAAATTTACACGTATGTAAGTGCTTATGCTAATCAAAACAAATTATGAAAGTGGGTGAAAACTATTAATTTATGCACACAAAGTAAATATGAGAATGACCAGTTTTATATCTGAAGTTATATTTGAAATCCACAAAATAGCAACATTAAATTTAAATATCATTTTTAAATTGAATGCTTTTTACGAACTTGCTTTTTACAAACTTATCGCAGTTAAATTTTTATAAACATAATCATTTAAGCTAAAACACGTATTTAAAGTACTTTTCGTTTATTCATTAAGCAAAGCCACCAAAGAAACTTTACAGATTAGGTTCACTTTATATTTCCATGCTTTTACATACCGTTTTAAAAAATGTTTTTTAAACACAATTTAATCACTAATTTTAATTGTCTGATTAAAATCGTTGACATCCTCATTAAAAGTATTAATATTATTATTATTTTTACAAATTAAGATCCAATTTGGAGTTTATTTTTATTTTTATAGTACTGGCTGCTTTTCCCGTATGAAAAAATACTTTTTTTTTTCTATTTGAGTTTTTTTAACATTTATTAAATTTAATTATATTTTGTCCTTGAATGTTGAACTCTGGGTTAAATACAAAAAAGCAACTTTCAACTATCTTACATATACTTTTATCTTTCAATGTATCCAAAAAATCTTTGTTTTTCATTTACATGAATTTATTTAATTTGTGTATATATAGTCGTTTTCCACCACAATTTCAAAAGGTAATACTTATTAACTCTTTATCGCTTTATTTAATTGCAAAGTTTCTGCTATTAAATAAGACAAATTTTCTACATTGAATTAGTGGTAATTTGTTGGCTCACGGACTTTTATCTTAGAACCTACTAAAAGCAAATGTGTAGAATTTTAATGAAATTTAAAATGTGTAGAAATCTTATTAAATTTGTAATGTTTTAGTTTCAAAATGTTCATAATTGACAGAACTTTAGCACATTAAGATTCAGTGAAAGCATATAGTTTAAAGAAGTATTGTACTGATTGATGTGTTTGGACACTAAATTTTGACGTAATTAATGAAAATTTACATCAACAAATTTTTCAGAAGGACATGTTTTTACAAAATGGAATATATCAGTTAAAGTTTTATTATTATTATTATTTTAATTCTTTTACCTTTAAAAATTTTGCACGTAACGGTTTGCACAAAATAAAATCTAAAGCTGAGTACATGGATTAAAATCAACGCATTATAACTAATATATATATAATCTTATTTCCCGTGAAAATTCACTAGGCTATCTGAAAAAAGAGTTATATATTGTAAGAGATTATATTACCTTAAACTGCGCAATTATTTATATTTAAAAAAGATTGATATATATATATATATGTAATTTAAATATTTTTGATTATAAAAGAAAATTAAGCATTTTTGTTTTTGTTTTTGTTCGCCACAAAATAATTGAAATCTTATTACCTTGAAAATTTAAGAGATTTCGAACATTTTAATCACCAGAATATTGATTTTTCGAAAAATTATATATGAAAGAACAATATAGTATTTTATTGCATTTTAAAACATATTGCATAGAAATATTTCTATTATTACGTAAGTTATGACTAAAAAAATATGTCCATCATTTTCACTGCAAACAATGATAAAAAAAAACACCTTTAAAGTTATTTTTCTCAAAAAGAAAAAAAAAATTTTTTTCTTTTGCGCACAAGATTTAGTTTACATTATTTAATATTTTTGCATGCAATCTTTACGAATTTAGATATTATATCTACAACTTAAGATTGGATCTAAATTTGTTCAAATTTACTATTTTAAAAGTATTGTTGAAAGACTAGAATAACAAACGGAATTTGGTTCAGTTTTAATATAATTCTTGCGTTACAGGTATCAGCGAGAACATAGCCAATAGTATTTATTTTGAATTTTTTTTTTATCTTGCTGAGATTCAGAACTGAACATTGGCACTATGCGACTCCTATATGATCCCTTACATTTCCCCATCTTAATTATTTTCGGGCTCATGTCCTTTCCTAACGGAAGTACTTGTCAGACAATTTGATCGACGAGAATTCGGCGAATTAGGAATCTACGTTGCGTATATGACATTGGCGTCAGAAAAAAATAGCGCCAATATGGGGCCGTATATGACATCTGTGCCGAAAGTTTTCCATTTTGATTAAAAAATCATTTTTTTTTTTCCGAATAAAACTATATAAAAGTTGCCATGGCCGCTAAGAATTCTTGGTACTCTTACGCTAGCCGGGCGCAAATCTCGCCAATAGCTTTTTTTTCAACTCGCAAGTTAACATTTTTTTTTATTTTCGAGTGGTAAATTAAAACATTGCTTTGAAGTTGAAATAAATGTCATGGTTTGTTGCATTATTTAATATTTGGCCAGATGTCATATACGCACCGGGTTTGGCGTATTTTTTTTTTTTTTTTTTTTTTAACGAAAATTTGACTACAACCTCGTTTTCGAATACCAGTTACATATGTATTTTTGGTACTACTTAGTTATCCCGTCAACCAAAAATCTATCGCCAAACTATAAGATTAAATGCCAATAATGGTTGATCGTAAATGTCACATTCACTTGACTTTAAGCAAGTTACACGTGTTTATGTCATCAAGTGATTTTTATTTCGACATTTTATTTGTATATTTATTAAAGTTATACTAATTTATTTGTTCTTTTATTATTTAAAATAAAAAGTATGACAATTTGTATAATTTGGCAAAAATTGGTCGACGGAATAAGTAAGTAGTACCTCATTTTTTAATTATTTTCTGTTATTTTTAAAAGAACATAACCAACAAAATAATTAGTAACTATAGAACAAAACAATTTATATAATTTTTAAAAAGAAAATAAAAGTAAATAAACATTTATTATTAAATAAACAACAATAGCCAGGTTACAATGTCAATCAAAATAATGCAATTTTGGCGCCAATTAGGTACCCCGGTGCGTATATGACATCTGTGCCTAATATTTTTCTTTACGTTTTGTTTAAAAAAAAAGAAAGAAGTGAAAGCCGTCAATTTTAAATGTTTCAATTTTAAATGAAAGTTTTGTATTTTAAATAAAATGAATGAAAGGATTATATTTTAAACGAAATACAAAAAAATCCGACGGAAAAGTATTTGGCGATTTATTGCCTGCGTCCCGCTTCAGTCGTTTCATGAAAGCATTTCATAGATTCGTTTCATTAGGATTATATCTATATAGGGTAGATATATATGTATTAGTTTTATGTATATTATATAAGTTGTTAGTTATCCCGTCGACCAATTTAGCCAAATTATATAAATCGCCAAACAACTCGCCAAATTATACAAATTGACACAATTTTTATTTTAAATAACGAAAGAACAGATAAATTAGTAAAACATAAATAAAAATACAAATAAAACGTCGAATTAAAAATCACTTGATGGCATAACAAACACGTCATCATGTTTAATGTCAAGTGAATGTGACATTTACGATCAACCATTATTGTCATTTAATCTTACAATTTTGCGACAGTAATTTGGTCGACGGAATAACTAACAAGTGCCGTAATTATGTATAGATATACACATATAAATAAATACTATGTACATATATATATATTTATATGTTTCATATTTTATATATTTATTATACACATTAAAACATAACATTATATTATAAAAGATAATTTTATATGCATCTTAAATCATATAAAAATGCACAAAAAATATCTATTTATATAAAATCTAAGTCTTTGTGTGTCCCTCACAATTCCGGTAGGACCGCCCCATTGTACTGAGTAATTGTTGAAAATTACTAATGCAGGGTTACGCAGTAGCGCCAAATGTTTACCAACTTGGCGAAATATTGCCAAATTTGGCGACAAAAATAAGTTGCCATATATGAAGCCAACTTGGCGATAGCTAGCTAATTTGGCAAGATTCCCATTTAAAACCATTAATATTTCATAATCGAGATCATCGCAATTTAATTTTTAACTCTGCGCTTTTAGGGTTTATTTATTTATTTATTTATTTATTTTTTTCAAAATCTATGGGTGAGAATTTTAAGTGTAATATACGAAAATGCACGTCTTTACATTTTCATCCTGATGATACTAATAACATAACAGCCAATAGACGGCGCTTTACTGTCTGAGCTCCTAACTACCCGATTTTAATGTGATTTAGATACTTTACCAGTATATCGGCCTTGGCGAGATACGGAAAATGAAATTTGGCAACATTTTTTCTAGTAACTTATTCACTGTTTCATATACACAAGTAATATTTCAATAATAATAGCCCAAGTCATGTGACTCTCATCAACAGTTCCGGGTTGACCGCTTCATTTTTTACATGACAAACAGCCAATTTGGTAATTTAATGTTAGCCGGGTGCAGGTGATAAATCGCCAAACATTGTTCCATCGCCCTCATATCATTAGTATTATAATAGTCCATCTCATTCGACTGTCATCAACAATTTTTCGGAGGTAAATTAAAACAAAGCTTTGATGTTGAAGTTAAATGTCATAGTTTATAGTATTATTAACCATTCGGAAAAATGGTTATTATCCTCGGTCAGGGTAGGAAATCAAAAACATATCTGAAGCGTTTTATTGGTTGAATCCGCATTTTATTCGTTTTCTGATTGGTCTATACAGTAATCTGTATTTCCCTTTACTTTCAACAGAGATGGATACTTCTGCTGCCACTATGACAAAAAAGTAATAAAAACTACAAAAAAATAATAATAATAACTCAGAAACAAATTGAGATACAGCTTTCAAACAAATTGCATTTAAAAAGAAAAAATTTTCTCTCTATACGATGGTGAAAAAAGTAATATTGTGGGATGTTTAGAAGTTGAAATTTCATTTAAAATGGGTCGATGGAAAATCCTTTTCCCAAACAGCCAATGAAATGCTTGGATAATACGTAAGTTTCAGGTGGATAATACGAAAGTTTCAGGAAATCAGACGAGTCGCTGGCGATTTTTGTCGCTTGCAATTTTTACGTGTAATAACACTATTAATGTTTAATTCATGGCTTACGTAATGTAGGATCAACTCCGTGCGATTTTTATGTCTGAAATTTTAGTCTTTGAAAAAATCATTTTCCAAATGGTCGTTGTAATTTGTTAAATTGCTTTTTTTTATTACTATTTTTTTCTTTTCTTTTTTAAGAAATAAGAGAAAATTGAGAGTCAAAAATTTTAAGTATTTTAGTTTTAAATTAAAGTTATGTATTTTAAATTAAATGAGTGAAAGTATTATATTTTAAATGAAATTAATGAAATAAGAAAAAATGCGACGGGTACAATGCTTGGTGATTTATGACCTGCACTAGGCTGACATAAAAATACAGAGTTCATGATTTCTGTATCAGCATCTTCCGATTTGGCGAAGGATTGAGCAAGTAAATTAAATTATGAACAAAAATAACATGCACAATTCTTAGCATAGATTTAAAGGAGACCAAACTGGTTGCCAAGTGCGGCTAGTTTTTCAATATTTATACAAATTATTTAATATAAAGAAGCTATTTAACTATTTTTGTATACAAACTGGAGTGAATTGTAGATAAAAAAACAATAATAATATAAATTAAAATGTTTATAGATTATAAACCTAAACGGTACTATTTAGTTATCCCGTTGACCAAAAATCTATCGCCAAACTATAAGATTAAATGCCAATAATGGTTGATCCTAAATGTCACATTCACTTGACTTTAAGCAAGTTACACGTGTTTACGTGATCAAATGATTTTTATTTCGACGTTTTATTTGTATTTTTATTATTGTTATACTAATTTTTCTTTCGTTATTTAAAATAAAAATGTCAATTTGTATAATTTGGCGAACCTGGTCGACGGAATAACTAAGAAGTACCAAATAAACTTAAAAGTTCATGAATTTTGTCGTCACATTTGACGAAATATCGCCAAATATGGGGACAAAAATAAGTTGTCATGTAAAGCCAAACAACAAGCCAGCCAACATGGCGATAGCTAGCTAATTTGGCAAAATTCCCATTTAAAACCATTAACCCATTAAGGACGAGCTTCTTTTACACATCTTTTAATTCTTCGACAGCAGTTTTTTCCACATTGTAATTTTGAATTAAATAATCGCTCAAAATTCGAGATTAGATAATGTGAAAATTTCCAAACTAAAATACTGCTATACAAATTTAAATGCTCTGTTCGGCTTACGTGGCAAGTTTTCTTGCCAACCGGCTTTAATGAGTTAATATTTCATAATCGACGTCCCCGCAATTTAATTTAAACTCCGCGCTTTTAAGTTTATTTTTTTTTAAATCTATGGGTGAGAATTTAAAGTGTAATATACGAAATTGTATGACTTTACATCTTCATCCCGATGCTACTAATAACATAGTAGCCAATAGACGGCGCTGTACTGTGTGAGCTCCTAACTGTCCGATTTGATTGTGCTTTAGGTACTTTTTCAGTAAAGGGCCTTGGCAAGATAGAGAAAATGAAATTTGGCAACATATTTTCTAGCATCTTATTCACTGTTTCATATATGCAAGTAATTTTTCAATATTTAAGCAATTTATTTAATATAAAGAAGCCATTTAACCATTTTTGTATACAAACTGAAGTAAATTGTATACAAAAAACAACCATAATATGGATATTAAATAAAATGTTTATAGATTATATAAATAAACTTAAAAGTTCATAAATTTTATTTTCATAGCTGTTTATGTCATTTGGCAAAAAATCTCACTTTTGAAGCCCAAATTATGACAAACTTTAAAGAAGTGCGCCAAGGCCCCTATACTGGAAAAGTACCGTGCTTTATATAGTCGGATACAAAAGTTAAATTCTCGGTACTTTTCCACTTTGGGGGCCTAGGGGAGGGAGGAAAATTGACAACATATTTTCTGGCAACCTATTCACTGTTTCATTTCATATACACACGCATTTTTTTTTCAATATTTATACAATTTATTTAGCATAAAGAAGCCATATATCTAATTTTAAAATATAGACCTCAACTGTAATCCTCAAAAAGCCTCAAATCCGCCCAACATTTGGAACCAAGCTGTGCAGATTAGTGGTCTTCTACTGTATTAAAGTTTTTCATAAATGAGTTTTGTTTTTAAAGTCTGTTATTTTCATCTATCACTGAGGAACAAGCAAGAAAAACTCGTATTCTTACACATGTGTTGTATATATCTTTACATATCATATTCCGTCATTTTTGACGTGTTATCTTTCTAGTATTTAATAATATTACATCTAAAGAAAAATATTGTTTAAAAAAACCCAGAAAATTATAAATTAAAACAAATTATTAAAAAAATTAATTGTAAAAAAATTATTCAAAATTATTGCTTATCCACCACTGGCATTCAAGAAATAATAAAAGCAACCCTAAATTCTGGAGATCACAACTACCGCATCGAAACATTTATCGCAAAAAAAAATCTCACCATAAAAACAGGATTAGGACATGGAACTCTTCCCAAGAAGTTGAACATTACGCAAAGTGTCTTAAAAAACAATGACTTGCAGATCTGACGTTGGAGCTCCTGATTTGCATATTTACCAGTTTGTTTATTTTAGAATTCTGAAATCGCATAAGATCTTTATTCATTTTATGTATGTAAATAGAAATACAAAAAAAAAAAAAAAAGAAAAAAGAAAAACTAAGACTAGGTCACAAAGTAAAATTTATCTATACAAATTTTTACATTTTATAGTAAAAGACTTTAGTCTTGAAACGTCATACTGTTGTACAAAATTTAATACAAAATCTTACTAAACGATGCCAAAAAGCTTTAATCAACTATTACATAGTCACAATGACACTTTACCATACAAGCTATTCAATAAAATTTAATTCCCGGAGGTCTGCATGTTTCTAGTTACGGCAGCGATCAAAAAGACGCGAAGACAGAGGATGCCAAGAATCACTGGGCTCGATTAGGCTGCCATAAGTTGATGACCATTAGTCCAGAAGATACAATTTAAAATAAGAATAATAAAAAACAAGAAATAAATTATCCAGAGTTCTGAGTTTTGTCCTTCATCACCTAATTTTTAAGATGCTTTGAACGTATAGTGCAAGTTACTTTTTCTTAGGAGTTTCTTTTTTCAACTCAAATTTTCCTTTAACACCATTTCCAGAAACTCTATTCAAAATTGATTCAGCAGCAAAAAAGGGATAGATATGCTCACATATTTCAGTAGAGGACAGTTGGTATTTTAATCTGATAACATCGACTATTTTCCTATACGTTACGCCCTGTCCTAAATCACATTCTCTCATAGTGTTCATGACAATATTCTTCCAGGTTATGTGTGGCCTCTTTCTTTTTCTAGTGCTGCTTTCAGCAGCATCTCCTTCTTCTTTTACATCTTCGGCCCCTACTGGTAAATCTTCGGCAACGACTGATAAATCTTCGGCAACGACTGATAAATCTTCGGCCACGACTTGAAAATCTTCGGTTTTGACATCTAAATCTTCAGTCTCGACATTTAAATCTTCGGCCACGACTTGAAAATCTTCGGACTCGACATTTAAATCTTCGGCAACGACTGATAAATCTTCGGCAACGACTGATAAATCTTCGGCAACGACTGATAAATCTTCGGCCACGACTTGAAAATCTTCGTTCTCGACATTTAAATCTTCGGACTAGACATTTAAATCTTCGGCCACGACTTGAAAATCTTCGGTCTCCACATTTAAATCTTCGGCCACGACTTGAAAATCTTCGGCCACGACATTTAAATCTTTGGTATCGACATTTAAATCTTCGGCCCCCTCTTTTAACTCTTCGGCCCCCTCTTTTAACTCTTCGGCCCCCTCTTTTAACTCTTCGGCCCCCTCTTTTAACTCTTCGGCGCCCACTTCTAACGCTTCGGCACCCCTTTCTAACTCTTCGGCTCCCACTTCTAACACTTCGGCATTCACATCTACAGCTTCGGCACCCCTTTCTAACTCTTCGGCTCCCACTTCTAACACTTCGGCAACCACATCTACAGCTTCGGCACCCAACTCTACATTTTCAGCCACACCTTGCTTATTTCCCATCTGAAATGAAAAAAAAAAAGCAATTTAACAAATTACAATGACCATTTGGAAAATGATTTTTTCGAAGACTAAAATTTAAGACATTGTCATATTCGGCCCATATTGGCGCGATTTTTTTCTGACGCCAATGTCATATACGCAACTGACACTTAACTGGCACTAAAGTGTCGTTATTTTACTTGATATGGTAACCAGAATGTTGTTTTTTATGCTGTTGATGTTTTCACTAAATTAGCGTCCGAAAACAATCGCGCCAATAATGGCGTATATGGCATCTGTACCAAAACTTCATTAGCTTTGTTTTCATAGCTACACTGCTCAAAACAATTAAAGGATATTGCAGTTTTAGGTGGATTTTGTATCTGGTAAACTGATTAGCTGATTTATACATGGTCGACAGACATAGTAGGTTATATGAGAATAAATTACACATGTTTGGCAGAAAAAAATGCATTTTATTGCGCATTTGTGTACTAAAGGAAAAAAACACAATTTGTGCATATGAGAAAAAAAGAATAAGAAAAGGTGTTTTCTTCAAAGAAAATCATTTTCAGTAGGGGGTATGGTTTCCACGGGCGGCCAGCAACGTTGAACACCTTTGAGGCATGGACTCAATGAGGCTATTAATGACGAGTTGGGGTATTCTGCCCCACTCTTCCAGAAGAGCTCTTTCCAGTTCTTGGAGAGTTTGTGGGGGTTGTTGGCGGCCAGAAACTCGTCTTCCTAGAGCGTCCCAAACGTGCTCGATTGGATTCATGTCTGGAGAACACGCTGGCCATTCCATTCGAACGATTCCTTCATCGAAAAGGAAATCCTCCACCAGGTTTGCACGATGTGGCCTGCAGTTATCGTCCATTAAAATGAAGTTATCTGCGATTGCTGCAGCGTAAGGGACTACAATAGGTCTGAGAATCTCATCCCTATATCGGCGACTAGTCAGAGCTCCATCTCGAATGATGTAGAGGTCAGTGCGCCCGTCAATGGAGATGCCACCATACACCAACACTCCTCCACCGCCAAATCTGACACTTTCGTGCACGAACGCAGGATTATTCCTACTGCCACGGTCCCTCCAGATGAAAATACGCCTATTATCCGGATGCACAGAAAAACGGGACTCGTCAGAAAACAGAATATTGCTCCATTCATTTCTCCTCCAGTTGACATGCTCGGTTGCCCACTCCCTGCGGTCGCGACGATGCCTTGATGTTAATCTAACACATACCATCGGTCGGCGAGCATACAGACCTACAGCATGGAGCCGGTTTCGGACAGTCTGAGTTGAAATCGTGGTGCCTGTAGCCGAGCGAAGGTGTTGTTGGAGAAGAGTAGCGTTCATGGTTCGGTGTCTCCGAGCTGTTAACGCTAAATACCGATCTTCATTGGGCGTTGTTGCCCGTCTACGACCATGCCCTGGTCTTCGGCCTGCACATCCACTCTCCAAAAAACGGTTCCAGATTCTGGAAATGACACTTTGTGACACTCCAATGGCTTGCGCTACTTCGGCTTGAGTTTGGCATCCTTCTAACCTACCAACAATTCTCAAAGCTTCTGAATCTGTAAAATGACTTCGCTGAGACATCATACTCATCGAAACAAAGCAATCACTGAATGCCGATCATCCTTGTCTTCATTCTCTTTTATCCAGTTGAAAGTCAAATTCCATTCGCTGCCGCTGAAGCGACGTTTTTGACGTCGAACTCAAAATTTGCATACTCCACAGTTTGAAAACCAGAAAAATTTGCATTTGTGATTCTCTTCTTCTATTTTCGGCAAAAAAAATTTCGTTTATATCTTTATTTTATATAAAACTTCAAATATCCTTTAATTGTTTTGAGCAGTGTATTTACATCATTTGGCTACAATTCTTGGTACGTTTCCGCTCTAAGATGTTATATATTCTCCTGGCCTCCATCTTGGATTTTTCCGCGATATTTTGTTGGCGTTTATCGATAAGGCAACCCCGACGAGTAATGTGTTCTAGCAACCCCGTTAAGCCTAGCATGCGCATAAATTTGCTTGGCAACATTTACTCGGCGGAAAAGTGGTTTTTACGCCAAGAAAAAAAAATCCAAGACGGCATCTGCAGGAATATATAACATCTGTTTCCTTTTCCGTTATACGGACACCATACCAAAATGTATGCTAATGCGTCAATTATTTCACCTTGATCGTGAAAAGGATTTTTATTGGAAACCATGCGAAACGTTGTGATTTGCTATTTATGAAACGTGAATCACGTGAATGAATAATATTTAACCTAGAACCTCAGAAAGCTTTTTAATTTGCTATTATTCGAATTAAAAATACTTGGCGACTATTACGCTTGGCGACAATGATGTCCGTATAACGGAAAAGTACCGATACAAGTTAGATAAATGAAAATAAAGATATAATAAAACACACATACTACAATATATATTAAAACACACATAAATAACGCCTGCATTCAACAGTTAAAGGTATATAAATGTTATACAGACATACATACAATAAATATGAAAAACCCAACTGGAATGAAAAATTAGCCAGAGCCAGGAATCGAATCTGGGATCACAGTATACAAGACTGCTGCTCTAACCACTGAGCTATTCCGGTCGATGCCTGAGTCTGCAATTTCTCACTAATAAACCATGTTGGGGAAGTCACCAGCCATCTATATGACAGCCTTAGATGACCGGACAACGATGAATAGATTTTACTATTACATCGATCTACGATAAATATAATAAAACACACATACTACAATATATATTAAAACACACATACACACATAAATAACGCCTGCATTCAACAGTTAAAGGTATATATAAATATTATACAGACATACATACAATATGAAAAACCCAACTGGAGTGAAAAATTAGCCAGAGCCAGGAATCGAACCCGGGACCACAGTATATGAAAATAAAGATACTTGTACCGATACAAGTTATGTTATTACACAGTACAAAGTTTTAAAAAAATCAAAATTAAGGGCTTCTGGACACTTCAAAGAATACTTAATTCCCCAAACGATTATCAACTGTTGATCTAACTATATCCAAAGAATTATCGTTTGGTTTTCTCGATAAAAATGGCGGCACAGATGTCATATACGCGATGCGCGATTGTTTTCCGACGCCAATTTGTCGAAAACATCAACAGCATAAACAACAACATTCGGGTTACCATATCAAACAAAATAACGACACTTTGGCGACAGTTAAGTACTCGTTGCGTATATGGCATTGGCGTCAGAAAAAAATCGCGGGAAGAGTTCCATTTGTGTGCTGGTTGGCGTGATTGGCGAAGGAATCCAAATTTGCACCAAAAAGCCATTTTAGCATCTTATAAAATGTCTTTAGATATTTGTAAACATATATATATTTAATAAATGTTATATATGTCACATGTTAAAAAGAAATACGATGTTTATACAGATAGTTTTATATATATTACGTATAGAGATATACCTTATACGTACATAAAATATGTATACACCTATAAATAAATATTATGTACTTATATACAATTTTATGTATTTATTATATTTATTATATATGTCAAAGGCACAGATGTCATATACGCCCCATATTGGCGCGATTTTTTTCCGATGCCATTTTGGCGATAACCTCGTTTTTGAATACCAGTTACATATATATTTTTAAAAAGGGGAATAACAATACATTAAAATATAATGTCACATATTGTGAGATTTGAAGTAAGTAAATTTTGTTTTATTTTTTGGGTTTTATGTTAATGACTTTAGCTTTAGACCGTACAATTTGGCAATTAAATCCCCAGTGGACTAAATGATCTCTAATGTTTGTTGAAACTTGTAACACAGTGCGCCTTAAATACTAAATAACCACAGCAGGTTTTACTTTTAAACATGAAAGTTTATTCTGAAGAACACAAAAGACGACACGGAGCACAAAACAACAAATACAGAATCCGAACTACAACTAAAATTGTTCTACAGTTTTGGGACAGGATGAGACAGGATGCGCACGCATCTCAAACGATTATGATTACATATCGACTGACATATTTCGATTGTACTTCCAACATCCTCCCTCAATCTAAATATGTCCAACATAAAAATCATAACACTTAACATACAATACAATATATATATATAATATACATACAACATAAAAAAAATTAACCGAACATTATTTTTCTGAATTTTTCAAACAATACTTTACTTAGAGGCTTAGTTAATAAATCAGCAACCTGTTCTGTAGATGGAATGTAATTAATTGAAACAGTTCTATCTCTTACTTTTTCTTGCACAAAATGATACTTAACATTTATGTGCTTTAACCTTTTAGGTTGTTCACATGATTTGCTGATACGAATAGCTGACTGATTATCCTCATAGAGAGGTACAACAAAATTTCCACAACCATTTAAATTTAATTCAATCAATAAATTTCGAACCCAGCAAGCTTCACTTACACATAGGCTCAAGGCAATGTACTCTGCCTCTGTAGACGATAAAGCTACACAAGTTTGTTGTTTAGAACACCATGAAATTGTACAATTATAAATTTGAAAACAATACCCTGTTGTAGATTTCCTGTTAATAGTATCACCCCCCCAATCAGCGTCAACAAAACCTTTAACTAATTCAGCATTTACATTTTTTCTATACACTAACTTCAAGTCAACTGTACCTTTAATATAATGTAACACTCTTTTTAAGAACAACAATAACTTTTCACTTGCATAGTTTTGATATCTACTCAAAATACTGATAGAATTACATAAATCAGGTCTGCTTCCTAGCATTGCATACATGATACAACCAATTAATTTTCTACATTTATTTTCCACATTTACATTTTCTGATTTTTCATTAATTAAACATTCATAATTAAAGTTAGTGTCCATAGGAGTAGAGATACTTTTACATTCAAACATATCAAATCTTTTCAACACATTTTCTAAATAGTTACTCTGATCTAATGTTAAAATACCTTCATTTACATTCTGAGAAATAGATATACCCAAATAGTAAGAAATAGGACCAAAATCTTTCATTTTAAAATTTCTTTTCATTTCACATTTAAAATCATTTATTTGCTTGCTATCAGAACCTGTGATAATCAAATCATCAACATATATCAATACATAAAGTTTACAATCATTCGAAAATTTGAAATACAAACATTGATCATTTTCAGATTTTACAAAATTTTGAGAAGATATAAATTTCTGAAATTTTTCATACCAATATTTTGGTGCTCTTTTTAACCCGTATATAGCCTTTTTAAGCTTACATACTTTCCCATCAGGTAAATTACAATTATCAGGTAAATACATAAAAACATCCTCTTTGATTTCCCCATGTAAGAAAGCACTGCATACATCCATTTGATATACAACCCAATCAAAATTTACACTAATTGCTAACAACATTCTTAAAGTATTTAACTTAGCTACAGGAGAATATATATCTTCAAATATTAACCCTTTTTGTTGATAACCCCTAGCAACCAATCTGCATTTAAATAATGAAATCTTACCTTTATTGTCCCGCTTAATTTTAAAAACCCACTTACTGTCTATTATATTACAGTCATTTGGTTCATCAACAATGTCCCAAGTGTCATTTTCAGAGAGGGCTTTAAGTTCAGCATTTATGGCCACTTGCCACTTTTTCGATGAACTTGAGTTCATAGCTTCTTCATAAGTGATAGGTTCTTCCACATCGGTTATACTTATGTAGCTTGTTTCAAAGTCCTCAAATCTCGATGGTTTCCTCAGGTTATCTCTTGCTCGAAGGTGCATTTTGGTATTACTTAACTGGGGAGCAGGTGAATCTGTACTGCAGTTGTCATCATCATCTTGTTGTTGATTATTGGCCAAGTTATCCGAATCCATGTCAGTATCCTTATCTTCATCAAATTCTGAACTTTGATGTTGCACAGGATCAATTAAATCCAAAACAAAATTTTCATTCTTTACTGTATAGGAAGGTTTCTCATTTGGATTAATTATTATATCTCTATGTAATGTCACTGTGTTTGTTTTTGAGAAGTAGACTCTGAATCCTTTAGTATTTTCACCATATCCAACAAAAATTCCTTTTTCACTCTTAACATCTAATTTTCTACGTTTTTCTTTTGGGATGTGAACCCATACTTCAGATCCAAATGTAAACTTTAAATTTCTAATGTCAAAAGTCTTGTTTTTCCACAATTCATAAGGTGTTTTTCCTTTCACTGTGCTAGTACCTGTTCTGTTAATTATGTATACAGCTGTATTCGCAGCTTCTGCCCAGAACTTCTTATCTAAATTTTTTTCTACCAACATAGTTCTTGCAGCTTCCATGATGGTTCTCATTTCTCGTTCAGCTCGGCCATTTTGCTGTGGATTATATGGGACAGAAGTTTCATGCTCTATGCCATGATGAATCAAAAGTTCTTTAATTTTATCATTCCGGAATTCTTTGCCATTGTCAGATCTTATTACTCGGATATTTTTATTCATCTGGTTTTTGCACATCAATATGAACTCTAACAATTTATCATACACTTGATACTTATTTTCAAGAAAATAAAGTTTCCTAAAGTGAGAGTAATCATCTTTTAACACTAACATGTAACGAGACTTTCCAATTGATGCTACTTCTATTGGACCACATAAATCTGCATGAATTATATTACAAATTTCAGTAGATTTCGATTTACTTTCTTGAAAGGGACTACGTTGTTGCTTTCCTTGAATGCATGCCTCACAGAATGGAATATCAGAAGAATTTTCCCAGGTAATTTCATTTTCTGTAAGCAGCTTCTTGACATGATCAAAATGTTGATGAGCTAACTTTTCATGCCACCATAAGAGACTTTTCTTTTTACTTTTAACACTACTGTCAGCAACACAACATTTATTTAGATTTTCAAACTCACTGGTATTTTCGTCTATGGTCACTCTGCTTTTATCTAAGCGAAATATCATTTTAAAAAGTTTATCTTCACGTTTAGCTATAGCAACTATTTCTTTAGATTTTTGATGAATAAATTTAGCACATTCTGAGTTGGATGACATACATAAACCTTTATCTAGAGCTTTACCTTGAGAAAATAAGTTTACTTTTAATTGAGGGACATGCAATACATTTTGAAGTTCAGTTTTAATATATTTTTCACCATTATATGACTGAACATAAATAGTTCCTATTCCAATAGCTGTTATAGAGGTTCCATCACCTATTTTTATCTGTTTAGCCTCTTTCAATTTCAAATAATTTCCAAATAGACTTACATCATTACACATATGTTCTGAAGCTCCACTGTCTAAATAGAATTCTACATCTGATTCAGAATTTATAATTCCCATAAGTGCAAAACTTTTGCCATTTTCACCATTAGACTTCATATTTTTATTTTTACGAAAATAACAATCTTTAAATACGTGCCCTTTCTTATTACAAAAATTACAAACAATATTTCTGTTCTTAGGAACATTATTACCATACCTACATTGAAATTTCTTGTGACCTAATTTTCCGCAAGAAAAACACTTGATATTACTTTGATTTTTAGCTGTAAGAGCAACAGTTTCTTCTTTCGTTTTTAATCTTTCTTCCTCAACTAACAAACGAGCAGTTAAGTTACTTAAAGTTCGCTGTTCATCTGCTACGGATTCCCAGGCTGAAGAGAAGTGCTTATATTGTTCGGGCAGAGCCATAATTATTTTTGTAATGATCATTTTTTCAGGAATCACTTCGTTATGTTGCTTAATTTCGGCAACCATATTCTGAACTTTAGATAAAAAATTCATCACGTTGTCATCAAACTTCAAATTGAAAAACTGTTGTTGTAACAAATGAATACTTACATTTGATTTTCTTTCATAAATAGTGTGTAACTTGTCCCACATTTCTTTTGCTGTAACACATGAAATTATATGCGATATTGGTCCGGCTTCCATACGTGAAACCAAAATTTCTTGCGCTTTTGCATCTTTGACAATGAAATCAGAATGTCCAGCATCAGTTGCTTCCGGTTTTACTTTTAATCCCGTTACTATATCATATAGTTCCTTAGCTATAAGCGTGACCTTAACTTGGAATTTCCATACATTCCAATTACTTTCATTCAGTTTAATAAACTGTCCCTGCTGTGTTTCGGTTCCGGCCATTTCAAAACAACATTCGGAAAACTAACTTTACAAAAATTTCAATTACTATTTACTTCGCAATATTTCTAATAATAGGTTTGGGTCTGGGCCCATAACCTGTAACACAGTGCGCCTTAAATACTAAATAACCACAGCAGGTTTTACTTTTAAACATGAAAGTTTATTCTGAAGAACACAAAAGACGACACGGAACACAAAACAACAAATACAGAATCCGAACTACAACTAAAATTGTTCTACAGTTTTGGGACAGGATGAGACAGGATGCGCACGCATCTCAAACGATTATGATTACATATCGACTGACATATTTCGATTGTACTTCCAACAAAACTGAATGGAATTTATCAGAAATCTTTTACTTACAATGTCTTCATGTGAAGTTGCCTCTTTGCATTCTAATATTACTTTTAATATTTGAATAATTCATAAATGCATAATTTCCAATAATTAATTTGTAAATGCTGTATAAGGCATTAACGGCCAAGTCTGAGGAAGCCATTTTCAATGAAAGATTTGGGATGCTTGGCTTTTAACTTGTGCGAATTTCAGATATCACAACTTTTTCTGGCCGAAACATTAAGAACTTGACGCTTTTTTTTTTTTTTTTTTTTTTTTTTTTACCGAAACTTTTTGTTGGGATATATTTTTTAAAAGGGGAATAACAATAAATAAAAAAATTTTTGGTACTTTTCGGTTAGCCGGGCGCCAGTGTTTTATATGCATATTTATATACATACATATATGTAAATATACATATATATTTACATATATATATGTGTGTATATATACAATATTTGTATATGTAAATATACGTATATTTACATATATGTATGTATATAAATAAGTATATAAAACACTGGCGCCCGGCTAACCGAAAAGTACCAAAATGTTGATTAATAAATATGGAACAAAACATTTATATAGTTTTAAAAAATAAAAATAAATGTAAATAAACAATTTATTAATAAATAAACAACAACATCCGGGTTACCATATCAAGCAAAATAACGACACTTTGCGCCAGCTAAGTACCCGGTGAGTATATGACATTGGCGTCAGAAAAAAATCGCGCCAATATGGGGCGTATATGACATCTGTGTCATGTCAAATTACAACAAAAGTTATATATTTTTCCGGAAAATATAGGCTAAATGCAAAAAATTACACAAAAAACATATGAATAAAGCCCATTCCAGGAAAAAAGCAACCCCAAATGAAGGCTGAAGATCGCAACCACATAGATTAATTTAATGCAAAAAAAAAGCTCGCCAAAAAAAACCAGAACACAATATGGAACTCTTCCCAAAATCGGCCATTATGGGGCGTATATGGCATCTGTGCCGCTAATATTAGCTAATAATAGCTAAATTTGATCAAAACTTTAATAGCAATTGAAGCGAAATGTCGCTCTAATTTAAATCCCTAAATTTAAATTATCTAAAGACTAAAAAATAATTAAAAGATTTCTTACGACTTCTTTGGTATAATTTCTTCTACAAGAGAAAACTTCTAAGACATCAATAAGACCAAGATTGTTAGGTTCTTTTCTTCAAGTGACGACTCACAAAATATTTTAATATATTTTTAGGCGGCTTTCATCATGTGATTCATTTAGGCGTTCCTGATTGGCTATTACTATGTTTCGTCATCAAGCACTATGTTCTGATTGGTTATCTGTATGTTAGATCACAAAACACGAAGGCACGCGATATTCTTTTCTTACGTCATGGCTGACGTCGCTGTGAAAATTAGCAAGAAAATGGTTGCCAACAGGATAAAATGGCGACCAAATTCAAATTTAAAAATGCGCCAAATTACGTTAAGACGAAAAATACATCTTAAAAAGCACTTTTTCCCAAGAAATGAGATTTACTCATTTCTATTACACAATCTAATTAACTAAAACTCTTTTGTTTTATATTTTTCACTAATTCTTTTCATAGTACAATTTATAACATGTGCATCAATTCGCTGCAAAAATTAAGGTTTTATACAAATAATGCATCTACAATTGAATAAAAATATGAGTTTCCCGCATAATTATTCAAATTTAGCAAATATAAATAATAAGTAATCCATCCGGTGTCGTTTCATACTGCGATTTTAAATTATGCATGTACAGATAGTATGAACTGATAGTATGAACATGAACTTCATCAAGTATTTAACGGCTATTTTATTTTAAATAAACCGAAGAAAAACATCTAGGTTTAAAATAATCCACTACTTTTGTGGTATAAATTTTAGTTTCACCATAATTAATACATTATGGAAAATAAAAATGTTTTTCAGTTAATTATATGACAGACTTTTTTCACCGTCTAATTTTCTGCCTTTTTCCGCTAAAATGTTTGTTGATTTCACGATTTTTCGCTGGATAAAGTGTTAAAAAAAAATGTGTTTAAGTTATTAATATAACTTCAAATATTTCTAATAATTGATTAATATTCTCACAATTAATAGGAAGAGTTCCATATCGTGTGCTGTTTTTTTTTTTTTTTTTGGCGAGCTTTTTTTTTGGCATTAAATGAATCGACGGGGTCGCGATTTTCAGCGTTTGGGGTTACTTTCTTTCTGGAATGGACTTTATCTATACGTTTTTGTGAATTTTTTTGCATTTAGCATATTTTTTTTCGGAAAAATGTATAAATTTTGTTTCTAATTTGACATAGGGAAGAGTTCCACATCCTGTGCTTTTTTTTTTTTTTTTTTTTTTTTTTGGCATTAAATGAATTGATGTGGTTGCGATCTTCAACCTTTGAGGTTGCTTTTTTTTTCAGGAATATACTTTATTCGGTACTATTTAGCTATCCCGTCGACCAATTTCGCCAAATTATATAAATCGCCAAATCACTCGCCAAATTATACAAACTGACATAATTTTTATTTTAAATAACGAAAGAACAAATAAATTAGTATACATTAATAAAAATACAAATAAAGCGTCGAAATAAAAATCACTTGATGATGTAAACGCGCGTAACTTGCTTAAAGTCAAATGATTGTGACACTTACGATCAACCATTATTGGCATTTAATCTTATAATTTGGCGATAGATTTTTGGTCGGCGGGATAACTAAGTAGTACCCTTTATTCATATGTTTTTTGTGTAATTTTTTACACATTGAACACTGCTACATATCCGAAATGTGAATATGCAAAGTAGTATCGTTGCTCATTGATTTCGGACTTTTTTGGGTATACAGGCGAAGATTTATCTTATCTGAGTGAACTAAATGTCGTTTCGTACTAATTAATTGATGCTCTAAAACTTTCCAACTGGAAATTTTGCTCTATCTCTTTTCGTTTTCGACTTGCAATGGCTATCTTCCAAATTTTGCCACTAGGGGAGCTGCTGTCGTAAATGAATATGGAACTCTTCCCAAATTCATTATTTATCGTTACAAATCACGCGAGCAGAATTCGAATTTAAAATGATTAAAAATTCCAAAAATATGGATAAATTAAAGCATAAAACATATAAATTTATGGCACAGATGTCATATACGATGTTGATGCGATTTTTTTCTGACGCCAATGTCATATACGCAACGGTTGCTTAACTGGCGCCAAAGTGTCATTATTTTACTTGATATGGTAACCCGGATGTTGTTGTTTATGCTGTTGATGTTTTCGACAAATTGGCGTCGGAAAAAAATGGGGCGTATATGACATCTGTGCCAAATTTATAACATAAAGTATTTGTTTTCATCAAATATCATGCTGGGTATTTGTAAATAAATTTTGAAACATATTCAGATTCTAGGGATGAGATTTCCGCGTTTTTGCACACCGGTATATACTTAGAGAAAATGTTGTTCTCTTAAATCGCAAGAGTGTTCCGATTAAATGAGATATCATTTTCTCTAACAAAATAGTGGTGTACAAAAACGCGGAAATCTCATCCATGGATTCAAAAACCATTTAAGGTACTTTTCCGTTATACGGACACCATGCCAAAATGTATGCGAATGCGCCAATTATTACAACCCTGATCTTGAAAAGGATTTTTATTGTAAACCATGCGAAACATTTTGATTTGCTATTTATGAAACGTGAATCACGTGAATGATTAATTATTAGCCTCCAGTAAGCTATTTTTTTCTCCCAACTTATTTTGTGTCATCTCCAAAAAATAACATTGCATTCTATAAACCAGCCGTAAAATAAAGCAGATGTATCATTGTACGATTAAATACCCTACAGCAAATTTTTAAACTTCTAAGCATCGCATATTTTCAATTTTTATACCGTTTCATTGGGAAAAAAGTACTTTTAAATGCAATTTGTTTGAAAACTGTATCTCCATTTATTTTTGAAATATTAATTTTTTTGTAGTTTTTAGAGCCATTTACTTAATGTTGACAGCGAAATTATTCCATTTTTGTAGAAAATAAAGGAAAAATAGCTGTAAAATAGTAATTATATATTTTTGTTGCATTATTATTATTATATGAATTATATATTTTTCTCATAACAACCGAAAAAAATGTAATTAAAATACGTGCTATTTTGAAAAAATATAAATGAAGGATTTCTGTTAAAGTATAGAGCTATTAGGAACTATACTTAATTTTAAGTATCTATATTAATGATGAAGGCATTTAAATCATTAGACAGCCGTTTTTTTTTTTAACTATTTGGAAAAATGGTTATTGTTCTCGTCAGGGTAGGATATCAAAAGCATATCTGAAGGTTTTTGTTGGTTTAATCACCATTTTATTCGTTTTCTGATTGGTCTATACAGTAATATGTATTTCCCTTTACTTTCAACAGAGATGGACAACAGAGTGTTGCCACTATGACAAAAAGTAATAAAAACTACAAAAAAAAAATTAATAACTCAGAAACAAAGTGAGATACAGCTTTCAAACAAATTGTATTTATAAGTACATTTTTCTCTATACGACGATATAAAAAGTAATATTGTGGGATGTTTAGAAGTTTAAGAAATAAATTTCATTTAAAATTGGCGAAATCTGACGATGGAAAAGCTTTTTCCCGAACTGCCAATGAAATGCTTGGATAATACACTGCTCAAAACAATTAAAGGATATTTGAAGTTTTATATAAAATAAAGATATAAACGAAATTTTTTTTGCCGAAAATAGAAGAAGAGAATCACAAATGCAAATTTTTCTGGTTTTCAAACTGTGGAGTACGCAAATTTTGAGTTCGACGTCAAAAACGTCGCTTCAGCGGCAGCGAATGAAATTTGACATTCAACTGGATAAAAGAGAATGAAGACAAGGATGATCGGCATTCAGTGATTGCTTTGTTTCGATGAGTACGATGTCTCAGCGAAGTTATTTGACAGATTCAGAAGCTTTGAGAATTGTTGGTAGGTTAGAAGGATGCCAAACTCAAGCCGAAGTAGCGCAAGCCATTGGAGTGTCACAAAGTGTCATTTCCAGAATCTGGAACCGTTTTTTGGGGAGTGGATGTGCAGGCCGAAGACCAGGGCATGGTCGTAGACGGGCAACAACGCCCAATGAAGATCGGTATTTAGCGTTAACAGCTCGGAGACACCGAACCATGAACGCTACTCTTCTCCAACAACACCTTCGCTCGGCTACAGGCACCACGATTTCAACTCAGACTGTCCGAAACCGGCTCCATGCTGTAGGTCTGTATGCTCGCCGACCGATGGTATGTGTTAGATTAACATCAAGGCATCGTCGCGACCGCAGGGAGTGGGCAACCGAGCATGTCAACTGGAGGAGAAATGAATGGAGCAATATTCTGTTTTCTGACGAGTCCCGTTTTTATGTGCATCCGGATAATAGGCGTATTTTCATCTGGAGGGACCGTGGCAGTAGGAATAATCCTGCGTTCGTGCACGAAAGTGTCAGATTTGGCGGTGGAGAAGTGTTGGTGTATGGTGGCATCTCCATTGACGGGCGCACTGACCTCTACATCATTCGAGATGGAGCTCTGACTGGTCGCCGATATAGGGATGAGATCCTCAGACCTATTGTAGTCCCTTACGCTGCAGCAATCGGAGATAACTTCATTTTAATGGACGATAACTGCAGGCCACATCGTGCAAACCTGGTGGAGGATTTCCTTTTCGAGGAAGGAATCGTTCGAATGGAATGGCCAGCGTGTTCTCCAGACATGAATCCAATCGAGCACGTTTGGGACGCTCTAGGAAGAGGAGTTTCTGGCCGCCAACAACCCCCACAAACTCTCCAAGAACTGGAAGGAGCTCTTCTGGAAGAGTGGGGCAGAATACCCCAACTCGTCATTAATAGCCTCCTTGAGTCCATGCCTCAAAGGTGTTCAACGTTGCTGGCCGCCCGTGGAAACGATACCCCCTACTGAAAATGATTTTCTTTGAAGAAAACACCTTTTCTTATTCTTTTTTTCTCATATGCACAAATTGTGTTTTTTCCTTTAGTACACAAATGCGCAATAAAATGCATTTTTTTCTGCCAAACATGTGTACTTTATTCTCATATAACCTACTATGTCTGTCGACCATGTATCAATCAGCTAAACAGTTTACCAGATACAAAATTCACCTAAAACTGCAATATCCTTTAATTGTTTTGAGCAGTGTACATAAGTTTCAGGTGGATAATACGTACGAGTCGTAGGCGATTTCTGTAGCTTACAATTTTTACGTGTAATAACGCTATTAATGTTTAATTCATGGCGTACATAATGTATGATCAACTCCGTGCTATTTTTTATGTCTTAAATTTTAGTCTTTGAAAAAATCATTTTCCAAATGGTCGTTGTAATTTGTTAAATTGCATTTTTAACCATTTGGAAAAATGGTTATTGCTCTCGTCAGGATGGGAAATTAAAAGCATATCTGGAGGTTTTCATTGGTTTAATCCGCATTTTATTCGTTTTATGATTGGTCTATACAGTAATCAGTATTTCCCTTTAATTTCAACAACGATAGATACCTTCTGTTGCCACTATGACAAAAAAGTAATAAAAACTACAAAAAGAATAATAATTCAAAAACAAATTGAGATACAGTTTTCAGACAAATTGCATTTAAAAGTACATTTTTTTCTCTATCCGACGGTGTAAAAAGTAATATTGTCGGATGTTTAGAAGTTTAAGAATGAATTTTCATTTAAAATTGGCCGTCAGATTTCTTGGAAATCTGACGATGGAAAAGCCTTTTCCCGAACAGCCAATGAAATGCTTGGATATTTACGCAAGTTTCAGGTGGATAATACTTAAGTTTCATGAAATCTGACGGGTCGCAAGCGATAATTTTGGCTTGGAATTTTTACGTGTAATAACACTATTAATGTTTAATTCATGGCGTACGTAATGTAGGATCAACTCCGTGCGATTTTTATGTCTTAAATTTTAGTCTTAAAAAAATCGTTTTCCAAATGGTCGTTGTAATTTAATAAATTGCAATTTATTTTTTTATTTTATTTATTTATTTATTTATTTATATTTTTGGTGTGTGTGTGTTCAGGAAATCAGCAACACAATCCACTTAATTGAGTAAAAAATACAATGCATCTCACTCCAGGAATTTTCAGTTGTTACTTTAACAACAATGAAGAT
The DNA here is from genome assembly GCA_963932465.1 of Maratus speciosus. NCBI lineage: Eukaryota > Metazoa > Arthropoda > Arachnida > Araneae > Salticidae > Maratus > Maratus speciosus. Next base: position 616,843,215 of record OZ010788.1, on the reverse strand, counting down.
ATTGTAATGATATTTTCAACAGAGTTAATTTGATTTTTGATAAGTATGATGTGATGACATGACGGAAACTGCTGGAAATTGACATAATACATATCTAAACAACACTTAGACATTCCATTATTCAGAATGCAGCTGGTAATGCTAATATTGTGTCACTGGCCAAAATTCAATTGGACCACTAATTTGAAAAATTCAGTGGCCCACAGGACCAATAACTTTTTTTTTCTTCTCTGATAGGCAAACTTAAATCACAATTTTATTTTATTTAAAAACATAAAATTAAATAAATAAATGATTAAAAAATATTTGCACTAAACCTTACAGTCAATTGAAATAAATAATTGGAAATAAAATATCTAATTAATAATTTTATAGTTATAAATCTAATGTACTGTTGTTTATTTAATTTTTAAAAAATTATAACTTTAGTTTTCATTAAGAAAAATTTTGGATAACTATAAAGTAAGTTTGGTTTATATTCTAGGTGTGTGTGTGTGTGGGGGGGGGGGTCACTAAAGGACTGAAATGATTTGATAGAATTTTATGTCACAGCCCAGTGATGATGCCTGCGCACCAGTAAATTCTCATAGTCACTGGTCCTTGGGACTAGTAACTTTTTCGTTTTAAATTCTAACACTGGAATGTGTTATATTTTTGATGGAATGAGTGAATTGACATGTTGTTTCTTATTCTAAAAATGTTTGTCTTAACCACGTTATCTCCCCTGAAAGTTTTTTCCAACATTGTAGGAATACTTTGTATGTTTCACACATCTGAAAATGGAATTTGAAGCCTATGGAATTCGAATTTCTTGTGACCACCATCTTGGATTTTATTAAATTTATTACGCCTGTGTTATTTGCGTTGTTCAGACAAATCGAATGCCATTACAATAGCAAAAATATGTTTGCTAGTTAAAAGCTTGTGTGGAAAAAATTCAGCTTCATTTTCTTGGTCACCATTTGGCATTTTGTGAAATTCTGATAGCCTATATTTCAAATTGACATAACATCGTCGATTTATAGATTCTAACGGTAATGAAATCGGCCATTTTTATCGAGAAAAACCAAACGATAATTCTTTGGATATAGTTAGATCGACAGTTCATAATCGTTTGCGGAATTAAGTATTCTTTGAAGTGTCCAGAAGCCTTTAATTTTGATTTTTTAAAACTTTGTACAGTGTAATAACATAACTTGTATCTAAGCAATTAATAATAGCCGAAGTTTAGAACACAGGCAACATTTATTGACATTTTGGAGGTGGCGCCGATGGGATATGAACCACGGATCCAATGATCAGGAGGCGAGAACGCTAGTGTCGAGCAAAAGGCCAAACAAGTTACTCTAAGCTAGTAACTCGCTTTATACTGATCATGTGAGATGAGATCGCTACACACTCCCTCCCCAGTGAGAAAGACATCTTGTCGATGTCTGACGAGCGATATGCACTCGTGAGTCGTGAGTGATGCGCAGCATGCCAGGCTTAGTGCTGTGAACGTTTAACCAGTTGGTTTCACAGGCTTATTGCTGGAGAGGATTTGTTTGGTGCTCCTATCTGTTGGTTGTGAGAGGAGAGGATTATTGTTGAAGGTTGCGTGTTTTCTCCGGGTCACCACTTTTGGAGAGAGTTGCGCCGACGGGATACGAACCACGGATCCTATGATCAGGAGGCGAGAACGCTAGCGTCGAGCAAAAGGCCAAGCCAGTTACACTAAGCTAGTAACTCGCTTTATACTGATCATGTGAGATGAGATCGCTACAACATAAACAAACTTAAGAATAATACAAACGATTACGATTAATTTGAGGAGGAAGTTAAATTAAGGAATTTTTTTTTTCGTGTACTTCAAGTTTAAAAAATTTTCAGAGAGATATCAGAAAAACGAAGATACTAAGTTACTTTTAGAAGCACGCCTTTAGTCATGCACGTCTCTAGGTTACATGTGAAAGTGGCTACCTTTCTTAGTTGAAGTTGGTGTAAATATGGGTACCCTTTCTTGGTGTAAATATGGGCGCCCTCATTTTCGAATTATCTTGATTTATAAGCACATTAATCTCTGGTCATGCTAATTGATGAGACTGCTGACATACGGTAATGTTCCCCGGTAACTTTGTATATAGTTTTTTCGATTGGCATATTTCCTGTCCTCAACATGAAGAAGGGAACCACTATTCGTGGACGGAAAGCGGCTAGGTTCAGTGTCATCACAGGATCAACCTGCAAGGATCCGTTGAGCAAATCTCTGTATATTTCAGCATTCACAGTTGCACTGGTAAAAATGTGTCGGTCACTGCCACTATTCAAAATGATGTCCGTCCACACCACGATTCCACGACCTTTGTATTGATGCCTTTCACGGATGTTTGCAGCCTTATTGCGCGTGATTTTCTCCTTCCATATGATAACACGTCTGTAGTAAATCTCTCAACAAAATCGGGATTCATCGGTAAAGAGAACTCGTCTCCAGTCCGTGGTACTCCAATGACGATGATCTCTGCACCACTTTAACCAGGCGCATTTCGCTACCAGAGTTAGTGGAACACAAATCATGGGTTTCCTTGCATGCAGCCTGTCACTCACAGTAAACCAGGATAGTCGAGTTCTTGTTGCTGCAGAAAATTCCCTGCAATCTGAACTGATGTCAATTGCCTCCTTCTTTTAGCAATCGTTGGCAAATTACGGTCCTGAGAGCCTATTGTGGCGCGTTTTCTATCTTGACCTGGCTGTCTGTGGACATTATACCAGTGTCTTTAAACCGTTTCCAGATTCTTGACATGACGCTTTTGTCTATTTTTAAGTCTTTACAGACACCTAAGAGTGTGTGTCCTGCTTCCATTCTCCCTATCGCACGCAATTTCTCAAAATCGGACAAATGTCTTCTGGACGACATATTCCACCTACTAGAAGCGAAAGTTTTACCTAATTACACGTACAATCCTTAAAATTTGACTTCAAATTACCCACGTGCGCCCCTTTTCACACGTGAACCGAAAGAACGGGCCGAGGCTGAAAAATTTGCATATATTTCTGTAGCGAATGTTAATCCCATTGGACTACGTGATAACGTTTACATTGAGTTACCTTTCTGGAAGTTCCTTTAATAGAATTAACATAAAGCACCTTTTTATGGTTGCTCCTTTACTTTTTCTCGGCAGTGTATTTTGAAAGTGGTAACAAATAACCAGTCCAAAAATAAAGTTACTTTATAAAGTGAACAAAAATAAGGGTCACGAAACTCAACCAATGTACCGTTATTGCGTTCGTATAAACTCGTTCTTTCCCATAAGTCTCGACAACAGAACCCCATCGAAGTCCAAGATAAAGAAGTTTTACGTTTAATCTAGTTACAGTAAATTTGTGTAAACGGAATAGCAGGTATACTTGCTTAGTTATCCTTCCGTCTCGGGACATTAAAATGTTTTTGTTTATGAGAGGATTCCGTGTTTTCAGAAAACCTGCCAAGAAGGATTCACCATTGGAACAAGTTTCATTTCAGATAGGTTTCAAACGTTAGCAAGCACAAATATATAGTGTTGTTTTCGTCGAACCTTGAATTGTTTTCCTTTGAGATAGGTCATCTTCGCAGATTTTCCTGTAATAGATTTACGCTCTTCAGAGGTGGTGTTATAGCAGCGGTTTCCAACCTGGGGTAGCGTACCCCTGGGGGTATGTGGCGGGTCTGCTGTGGTATGTGAAAATAATATCGGTAATGGCGGAAGTCACAAAAATATTAGGAATATCAATGTAATTTGCATCGATTTATTATATGGTTGTGATGGGAAGATTACTAATGACAAAAAGCATGTTTACGTTATCTCCTTGAGTGGAGGGGGGGGGGAAGGGGGCGCTTATCAGAAATGGGGGTACTCCAAAATGAAAAACCTAAGAAAGGGGTACGTGAAAGAAAAAAGTTTGGGAAATGAGTACGTTTTAGCAGTTTTAAGGGATACTGTGAAAACGGAAAGTGTTTATTACGGAAACCTGCCTAAAACAGAAAAGTTCATAGTCCCGAAAAAAGACATACCTTTGAATTATACCTTCTAAGACGAATACCTCTCTAAAGCGGAATTTTTTATAGATCCTTTGTGATTCTGTCCTAGCAGTTTTTACTGTTGTATTTGCATTCATGATTCAGTAAACCAGGTCTACTTTCGGGGGGGTCCGGAATCCCTGGACCACTCGCTTGGCTACGCCACTGCTCCTTCCGACATTATCGAATGCAATTAGATTCGTAGTTGAAATTAAAATAAATTAAAATAGTAATCTGACACCATGTAATAACTTGTATCTAAGCAATTAATAATAGCCGAAATTTAGAACACAGACAACATTTCACTCAACCGCAAGAAAAGTGGCACATCTCGACAAAAGTAAATTTCACAGGAGAGGCAAAATAAAGTTTGCACGATTTTACTGTAACATGAAATTATAACACTTATTTCTGCATGCAGAATAAAGACGTGCATAAAAGTATAAAACCCGTAAGAATGAAGACATAGGATGAGGTTTGGAGAGTTTGGTAATGTTACCTCCCCACATAATCCACCCCTCTTCTGTGGTCACAAATGGACATATAGCGTAAGAAAGTGATTTTCCGTATAACTAAACTTATGAAACTCTTTGTGTAGCAAGACGCACCTATGATAGACGTATTAGTGAAATAAAACGTAAAATGAATTTTTGCGAGATGTGTCACTTTTCTTGTGGGTGAGAGATTTATTCACATAAACAACTTGAGAATGATACAAACGATTACGATTAATTTAAGGACGATACAATTATGTCTACAGTTATCACAACTCTCTGTGCAAATGTGCCGAGAATTTCGAATTTTGAATAACAATGTTTCTCAATGGTAATATTGGTCTTTAATGACTGATTTCTACGATTAAATAAGACAAAGATTATTAATCAGAAATAATGTTATTAAAAAATTCTTAATTCTTGGCACATATGCCTATATTATCTTAACACAACATCAGAAAATTGCATATGTTGCTAGTTAAGAGTAATAACGTCTATTATTACGTTGTTGCAGCACATTTTAGGCAAAGCACTCAGTGATTCCACCGTTATTTATAGAAAACGGTTAAATAACAGTAATCTAACTTTATTCTGGCCATAATATATTCAATAATATGGTCAGATAAGCTTCACAATATGGTCAAATAATCGTTATCTTAAAAAAAAATTCGAATGATCGACTAATTAGTTGCAGAATTTTAAGTGTACAGTATGTAACAAAACAAAATCTCATTGGTGAAAATCAGTTATCCAGTTGTTGAATAAATTTAAGACAAAATCTTAACCCTTAATTTTCTGATATTTTAAATGTTTATATGTTATATAAATATTGTAGATGATATATTACATCTACAATATCAAGAAATTGTAGATGCCAACAGTAACAACGGATGTTATTAGCTTTATATGGAAATTATCTTTCGTGAAAATCGACTAACATCTCAAAACAATTATAAAGTCGGATGTGTCAATCTTAAAACATTCTCCTCTCTCATACATGTTAATATTTCAAAATTCGCTATTACAGAACCAAAAACAAATGGCAATCTATAACCATCATGGGAACTGTAAAGATATGAAATTCCGTGCATTAGTTCTTGAGATAGGACTATCGCTAAAATCATGTAAATCATGCTCCTGTTTGGGCGATTTACACTAAAACCTAATCAGCAACAACTTAATATCAACGTCTAATTGAATCTGAAATTTGATGAAAATCCGTGCATAAGTTTTTGAGAATTTTTGCTAGTGCGCAAAATCGTGAAAAATGCATCATAGCAGCGCCACCTGTTGGGCAATTTACACTGAAATATAATAAGCACCAATACATATCAAGGACTAACTGCATCAGAAGTTTGATGAAAATCCGTGCATTCTTTCTTCACACAGAACTATTGCGCAAATCGTCAAAAATGCATCATAACAGCGCCACCTGTCGGGCGATTTACACCAAAAACTAATCAGCACCAAATTATATCAGGGGCCAACTGAATATAAAATTTTATCAAATTCCGTTCCTTTGATCTTGAGATAGAGAGCCCACAATATTTGTGTCACATACAGACAGACTCAGTGACAGACATTTCGTAAAAATCTGTTTATAGAGATCTCTGACCCTAAACCGTGCAAATTTATCGAAAACCGGAAGTCGAAAATTTTCACGAATCCAACTCTTCCTTCTGTAAAGATAGAAGAAAGTTAAAAAAAAAAAATTGGCTCGAAATTTATTAGCATAAACTTGGATATTCGAAAGTCTCCGTTTTGATTAAAAAATCTAAAAAAATAAATAAAATTGCAGCGTATGTAACCACTTTCTTAAACCGAACGATATTCACCTTGTAAACTGTATTTTAGTTATTATATGATGTTTGTGATAGTTTAAGAATTGTGGTCAAATAGACGCTATTTAAGCGCTTTGGGATTCAAAGTTTACATTTTGTGCAAATGTTGATAACATATGTCATTCTTGATATTTTAGCAAATCAAATTACCTTTCATTTATGAAAATATATTCGATATATAGAAATAAATCTTCTTTATCCTTTTTATAATGATTAAAAATATAGTTTCAAGCGTAATTACTTACAATCTCTTATCATCAGACGATAATAGCAGAGAGTAATTATCCAAGCAAGGATAAAAAATGTATTATCGATTCATATATTAGATACTAGCAGAACTACCCGGCTTCGCCCGTGTCAATTATAAGAAGCCTTCCAGGTAAAATAAATTAAAACGAAATAATACGGCAATCACAATAACTGAAATTTGTGTATTCCCATCCACAAATCGTTATTGACAACGAAAAAACATGGCGTTATTGCCTTGCAACCATAGTAAAATCCCTGAGCTTTAATAACAGAATGCACGTTATCTTTGGCGGGTATAAGAGAAAAATATGTGATTTTCCTGACAATACGAAAAAAAGAAATTCCTCCAAATCGCGCAGCACTTGGTGAAATTCTCGTTTGTATGGTATTATCTACATTATAAAGTAAAAACACTATGTCAGTGTCCATAAATTGTGCCCCATAAATTGTAACCCATAAAATGTGCCTTTACTGCAATTTTCTAACTTTTAAACATCACACAATTTCATTTTTTACAGTCGAATAGAAAAAAATTCTCTCAAATGAAATTTGTTTGAAAATTGTACCTCAGTTTTCTGATTTTAATGGATTTTAAAGTAATTTTTAAAGTTGAGTGCAACCCGATTACGAAAGATGAACCTGTTTACACTTAATGCAATAATATAAAGAAAAGACATGTGTATGAGTAACGCTGGTATCATATTTTCGGTGGCAACAACCTAACACAACAAATTTCCCTTTTATTGCAGTTTAACGTCTAAACATTGTACATTCGATTGTTCCAACGTATTATAGAAAATAAAAGTACTTTCAGTGATATTTGTTTGTAATGTTTATCTCAATTTACGAATTTTTTATGGGTTTTAAAATAATTTTTAAGCATGCATATTTTTTAAATATGCTTGCGACCCAAATACAAAAGATTAACTCAATTGTTCAAAAACATTGTAAATAATTCAGAATTTGTTTGCTTTCGCGTAATATTCAACAACTAAATTTGCCAACGAAATTAAAACGCAAAAAATAAAATAAAATAAAACACGAATTTAACAGATATCAAATCAAACTACTCAAAATAACCTGATAAGTATATAAAATTCAAATGGGAATTTCGTTCCGGGTGCATATAACTTGAATTCTTCAGAACAGATTTCCATGCGACTTGCACTATTAGTTTTTTAGGGAAGATTTTAGTGCGTAACATATTGTTTTCCGTTGCTTAGTCATAGAATTATAGGGGGAAAGTTATATAATCATGTGGACCCAATTATGAAGGATTAGCCTTATTAGCTGAATGAAAAATGCAGAACTATTTTTATCTCTAAGTATATTGACAGGTTTATCTTCGGTAATGGGGCTGTGCGCTAGGGTATTCTTATTTTAATGAGTGTGCCTGACTACCATTATGGTATGTACCTTTGTTTAAAACAATATAGAATGACTCATGTTTTAAGCGACTATCTGGCATTCAACTTGATTACAAAATACTAACCTGCAAATGCTTAAGGTGCTTCTCCAGTTCCCTGCTCAACAACGCGAAACTTTCTGACACATTTTCTGACTCATTAAACGTAAAGGCTTAAAATTTGTAGGCCTGACTATTAAAGCGATTTGGAATTGAAATGAGTTTTTCCTTTTTTCATAAATAAGTTACTTATCGAGTTATGATCAATTGTGGTTGCGTGACGGCCGGTTTTTATCTTTTATTGCACTGTTGCGTCCAAAATTCCGTTCAAAACACCAACTGAAAGATCTTATACCTTTACCAACAAATGGAAACTATCTTTCGATTACATAGTTTCTAAATAAGAACTCCTGTCAATTTCATGCGCTTCCGAACAAAAATTAATTAAAAAATATGTCAGAAAATAGCTCCTTTGGATTTGAGAACAGCCTTAACTTTATGAACAGCCTTAACTTGAAGTTTATAAAAAAACTCACATTTTTAGTTTTAATTTTGGAACTCGCGAAATTTAAATTCAGAAAAAGGATGTTCTTTTGACACATTGTGGTAATTTTTTTAACTTTTAAAATTAAAATACATGTTTTCTTTGACGCGCGTAACAGAAATGTACAATATCTTCACAATACGGGGGAAAATGCAAAAAAATACATCCAAATGAGGTAGTTGTTACTAAAATTTTATTTGGAAAATTTGAAATTTTATTGAAATTAAATCTACAATGATTAGATGAAATGATGTCATTTTCCATAAATTTTAAATCAAGACATCTGTCAAGATTTTTTTTGAAAATGTAAATAACCGCTCTCTTTTTGCTATAAATCACAGAAAATGTTAACACTGAATCTAAACCAATACAACACTTAGCGATAACGTATAGCTATAAGATATGGCTGTAGTATACAATCTAAGTAGTAAGCAAAATATAAGAGCCATATGTTTACAATGAGTTTGATTACGCGTTGAAAAGATTTGATAGAATGTGACGTCATATCAAGCCTTTTTTTCTTTTTCTTTAATTGTTTTCATGAAATTTGGCTGTTTGTATTAAAATAGATGTTTTAATTTAAAAAAAAACATTCAAATTGAGGTGCTACGTTATTTTCCCGCTCTTATAGTTAAAGTTTTTATTTTGTATACAAAAAAATGTAAATTTTCTGTTTAGAATGACGTCAATATCAAACACGCAAAAATATAGCAAGAAAATCTGAATTTTTATTGGCAAATAGAAACAAAATACACGCGTTATCCTTATTTTTTTCACATTATTGTGTCATTTTTTAGGGTTTGGCAACAGGAAAGAAACGTTTAAATTAAAACAGGTTTAAAAAGAGACATTTCTATAATGTTAAATTGTGGAAGTGGTACAAAAAAGGGATAAATAGTGGTCTGATAATTTTTTAAAGTAGACAGTGATCTTTTCCTCGTTCTAAAACGTATGTACATCGAGTTTCGTGCAAATCGGTCAAAAATTAAAGATTTGTATAAAGGACATAAACACAGAGAACGGCTTTTATATATATAGATTTTAAAAGTAATGGGTAAATTTACCAAACCTATATACGTACACGGAACAAGTTTTACTTTCTTCTATCTTCAATCGAAGAAAGTATTGTATTCGAAATTTTTTTCGACTTCCGGTTTCCAACGGATTTACACGTTTTAGGGGTCAGAGATCACAAAAAACATGTTTATACAAAATGTCGGTCTGTCCGTGTGTCTGTATGTCGCATTTGTACCCTCGAAAATTATATGAAGCTATGTATAGAATTGAACCAATTCTTTTTTAAAGCTTGTAGCTATGGCCAGCAGGTCCTCCATTAATTTGGAAAAAATCCGCCGGTAGGGTGCGCTGTAATAGTGATTTTTGTGACGTTTTGAATATTGTACCATCGAAAAGCGCATGAAGTTATGCATAGAATTGAACCAAATTATTTGTGTATGTTTTTGGCCATAGCAAGAAGGTCCTCCCTGAATTTGGAAAAATTCTGCCGGTAGGGGGCGTTGTAATAGTGAGTTTTGTCGATTTTTGTCCATTTTGAATATTGTACCATCGAAAAGTGTATGAAGTTATGCATACAATTGAACCAAATTTTTTGTGTATATTTTTAGCCATGGTAAAGAAGGTCCTTCCTGAATTTGGAAAAATCCCGCCGGCAGGGGGCACTGTAATAGTGATTTTTTTTCCATTTTCAATATTGTACCATCGAAAGTGTATGAAGCTATGCACAAAATTGAACCAAATTTTTTGTGTATGCTTTTGACCATGGCAAGAAGGTTTTCCTTGAATATTGAAAATTCCATCGGAAGGGAGCGCTGTAATAGCGATTTTTGTGCAATTTTCAATATTGTACTACCATGTGAAGTGTATGAAGTTATGCATAATTCTAATAAAAATATTAATAAAACTAACAAAAATGAATTATTGGTATTTGTAACAACATTTTGAAGCATTAAGATACATGAGACAGAAGAAAGTTTCGGGATTGGTACATCCAACTAGTTTATTTCTGTTATTATCGTTACATTTTTGTGACCGATTTTTGCGTGTATAGTTTAGGTATTTATGACAGATTATTTTGTACTGATGGTAAAACTGCGAACCAATGGGGGAGGGGGGGGGTTACGTTGCTTCTGAAACATAGCACAGTCCACTACGAAGTGAAAGGAAAGATTCTGATTAGAAACGTTACCACGGCGTACCATCCGTAATCGGGATACCATTAATTTAATTTTGTAGCGGGGTATGAGATGCTGCAGTGACAATTCTTTTCTCCCACGCTGATACAATAATGAAAATGACACAAAAATGGCTATTACAGCGCCTCGTTAGGGCGTAATGTTCTCAAACGCACATTGGGACATGCTGCTCATAGTCAAAAACATAAATAGAAAATTTGGTTCATTCCTGTGCATAACTTCACACACTTTTCGATGACACAAAGCGGGGATACAGACGGACAGACTTTCTTGTTCTTTTTGCAATTTCTGAATAAGTAAAGGTACTTTTTCATTATAAAAGCCTTCGCATTTTTTTAAAAGCTTGGCACAATTAGGCACTCAGAAAGTGAGATTTGTTGCCAAATGTTACAAATAGCTTATGAAAACAAACCTCGTGGACTTTTCTGCTTGCTTATATACATATACTAGGGGACTCTGCCCCCTGCAATCTATGCTTGCCAACCCCCGTTCAGACTTTCCGGCCTTTAAAAACGTGATAATGTATCCTGTTTAACGCAACGGCAAAAAAAACTACCCGGTTAAGGTTCAGTGAATGATGTTATCACGAACGGACGGCGACTATCTTGTGTAATCGGGTTGTCATGCTTTTCCGTTTGAATGGGGCATTTTTCGGTTACTACGGTCTAATCCACCGCTGTCGCGTTAGCTGACGGCTGTTTTCGGGATTAATAAGTAAGATCAATTACACATTTGAAAATCAGCTTGCATAAAATGATTAGGTTAAAAATGTCCCTGCCTCTCGGACTTTTTTAACGTCGCCTTGGACAATATTCTTCCATTGAATTGTTGATTTCTGTGGCTGTAGATTTGAATGTGAAGGTAAACTTGACGACACCGAATCTAACTTGAATTTTTGTCTATTTCTTCAATAGATGTTACATGAAATAATCTCGAAGCGAAGTGTAATTACTTTTCTACTGTCATGGATCCCAAATATTTTGTGTCGCTTTAACGTGTAACAAACGCTGCTTTGGCTCGGCTGTTTAAATTAAAGGCCTTCCTTAGGGTTTTCAATTTCTGCAATAACCACGTTTCTCAATATTTTTAGGTTAAATATTTCTAGTATCATTAATATTTAATATTGTATACCTATCAATAGTATCTGCCAGTCTTGTGCTACGCAATGTTTACACATTTATAATAAAAGTTAGCGTTTATATTTTCTTTTATAATCACATTTAACTGTGTTTTTAAATTAAACATTCATTTTATCATTAATAATTTATCCCTTAGTAATTAATACAATATATTGGTGTTGCATGTCTGTTCTGCACGAAGCAATGTTTACAAATCGCTTTATATCTAGAATTTCATGTTAAACGCTTAGTCATTATTATTGTTATCTTTTCAATGTCCAAAAATCTATAATAATCATGTTATATTTTGAGTAAATTTCAATTTGGTTTGCAATTAATCATCCTGCTATTGGTGAGTAACTGAGTATAACCAGTGGCGCCAACTTAAAAAAGATATTGGATGGTCTCAAGATCATTTTAGGGTAAAATGACATTGTCATTTTGCTTTCTTTGAAAGTTTGGGAAAAGATGATATCCTTCTATATCCTTCTATCTATATATATATATAAAAACAAGTAAGGAAAATCATGCGTACAGCATAGATTATGAAATACTTTCCAACACTCCCTGAAAGCTTTAACGAAACTTCGTTACTTAGGGAAATAAGGTAAATAAGATAACTAAGTAAACATTTAAAAATCTGATTTCAGTAGTTACCGCCCATAGCCAAATATGTATTCCAATTCTTTTGAACAGCCCTGCATTCGATCTGTATGTATGTTGATATATATACTATATAATGGGAAAATTTAATTTAGCAAGAAAATACATAACAGGTTGAAATTCATCTTTCAGCAATTTATACTAATAGATGGAAACATACTTGAATATTTTTGTACAGCCCTATAGTTTACCTAGTCCCTTTATTACATGCCACTATTTAGCTAAAATTTAATTCAAACTAAAACATTCTTAAAACTACTGAAATTACATCTCCAGAAATTATAACTCCATAGACGGCCATGTATCCAACTCTTTGGGTGGCTCTGTATATCATTTTATCTATATTCTACAAATATTTTTTAGTATACTAAATTCAGTTCAGCGTAAAAATGCATAACTCATTTAAAACCCACCTTTAAGCAATTTATGCTCATACTCAGTAACCTTTACGAATTCATTTCGTAATGCAGCGCTGTATATGAACTATAGCATTTATACGCACTTTATAGTATGCATAAATATAGTGAACAAGTAGGTAAGTGTGATCACAGATCGCACAGAGGGCTTCGTTTAATATTGCTTTCAAAACACTTTATCCTTTTGAAAAATCTGTTAGTTCCACTTTCGCAACCAGGGGCGCACTCTATTCTAAACAAACCTCTATCCGAACGAAACTCCGTTTTATATACTATCCGTAGATATATTAGTCGAGGGGATTGGGCCGATAGTACCCGAGATAAGTAGTCGTCCCCTGGTGGTAAAGAGTGGAACTAAAATATGTAAGGCTATGGTGCATAATATGAAAGAATGGTCAAAGGGGTGTCGGAAAGTGTTGGAAAAGTGCTTCCCGGGTGAAAAGGGCGGATGTTAGAAAAATTACTTAAAATACATAAGTTAGAGCCCGGAAGAGTAAATAATATAAGACTTTTTGAAAATTTTATGATTTGGCGTGTGGTCTGAGGTATACAACTATACGTATGCAAAAATTCATGTCTCCAACTTAATTAGGGGCTCTCTTAGAAAGAATTGCTTAAAATACATATGTGGTAGCTCAAAGGGTTAAACGTAAGACTTTTTCAAGATTTTATGATTTGTCTCCTGGTCTCAAATGTTCTGCTATAAGTATGCAAAATTTCAAATCTCCATTTTAATAAGGGGTTCAGTTAGAAAGAATTGCTTAAAATACGCATGTGGGAGCCCAAAGGGTTAAAGGTACGATTTTTTTTAATTTTTATGATTTGTTGTATGATATGGGGTGTTCAGCTATAAATATGCAAAATTTCACGCCTCCAACCTAAATAAGCGCTGACTTAGAAAGAATTGTTTAAAATACACATGTGAGAGCTCAAAGGGTTAAATGTACGGTTTTTTTTTCAAAATTTTATGGTTTGTCATTTGATGTGAGGTGTTCAGCTATAAGTATGTAAAATTTCACGCCTCCAACCTAATTAGGGTTCACTTAGAAAGAATTGTTTAAAATACACATGTGGCAGCCCAAAGGGTTAAATGTACTTTTTCAAAATTTTATGATTTGTCGTTTGATGTGATGTATTCAGCTATAAGTATGTAAAATTTTACGCCTCCAATCTAATTAGGGGCTCACTTAGAAAGAATTGTTTAAAATACACATGTGGGAGCCCAAAGGGTTAAATATACGACTTTTTCAAAATTTTATGATTTGTCGTATGATGTGTGGTGTTCAGCTATAAGTATCTAAAATTTTAAGTCTCCAACATGTATAGTTTCTGAGAACGGACCCTGTGACAGACGGACAGACCGACAGACAGAGGAGCGAGACGAATAGGGTTTTGTCAGATGAACGAAACGCTAAAAAAGTGCATATCATAATTTAAAATGCATTTCGAGCAATCATTACTAATATACAGTAATTCGGATACAATATAGTATCTGAAATCTTTTCACATACACCGCAAACAATTTCCCCTATATACCATTATGAACGGAATTCTTTTGTGTGGCCCTGTAAATGAATAATAACTATTCTTTGCATCATATATTCTACAGAATGTATATTTTAGTGCACTTGATAAATGCATATGAATTTTATTATGTTTGAAAGCATGTAACATCATTTAAAACGATTTTTTCCCATAGGACGTAATATAACCGAAAATTTTTGACTGTCCCTGTAAATGAACTAAACATGCTAGAAAATTTATTTGAAATAGGGATCGTGCTATGGTAGAGGTCACTAACATCCGAAAATTTCAGAACGATCCGACTATATTTACGAGAGTTGGAGCGCGGACAGACGGCCAGACAAACCGAAGTCATAAACACTTTTCAACTTTGTTCGAAAGTGTTAAAAAGGAACGCTTTGGAAATGGACCAATGAAAATCTGCGTAGATACCGCGAAACGTATCTGACTGGTCAGAGCTTTCTGACGCTATAAGGGGGTTTACCAAAGGGGAGGAGACCCGGCTCTGTCGCCAAACGTCGCCAAGTTTGACGCCAACTTGGCGATATATCGCCAAATTTGGCGACCAAAATTAGTCTCCAAAAGGGGTTCCAACTTGGCTCTATTTCCAGTATTTCGCCACATTTCCATAGACCCCCATTGAAATCCAATAGGGTTTACTTGCTTGCAGAAAATCAACAAATCGAGATACTTCAATGCAACAAAAACTAATATTAGCTTATGTATAGAGCTTAATTAAACTATTTACATTATTTTTAAGCACAAACACTAACTATTTACAATATTCGTAACACTATATATATAAATTTTATTTAATTTCTAATTAGGGGTGGTCCATAAATGATGTCACACTTTTTTTCAATATTTTTGACACCCCTCCTCCCTTTTGTCACAAAGTGTCACACTTCACTATAACCCCTCTCCCCCCATGTCACATGTCACGCTATATTACATAAACATATACTTGCAGTTCAGAAACAAAGCACTACGTTATAGATCATATTTCAAACTTTATTTTTAAACTTAACTATATGTTTTAACGACATTTGTGAGCCTAGCATAAAAATATAAATGATTCATGTACTTATTTTGTATGAAATAAGATTAAGGCTTATAACAAAAACATAATTAATATACAATAGTAATAAAATATTAATACGAAAGAGCAGTTGAAAACAGTCGTATTTTAGAATTTGAAATGGAATTTAACATATTTGGCTTTAAATCTACTTTATAAACACAAGATACTTTAATTTCAAAATAACTTCAAAATTTAATCTGCGGATTTTAATGTTGTTATTTTAACCAAAATGTGTGATGTCACATTTCTTCTTACCCCCTCCCACCCCCTTGTCACAAACTGTCACATTTTCATGAACCCCCCTCCCGCCCCCTCCAAGCGTGACATCATTTGTGGAAGACCCCTTATCCAAATTAATAATAAAATTTACCTTTTTTTAATGATTTTATATTTAATAATTCTTATAATTATGAAACTCTGTAAGCTCTAATGATTATGGGCTTAGAGATAAGGAAATAAAATTGTCAGGAGTTGGGGAGGAGCGCGTTTTTACCAAGTGGAATCTAAAACTTGAGTGCATAGAAATTGCGGAATCGTGAAACAATTACGTCTGGATTGGCTAGAAAATACGGATTGCTTCGCGATAACGAACGAAATCGCAAAGCGATTACGCGGGGGGTTGGTGAGCGTAGCGAGCAGGGGGGCGGAGCCCGCCTAGTATAAAAAAAAGTAACGATTTGGAAGTGGACCAATAAAAATCTGCGTAGATCAAGCCGGTAGCTTTTTCAAGAAGGCTCACGTTTTGAGCACTTTATCGCCAGAGTAACGGTTGGCGCGGGGTTGAATTCAGTGCTACGTGCCCTTTTTTGTTCCTGACGTATTACGCGTAGCGAACAGCACCCCCATTCCTTTGCTGAGAGCTTTTTGCTTTTAAAACAAAGAGCTTTTTCGCATTAAAATGCTTTTAATTGCACAATATATATAATGCAAACATAAGTTATGTTTTCAGTTCAATAATATTCATTTATTTCATTAATTCGCTACGTTCGAAGAAATTGAGAACGTATTTTATTTTTTTGGAAAAATAAAAACAGGCGTAAAGATTTTTTTTGTAATAAATATAATTTTATTGATCATGTATTTATGACACAATTGAACTTAGTTTTATTAGCATTACTACTGAATTAATTTAGTTATTATTATTATTATTATTATTATTATTATTATTAAGCGGCATCATTATGTGAGGTGTTGATTGCATTGATAAAACATATTTTCACTGAAATAATTCATTAAAAATTAATTTTTCTTAATTTAATTGCGATTAGACGTTAATAGGAAGTTGAAACTAAAATCAATTCGATTATAATTAGATTGAACGATAAATCATAAATTATTTAGCTGTATCCTGCAATTAAATCAATCAGTTAAAATAATTGCAAGTTGATGCATGCAATTAAATCAATTACTATTACATTTTAATGCTGTTAAATCGTTTATCATTATTTGAGTTTTTATGAAAAAAAACATTTTTCCTAGTGCACAAAATTAAAATTTTTTTAAATTCTTCAGTTTTTTATTTTAAAATTTTTGCCATATTTTTAAATATTATTTCGTCAGTTGTTTTATTTGTTATTTTAAAATAGTCATTCGTCATATTTGAATAAATCATCTAAATTCTCTCGGATGAAATTCCCCCCCCCCCCCCCACCTTACACACACATTCCATTTTTCGTCATTCTGCACATATATTGCACTATTTATTAAGTTGAAGTGGCAATAAAATAATGATCAATCGTCTGAGGCAGCGTCCCATTTCGAATTTTCTCTTTATCATTAAAAATTCATTGTTGCCTTGCAGAAAAGATTAGTTAAAATTGTGTTTTGATCTATCTCTGTTGATTTTTAAATAACAAATAAATAATTTACCATAAAAAAAGAAAAGGAAAGAAATACAATAAAAGATAAAATAATAATAATAATAAATCAGGATCAACCTTTTGTGCACACGCTTTCATTTTTTTTTTTAATTCTTTACATTTTTTTAATTTTCTGTCCTATTTATTACATTGAAGTAACTATAAGAAAGGACCCATTATTCAAATTATCCCCCCCCCCCAAACAAAAATAAATAAATAAATGAATAAATAAAATAAAATTTAAAAAAAGTTAAATATTCCAAGTTTTTAATTTTTTGGCTTATTTTTCTATTTGTTAATTGATAAATTTAACTATTTAAATCTACAGCCCCTCACTATCATACATAGTTAAAAAATTTCTCTAGTGATTTTATTTGTTACTTTGAAGTAACAAAAGATAGTCTTTCAATATTCTTTCTCCCCCACCACCCCTTAAGAATTTCATCTCACATTACTCACATTAAAAAAGCAATTTCTAAACATCCTGGTTGGGGGTGTGATAGTTTTTTTTTCTCCTGGTTTAGCCTATTTTCACTCGACTTTGGGTACAGTTTCTGCAGAATTATTTGGTATTGAATTAATTATATAAGTTTATCGCAGAAAATATAGTAATTTTCTGCCACAGGTATTTTTTTTAATCTGTTTTTTATATACATCAAAATGCACCGAAACTGCATTAATTCATCACCCCCATAAATCCATCTTTATATGTAATCATATATTTAAATTTATGAAGGTAATGAGTTTTTGTTTAACAGGTATGGAATTAATAATACTCAATTGAATGAAAATGTAGATTTTTGAGGGGATCAAATAATCAAAATTTTAGTCTATATCACCAAAAGTAATAAAAGCCTTCGATAAAACAGAGTATAAGAGTTAATTCAATTTCTTTCGAAGAAGATTTCTTTTCATCTAGAACACATAATTGAAGATATTTCTTTAATTTAGGTAGGACTGTTATTCTAAAATATGCTAGTTCGTCTTCCGTCATTTCGGTTCAAAACAAAACACAAGACGACGATTGGCGTTAGAGCTGGCTGAATGTTCTTGCTTTCGCCAACTCGCCAAGGCTGGTGCTGAAAACGTGAGACTTCCTGAAAAAGCTTCCCGGTACATTCCTAGATCGGCATCCATATTTCTTGTGACCGGGGATCTTTCCTCGTTAATATTAAGAAAACTGTTTCATACAAAAATAGGAAAATTGGTGCAATTATAGAGAAATGTTTGATAAACACGCTGGTGCAGACAGTTTTTAAATCGAATAATTATTTTAAGAGATATTTAATGTTAAAGTTGGTCAAAATCATTTTATTAAAAAAATTTATATGAGCAAAAACTATACATTGGATTTTAAACATTTTTACACCATTCAATACATTAGCAATTCTTGGTGTGCAGGCTGCATTTATTTTTTTTTTTAATTTGACTCATTTTTTGAGGATTTATCTCCATTTTTATTCAAATTTTTAGCATTTCGAAAGATATTTTTTACATAATTTAGAAAAGGATATTATTTTAAACTGTTACGAATTTTAAAAACAGCGCAAAGAATAATATTTCCTTCAAATTAAAAATTTATACACGTGCCTATTATAATCAGAAAAAAACTTTCAAATGAGAATTAAAGATTAAAAATCAGGAAAATATCGAAAATTACGTCACAAAAGGTATAGTTACACATGAATTTTATAAGAGAAAGAAAATTTTTATATAATAATTTCATTATTATGCGTTAAAAATCGCAAATAGAGGAAATTTACGTTATATTTAAAAAGACCAAATAATTTACGGTTGGCAAAACTGTTTAAAAATATATATATATTTGCGCGAGACATGTATTTCATACTTTGCGATAATCTTTTCAACTATTATCGTGAATTCTAAGACAGCACAAATAATTTTTCCTTTCTAACAACAAAAGTACTTTCATGTGAAGGCTAATATGAGAAAGAAAACTTTTGAGAAAATTACGTCAGATATAAAACGATACATTTCAAATGAGTTATTTAAGAGAACTTTCCTATAGAGCCAGTGGCTAGCTGGGGGGGGGGGGGGGGGGGCAAGGCGGGCGGCCGCCCCGGACGCCGAAGACAAGGGGCGCCAAATTGGGAGAAGTTTAATCCGAAATTATCTCGCATATTTTGACAATAATAAAATTATTGATTTTTTTGTGTTTGTGTGTGAATGTTTTCTTTAGTAACATATTTTTTTACATCCAAAATGTAGAAATTAAAAGTTTCTGTAAATGTTTATAGAGATGGCTCAATACACTTGGTACCTAAGATAATTATGTACCTGAATTGAGGTCCAAAATGATTAAACAGGGGCGCCAAATTGAGGAGTTTTAAACCGAAATTATTTTACATATTTTGACAGTAAATAAGAATGAATGTTTTGAAAAAATTCGGTAAAGATGGGGAGAATGGAGAGATCCATAATTGTCCATAGCTGATGGAGGTTTCTAACTGTCTAGCCTCCAGTTTATAAATCAAAAGACCCTTTGGGGACTTGGAGTCACATTTCTGGTATCAAAAGAATATTTTTCATTTCTATGCTAGCTGACCCGACCGTCGATTTTTCCAAACGAACCACGAGTGATTAAAAGCTCTATTCATATTAAAATTAAAAAAAAAAAAAATCGAAGCTCACAAAATGAATTTCTGGGATGACTCCCCACTGTCTTTGGCAACGTAGACTGGGCGTGCTACGCACGTATCTCTAACCACTAAAAACATCCACTCGAATTTAACTCTCAAAATCAATCTCCGGGACGGGTCCCCGATGCCTACGTCCCCGTGTAGCAGGCGTGCTACGCACGCGCCGCAAACTCTGAAGAGAATCGTAAAATGAGTTGAAAGAAAAAAAATTCCGCAGAAATTGGGATCACGAAACCTCTGATAAAAATTCCCCCTGCCGGTGGAGGATAGAACAAAAAACTATAAGACCGTCGAAAACCAAGTTGAATCAGCAAAACCCAATTGGAATTGGTTCCCTAGAACTAGATATAAGAATGCGCTCCCTGCACTGGTGGATCTAAAAATTGCAAGAAAATGGTAAGCAAAGTTGAATGAATCAATTCCCGTTGAAATCTGGCTCATGGAATCCGAGAAAAGAATGCGTTAATGTTCTATAATGGTGGTAAAAGAAGTCTACATTTTGGAAAACATTGTTTTAAATGTAAATAAAGAGGAGAAACCCTTGTGGACGAACTCTTAACTCATATCACGGGGCTCTTGCCACAGATTTAAATATGTTTTTAGTATTTGGCCACGTTTAATAATTAAGTCGATTGTCTATACGTCATATAATCTTTGATTCATCGATTTTTGGAAATAAA
This sequence comes from Maratus speciosus, assembly GCA_963932465.1. Taxonomy (NCBI): domain Eukaryota; kingdom Metazoa; phylum Arthropoda; class Arachnida; order Araneae; family Salticidae; genus Maratus; species Maratus speciosus. The sequence continues at coordinate 616,822,435 of OZ010788.1, read as the reverse complement.
ATGGAAGGGTCGAACGAAAAAAGTTCTCTTTTTAGTTCGGTTTTTAATGATTGTTTGTTCTGTATGGTTCTTTGTCCGAACTTTTGTACTGTCGCCGGCAGTTTTTTCAAAACATTAAGAACAATTACCGAATGATTTTCAAACATTTTATACACAAGTGTAAAATATCTTTCTATATGTACTCTGAAATTTTCAAATCGATACCTTAATTAGTTTTTTTAATTTTCGCTGATTAGTGAAATTCTTATTTTCTTTCATTTCGGCTATGGAATCAGGTTCAGATGTGACCGCGATTTTGCTATTTTGTGAAAAAATATCGCGTTCCTGATGAGTTTTTAATTAATATTCTCGGCTAATTATGAAAAAAATTAGAAATCTGAGCCTCATATGCAGCTTGGACTAACCTTGGACTACCCTCACCCAAATTTTCACTTGCACGTGCGGTAGATATTTCTAGCCATCTCTCAGTCACGCACACACACACGCGCACAGATTGGTTTTCACGCTGATTTTTGTGTTCTTAGCATTCTACAGGGTGTCCGAGATTTGTTGGACACTTTACAAAATGAAATAAAAAAAATTATAAAAACAGTTACCAGAAAATGTAAACACTAACTTGATGTATAACTATAAAAGTTAATAGATTTCAATATACGATCGTAGTAGGTCAATGCAGTAGTCTATTCCATTCCGTGTATTTCACAGCATCTGAGTAGTGATGGAAAGAATAGCAGTTGTGGTTCGCCGCTTGAGTTTCTCTATATTAAGGCAAGTAGTCTTATAGACGATATCTTTGACATGAAATATGAAATTTGACATATCCCCACATGAAAAAAATCCAAAAGGGTTAAATATGGTGATCGAGGAGGCCATAGAATTTGACCACTACGACCAATCCATCTGTTGGGGAACTGTTGGTTGAGACAATTGCGCACAAACGTTGCCCAATGCAGAAACTTTGGATCGGAGGGATATTGAAAATTTTCGACATATATAAATAAATGTCACAATTTGTGGTATTTTCAGTAAATAAGAAAGGGCCAATAACTTTCGTTTTAGATAGGGCGCACGAGGTGTTTCACTGCCTTTGTGAATGTGACACATCTAGTGCCATCTACGAGATATTTTCGGTATAAAATAATGCAGAACAAAAATTTAGACATTCTCTTAGTAAGACATAATTCAAACACCCTGTTACTACTTACCGCTTCTTATTAATTTAATTTTGTAAAGTGTCCAACAATTCTCGGACACCCTGTATATGAATATTTTCGTGTAATGGAGGCTTCTGTGAACCAATGCAAAATGAATTTAGCTGGAAGAACAACAAATAAAGACATTACTTCTTCTATATTGGAAATTCCATTCTTCTGTCGAATTGGCATTGAGAAAAGCCAAACAATAAAACGTGTGGCGACCTACCCAGGGTATTCGCTGCCGATCGCCATTGCGCCAAATCGCGACAGAGTATTTCATTTGGCGAGTAAACGAACAATCACACTCGCCGAATTGTGAGTGCTCAATTTCTGTGCAGTTTATGTGTGTTTGTGTGTGCCAATACAGTCGAGATCCTTATCCGCTTTTCTAAACGATTCATATCGCTTAATCGCAGCAAGCTATTTATATTGCTCTGTTTATCGAGATACTAACTCAACACCAATTCCGTTTAGCAGCAGCCAAAGACACAGAAAGGATTATGTGACAGCTATTTCTCTATTGTCACTTGATCACTATCAATGCGCCGGCGGCGTCGCGCTCGTAAAAACAAGCAAAATTATTCGCATCATGTCCAGTTAGAGAAAAGTTTTGCTAAAATGTGATGTTGAAATTAGACATTTACCATAGTATTTATTACTTGTATGAAAAGTATCATTGGCTGGTTAATTTTTTCTATCGGTTAGAGCCGAAATCTCATAGCAATCTTTAGTGTATATTTTCACAACAGTAAATCAAAGATAGCTGTTTCGAATTTTCATTTAGAGTTCTAAAACAATGTCGGGAACATTTGCACATTTATGACACATTTAAAATGTTCTTATATTTAATAGTTTCTGTAGCGGATAGTCGAATTTCTATTTCGTAAGTAACTGCAAAAAATGGGTTATTTTAGAAAATATTAAAAAAAGGAATACAATAAGGTGTTAAAGATAGATTTTTCAGTGTTTCACGCCAAATCTATTTTGCTAATATTTCTTTACATTTGGCTACTGTTTTTTATTTCTTATTCGCCAAATCGTAATGTTGGTCAAACGCCAGCGAGAACACTGGACCTACCCCAAATTTTTTGTTCTTAAATCCTATAAAAAACAAAGTAGGATGTTTCAGTCTTCCTAGTACGACCAATACAAATGGTTGTTTTCGTTCTTTTAAAAGTTTAATATGTTTGATATATACTTAAATTTAGTGCATATGCATTAGAGAAAACTATATCCTATGTAAGGTAGGCATTTCAAACTCATTTACCGCCGAGGGCCAAATTAAGTGTTATATACAAAGCCGCAGGCTATATAAAAAAAAGAAAAACATAATATTATTACCATTTCACAGAATAAAATTTATCTGTACAAAACACAGCCATGTTAAAGAAATTTTAAAGCAAAGTTCCAACATTAAGTACATTGTTTATTTGATATTATGTTTCGAAAAAATACTCAAAATTACTTTTCATCAACCCCCAAAATTTTTTAAATTGGATTATAAATAGCGTTTATTTTAAAAATTGCTTGTAAACGCTAATCTGCATTTAGCAAAGGCATATAGTTGTTAATCTTCCGTCTTCTTTCCAAAAAAAAAAAATAAATAAATAAATAAAAAAACATTTTTGGAATCAGAAAATCTGTTTAATAAAATGTTCCTTATATACATTCATTGCTTATTTGATTTCATTTATTAAATGCATTTTTCTGGTTATGTTTATTTGACTTCAAAAATAACAAAAGATTGCATACTGTGTTTCAAAAAATTAGTCGATTGTTGAATAATTACAGAAATTTGAAAACTCCATATCCATATAGGCGCTAATATGGAATTGTGACGAATTTTGATTAGCTGCAGTAATAAATTCTGAGCAATAACTTGAGCATCAATTATTAGAGGTGAAGGAAACAGATTAAACTGATTTACCTGTATCTTGTAATTAAAAAATCTTCTTTTGAAATCCTTTATTAACGTATTTTAAAAATTTCCACTCTTATGATTTTTGTAATAATGCAATCCGAAATGTTCCTGTAAAATCTCAACTGATGGCAGGCATTAGGCAAAGGCTATAAAGTTAATTTAACATCAGAATTAAAAATTACCGAAATTAACTAATCGTAAGTGTTAGTTAATTTTGGTAATTTTAAATTCTGATGTAATTGATTCCTTCCATATTCGCCGAAAGATCTCCCCAGAACCCCCTGCAGTTTTTTGAGAGGTCCTATTAACGAATGGCGATGACACGTATGAAACGAAAAAAGAAGCTTAAAAACGCAACACAAAAAACGCAAATGTTGATCTTCACAAATGCGACATTTCGATCCTTTTCAGAAAAATGTTCTCCCCCTCAATCATCTTCAAACAAGATCCAGGTGGTCGCTAATTACAAATACTCAACGAAATTCTGGGTGATGGTTATTCTCAAGATGACACTTCTAAAACCATTAATCGTTTTCTGATGATTACCTTTCTTAACAATTCAACTTGAAAAATTCCATCAAAATTTTTTTTTCAGCTAGAAACAAATATGGTTATTTTATATAAGTACTAAATTATTTAATTTAAATGCTTGTATTTTATATGCTTCGTCTGAAATACAGGTGAGAAATTTGTATGGTTTTCAGACAATTAAAAATGAGTTTGTAACAATCTTCTTTGCTAAAAATAATTAAGAAATGTCTTTATCGCGAATATTTAATGTATGGATGATAATAATAGTAATAATAATAATTAGTAACTTCATAATTTTTTATCTTAGTTGCACGTTACTTGTAACGTATATAAATAAAGTTTAATGTCTCAATAATTATAAAAGTTGAAATTAACACTAGAATGATGGTGGGGAGCCATTTTGGCCCCTACCAAATGAATATATTTTCTTTCGAACCAGAAATTTCTTTAGGAATTAAATTTAAATGATACAAAGAAAGAAAGGGGTAATTAAATAACTCAAACAGTTTTAAATAAAAATTCTGGTATTAAATATTTTTATGAAACTGGAGTAAAAATTCCGATCTTTCTAGTGTTAAACTTTAGTTAAAAATTATATTTGTTTTAAGAATTAGGTTAGCCAATATAATATTGATTAATTATTGTAATTATTTTTCTTAGTTTTTTTATAAATTCAGTCAATCACTGTCTTTTAAACATTTTCATTCGTCGAATTCGCCATGTTATTAGTGTATCGACTCGCAATAATAGTAATATATAATTATTATTATATAATAATAATTATTATTACATTATTATTATTAGTAGTAGTAGTATTTTCTACAGATTAAACAAACATTGAAAAAAATTCTACTTAGTTTTGTGTTACTAGAATAAAAATAAAAGGGAAAAAAAGACCTTTCTGTCAGATTTCTCTCTATTCTAAAAAAAATATATATATACACCACCGCCGCCGGTGTAAATGAATTTTTTTGCGAGCGAAGGTCTTTCTTCGCTAATATTAAGAAAACTACTACACACATAAATATGAAAATTGGTAGTATTATAGAGAAATCTTATATAAACACGCTAAAGTAGACAATTTTTAAATATAAGAACTATTTAAAGTGATTTTCAATGTTAAAGTCGGTCAGAATAGGTCCATTAAAAAAGTTTTTTAGGAACAAAGCTGTGCATAGGAGTTTAATATATGTTTCTAGGGATATAATTCTCAAGCTAGTGGTGTGCAAACTGCTATTATTTTTTTTAATTTTACTAATTTTATGAAGGGTTTTTTTTTTCAATCTTTTATTCGAACTTTCATTATTTCAAGAGAATTTTTTTCATATTTAGAAAGGGTAATTTTTTATGTTGATGCTAATTTGTAAAACAGAAGAAATAATTATATTTCCTCTCAAATAAAAAATGCATTTACACGTTACTGTTAAAAACAGAAATGAAACTTTAAAATAATAATAAAATGATCAATTGTTAAAAGCAGAAAATACGAATGACAACGTATGATATTAAAAGAGGGGGGGGGGGTCAAAATTAGCAAAATGTTGATAAAGTTATATATGTACCCCCTCCCCCCGAAAGTGGCTACCTTCTGTCACGATTGCTCAATTGATTTGCAATCTTAAACTGAAAATATCTTCAGGTATTGACATTCACAAACTGGAAAATCGTGCGGTGGTTTCCAATCTTTAGTAAAAGCAAAGGAAATTTCATAAAATCTGTTAAATTTGGCGATTAGAAGAAAATTTCTGGACAATACTAACCAACAGAGGTAAGTGTGCATGTCCGCTTATAACTTAAGCAATTACCATTTTTGTTATAGTGATTGCTTTATGTTTATAATTACTATAACTTAACTTAAGATGTAATACATTTATAGAAAAATGAAATAATTCATTCGATTTTTAATCCCTTTTAGTCATGTCTCCATATTTACTACTTTTTTGTAATCGCAGAGTGGTTTTTTACTCAAAAATAAGAAATTTAGATACATTACTGTTCGAGTAATTATAAGTCGATCGATAATTCTGAGATCGCAACTTTTTAAAGCAATGTGCGCAATATCGATAAAAAAAAAGGGGGGGGGTGTCTTTAAAATATTGTTTGAGTGCAGCACTAAATGAAACTCCGAAACTTTAATTGATAGTTTTTATTTCTAATAAAAATGATAGCAATAATAAGAAGATTCTTACTGAAGTGATTTTTTTTTCAAGGATGACGTTTTTAAACTTAACTATAAATTTTAGTATTTTACGTAGTTTTTCAGTGCAATTTGGAATAATTTTGACAATTATGCAGAAAGGACAACAAACAATGTTGAGGGGTTTCACTCAAAAATGAATAGAAGAGGATCTCCTAATATGGATATATATTCAATAATAAATTTAATAAAGGAAGTACAAGAAGAAAACGAGGATACTATGCGAATGCTCAGAGTAGGAAGTTCAAGAGCACCAGGCATCTAAAACTAAATACAGAGAAATAAACGAAAAGATTGTGCGTTTAAAACGTAGTTTGATAAATAACAGCATTGCTTTGTATAATTATACTAGCAAACACCGCGGCTTTGCTCGCGTAATAGTTGAAATATGCCAAGTGATATTTGCATGACTATTTTTTATTAGAAGAACACTTTTTCGAATAATTAAAAAATTACAAATTAAGCCACAATTTGACTAACTTCATTATAAAAGTGCAATAGACAGAAATGAGATTTTAATTAATAAGAAGAACGAAAACTAATTCCAAATAAATGATAATTTAGAAAGTATTTTGAGACTTTCATGCTCATTTCATACGCTCATTTCAGTATTCATTTGAAGTTTTGAATTTTTTAGAAACCATCTTAAAATTAACCATCATGTCAAATTGTCTAACAGTCTACCACCTCTCTGGTGTTAGTGGCACCAACATAAAATGCTGAAACGGAGTTGAAATAGAATGTTTCGAAAAATGTTGAATCAGAGACTGTCACCATTAATTTGTCAACATTAACCTGGAAATCGGTTGGTGTTTCCTAATATTCTATAGAAAACGGAATTTAGATGTTTTTAAAGGCTTTCTTGTTGTTCCTGCCAACCAGGTGGTAGTAACACCGGCATAAAATATAGCCCGTATAGGATCAGGGAATATCACTCTTGATTTGCAACCAATAACTTCTGTAATCAGTTTATTATTTCCTGAGATTCCACAGAAATCGGAATTTATGACTCTTTACAATGCTTTTCGCTCCTTCCCTTCGCTTCACACCTTCTTAATTTCGAATTTATTTTCAACTGTTCTTAGAGGACATTTATATTTTATAAGTAACAACCGTGCTATATTTAAAGTTTCTAGCTTCTTCAGTACCACAAAAATCGCAATTTAGGAAGTTTCTTGCTCCTGCAACCCTCTAGGGATTGTGGCACTGACATAAAATATAGCTTATGTTTGAGCAGGTTCTATCACCATCAGTTTGCAACCATTATGTTTGCAATTGGTTTCGTATTTCATACGATTGCATAAAAATCGTAATTTGGAACGCTTGTAGAACGCTTTTCGCTACCTTCATCCTTTTAAATTTGGAATTTTCTTTCGACAACTCTTAGAAAGCATTTGCATTTTTGAAGTAATTACCATTCCAAATTTAAAATATTAGACACCCTCTTTAACACAAAAAACGCAATTTAGAACATTTTTTGATCCTGTAACCCCCAGGTGGTAGTGACAACAATGTAAAATATAGGCTATGTTGAAGAGAGGACTGTCATCATCAATTTGAAACCATTACTTCTGAAATCGGTTTATATTTCCTGAGACTGCATAGAAATCGCTATTTAGAACGTTTTTCGAACGCTTTTCTTTTCTTTTCACCCCATTTAAATTTCAAATTATTAAGGAAGCCTTCTCAGAGAGCATTTACATCTCGTAAGTAATTACCATGCCAAATTTCAAGTTTCTAGCCCCTTCAGTATCAGAAAAATCACAGTTTAGAACGTTTTTTAAAATGTAACCGCAAGGTGGTAGTGACGTCGACATGAAGTAGATCCTATATTGGAGGAAGGGCTATCATCATCAATTTCTATCCATTACTTTTAAAATCAGTTGGGTACTTTCTAAAATTGCGTAGAAATTGCCATTTAGAACGTTTTTTAGAACTCTTTTCGCGCATTTTCACCCCTTTTAAATTTCGAATTTTTTAAGAAATGTTCTTGGAGATCATTTATATCTTATAAGTAACTACCATTACAAATTTCATATTTCTAGGTTCTTCAGTAACACAAAAATCGCATTTTCGAACGTTTATTTGCTCTTGCACCCCTTTTGGGGGTAATGGAACCGACATAAAATGTAGCCTATATTAGAGCAAGGGTTGTCACCATCATTTTGACACCATTATGTTTGAAATCGGCTTGGTACTTCTTCTTAAGATTGCGTAAAAATCACCATTTAGAACGTTTTTTAGAACGCCCTTTTGCGCATTTTCACCCCTTTTAAATTTCGATTTTTTTAAGAAATGTTCTTAGATATCATTTATATCTAATAAGTAACTATCATGCCAAATTCCCTGTATCTGGGCCCTTCAGTAACACCAAAAATCACAATTCCGAACTTTTTTACTCCTGCACCCCCTTCAGGGGTAGTGGCGCCGACATAAAATGTAGCCTATGTTGGAGCAAGGGTTGTCACCATCATTTTGACACCATTACTTTTGAAATCAGTTTGGTACTTCCTGAAATAGCGTAAAAATCTCCATTTAGAACGTTTTTTAAAACGCTTTTTGCGTATTTTCACCCCTTTTTAATTTCAATTTTTTTAAGAAATGTCCTTAGATATCATTTATATCTAATAAGTAACTATCATGCCAAATTCCCTGTATCTGGGCCCTTCAGTAACATACTTTTTATGCTTAACTTTTATGCATAACTAATAAGATAATTAACGATAAAATTACTTTTAAAACAGCAGTATTTGTTATGCGTGTCTACTTTGTGAGAAGTTTAAATTAGAGCTTATTTTGAAGTAAACATTTTAGTAAAATTCATAAGTTATATTATATAATGTAATAATAATAAGACACGGCATAAAATAATTAAAAAGAACACAATTTCGAAGCAAATCGGTATGTTCTATCTAAATGATATATATCATGTACCTACATGTAGTTTGGTTCGTCAGTAATTGAGCAGTAGGAAATGATTTTTTTATTTCTGAATTCTACAATGGAAAAGAAAAGTGCAGCTGCTGACGGAATTTCATTTTGCAACAATTACCGTAAACATAAATAATACAGAAAATGAAATAGGGAAAAGCTTCCGAATTACTAAACTCATATTTTCTTTATAATGGGAAATTTACAGAATAATGCTTTAATAATTTTGTTAGAAGAAAGTATCTGTATTAAACAGTAACCGTGAAAATATGGTACTAAACATAGGAAATTAATCTCGCATTATTTGAAATATAATATTAAGAGAAAGTGCTTTTATATTTTTATTAGAAAAAAAAATAGCTAGATAAATTTCTGTTAAATAGTTAATAACAGTGAAAATATTGTACTAAAAATGTGAACTAGTGATGGGCGATAACGAGATGTTTTTCTCGATTTTCTCGATTGTATGGACATCTCGATATTTTTCGATTGTGTAAATTTTTTCTCGATGACTACAGTTTGCAAATTTTTTTTTATAAATCATATATTATTTATTATATACGTCATACATTTATCAAGAATCGTCTGCGGTGAACTGGAATGAGTCGATGTTAATAAAGACTAGGTGACTTCGACCGCTAGCGGGCCCCTCCTTTAATCGGGGCCCCTAATTTATACGTAATCTTGTAATATGAAATCACGAACAGGTTACCCGCTATATACGGCACTGATATATGATAGCAGGCGGGTGTGGTGTGCACGCACTACAAAATCTTGTAAAAAATATAATATCGAAACGAATGAACCTCGGACCAGATCTCTTAGGGGAGGGGTCAAAGCGAGCGGAGGAGCACAGCAGCTGCATAATATGATTAAGTCGTCACAGGTCTTTAGGCCTTTCCAACCATATGTCACATGATAAGTCTGGATCTGAATTTATAAAAATGCCCTCCCCGTGGGGGCAAAGGGGGAGAGGGGTGCGGGAGGTGGATAACATGAGTAAGTGGTCATAAGCCTTTCCAACAATATGTCACATGAGGCGTCTCGGCTAAATTTAGAAAAACACCCCGTGGGGGAAAAGTGGGGAGGGCGGTCACCGGAGGTGCATTACATCAATAAGCAGTCACAGACCTTCCCAACGATATCTCACATGTGGGGTCTTGGCTAAATTTGGAAAAGTGTCCCCCGGGAGGGGGGCAAAATGGGGGATGGACACCGGAGGAGCATAACATCAATAAGTAGTCACAGACCTTTCCAACGATATCTCACATGAGGGGTCTTGGCTAAATTTGAAAAAGTGCTCCCCGGGAGGGGGCAAAGAGTGGTGGGGGGGACTGTCACCGGAAGTGCATAACATCAATAAGTAGTCACAGACCTTTCCAACGATATCTCACACGAGGGGTCTTGACTAAATTTGAAAAAGTGTCCCCGGGTGGGGGCAAAGAGTGGTGGGGGGGACTGTCACCGGAAGTGCATAACATCAATAAGTAGTCACAGACCTTTTCAACGATATCTCACAAGAGGAGTATTGACTAAATTTGGAAAAGTGTCCTCCGGGGTGGGGGGCAAAGTGGGTGGCGGCCACCGGAAGTGCATAGCATCAATAAGTAGTCACAAACCTTTCCAACGATATGTCACATGAGGGGTCTTGGCTAAATTTGGAAAAGTGTCCTGAAATTTCATATATTATAAATAATATTTAGCGGAGGGCTCCATAAAAAAATCCGATCTAAAATGATAAAAACGGAAAAAACTACCCTCGCAGTAGGGGCCAAATTGGGGAGGGGAGGAAGAAAGTCTCATAATATGAAAGAGTCATCAGAGAGCTTACCGATGACGTATCACATGACTGGTCCAAAAAAAGTTTGAAAATTGCTCCCCCTCCCTCCCCTCGTGGGCCCACTCTTTCGCCCCAGAATTCACACAGCCGCCACTTTAAAATTTTTATGTTCAATAAATAATATTTACCGGAAGACTGCATAAAAAACCCACATCTAAAGTGATATTTAAATTTATTATAGAAATCGGCTACGGTTTTAAAAATTTGATGCCCCCTTCCCCATCCCCCTTTGGGCGAAGAAAGGTTCATAGTATGAAAGAGTGGTCAAAGAGCTTTTCGATTACACTGCTCAAAACAATTAAAGGATATTGCAGTTTTAGGTGGATTTTGTATCTGGCAAACTGTTTAGCTGATTGATACATGGTCGACAGACATAGTAGGTTATATGAGAATAAATTACACATGTTTGGCAGAAAAAATGCATTTTATTGCGCATTTGTGTACTAAAGGAAAAAACACAATTTGTGCATATGAGAAAAAAAGAATAAGAAAAGGTGTTTTCTTCAAAGAAAATCATTTTCAGTAGGGGGTATGGTTTCCACGGGCGGCCAGCAACGTTGAACACCTTTGAGGCATGGGCTCAATGAGGCTATTAATGACGAGTTGGGGTATTCTGCCCCACTCTTCCAGAAGAGCTCTTTCCAGTTCTTGGAGAGTTTGTGGGGGTTGTTGGCGGCCAGAAACTCGTATTCCTAGAGCGTCCCAAACGTGCTCGATTGGATTCATGTCTGGAGAACACGCTGGCCATTCCATTCGAACGATTCCTTCCTAGAAAAGGAAATCCTCCACCAGGTTTGCACGATGTGGCCTGCAGTTATCGTCCATTAAAATGAAGTTATCTCCGATTGCTGCAGCGTAAGGGACTACAATAGGTCTGAGGATCTCATCCCTATATCGGCGACCAGTCAGAGCTCCATCTCGAATGATGTAGAGGTCAGTGCGCCCGTCAATGGAGATGCCACCATACACCAACACTCCTCCACCGCCAAATCTGACACTTTCGTGCACGAACGCAGGATTATTCCTACTGCCACGGTCCCTCCAGATGAAAATACGCCTATTATCCAGATGCACAGAAAAACGGGACTCGTCAGAAAACAGAATATTGCTCCATTCATTTCTCCTCCAGTTGACATGCTCGGTTGCCCACTCCCTGCGGTCGCGACGATGCCTTGATGTTAATCTAACACATAACATCGGTCGGCGAGCATACAGACCTACAGCATGGAGCCGGTTTTGGACAGTCTGAGTTGAAATCGTGGTGCTTGTAGCCGAGCGAAGGTGTTGTTGGAGAAGAGTAGCGTTCATGGTTCGGTATCTCCGAGCTGTTAACGCTAAATACCGATCTTCATTGGGCGTTGTTGCCCGTCTACGACCTTGCCCTGGTCTTCGGCCTGCACATCCACTCTCCAAAAAACGGTTCCAGATCCTGGAAATCACACTTTGTGACACTCCAATGACTTGCGCTACTTCAGCTTGAGTTTGGCCTCCTTCTAACCTACCAACAATTCTCAAAGCTTCTGAATCTGTCAAATGACTTCGCTGAGACATCGTACTCATCGAAAGAAAGCAATCACTGAATGCCGATCATCCTTGTCTTCATTCTCTTTTATCCAGTTGAAAGTCAAATTTCATTCGCTGCCGCTGAAGCGACGTTTTTGACGTCGAACTGAAAATTTGCATACTCCACAGTTTGAAAACCAGAAAAATTTGCATTTGTGATTCTCTTCTTCTATTTTCGGCAAAAAAAATTTCGTTTATATCTTTATTTTATATAAAACTTCAAATATCCTTTAATTGTTTTGAGCAGTGTATATGCCACAGGAAGGGTTCGGTAAAATTTTTAAAATTGCACCCCGCATGACTCCACTTTCACGTCCTCCTCCCTCGAAATCACCCAACCCACCTTCCTCTTTGAAATTTTTATATTTAATAAATAATTTTTATCGGAGGGCTCCAGATATGTGACATCTTGGTAGGGCTAAAATAAGAGAAACTTTGAAAATTAGGATTTCATTTCACAGCTCATTGTCATGCCTCTTTCTCTATCTCGTCCCTTGGTACTCTCGATAAATTTTCTTACTTTTCTTCTCTGCCGAGGACGAGAGAAATCCTCGAAAAGCTTCTGATAGCGAAATGTTGAAAAGCGCGAGAGAAATCCTCGAAAGGCTTTTCATTGGGAGATTTCGAAAAGGACGAGATAAACCAGCGAGAGGCTTCCCATCGGGAAAGGTTGAAAACGGCGAGATAAACTCTCGAGAGACTTCCCATCCGGAAAGGTTTAAAACCGCGAGAGAACCAACCATCGAGCAGCTTCCCTTCTGGAAGCGTCGAAATGCAGGAAAAATCATCGCGATGAGATTTGCCGAAATGAGAGATGGAAATTAAGCTTTCAGAGTCAAACTTACCGCATTTCTGGTTTAAGTCATAATTTCTCAAAGGAGTCCATCTGCTTATCCAATCTCTTTTTAGCTCACAGGCTATCTAAGCCTGAGAGCTAATGTACCCGTCGGTTCTGTGTGTATGCATGTACGTACGTACGTACGTATGTACTTAACGCGATAACTCTTGATTAAAATGTACGATTTGGTTCAATTTTTTTTATGTTCATTCTGATAAGGCGTTCCGCTGATTAGTTTTGACGGTTCATTGGTTAAGGATAAAGGTAGAGAAGGGGGGCTGCCCCCCTCCTTAATTTAGATAAATAGGTTTTTCATGCAGAATTATTCGATTTGCTCCAAATTTCGTATACCGGTTTATTATGTTAAGGAGCTTCCCTGATTAAACTTGTAGGTTCATTAGTTAAGTATGAAGGGGGGAAAGGGGGGTAGACCCCCTCCTTAATTTAGATAAATGGGTTTTTCATGCAGAATTATTCGATTTGCTCCAAATTTGGTATACCGGTTCATTATGTTAAGAAGTTACCTTGATTAGATTTGGAGGTTTACGGGTTACGTATAAAGGGGGAGGACCCCCCCCCCCTCCTTAATTTAGATAAATGGGCTTTTCATGCAGAATTATTCGATTTGCTCCAAATTTGATATACCGGTTTATTATGTTACGGAGCTTCCCTGATTAAACTTGGAAGTTCATTGGTTAAGGATAAAGGGGGAGAAGGGGGGATGGTCCGCCCCCCTTAATTTAGATAAATGGATTTTTCATGCAGAATTATTCGATTTGTTCCAAATTTGGTATACCGGTTTATTATGTTAAGGAGCTTCCCCGATTAAACTTGGAAGCTCATTAGTTAAGTATAAAGGGGGGAAAGGGGGGGTAGACCCCCTCCTTAATTTAGATAAATGGGTTTTTCATGCAGAATTATTCGATTTGCTCCAAATTTGGGATACCGGTTTATTATGTTAAGAAGCTGCCTTGATTAGATTTGGAGGTTTATGGGTTGAGTATAGAGGGGAGGGGCTAGTCTCCCCCTTAATTTAGATAAAAGGGTTTTTCATGCAGAATTATTCGATTTGCTTCAAATTTAATATACCGATTTATTCCGATATGGCGCTTCCTTCATTAGATTTGGAGGTTCATTGGTTAAGTATGCAAGGGCGAAAAGGGGGCAAGTCCCCTCCCCTTAATTTAGATAAATGGATTTTCATAGAGAATTATTCAATTTACTTTAATTTTTTTTTCTATGTTCGTTCTGATAAGGAGCTTTCCTGATTAGATTTGGAGGTTCATTAGTTAAGTATAAAAGGGTTAAATTGGTTAGACCACCCTTAATTTAGCGATATGTTTCTTTTTTTCATGCAGAATTATCTGATTTGCTTCAAATTTGATATACTGAAGGTTGATTTGATATAGTTAAGGAGTTTCCCTGATTAGATTTGGAGGTTCATTGGTTAAGTATAAAAGGGGCAAACGGGGGATATTTCCCTTCATTTATTTTTTGAGGGACATTATTCTTTGAAATAAGAGTATAATATGCAATTAGTGTGAACCTGTGAGCTTAATGCCATCAGTTTAACTGGCACTTATCTTTTTATTGCTATTAACCGATGTGGGTTATGAAGCATAGTGGTTTATGTATTCAGTTCTGTATAGTCCTAGTTTCAAACTTTACTGTTAAATTTAGTGTCATTTTGCCCCGAATTTTCAATGTTTCTCTTATTTTAGCTCTGCCAAGCGGAACCCATACCTGGAGACTCAGATAAATACTATTTATTAAATACAAAAAGTTCAAAGAGGAAGGTGAGTGAATTCTGGTGGGCGCGAGAGTAGACAAAGGGGGGGGGGGGGGGTAATTTTCAAACGTTTACCAAACCTCTCCTTGACATATCATCGGAAAGTCCTTTCACCATTCTTTTATATTATGAACCTTTCTCCTCCCAGAGTTGAATTACGGAAGGGGGCGGGATTTTTTTTTTATTGTAGAGATTTCTACAATAAATATCATTAAATGAGGTTTTTTAATGGAGCTCTCCGATAAATATTATTTATTAAATATAAAATTCTAAAAGTGGGGCTGCGTGATTTCCGGGTATATTCTGGGATGAAAGAGGGAACCCACGTGGGAGGGGTAGATTTCAAACTTTTTTGGACCAGTCATTTGGTATATCATCGGAAAGTTTTCGGTTATCATCGGAAAGTTACTCTTTCATATTATGAACCTTTCTTCTTCCCTCCCTAGTTTTGCACCCCGAGAGAGGCACTTTTCGAACTTTTTTGAAATCGTAGCGTTTTTAAACATTTTAGATCGTATTTTTTTACGGAGCCCTCCGATAAATAATTTTTAATATATGAAAATTTCAAAGAGAAGGATGGGCAGGGTATATTTCGGGGGGGGGGGGGGCACGATAATTGAAATCCTGGGAGTTGGGACTCTTTTCTATCATTTGCTGACATCCCTCATGTGATATATCATTGGAAAGCTCTGTGACTACTATTTCATTTTACATATCGCCCGCGCCCCTCCCCTTACTTTGACCCTGCGCGGGGGCACTTTTCTAAATTTAGCCGACACCCCTCATGTGACATATTGTTGGAAAGTCCTGTGACCACTTATTCATATTATGCACTTTCCTTGCCCCTCCCTCCCTACTTTGCTCCCCGCGGGGGTTCGTTTAATGTATTCCAGTCGAAGACTTTCTAAAAATGGGGAAATTAAAGATCCAATCTCAAATGACGTAGAAAAATCAATAAAAAATTTTGATCCCTTTTATCATCCTTTAGTTCATGTTTTTGCCACTAGGGGTGCTTTTTATTCTTTTTTTCTTTTTTTTTTGCCATTTTGGTGCTAATTGAAGAAAAATTCTAATTTTTGATACTTAAACTCCCTTTACCGCTTCATAGCTACTCGCGTTTTTTCAGCTTTTTTCAACCAGGGGGCAACCTTACAGGACTTTTCCAGTCTTATGGCTCCTTTATAGCCTCCCTTTGGTTTGTTGTTTTTTTATTCCATCTGTGTTCAGTTACCCTATATTTAATAAAATCTGCCTTATATATATGGAAAAACAATGATTTCAATAATCGATTCCAGAACATCTCCTTTGTACATTCTCGAAAGTAATCGATGACTGTATCGATTGTGTATTTTACGATAACGATTTTTTTCAATTGGTAAATTTTCGAGAATCGCCCATCACTAAGCCAAACCTACTATGAAATTGTCGGCCAGAATAATAGCTAAGTTTTCCAATAACTGTTTTTAGTTTTTCTCGTTATAATCGATTGTAAAACATCTCGATTGTAGATTCTAGAAATTAATCGATGGCTGTATCGATTGTGATTTTTTACGATGACGATTTTTCTCGATTGTCGAATTCTCGAGAATCGCCCATCACTAATGTGAACTTAGCCTCACATTATTTGAAATACAACATCAAGAAAAATGCAGGAAGAGTGCAGTAATTCAATCAGTGTTAAAACATAATAGCAACCATATTCAATTGCAGTGCATGTTCTTGTTGTTTGAGCGCGAAAAGTGAAAATTTCTGGAACTTGTCTTGATCTTATTTCATTTCACATAAAGCAAGATAAGTCTCTTCCCAGGGGCGTAGCTACCGTGGAGCAGTTGGAGCAAACTGCTCCAGGCGCACGAATCCTAAGGGCGCAAAATTAGAAAAAACGAAATTAAATATTTCTTAAAATATTTGTATATTTTTTCATTATTAATCAGATTATTGATGAATCTTGTTACAATCAGCGTATTTCTATGATATTTTACCTTGTGTTTAACCTCAACTATTTCGATTTAAAACATGTTTCCATACGCAGCGCAGTTGAAAGAAATGACTTCTATTCATCAAGTTTTAATTTTAATTCATACCATATTGCAGCCTCGAGTAACTTCTCCAACACCGTTTCAGCATGCCTGCCTTTTTTCTGTAATTTTTCCGTAGACGACTGTTGAAGATTTTCAGAACTTAAAGTAATCAAAACGTATTTAACAGGGCTTATTCAACTTATTTAACATCGGCCACTTTACTGGCTAGTACTATTTCCAAACAGTAATCTTTCTGGTACATTTCTATAAGAAATGTTTTAGACATTTATCATGATGATTACTGTACGGAAATAATGGTAGCCAAAGAATTCACCGCTCAGAAACCTATATGTACGATGTAACAGTAGTAATTTACGAAAATTATTTTACGATTTGGGAAAAAATATAGCGTGACAAGTTGAAGAGAATTATTGACCATTTTACAAACGAAAACCAATAAATGAAAATTTTAAAGATTTTTTCTTTTTGTTTGTTTTGTGGAAACTAAATATGCATCAATACAGATTATAAAACAATAAGAGCCGGATTTAAACATATTCTACATCAGCCGACGACGACAAAATTTAGATTGGGGGGGGGGGACAGCAACTTAAATTTTGTGCGTATTGTTTTTGAGATTTTGAAAATATTGCAAATGTCAAATGCAGAATCGATAAGCTTCAAAAAGAGAGAAAAGCTAAGTACCAAATTAAGTGTTCCTTAGGGCCTGATTATAGCCTATGCAAAATTACACCACTTTTTCTAACAGTAATTTTCCACATTAAACCTTATTTAATCGCAGAATTTTAGGATTAAATAAGGCAAAACATAATTTTTTGAACATAGTAATGTGAGTTTGCTTAGGCCATAATCAAACTGTGCGTACTCCCTCGACACACACGCACATTCCACCACCATCTGATAGCACATATTAGTAGTCGATGAATTTTCGATAAAAAAAAAAGGGGGGAAGAAAATGTTTGGAGTTGCTCCATTCAACTTTCTGAACAGTTTACAGAAATATTGTTTGTTCAAAACAGTATAAGAATGAATAAAAACTTAGTTCCTAATTTTATACAGAGGTGAAATATTTCCACTAGTGATAAAGACGTCGTGTTTTAAAGAAAACGTGCACTTTCATTCATAAAACTTAAACATTTTTCTAAAGACATAATTTTCAACAAATTTTCATTCCGCCAATGCCGAAACAAGGCCTATAAACAATAATAATAAAAAAATCCCTCCCGGCCCGGCCTACCGGCAGAGGTAGATTTCGAAGTCAAATATACTAATTTCACAAACAAAAACTAAATCATGGTTAGAGATAAATCCACTTTAACAATTTTATCTGGCCGCTTTTGACGAGTTTTTATTCCATTTTTATATAATAGCTGGTTTTATCAGAATCATGTTAGGGCGGTATTAAAAAAAAAAATACTTTTCCAAGCTCAACTCGAAATTTTCTGGCATAATTCCTGATTCATTTTTAATAAAAAAAAAATATGAAACTTGCTGACGTGATTTTTGAAGAGATTTATAAGCGAACTGTGTTTTTATTTTTCGTTCAATTAATTAAAACATGATATATAAACAATTATTTTCTCAGAAAGACAATATTTTTCGTTTCTAACACAATCGCTTCGGGAAATTCTGTTCAAAATGCCCACTTTGACATCCTGTTTTTAAATATATTCTGCCTCTATCAAAAAATCGATCATTACGGTACATTATATAGTTTCTGAATAAGCGAATCTACCAATTAAATGCGTTTGAGAGCAAAAATGAATTTAAAAATGAGTCAGAAAATAAGCAGTTTGGATTTGAATGCATCCTTAATGCAATGATTTTTGCAACACAATCCGCTTCGGTAAATACGGTTCAAAATGCCCTTTTTAAACAGCATTTTTAAAAATATATTCTGCCTCTATAAAAAAAATCGACCATTATGGTACACTATATAGTTTCTGAGTAAGAAAACGTACCAATTGGAAGCCTTTGAGAGCAAAAATGAATTGTAAAATGAGTCAGAAAATAAGCAGTTTGGATTTGAATATACCCTTACTAAGATGATTTTTTTCTTCAACCGCTATGTATTTTTCATTTGTTTTTGCTGTAAGAATTGGTCCTATCCAAAACTTGTCTATATAGATATTGTAGACAATATTAAGAAGATATATGATAAATTCATGGGGATTTTATATCTTTTGAATTGACGGAGTTATGGATTTTTTTCTTCTTCAAACCCCCTTTTTGTTTTCATTTTTTTTTTTTGTTTGTTTTTGCTGTAAGAATTGGTCCTATCCAAAACTTGTCTATATAGATATTGTAGACAATATTAAGAAGATATATGATAAATTCATGGGGATTTTATATCTTTTGAATTGACGGAGTTATGGATTTTTTTCTTCTTCAAACCCCCTTTTTGTTTTCATTTTTTTTTTGTTTGTTTTTGCTGTAAGAATTGGTCCTATCCAAAACTTGTCCTTATAGATATTGTAGACAATATTAAGAAGATATATGATAAATTCATGGGGATTTTATATCTTTTGAATTGACGGAGTTATGGATTTTTTTCTTCTTCAAACCCCCTTTTTGTTTTCTTTCTTTCTTTTTTTTGCGGTACGAATTGGTCCTATCAAAAACTTGTGAATATAAAAGTTGTAGATAATGTTAAGGAGATTTATAATAAAATTAATTGGATTTGATATCTTGAGAATTGACGAAGTTATGAATTTTTTTCTCCCCAAAACCCTATTTTTTGCGCCCCTTGAGCCCATTTTTAACTTTATCAAAAATCTGTGATACATACATTTTTGGCCCTATTTTTAGAAATAATAAAAACTTTAAACTGATTTTATATGTACAAAATTTAAGAAGTTATGGGTTTTTTTCTATTTTCACAAATCCCCTCCCTATTTCCATCCCCTTGGCCCGATTTTGCCCATTAAAGAACTTGAACGAGATTTTATGCCCATTGATTTTATGTATCAGTTTGGAAGAGATTGGTGCAGAATTACGAAAGTTATCGTGTCCAGAAGAAAGTGATATATATAGATAGATAGATCAATATATATATATATATATGACTGAAAACTTTTTGCAGATCTACACCGATCATGACCCCTAGAACCCAAAACCACACCAGTAAAAAACTTTATATATAATCTACCTAAAGAAAAAATAGAATTTTACTAAATTAAGTCACATTCTGGCAGGCTCAGACTAGCCCGCCGGGCAACCGACCTGCGGGTCGGTGCGCCCTAAACCAGGTAAAGCTGCTCCCTCCATCAGCTGAAACTAATAGTTTTAAAAATTTTCTATAAGCATTAGATATGAAAAATATTAAATCAGTTTTAAAGTTTGCTATAAGCATTAGATATGAAAAATCTTAAATCATTTAATGTTTTTTAAAAATCACTTTTTTGAAGTATTTTTTATTAATAATTTTTATTTCTCTTTGCAAGGTAGAAGAATTGATTTTTTCTCTTGAAACTTTCTTTTCTTCAGAGGACAGTTTAAATCTTTTAAACACTAACGTATATATTCTGGAATTTTTTCTGTGACCAGTTTGCACATGGTCTGCCCCAAGAATTTTCAGTCTATCTTGTACCAAAGAGCGTGGCATCTCTTTATATATATACGTATTTTATTTTATTTAGTTATTTTTAAAATCATTTATTAAGTATTTG
Organism: Maratus speciosus; assembly: GCA_963932465.1. Classification (NCBI taxonomy): domain Eukaryota; kingdom Metazoa; phylum Arthropoda; class Arachnida; order Araneae; family Salticidae; genus Maratus; species Maratus speciosus. The sequence goes on along the minus strand of OZ010788.1, from coordinate 616,801,919 downwards.
TTTGAAATGTGTATAGGCTTCGTGTATTCGTACAATGCTGTGATTGTAATTTCCTCTATAATAAATTTTATTATATTGATTTTTGCGCTTTGTGAAAAAACATTTATAAAGAATATTTTCAACATAGAAAATGTAAGTCAAACATTCTTTTTTGTAAAAAAATACATTTTAATATGAAAACGGGTCTTTTTAGGTGCATTCGTAATTATATAAATACGTAGCACCTATAGTCGCCGTTCAGTCCGTCTGTCCGCATATAATAGAGCAAAAAAAAAAAACTACCACCCGAATGGTCTGAAATTTTGAATATGTAATTGTGACAAAATTGTGTCGAGTCATTTCAAATTTTATGAGAATCGGGTGTATACTTTAATGACAGGGACAGTCAAAAGTTTTCTGTTACATGACGGTCAGTGGAAAAAAAGTATTTCAGATGCATTTTAATGATGTTACAGCCTTTCGAACAGAATGAAATGGATATGTACTTATTGAAGTGCACTAAAATATACATTCAGTACAATATGCGGTGCAAAAAATATTTATAAAACTAGTTATAGTACGAAAGCACCTCATTTGCCAAGTTTGACGAGCAATTTCCAACTTGTTCAATATTGTCTATAAATGTGATAATCAGAACGGCGGCGGTCAGCAATTTTGTATATAAATTAGAGCAGGACTATTTTTTTTAACCGATTTTTGGAGCGCGTATTTCACACACAGTCGTGTTAAAGATATATGACAAGACGTTTTTCTATCTTCGTTGACTGGCTTTTCTGCTTTCGTCGGGAAATTCCATTGAAAATACCAACTTTGACAGTGTTTTCTGTAAGATCTGTTGTGTTTACAAAAAATACGGAAAACATCTTTCGATTACACAGTTTCTGAATAACATCTGCTAGTTTCATGCATTCTCGAGCAAAAATTAATTAAAACGTATGTCATAAAGTTGCTCCTTTGGATTTAAGAACAGCCTTAAGAAATAAAATCCTACAAATTTCAAGTTCATTTAAGAATATTATCACGCGTCTGGGCAACACCGGGTGGGTCAGCTAGTCTATACTAATAAAAGAAAGTTTCGCTCTGTGTGTGGTGGCTAACGAAATCTATTGCACGTAGAAGTCTGAAAATTTGGGTGAGGGTAGTCCAAGACAGGTCCTGATGCGCCTGGAGCTCAGATTTTTAATTGTTTATGACAGGTCCCTCAGAGCGCCTTTCAGTTTTTATACCCTGAATTGTTCATAACTTGCCCCGATCTTCTTCGTTTTGGGGGCCCTTTCCCCATTTAGTTATTCTCCGTTTCTACGTTCCAGTTAAGACCCTGGGCCCTTGAAATTTTTGTGCGCCATGCAATTTCACCCCCCTAATATTGTCAACCTCTCAGTACATAACTTTAAAATTGAGAGTTGGACTCTTCTCCCCGGGCCAGCACCCTCACACTTTTATTGGGCACCTAGTGCCCTTTTTAAAGAATTTTCCCCACTTTTTTTCGCGCTTCTTTAAAATTTTATTCGAATGATTAATACATACCCCATGCTTAATTTCGACTTATTGAGATCTAAAGCGCCAAGTATTAGAACCTGTTAACATGTTTTCACCTTAAGGCCTTGCTCTCAACTATCATTTGGCCCCTTTTGAACTTCCAATTATATCTCCCTTAAAAATTCTCTGATTCATTGACTTTTTTTTGTAACAACATCTTAGGAAATCCAGCTACCATACGAACGACAAAAAAATTTTTTACACTTCAGCTACCACAAAATTTGAATATTAATTGCCTTCTTGGAGCCCTTTGTGCAGCTTCTTTAAAAATGATCCGATTATTTTGCAATTTTCTAGCAATAGCTAGTTGTTCTAGCGTCCTTTGACTACTATACAAAATACTAAAAAAAATTTCCTTTTTCCCAGCAACATTCCAGTTGTGACCCTGGACCCTTGGGGCTTGGTACAGAGCCACTTGAAGTTTTTGTGTTCCTAAAGTTCCTAAATTGTTAATAAATTGCCTCCTTTTAATCCGATCTTAGTTTTTGGAGCTCTGTTTTCATTTAGTTTTTCTTCCGCTTCTACATTTCAGTTAAAACACTGGCCCCAGGGTAACTTTTTGTGCGCCATGCTTTTTTTAACCCCCTAATTGTGTCACACTCTCATTGCATAACTTCAAAATTGAGTCTTGGACTTCTCTCCCCGAGACAACACCTTCGTATTTTTATTGGGACCCTAGGGCTCTTTAAGCATCTCTTTGAAAAAAATTTCTAATGATTAGTACTTGATTAGTACTTATACCCTATACTTAATTTCGACTAACTGAAAATCTAAAGCGCTAAGTACTAGGACATTTTAACATGTTTTCACCTTAGGCCTTGTTCTCAATTATCAGTTGGCCCCTTTTGGTCCCCCTATTATAGCTCCCTTAAAAATGGTCCGATTCACTAAGATTTTTTTCCTAACAAATTCTTACGTGCCCCAGCTACTACATGAATAACAAAACAATTACTCGCACTTCAGCTACCACCAATTTTGAATATTAATCGCCTTCTTAGGGTCCTTGATGCAGTTCCTTTAAAAACTATCGATTGTCTTGCAATTTTCTTTAGCATTGTGGAAAATTTCAAAACATTCGAACATAAAATCAATGAAGGAGGTGCTTTCTGAATTCTTTTCTTGAAATATTTAATGAATATTTACAGACACATGATTCTATACATATTTACAATAAGTATTATCAAATACTTAATCTGGTTTTTCGAAAAAGGGAGGCTTAGCCTCATCAACAAACTGTAAAAAAATTACAGCGATCATGCTTTTGAAATCAAAACATCTCTTCCTATCGTTCCAGCAATAATACCAAAGTCGCATTCTAAGGTAGGATGCGCGCGCATCGCGCATTCTTCGTTGCCATGCGGAGGAGAGAGAAAGTTTCTCTTCACACTCCCCACCTGAACTCTTAAAGAGTTCACAAATCAAAATTCCATCATAAAATCATGAAAATTCAATTTTTCGTATCAGTGGTTCACTAATCTAATACAATTTTTAAAATTCGAATACAAAATACTAAATATAAGAATTCAAACAATATCTAATTAATCACTTAATTAGTCAAATTCAAAATATCAATAAATTCTAAATAAAACACTTTAAATTCAAACAAAGTAAAAATAATGACAGTTAAATAACACACACATTTTTTTTTTCAGTTAAATCATATACTTACTTATACCAAAATTCAAAAAGATTCTATATATAAATAAGACTAAAAATTAAAAAAGAGAAAGAAAATATTTAGAGTCCTAAATGCCGAAAAAACAAACTAAATAAATGTCTATAAAAGTTTATGAATGTTTATAAAAAGTCTGCAAAAAGTCATTTGTTAGTCATTTTGTATTTCAAAGGGATACAAGTGCCGGATGGATCTTTTTAAGATTCCACTCGCTGTTTTTATTTCGTATGAACGAATATTGCCATCTCTTCCAGGAATGGCAGTCTGAATCTTACCAAGTTTCCAAAGAAACTTATTTTTTGCGTTAACTTGAATCAAAACAACATCGCCCACTTTCAGTGGCGTATGGGCATTAGGATTTTTCAAGGAATGGGAAGTTTTCAAATCCATCAAATATTGTTTTTTCCATTTGGTCCACAATTGTTTCAATAGCAAAGATTGATATTTTTTTCTTTTCAGGAGTGTTGATCTCTTTGAACAATCTTCAATTATTTCAAAAAAATTAATAGGAAATGAAAGTTCTTTTCCAAAATTTAAAAAGTGCATTGAAGTAAGAGGTTCTGGTTCATTGCTGTCGCTATATACATACGTCAGTGGTCGTGTATTCAAAACTGCTTCCACTTCTGTCAACAGAGTCGCTAATTCATCATAACTTAAGAGTGCTCTACCAATTACTTTTCTCAAACAGTCTTTGACTGACTTTACTAGTCGCTCATAGAAGCCTCCCCACCATGCTGCTCTTCCATATAATTCTCTCTTTTGTAATAAAATTTAAAAATACTTTGTCTGTCAGTATGTTGTATAAAATTTTGAGTTCACCTTTGGCCTTTTTGAAGGCTTTTGCGTTGTCAGAATAAATAATTTTGGGATTTCCTCGTCTAGCTGTGAATCTTCTGAATGCCATCAAAAAAGAATTTGTTGTCATATCAGACGCGAGTTCCAGGTGAATGGCTCTAGTCACACCGCAAGTAAAGAGGACAATGTAAGATTTTTGCGTTTCTTTAACATTTCTGATATAGATCGGACCGGCGAAGTCTAAACCGCAGTCTGCTGGTTTGGAGAAATATTTTTTACATATTATACAATTCTTGATAACACTCTTGACCAACTGACGACCTTTAGGTATCCAAAAACGAGATCTAATTTTTGCCAAAGTACTGGCTGTCCCTCCATGCATAATTTTCTCGTGTTCTTGACGAACTATTAGAGTAGTTAACCAAGAATGTTTGGGGAGAATTATTGGGTTTTTCTCGTCTGCGGACAGGTTAGAAAATTCGAGCCTTCCGTCTAACCTCATCAACCCATTTTTGTCAATAAAGGGCATGAAATTTGATAAGGATGACGTCTTATCCACTGATTTACTATTTTTAGAGATTCTATTTCTTCCTTATAAAATTGTTTTTGTTCAGATTGTATCAAAAAATTTTCAGCTTCGAGTAATTCTTCGGTTGTTACTACGTCTTGCACTTCAGTTGATTTTTTCAGCTTCATCATGAATTTCTTTACCCAAACGGTAATTCTCAAATGTTTCTCTAAATTACTATATTTTGAAATGTTTATGGGATTTTCGAGTTTTTTGACTAAGCACTCGCTCTGAAAAACATCGTTAGGATTTTTTTTGTATTCTAATTCATCTGAGTAAGCGATTTCTTTGTTTTCTGATATTGGCCAACACTCAGGAGGTAAACTTAGCCATTCTGGTCCCTGTAACACAGTTGTATCATTGATTATCCTAGAGATTTTTGATCCTCGAGAAACTATATCAGCTGGATTGGCAGTACCAGGACAATGATACCAGTTATCAGGTGAGGTCAATTTATGGATCTCTTCAATTCTGTTTCTGACAAAGGGCTTAAACTTTTTAGGGGATCCTTTTATCCAAAAATAGGATATTTTTGAATCCGTCCAGTAATAAGTCGGTACATTCAATTTTAGAGCTTTCAAAATGTTACTACTTAGCTTGGCCGACAACAATGCGGCCATCAATTCAAGCCTTGGTAAGGTAAGCGCTTTCAGTGAAGCAACCCTGTTTTTCGAAGCAACGAAAACTGTTCGAACATTTTTGGTGGTTGTTGCTACACGTAAATAAGCAACCGTACCATAAGCCTTCATGCTCGAATCGGCAAAAATATGCAATTGTAGGTCATAATCATGCCAATTGGTGATGTCAGAAAAATAGTATCTGGGTACTGAAAAGTTTTTCAAATGAGGGAGTTCGTTACACCAGCTACTCCAAAGTATACGTAAATCTTCGGGTAAGGTGTCATCCCAATCTAGACCCAAATTCCAAATTTGTTGAATTATACATTTTAGTCTTAGTGTAAATGGTCCTAGGAATCCAAGTGGATCAAAAATCCTGCCTAAAACTTGTAGAATAAATCTTTTGGTGTCTATTCTTTTTGAAACGAAATCAACTAAACCTCGAACATCAAAATAAAGTAAATCTTTGGAATTATTCCAAGCGATTCCTAAAACTTTATAAGGGAGATTTTGTTCTCCAAAAGCTTCAGAATTGACTTCTGAAGTTATGCCATTTTCTTTCCATAGTTCACTAAGTGGTAAAGAGTTCGTGTGCCATTTGTGTAAATGCATACTTGCATTTTCAAATATATCAATACATTGTAAACTCGTGGATAGGGCTTGATCAATATTTTCATGACTTCCTATAACGTTATCAACATAGATATTTTCATTTAAAAATTTTGCTGTGTTTGGATATTTTTCGGTGTATTTTTTCAAGTGGTGTTTAATTGTTGCAGCCAATAAAAAGGGACTGCTACTAATTCCAAATAACACTCTGGTGAATCTATAAATTTCAAAGGGTTTAGAATTATCAAACAAATCTTGTGAAAATAAAAATCTTGTTACATCACGATCGTTTTCATCTATAATTATCTGTAGAAATGCTTGTTTTATATCAGTTGTAAAAGCTATGGGATTAAATCTAAACCGTAACAAAGCATCAAATATTTCAGGATACAAATTTGGACCTACATGCAGGCAATTATTCAAAGACAGTGAGCCTGTGTCATGAGCAGAGGCATCGAAAACTATGCGTAATCTGCTCGTTGTCCTATCAGTTCTAATTATTTCTCGATGAGGTAAATAAAAAGTTACATTTTGTTTTTCTTTAGGATCTGTAACTAACTCAATAATACCTTGTTTCAAATAATCTGCTAACACCTCCTTATACTCAAAAAATAATTCAGGGTTTTTAATCAATCTTTGTTTGAATTTAAAAAATCTATATTCTGCAATTTTCCGATTGTCATTTAAACATTCCCTTTCAAGATTCCACGGAAACCGAAATGTATATCGCTTATCATTGTATTTAATTTCTGACTCAAACTGCTTCATAACGCTGTTTTCTGAAAAATCTGAATTCTGTTTTGTATTATAAAGGCCAGATGATTCGATATTCCAGAATTTTTCAATCTGTTCAAAAATAAAAAGTTTTTCTACTATTACATTAAATGCTAAGGGCGTATAACTGTCAGTTGTTTTTCCCTGTAGACACCAACCAAAAATGGTGTCGACAGCTACTAATTTTTTATTCAAATGTTTTATATTTCCATTAACTATATAATAATAATAGTCAGCACCTATAAGTAATGTAATGGGTTCTTTGGATGTGGGTGTGTCCGCAAGGGTTAAATTTTCAAATTGTTTACTTTTCATCAAATCATTGATTTCAGGTGGGGGGATTTCAGTAGCTGATATTTGATTGGTGACTAGCGCTTCTATATCTAATTTTGTATTAGGTACATATTTATTTTCAATAGTTAGTTTAACTATTTCAAAGGTTTTTTCAATGGGGTTCTTATTTCCAAATGTAAAAACAGCAATTTTTCTTTTCTTATTGCCTGTAAATTCAATTTATTTGCTATTTCTTCAGATATAAAGGTTCGCATGCTCCCACAATCTAAAAGTAACCTAATTAGAGATTGTTTTCCGTTTGATTTTATTTTTACACAACAAGTTTGTAGGAGAATTTATTATTTTCTGTAGAGGAAATAGCCGAAATTACCTTTTCACTAGTTTCACTTTCATTACCTTTTAATTCGGGTGTGTGTACTTCTTTTATTAATTTAGATTTTAGGCATATTGTTTGATTATGTCTGCCTGAACACTTCTTGGAACTAGTTTTAGAGTTACAATTTTTGATAACGTGTTTCCTGCCTAAGCAAAGGAAACATCTTCCTTCAGATTTCAACAAATTTCTTTTAGTGTTTACATCAACAGCCTCACACAAATCAGATGAATGTTTACTATCGTTGCAAAAAATGCAGCTGCCTATCTGAAGTCGATTTATCATTCGAAATGTTCATAAATTCACAAGTAGATTTAAATTCAGATTTTGTTGTTTGACTCTTGATTTTTGTTTTATTATTTTCAAATGCTTTCATTCTCGGAAAAAATGTGTGTTCTCTGCTTTTTATTTCAGTGTGCAGAAAATCTAATAATTTATGTATATCTGAATGTGTTAAATTATCTACATTTTGTCTATTATATTCCAAAGCTAATTCTGCCTGTATTAATTTTAAAATTACGGCGATAAGCATGGAGCCATAATTTGCTGGTTCGAGTCCTAATGTGGACAAACATCGAACATTTATTTCTATATCACTGTGCAATTTTTTCAATTTTTGAATTTCGTTAGCCTTATAAACAGGGGATAAATTAAGAAGCTTGTTCAGGTGATGATTAATTATCACGTCGTTTTGACCATAACGCGTTTCTAAAACTTTCAATGCTGCGTCATAATTAGCTTCTGATATTTCAAAACCTTCTACAGCATTAGCCGCAGCTCCAGATAAATAACTCTTCAAATAATGAAATTTTTCAATTTTCGAAAGCGATTTATTTTCGTGAATTGTATTTTTAAAGGTATTAAAAAATGAAATAAATTGCGTACAGTCGCCATAGAATTTTTGTATATTGAGTTTAGGCAATTTAACTACTGAGTTTTCATCATTAATCACATTCGATTTTAAATCTTGACTGTTATTTAAATCAATATTAACAATCTTTTTGTTTTCGGTTAATTTTTTCTTCACCCGGAATTTTGCAACTGATATTTTATCCGCGTAATCATAAACAGAATTGATTTCAGTTTCATAGTCGTCTAACCCTAAAAGGGGCTCAATTTTCTCGTCAACTGACTTCAATAATTCTGCTTTAGTATCTAACTGAATAAATAATTCTTCTAAATTATAAAAATCTATTGGACTATCCTTCATAACAATATTATTAATCAGCTTTATTACTGCTGTTCTCAAAACTGTTCGGTTCTTTTTCAACTTTTCTAAATCAGACATTTCGAAATAAAATATGAAAGACTTATCTTACCTTTGCCGTCTTCTTATTACTTACTATCCTCCATTTCCTTATTTGTGTTTTGAAGACATTAAAAATGTAACAAATACTTTTTTTTCTTTCTTTCTTTTTCGGCGTGATGCACCATGTGGAAAATTTCAAAATATTCGAACATAAAATCAATGAAGGAGGTGCTTTCTGAATTCTTTTCTTGAAATATTTAATGAATATTTACAGATACATGATTTTATACATATTTACAATAAGTATTATCAAATACTTAATCTGGTTTTTCGAAAAAGGGAGGCTTAGCCTCATCAACAAACTGTAAAAAAATTACAGCGATCATGCTTTTGAAATCAAAACATCTAACATCTCTTCCTATCCAGCAATAATACCGAAGTCGCATTCTAAGGTAGGATGCGCGCGCATCGCGCGTCCTTCGTTGCCATGGGGAGCAGAGAAAAAGTTTCTCTTCAGCATAGTACGACGGTCCTCCGGCTACTTATAAACGACTAAAAATTTTTTTTATACTCCAGCTACCACCTTTTTTGAATATTAATCTTCTTTTTCGGCACCAACTTACGTTTTACTGCAGCCGTGAATTAAATATCGCGTTAATGTTAAAGGTAATTTGTTAAATTTACCGGGGGTGGGGGCCACAAACACCTTCCACTGCTTGGGGGCGCATTCTTTCCTCGGGTTCTTAGGGGTTCGATTTCAACGGGAATTGGTTCATTCAACCTACATTACGATTCAGCTACTTTCTGTATTATAAAGTTTGTCTTAGACTTCTGTTACCACAGTTTTTGAACATTAACGGCGCATTCTTTTCTCGGTTGTTATGGGCCCTATTTCAACGGAAATTGGTCCATCCAACTTAGCTTACAACTGTTTTAAAGATTATAGATTCACCGTCAGGATTCGCATTCTTATCTCGGGTTCTATGAGCTCGATTACTACGGGGTTTGACTCATTCAACTTGGTTTTCGATTGTCTCCGGCGCGTACAGAACACTCCTGGTATAAATAAAGGGCATGTTTACAAACAAACACTTCCGTCAATCAATCTACCACTACGTTTTTATCATAGCGATCATTGCAGGAATCAACTTGGCGACGTAGGGCAATCATATCATAGATCTGTTAAAGACCAATCAAATTCCCGGAGTTCATGTGTATTGTAAGAGCCATAATGAATGAACAGGTTTTTCTTGCTGACCAACAGTAATTCGACCAACAGTGACATCAGCTGCCCTTTCCTTATACACTGCCTTTGGTAGCGGTGACCCAGGCCACAGGTTAGTTCAGAAAGAGGCTTGTCGGGAACACACTAGACACTACCGAAGGCAGTGGGCCCACCCCCAAGACCGGGCTCAATTGAACTACTTTCGGAATATATAAAATCATACAAACTTGAGTTTTGTTTACGTTATTATAACGGGCCCGGGCAACGCCGGGCGGGTCAGCTAGTTACACACACACACATATATATATATATGTAACTTCAAATCAAAACTACGCAGAACTTTTTTGAGTGACAGGAAGGCGCACAAACTTTACTTGCTCCAGGGCTCTGAATATGTAGCTACGCCACTGTCTCTTCCAAACTTTATTGCAATATTTTCACTTTTCTAAGATTATTAAAAGAAAGGAGAGAGAGTAAACATATTTTATGGGGGAAAATATTTTAAAAAATGAAAAATTACTGAAACATTGAAATCCAAACTGGCTGCTTTCTGACACATTCACAAAGTTATTGTTAATGCAATAAATGCATTAGTAATTATTAGTATTAGTGTAAATCAAGTGTATTAGTGTGTAGAAACCGAACAGCATTTTTCATCTTTTTATAAGGACAAAAATATTGCGGAATATGCCGTCCAAGTTTGCGTTTTAAGCCAATTTTCGGGATTGTACAGCCCGGGAAAGCTTGTTTTTAGAAAACAATTAATTAGAACTCAATATGATAAACAATCATTGAAAATGCAAAATGTTGTTTGATTTTAAATTATCTCAATAGTAAATATATCAGTTTTGAGTTGCTGAGTTGTTATATATATAATATTAAAGAATATTATATTAATTATATAATATAAATTAAATGAAATATTAAAGAAGAAAAAAAAACGCCTTAAGTGTTATAGTCGTGCATAAAATTTCTAATTCTAAAGTAACGCATTTCAGAGGTGAGGGGGGTGGGTGAATTAGCAAGTATAGAACATTTTTATTTTAATCATATGTTTTATTTCAAGGAATTATTACATGATAATATCTTGAAAATTAATTACTTTACTATTTCGATTCATTCAAACGTATAAATTATCGTCAAAATAAGAGAATTTTCATCTTTTATTAACAGATTACCGATATTTCACTGCAAGAATATGGTATTATCAAATCGTTTCACCCATAATAATAGTATTGCAAAGAGTAATTTTTAATAGAATTATAATCCATCATAACATTTGTAAGTTTAAATCACAAGCTGCTAATTATTAGAAAGTACCTCGTAAATTATGCGCCATATAAGTATTGTGTTAAATCAACTGTTTTTTTTTCAATCCCCCCTCCCCTCCTTCTTTTTTAAGAACAACTCTAATACAATATTTCTCCTTTTTTGTAATTTAATGTTCCAAATTTTGGGATTAAAATAATTTCTACTTTTAATACAGGCTTTTTTCTACAATCAATAACATATATAGTGAGTCTAAGGTCAGGCTTGTACGCATATAGTGTGAAAATTAGCAAAAATTAATGAACAGAACATATCTGGTTCCCTGAAGAGTTTTCTTAAAATATTTGTTAACGCGAATAAACACTATGCAGATTACATGATACAACTATGAGAACACAAAATAGATAAAAAATATTCAACATTTAGCCTAAAATATTTTCATTTTTTTTAATGGGCATATTTATAACAATAACATAAGATGCTTTTAAAGAATTTGATCATGTTATAAAAGAAAATCAACTCGATTTATTTTTTAAGAGCAGTTACTAATTATGTTTAAATTATAAATAATTTAAATTTTCTACAAAATTGACTGTAATTATTTAATTTAAATTATTTTCGGATGAAGTACTGTTACTTATGTAATGGTTGTTCCTATAAAAATATATGCATGTATTTGCAATAGGAGGCATTTAAAAAAGCAAATACACAAGGTTCAAATAAAAGAAAAACTCGTTCTTGCTTAATACATATTTTACTTGCAATTAATTTCAACGTGTCTTTTAAATCTATGAAAATATGCAACAAACCAATATAAAAGTTGTATAATCTTGCATTACACTGTACAGTACATTTTTCTTTCTTCATTTGTATGATGCAGCTGTAATATGCGTTTATGGAAATAATTTCATGAATTAGGGCAGTGGTTCCCAAACTTTTGGACTCGCGGAGCCCTTTTTAGAATGAATTTCTATGGCGGAGTCCCTGAAGCCTAATGTGCCCTATGTTACAAGATAAGGTTTTTTTAAGTGCATTGCTACCGAGCACAGGAAGTGGGAATGAATAGTAATCGAAACAATTGTGCATTTTCCCAGAAATAAAATTATATTTTGAAACTTTTTATAACTACTTTTTATATTTTTATAACCGATACACGGAATTTATTTTCAATTACCACCACTTCAGATGAAATTGTCAAAAGTTTACATATTTTAAAAACTTCAAAAACTCAAAAAATTGTAACATTTTACATTATTAGAGTGACGAACGCATAAATTTTTAATGTGATTTGATTATTTTGCACAAATATCTGAATCCGGGTCTGTTGATAGTAATGGCATGCGAATGATTTGTTATGTATTTAAAAGTCTTCTCTATTTCGTTTTGGTTTTAAAGTAAGATCTTTAACACTAAATATACCAAGAATTTTACTCAAGTTTTATAAAAATATTTCAGGCCAAAATTTTTATTTAAAATTATGGTACTACTTAGTTATGACGTCGACCAATTTCGCCAAATTATATAAATCGCCAAACCACTCGCCAAATTATACAAATCGACGTAATTTTTATTATAAATAACGAAAAAACAAATAAATTAGCATAACATTAATAAAAATATAAATAAAACGTCGAAATAAAAATCACTTCAGGACGTAAACACGTGTAACTTGCTTAAAGCAAAGTGAATGTGACATATACCATCAACCATTATTGGCATTTAATCTTATAGTTTGGCAATAGATTTTTGGTCGACAGGATAACTAAATAGCACCAAAATTATTTACTTTTCTACGTAACTTATTTCTGTTTGATTTACATTTTAGTTATTTTATAAGAAATTTTTGGTTCGAATCGAAATATTTTCATTTGGTATCACTGAATAACTGAATAACCGGTTGTTATATATTCGATGTTAACTTCCTATGAGATATCAAATCAACGAGGACTTCGGGTTTCACTGAAATTCAGTTGGGTGTTTTTTTTTTTTTACATCGCTGAACACATTCAGTACACATTTAGAGTCATCCAAAGCCTTTATTCAGCTGTTAAAGAATGTTGCTTAAACGAAATTTTCAAAACTGTAGGATGTCCCTGAATATTTATTTGTAGTTTTTTTTCTTTTTTTTTTTATCTGGTGTTGCTTGCATTCCTTTTTTAACAACAGGGATGTAATAGATATCATCGTTTCGCTCAGAATCAGATCAATACACGTTTCATCTTAAAAGAAGAAACGTTTGATAAATGCATCGGAAATTGTGACAGATTGTTATTGCAATAATAGATACATTTATTTCATTTTGCTAAACATATCGGACAAATATGCAATTAGCATTCACAATCTTCATTGATTAAAAGTTTTGCCAGTGTAGAGTTATAGTTTATCTAATATTACCTCTGCAGTTTCAACAATCATGTAAACGCTATTCCTCGACAATACCATCTTACTTCGGTATGCAGAACGAGGGGCGGCTGCTGGCTTCCAATAACTTCACTCATAAGCTTAAAAAGTTTACTTTTAAGAGCACGTTGATTTTATATAGTTTATTATTTTAATGGCATCATTCAACTTTTTCATAAGCTCAAAAGACATTTTCTCGGGGATAGCGTACATCTAGTATAAAAAGCGCAATAGATGGTGCTATAGTGCTTTGCCATTTGTTTAATTTTTGCAATGACTCTAGCATTGTGACCCATCATTGCTTTCGCATCATCAGGGCATTCATGTTCATATGTGTTTTACTATGTATTCATTCAAAAATATTTCGCCCCTTAGTGTTTTGGTTTGTAGTGATCTACAAACAATATGATCCTGATAGCTTTGTGAAACCTCTTTCAGAGTAGAGTTAGTAAGGCACTTAATTTTAATCGAGTTAACGTTCTCAAACATTGCAGTAATAGAAAAGCCAAGTCTAGTTGCGGGTGCCCGTTTAAAAAAAGTAAGTTAAGACTCTTGACATGACATGACATCGCGGTGCTTAAGGAGTGTCAACGCGTCGTGAAACGCCGCCGCGCGTAACCTCCAACTAAATATGAAAATGGAACTAAGGATGAATTTCGAAACAATGCACGGCCTAAAGGTATAATTTGGAAGCTCTGGTGGAGTCCCGAGGCCCATTCCAGAGTTGAAAGGACGAGGTTAAATATAACCTCCAGAAAAAGGGCGCATAGGGCATCCAAATAAATTTGGTTGCCCTACACTCCGATGTCACTTCACAGACTGGCGTAGGTAAAGAACGGAGAATGAAACTCTTTTAACTACCCTGGTCTGAACGGGATATTAACATATGTAACTAAAAAATACCAACAAACTGCTATCCAATGACGTTAGTATATTTATGCACTAGGCTAACGAAAAAGACAGGCAACCGCGGTGCATCCCACGTGTCTTTTTTTACAGACTGCTAGTGACACGTGATGCTCTTTTCGCACACCTTCATTGGTGCATTCGAGCATCACGTGACTCCAGTGATCTTGATCTGTAAAAAAGATACGTGGTACGAAAAAGTACGAAATCCACCGCGGTAGCCTGTCTTTCTCGTTAGCCTCGATTCATGCATTTGTAGTGTAAATTTAGTACGTCTGATGAGGCTGTTAAGTGTCTTTTTATATCAAGGATCATATAGTTAATTAATAATGTATTAAATTTAAAAAATCAAAAAACCCGACTGCGTAAAAAGCGAACTAATTAATTATTTCTCATCAATATGAAACTATTTTTTGTATTACTTACCATTTTTTTATTTATTTACTTGTATTGATGACTTTTAAGCTGTGTTTAATTATTAGTTCCTATCTACAAACACTCTTTTGATGAGGCCCATAGATGTCTATTATGAAGGTTAGAGTTACAGTAAAGGTAGCGATCCAAAGTACACAACTTCCAGGTTGTGTACTATTTAAACGGAGCTTCTGACTACAAAATGGTCAATGAAACATCATCTTCATTTCGAAAGACCTATCCAATGATATGCCACTCAATAGGGTACGTAATTTTTTTTGTCTCTTCCGCCATGTTTTATTTTACGGGCGTCATTTTGAATTTATAAAAACAAAACCTATCCTATAACCATCGGAAGATTAAGACGAATCGATAGAGACCTCATTCATAAAAATCCATCCAGCCGTTGGGATGTTTCGAGGGTATAAAGAAACTGCATGCACAGATACGCGTAAAACACATAACCCTTCTTTTCAGTCGGGTAAAAAAAGAAATAATGTTATTTGACACGAGAATATTGGACATTAAAATGAGAAATTTTTCCTAAAGCAAATTCTTTACAATATCAATTTTACAAGGTTTATTAAGTGTCTTTGCAATTATACGATCTTCACGAACTCAAGCGACTCGTTAAACTATCAGGTAAGGCGGCATGGGTATCCGGTAGGTGCCATCATAAGCGCCGACTTAATGGCGGCGACAGTGTCAAACCAGGCAAACTTCCATCACTAATTTTAGAACATTATTTTTATCCTAATTCTATTTTTTTTTTTTTGATCGAAAAACGAAAAAATAATGTGCTACCAGCAATTTTTTAAAGAAAATAGAATTAGTTTATTAAAAGTGTTGAGATAGTTTAAGATCAATGTATAAATATATTTGTAAAACAACAATCTGTTTACATTTTTAGGAAAAAATGAAGAAGGGGAAAAAAAAACCTTTACTTTAAATATGTATTTTTGTTCAAATGCTCTTTATTTTCCTAAAGCGTGGAGGAGCCCCTAGGGCTCCGCGGAGCAAACTTTGGGAACCTCTGAATTAGGGGATTACGATTGGGAAGCAAAGAGATCCTGCGATATTAAAAATTATGTTACATTTACCGTCTACTAAAAGTGTACTAGTATGCATATATTTATGCAAATATTAGAGAATTTTTGAACTGAAAAATAGCAATAAAAATCTTGTGTTAAGCATCGAATACAGGAACATTTCACACATCATTACAGACAACGTAGAACGCGTTAGCGTAAGATAAGTTTCAATTTCAGCAGACTTAGGTGCATATGATTTATTTGACAGAAAATTAAAGTCATAAAAATTTAATAATCAGATCGTGAAAATTCTTATGTTCAATAATTCGCAAAAACAAACATCCAAATACATGAAACAGTGCAGTGCAACTGAGACGTATTTGTGGTTCGCAGTTTCTCAGTAGCACCTAAACTAGAGTCCTGGGTGGGGGCGGTCGTACCCAATCTGAAACCACCAAAATAATTTCCATCAACCCACAACCCGGCCCCGAACCCGAAATGAAATAAAAGTAAATCATGTTTCCTTTCCTAAATCTAGAATTTATCTCCAATACCAATCTTAAGTTTTATATATGTATGTTACCGTGAAAGACCGAAATCTGGAGAATGTCGACTTTCACCGGTGAATGTCAACATTCACATAGTCGCTTGGTGTATGTCCGAAATATTTGCTAAATATCCGTATTTCTGACTTACACCGGCAAATGTCGACATTCACCATGTACTAATGGTGAATGTTGAATATGGCGGAAATTTGCATTTACTTCTCCGTATTTCAGACGCGATCATTAATTTTTAAAACATAAAAACGTTTTAATCGTATGTAATCCAAAGATGTGCTACGCTTAATTTTAGTAGAAATCACTTCCGAAAGTGTACTGTTCTTGAAAAAAAATAAAAACGATTGTTTTCTCGTTTACTCTC
The DNA here is from genome assembly GCA_963932465.1 of Maratus speciosus. Taxonomy (NCBI): domain Eukaryota; kingdom Metazoa; phylum Arthropoda; class Arachnida; order Araneae; family Salticidae; genus Maratus; species Maratus speciosus. The sequence goes on along the minus strand of OZ010788.1, from coordinate 616,785,257 downwards.
AATTAATGTATTTAATTTTTCGGGGAAAAAAAGATCACGGCTCACTGCAATATCCATTCAATAATATAAATTAAGTTATTGAATAAGAAAATAAAATTTAAGAAAATGTTGCGCGCACCATCAAACCTTGCATAAAGCTGACAAAGCTGATTGACTCCCAGTAGAACAAAGAATTTGGCGACAGAGTGTAACCTCTCTGTTGAACACCGCTTCTCTTTTCGACCTCCACCAGAGCATATCTGTGCTTGTCGACATTCACCGGTGATGGTCCGAATGTACAAGAACATAATCAAATATTCGGCCTTTCACCGAATTATTTGGTATGTGTTGACATTCACCGGTGAAAGTCGACATTCTCCAATTTCGGACTTTCACGGTAACATATCTATCTATCTATCTATAATAATAAAGAAAGAAGTTTGTGTGTGAGTGAGTGTGTCGACGGTGTTCTGAAGAGACCGCTGCACATAGAGCTACAAAATTTGGGGAAAAGGTACGTCTATATATGAAGTTTTGCACCTCGAAGCCCGATTTTCGATTTTTTGATTAGATTTTTTTTATTTAATTTTTTATGCGATTTTTAGCACTTTTTTAAGTTTCGAGGCGATTTTTTCCATATAAGTGAGAAGAATATGGTTTCTTTCTTTTAACCCAATATAGTAAATTTTGTTCCCTTTTCAAAAAAGTTTATTCGGAATTCATGCAGCGATTTTTGAATTTTTAGCAAATTTTTTATGCAATTATTGAACAGCATTTAATGCATTTCCATACCTATATGGAGGTTACTGTACACGGACACAGTTCTGTCGCCAAATGCCGCCAACTTGGCGGTATATCGCCAAATTTGGCGACCGAAATGAGTCGTCAAAAGTGACGCCAACTTGGCGATATCTCTAATATTTCGCCAAATTCCCATAGACTTCCATTGTAAACCAATATGGATTACTTGCTTACAGAAAATCAACAAATTGAGATATTTTAATGCAACAAAAACTAATATTAACTTAAGGGATTATATTAATTCGATTTTTCCACATTAGGAAAAATAATACAGTTTCTTTCTTTTAACCCAATATAGTAAATTTTGTTCTCTTTTCAAAAAAGTTTATCCGGAATACGTACAGCGATTTTTGAAGTTTTAGCGAATTTTTTATCCGATTATTGAACAGTATGTAATGCATCTCCATACCTATAAGGGGGGTTACCGTAGGGGGGGAGGTCCAGTTCTGTCGCCATATAACGCCAAGCTTGTAGCCAACTTGGCGATATATCGACAAATTTGGCGACCAAAATTAGTCGCCAAAAGTGGCGCCAACTTGGCGATATCTTTAATATTTCGACAAATTCCCATACACTTCCACTGTAAAACAATAGAACTTACTTGCTTACAGAAAATCAACAAATTGAGATATTTTAATGCAACAAAAACTAATATTAACTTAAGGGATTATGTTAATTATATTTAAGGGAGTCCAAGTAAATTAATTACGAATAAAAGTAACATGATCTAATGCTTAGCATGATTTCCAAAACATGAATTTTAGGAGAGCCCACAGGTCAAAGGAATTAGATTTGAAACTCTTATCCAATTATAGTAAATTTTGACTTTCGTGATTTTTGAACTTTTTGTGATTTTTAATGCGATTTTTACGTTTCTTCGTGATCTGCTGCAATTTTTTGACATTCCATTTTTGACCTAAAGTACATTCTGCCCTCATTTCAATAAAGTTTATTCGGATTTCGTATAGCAATTTTCGAATTTTTCGGGAATTTTGTATGTGATTTTTAGTGTATTTTAGCGATTTGCTACTATTTTTCCACATTAGTGAAAGGAATCAACTTTCAATCTTCGAACACAATATATAACTATTTTTTCTGTTTTCAGGGAAAGTTCGCTAGTACATATATAAAAAAAGGACAAATTTATATTTTTACTATTTAAATATAGTAAAACTTCTAAATATTGGACACTCCGGGATTGTTGAATAAAAGTCCTACATCGGATCGGGTCGGGTTGTCCCTAATTTTCTTTTAGGTAGATTTCTTATGAAATACTACCTATTACATTATCCCCTACGTTGGAATTTCTGAAAATTTTTTGCATATCTACACCGATCATGACCCCTAGAAACAAAACCAACCTCAGTAAAAAAAACTTTATATATATATAATATCACTTTTTTATGGACAAGATAACTTCCGTAATTCTACACAAATTTCTTCCAAACTGATACATAAAATCAAGGGGCATAAAATCTCGGTCAAGTTCGTTAATGGGCAAAATCGGACCAAGGGGATGGAAAGTTTTGTGAAAACCGAAAAAAAACCCATAACTTCTTAATTTTTGTACATATCAAATTAGTTTAAAGTTTTTATTACTTCTAAAAATAGGGCCAAAATTTTATATATCACAGATTTTTGATAAAATTAAAAATGGGCTCCAGGGACGCAAAAAGATTTTCCGCCCCTTGATTTTATGTATCAGTTTGGAAAAGATTTGTGCAGAATTACGGAAGTTATCGTGTCCATAAATAAGTGATATATATATATATATACAGTGAAAACCCGATTTAACGTAACCCGTATTTAACGATTTCCCGCAAATAAAATCATTTTTCATTAGTCCCAATTAATTTCCTATACTTGTAATGTTAAAAAATCCCATATTTAACGTTATCATTTTGAAATATTTCCCGCATTTAACGTTTTTCTAGCGAGAAAAACTCAATGAAACTTTCCTAAAAGAGAAATTTTGATGAAAAAAAAGAAACTCCCTTCTATTTTGTCCTTACTTACAAATTGCAAGTACAATATTTGAAACGCCTTCTCGCTTCCGTCCACGTATATTCGTAAAATCCCTCTGACCCCATTGTATCTGACAGGAATTTGCTTTCTGCAGTATAACGGAGCTGATGGCATTTGTTAGAGAATTTTAGTTAGCTGTAACGTGTAAAAATGTGACGTAAAAAATAAAGCTTTTTTTTTTTTTCTGTTTCAACCTTAAAGCTGTTTTCTTTACTGTTTCAACCTGTTTCTTCTCCTAAGACCTTTCCCTCCTAATGTTTGTTGAGTCGTCTCAGTTTTCTTAGTCTCATATCGGATACCTCGGATAATTAGGAACATGGAATTCCTTCTGCGACAGAATCCATTCAAACTCTAAGACCAATGTCAGACGGGCGTCATTTTTGCTGCTGTTTTGCTTATCTATTATCCATTCACAATCCTATAGCATTGTGAATGGATAGTACATAAGCAAAAAAATCCCTGACGGCTCGGGCCTTCAAGCGGAGGTAGATTTCGAAGTACTAAATTCACCAACAAAACTTAAATCAAGATTAGAGATAGACCCAGTTCCTTCAATAAGAATGAGCTCCAGAGAGCTAAACATTTTGGGAAAATTCTAATATACACGAATACACACACGAATGTATATGGAATAGGTTTAAAAAATAGCTAAAGCAAATTCAGAGAACCTCAAAGGGTTAAAATAAGTTAATATTTCCATTGTCGGATTTTCGTCATGTTTTAATACGTTTCTTCAAACTCACATGACGTTACATATTTACCTGCTGAGGTCCGTTTTATTTCCAATATGATGCAATATATATATTTTTTTATTCGTCAAACTATTTATTTCATTTTGTGTTTTCATGCGGAAATCTTGCTCTAGGAAACTTATGACGTAATATTCAATTTGTTTCAATTATTCAAGCTATTTATTTAATTTAATTTTTCCCGTGAAACCTTGCAATAGAAAAACATTTGTTGTGGTGAGAATTTTATTTCTTTTTTTTTAATTGTTGGCAACTGCTATAACGAAAAATAGTTATTTTTTCCTGCCATTGTTGTGTAAGAGCTGGTTTTATCAGAATCATGTTAAGAGGGTATTCAAAATTTTGAACCCTCCCCATTTCCATTCCCTTGGGCCGATTTTTTCCATTTGCAATCCCCGCCGAGATATTAGTCATCTCAAAGTTGTTGGCGAGTTTGAAGAAGATCCGTGCATAATTGCAACTTTTATCGTGCGGACAAAATTTAGTACATACATACATACATATATATATATATATATATATATATATATATATAAACTTTTTAGGTGGGGGTGGTTTTGGGTTCCTGGGGTCCTATAATGAAAAGTTATGAAGGAATTTTTCAAAAGTCGCACCATGGTAACGACTGCAATAGGTAGTATTTCTTACGAAATCTACCTAAAAGCAGCAAAAATGACGCCCGTCTGACATTGGTCTAAAACAGTGAAAGTGTTCATTTCAAATTATGAAGGCCAAGAGAAAAGATTAACAAAATCATATATGTTGAGAATGAGATTTGTAATGCTAAAAATAAGAACGTAAATTAAAATAACAGTTTTCTTTCAAATATAATTTAGAAAACTGGTGTCTAATAAATAAATAAAACGTATGTTACTTAAATTGATCTTTATTTTCTGTTTACTGTATTCTTTTGTCTTACCCCGATTTAACGTTTTCCCGCAAATAGCGCCATTTCTGTATGGTCCCTTGAATAACGTTAAATCGGGGTTTCACTGTATATGTATATATACAATTTTTTTGGGGTGGGGGGGGTGGGTGGGGTGGTTTTGCGTTCTAGGGGTCATGATCGGTATCGATCTGCAAAAATTTTTCCGAAATTCCAACATAGGAACGATCCCAATAGTATTTCATACGAAGTCATACCAAATCATACAATATTCGTATTTCATACGAAATCTACCTAAAATCATCTTATTAAGGGTGTATTCAAATCCAAACTGCTTATTTTCTGACACATTTTTAAATTCATTTTTGCTCTCAAACGCATCCAATTGGTAGATTCTCTTATTCAGATACTATATAATGAATTGTAATGGTCGATTGTTTGATAGAGGCAGAATATATTTCAAAAAATTATGTCAAATTGGGCATTTTGAACCGAATTTCCCGAAGCGATTGTGTTGGAAACGAAAAATATGCTCCTACTGAGAAAATAATTGTTTATAAATGAAGTTTTAATTAATCGAAAGAAAATTGAAAACACAGGTCGCTTATGAATATCTTCAAAAATCACGTCAGTAAGTTTCATATTTTTTCTTTTAAAAATGAATTTGAAAATATTCGAGAAAATTCCGAGTTGTTGAGCATAGGAAAGTATTTTTTTTAATACCGCCTTAACATGATTCTGATAAAACCAGCTCCTATATAAAAATGAAATAAAAACTCGTCAACAGCGGCCAGATAAAATTGTTAAAATGGGTTTATCTCTAATCATGTTTTAGTTTTTGTTGTTGACATTAGCACTTAACTTCGAAATCTACCTGCGCCTGTAGGCCGAGCCGGAAGGGAATTTTTCCAGGTTGGGGTGATTCTTATTTTCTTTCTGCGAGTGGGGTCAACTTAGAATAATTCTTGCGTGTCATATTAATATTTCTTGCAAGTAGTCAGGTTGTTAGAATTTCCACAAAAAGTTTAAGCAGAACTATGCATCAGATGAAAATTAATTTTTAATATGCACTACTTTTATTGTCAGTACCGAATTAAGGGTGCACAGGTTGGTTGTGTTTATGACGGCCAATTATTAGCACGAGGGTATAGGCCCTAAGGTGGGGAGTGCCCTCATTGGGGTTCTTTCTAAGGGAATCTAAACCGTATTTACTCTTGGAAAACCAAGGTTCAAAGAAAACCACGAAAACTCCGAACGATTAGGCCGACGGGCGTGATTGGGATCGAACCCAGCACCTTCCGTCTACCAGCTTCGAGAGGAGAACCTCTCGGCCACTGGTGGGGCTAAGGGGGCACTACTTTTGAGTTTGTCGAAACGTTAAAAAACATCGCCTTTTTCAATGTATCAAAGCACAAATAATATGGATTCCCTTTCTGCCTAAAGCATATATATGCTATTTATTTTTCTGGCTATATTATCCAGAAAAATAAATGCTGTATATACAAAATTGATATTTAAATTTAAAAATTCAGCTCACTGATGCCTGAATTAAAATTATTAAGTGCTGCGGGCATGATAAAACTAAATTAATGTATATAGAAAACAATTTTTGAACAAAATAGAATCACAACACACCTACTTCTAAAGTAAAACCAAAATATATGCAAAAAGGTTTAAAATTTAATTTTAGCACAAAAGAAAAAAAAAATTAAGTTTTTCAAGTAGCAAAAAAACAAAATAAATAAATAACCAAAATATGTGAATTTTTTTGGTTTTAGCATGAAGAATATAAAGAAATGCATATTTGGCTAATTTTCTAAATCAGTAGCTTGCATAGTTTGAAAGTAATAATAAAGTAAAAACTAGTTGGATGTGCCAAACCCAAAACTTTCTTCTATCTTATACATCTTAATATTTCAAAACCTAGTTACACATGTTAATACTTCAATATTATTAGTTCAATACTATACCAACTTTGATTTTCATCTTAAATTTCTGCTCAAGTCAATTAAACGGACTAAAAACGAGTTAATCTATATCATGATATTTGTTAAAATTATTAATTTTTCCTTATTCTGTCGTTATCAGCTGTTTGCGAATAGCCGGCATAGCAGGAAGCGAGTTCCCGCCGCTGCATGAGCCGCCGATGCACAATAGAACTACGAAAAATCAAGAAAAGTATACAAAAATCGCTAGCACGGAGCCCCTTTACCGCGCAATATTTCCAAATTCAAGGAGAACCTGTTGGCCAAAGCCAAAAACAAGCACAAACATTTTGGTTCAATTGTATGCATAATTTTATACGCTGTTCGATGGTACAATAATGAAAATGGCACAGAGATCGGAATTATAGCGCCCCCTTCTTTCGGAATTTTTACAAGTTCAGGGAGGACTTGTTTGCCATAGCCAGAAACATGCACAAAAAATTTGGTTCAATTATATGGATAACTTCATACACTTTTCGATGGTACAATAATGAAAATGGTACAGACATCGCAATTATAGTGCCCCCTTCCGGCAGAATTTTTCCAAATTCAGGGAGGACCTTCGTGACATGACCAAAAATAAACACGTAAAATTTGGTTCAATTCTATGCGTAACTTCATACACTTTTCGGCGGTAAAATATTCAAAATGGCACAAAAATTGTACAAAAATCGCTATTACAGAGCCCTCTACGAGCGATTTTTTTACAAATTAAGGGAGGACCTCCTTGCCATAGCCAAGAACTTAATTTTTTTTTTTTTGGTTCAATTCTATGCATAAGTTCATACACTTTTCGATGGTGCAATATTCAAAATCGCTATTACAGCGCCCCCTAACGGCGAATTTTTTTGCAAATTCATGGAGGACCTGCTTGCCATATCCAAAAACTTAAAATAAAAAATTGGTTTAATTCTATGCATAACTTCATACACTTTTGGACGGTACAATATTCAAAATCGCTATTACAGCGCCCCCTACCGGCGAATTTTTTCCAAATTCAGGGAGGACCTGCTTGCCATAGCCAAAAACTTAAAATAAAAATTTGGTTTAATTCTATGCATAACTTCATACACTTTTGGACGGTACAATATTCAAAATCGCACAAAAATCGCTATTACAGCGCCCCCTACCGGCGAATTTTTTCCAAATTCAGGGAGGACCTGCTTGCCATAGCCAAAAACTTAAAATAAAAATTTGGTTCAATTCTATGCATAATTTTATACACTTTTCGATGGTACAATATTCAAAATCGCACAAAAAACGCATTTACAGCACCTCCTACCGGCGAATTTTTTCCAAATTCAGGGAGGACCTGCTTGTCATATCCAAAAACTTAAACTAAAAATTTGGTTCAATTCTATGCATAACTCCATACACTTTTGGATGGTACAATATTCAAAATCGCGTCCTCTCTCTGGCATTTCGAGATATATTTTCTGCTGCTGCGAACTGCTCGTTTATCTCGAGGAGATGGCAAACCCGAGGGCAAGCCTCTCTCTTACTTCGAGATATCTCATTGCTTCCCATTGCCATTCTCGTTTCTCGCTCTCGGTCTCTGTTCAACATTTCATATGACATTGTCGAGATTGAGAAATCAGTTTTCGTCCTTCCTCGAAATGTTACTCTCGATGATTGTCATTTCACGCTCGGCCAAGAAGGGCCGAGATGAGATATCGAGGGGCGAGCTGGACAGAGCTGACAGGCATGACAATGAGCTGTGAAATGAAGCTTTAATTTTCAATGTTTTTCTTATTTTAGCCCTACCAAGCTGTCACATACCCGGAACCCTCCGATAAATATTATTTATTAAATATAAAAATTTCAAAGAGGAAGGTGGGTCGGGTGAATTCAGAGGACGTGAGAGTGGGCGGGGAGCAATTAAAAAAAATTACCGAACTCTTCCTGTGACATATTATCGAAAAGTCCTTTGACAACTCTTTCATATTATGAACCTTTCTTCCCCTGAAGGTGAAATTCGGGGGGGTGGGGAGGGGGCGAACAAATTTTTAAAACCGTAGCCGATTTCTATAATAAATTTAAATATAATTTTAGATGTGGTTTTTTTGTGCAGTCTTCCGGTAAATATTATTTATTGAACATAAAAATTTTAAAGTGGGGACTGCGTAAATTCCGGGGTGAAAGAGTGGACCCAAGGGGGGGGGGGGGGGGGGGGGCGGGAGGGGGATCAATTTTCAAACTTTTTTTCGACCCGTGATGTGATATGTTATCGGAAAGCTCTCGAATGACTCTTTCATACTATGAGACTTTCTTCCTCCCCTTCCCAATTTGGCCCCCCACCGCGGGGGGTAGTTTTTTCCGTTTTTATCATTTTAGATCGGATTTTTTTATGGAGCCCTCCGCTAAATATTATTTATAATATATGAAATTTCAGGACACTTTTCCAAATTTAGCCAAGACCCCTCATGTGACATATCGTTGGAAAGGTTTGTGACTACTTATTGATGTTATGCACTTCTGGTGGCCGTCCCCCCACTTTGCCCCCCCCGGGGGACACTTTTCCAAATATAGCCAAGACCCCTCATGTGAGATATCGTTGGAAAGGTCAGTGAATACTTATTGATGTTATGCACCTCCGGTGACAGTCCCCCACTTTGCCCCCCGGGGGCACTTTTCCCAAATTTAGCCAAGACCCCTCATGTGAGATATCGTTGGAAAGGTCCGTGACTACTTATTGATGTTATGCGCCTCCGGTGACAGCCTCCCCACTTTGCCCCCCCCCCCGGAGTACACTTTTTCAAATTTAGCCAAGACCCCTCATGTGAGATATCGTTGGAAAGGTCTGTAATTACTTATTGATGTTATGCACCTACGGTGTTCGTCCCCCCCCCCATTTCCCCCCAGGGGGGCACTTTTCAAAATTTAGCCAAGACTTCTCATGTGAGATATTGTTGGAAAGGTCTGTGACTACTTATTGATGTTATGCACCTCCGGTGACAGTCCCCCCCCCCACTTTGCCCCCACCACGGGGGACACTTTTTCAAATTTAGCCAAGATCCCTCATGTGAGATATTGTTGGAAAGGTCTGTGACTACTTATTGATGTTATGCTCCTCCGGTGTCCGTCCCCCCACTTTGCCCCCCCGGGAGACACTTTTCCAAAAATATAGCCAAGACCCCACAAGTGAGATATCGTTGGAAAGGTTTGTGACTACTTATTGATGTTATGCTCCTCCGGTGTCCGTCCCCCCCCCTTTGCACCCCCGGGAGACACTTTTTTCAAATTTAGCCAAGACCCCACATGTGAGATATTATTGGTAAGGTCTGTGACTACTTATTGATGTTCTGCACTTCCGGTGACCGCCCCCACTTTTCACCCACGGGGGACACTTTTCTAAATTTAGCCGAGACCCCTCATGTGACATTGTTGGAAAGCCCCATGACCACTTACTCATGTTATCCATCTCCCGCACCCCTCCCCCCTCTTTGCCCCCACGGGAAGGGCATTTTTATAAATTCAGATCCAGACCACTCATGTGGCATATGGTTCGAAAGGCCTAAAGACATGTGACGACTTATTCATATTATGCATCTACTGTGCCCCTCCGCTCACTTTGACCCCTCCCCCAAGACATCTGGTCCGAGGTTCGTTCGTTTCGAGATTATATTTTTTTACAAAATTTTGTAGTGCGTGCACACCACGCCTGCTATACGGTGTCGTATATAGCGGGTAACCTGTTCGTGATTTCATATTACAAGATTACGTATAACTTAGGGGCCCCGATTAAAGGAGGAGCCCACTAGCGGGCGAAGTCACCTACTCTTTATTAACGCCGACTCATTCCAGTTCACCCGCAGACGATTCTTGATAAATGTATGACGTATATAATATATGATGTATAAAAGCAATTGGCAAACTGGAGTCATCGAGAAAAAATTTACACAATCGAAAAGTATCGAGATGTCCATACAATCGAGAAAATCGAGAAAAACACCTCGTTATCGCCCATCACTACAAAAAAGTTATATCAGCGCCCCCTACCGGCGAATTTTTTCCAAGTTCCGGGAGGACCTGCTTGCCATAGCCAAAAACTTATAATAAAATTTTGGTTTAATTCCATACATAACTTCATACACTTTTTGATAGTACAATGGTGACAGACAGACGGACAGACGGACACACAGACATTTTCTATAAACATGTTTTTTGGAATCTCTGACCCCTAAAACATGCAAATCCGTCGAAAACCGGAAGTCGAAAAAAATTTCGATTACAATACTTTCTTCTATCTCCAATAGAAGAAAGTATTGTAATCGAAATTTTTTTCGACTTCCGGTTTTCGACGGATTTACATGTTTTAGGGGTCAGAGATCCCAAAAAACATGTTTATAGAAAATATCTGTCTGTCCGTGTGTCCGTGTGTCTGTCGCCATTGTACCATCAAAAAGTGTATGGAGTTATGCATAGAATTGAACCAAATTTTTCTTTTAAGTTTTTGGATATGGCAGGTAGGTCCTCCCTGAATTTGGAAAAAATTCGCCGGTAGGGGGCGCTGTAATAGCAAATTTTGTGCGATTTTGAATATTGTACCATCGAAAAGTATATGAAGTTATGCATAGAATTGAACCAAATTTTTGTTTTAAGTTTTTGGATATGGCAGGTAGGTCATCCCTGAACTTGGGAAAAATTCGTCGGTAGGGGGCGCTGTAACAGCGTTTTTTGTGCGATTTTGAATATTGTACCATCCAACAGTGTATGAAGTTATGCATAGAATTGAACCAAATTTGTGTTTTTAGTTTATGGCTATGACAAGCAGGTCCTCCCTGAATTTGGAAAACTTTCGCCGCTAAGGGGCGCTCTAATAGCGATTTTGCATATTGTACCATCGAAAATTGTATGAAGTTATGCATAGAATTGAACCAAATTTGTATTTTAAGTTCTTGGCTATGGCAAGCAGGTCCTTCCTTAATTTGGAAACAAAGTCGCCGGTAGAAGGCGCTTTAATAGCGATTTTTGTGCCATTTTGAATATTGTGCCATCGAAAAGTGTATGAAGCTATGCATAGAAATGAGCCAAATTTTTTGTGTTTCTTTTTGGTCATGGCATGAAAGTCCTCCCTGAATTTGGAAAAGTTTCACTGTAAGGGTGCGCTATAATTACGATGTCTGTACCATTTTCTTTATTGAACAATCGAAAAGTGTATAAAATTATGCATACAATTGAACCAAATTTTTTGTGCAGGTTTTTGGCTTTGGCCAATAGGTCCTCCTTGAATTTGGAAATATCGCGCGGTAAAGAGACTCTGTGATAGTGATTTTTGTATACTTTTCTTGATTTTTCGTAGTTCTATTGTCCATCGGCGGCTCGTACAAAGGCGGGCACTCACTTCCTGCTAAGCCGGCTTTTCGCAAACATCTGATAACAACAGAATAAGGAAAAACTATTAATTTTAACAAATATCCTGATATAGATTAACTCGTTTTTAGTTCATTTAATTGACGGAAGCAGGAATTTAAGATGAAAATCAAAGTTGGTATAGTAATGAACTAATAATATTGAAGTATTAACATGTGTAACTAGTTTTTGAAATATTAAGATGTATAAGATAGAAGAAAGTTTTGGGATTGGCACTTCCAACTAGTTTTAATTTAATTTTCAATTCTCCAAAAATAATAAATTTTTGGAGTAAAATGCCTTAAATGATTTAAATGCCTTAAATTAAGATTCAAGGTGTAATAAGTCACCCAAAAAACCTCTTGAATCTAGTTATAAAGCTTCTCTCAAATACATACTTGCTGCTTTCTAATACAATCAACGAATTTATGATTATTTGTATAATTTACGAAATTTGCAGAAATTTTTATTTGGATATCAAGAAATCCCAATACATTTTTTCTCTGTAAAGACAAATTACCTTTCATAAAATAGTTTCAAAGTCGATTTTCAATCAATTATAACTCAATATGTAATAAATTTATCAATAACTGAAATCCGCTGTTTGATTCCAAATCATTTGCATAGTTATGGCTCCAAATTTTATGCTTTTAATAAAATAAATAAATGAACACTCCGTCAACGATATTGAAAGATTTTAAATTGTTGAGCGTTATTTTTTTAAGTCAGCATCCATCGTTCAGCATTAAAAGATGTATTGGACATGCGTTGACACATGTTTATATGTGATAGATATGTATTATATATGCACTATATGGCCATTAATGACCGGCAACTTTCAATTTTAGACATTTTGTCGAATATTTAGAAATATACTTGACAGATTCTTCTGGAATTTCAGGATTGAAAAGAACTGGTATGACATCATATTTAGCAATGTCGATTTGTTAAGGGGGGCAATTAGGGGAACAACAAAAAATCAAAGAAAAAATAATACTTGGGATCACCCTGTAAAATAAAATGCACGAAATGATCTACTGCTACCGAATATTAATAAACAGACATTGTGCAATATGTGTATTCTTTTGTGTAAGAATAGCACGTATATTAATAGAAATATAGCGATTTATTTTAAAAAATTAAAAAATTCTTGCATGTTTTTTGCTTATAACATGCTGGGTTTTCAACCAAATTTAACGCCGGTTTCAGAAAAATGACAAAATATAGTAGAAACAATATAGTGCAAATGAAATATAAATATATTAAATATTTTAGGAAATATGAGCAGTTGTATGAAATAATTTTTATCTGCGCATGCGCGAACGATAACAAGGATCATTTTACATAATTTAATAGTCAACTCTATGGAGCAACTTATTAAAAAAATCTAGTGAAATATCGTAAAAATTCAGAAAGATATCGGCGTTAAAGTGAGCAAATTTTTACTTGTTCTCTAGAAGCAGCTGAATGATAAGGGATTTTACACAAATAACTGACTTTCAGAAAAAAGTTAGTATTTAGTGAGTATCAACGAGTAGATTTGGAAAAAATGCTTCGATTTTGATACTTCTTTTGATCGTGGTATAGGCTCGTTCTGGTGGTTATCCAAGGAGAACTAAAGCATCAATAAAAAATGAAAGTAAAAAAAAAAAATTAAAATGACAATTTGTGGAAAATCCCTTATCATTTAGCTGCTTTAAGAGAACAACTGAAAATTTTCTCACTCTAACGCTGATATCTTTCTGAATTTTTACGATGTTTGACTAGATTTTTTTTAAATAAGTTGCTCCATAGAGTTGACTATTAAATTATGTAAAATGATTCTTGTTATCGTTCACGCATGCGCAGATAAAAATTATTTCATACAACTGCTCATATATCCTAAAATATTTAATATATTTATATTCCAATTGCACTATATTGTTTCTACTATATTTTGTCAATTGTTCTGAAACCGGAGTTAAATTTGGTTGAAAACCCTGCATGTTATAAGCAAAAAACGAGCAAGAATTTTTTAATTTTTTTAAATAAATCGCTATATCTTTCTTAATATACATGCTATTCTTACACAAAAGAATACACATATTGCACAATGTCTGTTTATTTATATTCAGTAGCGGTAGATCATTTTGTGCATTTTATTTTACAGGGTGAGCCCAAGTATTATTTTTTTCTTTGCTTTTTTGTTGGCCCCCTAATTGCCCCCCTTATCAAATCGACATTGCTAAATATGAGGTCATACCTGTTCTTTTCAATCCTGAAATTCCAGAAGAATCTGTCAAGTATACAGTCGGACCTCTATTTATCGAACTTCTATTTTGCGAATTTCTCTATTTTGCGAACTTTTCCTTGGAACCATGGACATTTTGCAAATTTCTTAGTAAAATAACCTCCAAATAGCGAAGTGCATTCTCTATTTAATGAACTTTTTCTTGTGATCTAATTTTTTTTTTCTCCCCATTCCTCAAAATATTTCTGGACATTTCAAACTTATTCTTTCTTTAAGGCTCTTAACTGCTCCGCTGAACAAGCGCAAAACGTTCTGACACATTTGCAAATTCATTTTTTAATGGAAAGATATAAAATTGGAAAGCCTGGCCATGGAAGCGATTTGGAACTGAACTATTTTTTTTCATTTTTTGATCAATCAATTACCCATTGAGTTATAAGCGATATCGATCACGTGACAACCCTGCTTTTCGCCCGCTCTTGAGTGATTTTTCTACTTTCGCGCGGAAATTCAGTTCAAAAGGTCCACTTTGACATTATTTTCTGAAAGATCTATTGAGTTTGCAAAAAAATGAAAAAAATACCTCGATGACATAGTTTCTGAACAACAACACAAGCTAGTTTTGTACACTTTCGAACAAAAATAAATTAAAACTTATGTCAGGAAGTTGCGCTTTTGGATTTGAGAACAGCCTTAAACACTTTTATGATGCTCAATGGCCTTGAACCGATTTTACAAGGCACCTTCTTTGTCAGCAGTGAGAATTCGGTAAGTACGGAGGACGAAGACGATAGTCCCTTAGAGTAACTTTAAAAAATGTGGATACAGATGAGAAAAAAAAAAGAAATTAACCATAATGTGTTGATTGATGATTGTATTTCACTTAATTCTGAAACTGAGACCTCGGAAACACCATCCTAATTGGATATTTTCGACAGTGTGAAAAATAAAAACAATACAGCAATGAATTGCGATGAAGACGAATATGATGATGATGGAAATGATCATGATGCAGGAATTAACAAAACTTCGTAAAATGAAATGATAAAAACATTTGAAACAATCCGACGCGGATTATAGTTAGAAGAAAAAACGCATGAAGGGGTTTTTGGTGCATTGCAAAGATGCGAGACGTACTATCAGAGAAAGCACTTTTTTAAATAAAAAACTCAAGCAAAATTAACAGAGTTTTTGCAGAAATTAAATTTAAGGACGCATATGTTAACGTATGGTAAAAATTATTTGTTATAATAATAATAAATACGATAATGTCATTAAAATTCGTTAATTTTAATGTATAACTATTTACTTTAAACAGAAAATACTGTGTATTAACGGACAATGTTTTTTTTTTTTGCAGATTTCAAAGATTTAAACACATAGAAAAAATGAATTGATGATGGATATTGGTGGGTAAAATAAAACAAATCGATATAATTTATTAAAAAAATGTTATTAATTACTTTTAGTAAAAATATTTAGTGTTTATGAATTTGAAATCTATTTTATGTAGTTTAAAGTATTTTAAAGGATGAATCTCTATTTAACGAATTTTCCATATAACGAACTTTTTTCCGAGATTTAGCAACTTCGTTAAATAGAGGTTCGACTGGTCGAACCTCTATTTAACGAACCTCTATTTTGCGAACTTTTCCTTGGAACCAAGAACATTTTGCGAATTTCTTTGTAAAATAACCTCCAAATAGCGAAGTGCATTCTCTATTAAACGAACTTTTCCTTGAGATCTAAAATTTTTTTTCTCCCCATTTCCGAAAATATTTCTGGACATTTCAAACTTATTCTTTCTTTAAACACATTTTATGATGTTCAATGGCCTTGAACTGGTTTTACAAGGCGCCTTCTTTGTCAGCAGTGAGAATTCGGTAAGTAC
The DNA here is from genome assembly GCA_963932465.1 of Maratus speciosus. Taxonomy (NCBI): domain Eukaryota; kingdom Metazoa; phylum Arthropoda; class Arachnida; order Araneae; family Salticidae; genus Maratus; species Maratus speciosus. The sequence continues at coordinate 616,769,359 of OZ010788.1, read as the reverse complement.
GGAGGACGAACTCGATAATCCCTTAGTAACTTTAAAAAATGTGGATACAGATGAGAAAAAAAGAAGAAATTAACCATGATGTGCTGATTGATAATTGTATTTTACTTAATTCTGAAATTGAAACCTCGGAAACACTATCCGAATTGGATATTTTCGACAGTGTGAAAAATAAAAACAATACAGCAATGAATTGCGATGAAGACGAATATGATAATGATGGAAATGATCATTATACCGGAATTAACAAAACTTCGTATGATGAAATGCTAAAATCATTTGAAACAATCCGACGCGGATTATAGTTAGAAGAAAATATGCATGAAGGGGTTTCTGGTGCATTGCAAAGATGCGAGACGTATTATTACAATAATATTTAAAAGCACTTAAAAAAAAAAAAAAAACCTCAGGCAAAATTAACAGAGTTTTTCAGAAATTTTAAATTTAAGGACGCATATGTTAATGTATGGTAAAAATTATTTGTTATAATAATAAAAAATACGATAATGTTTTTAAAATTTGTTAATTTTAATGTATAACTATTTACTTTAAACAGAAAATACTGTGTATTCCCGGACAATGTTTTGTTTTCCTTTCAGATTTCAAAGATTTAAACACATAGAAAAAATGAATTGATCATGGATCTAGGTGGGCAAAATAAATAAAACAAATCGATATAATTTATTTTAAAAAAAAGGGATTAATTACTTTTAGTAAAAATATTTAGTATTTATGAATTTAAAATCTGCTTTATGTAGTTTGAAGTATTTTAAAAGGTGGATCTCTATTTAACGAATTTTCCATATAGCGAACTTTTCTCAGGGATTTAGTGATTTCGTTAAATAGAGGTTCGACTGTATATAAATGTATGTATTATACATATATATTTACACATATATATATGTGTGTGTATATGTATATATATGTATATTTACATACATTTATATATATGTATATGTATAACACTGGCGCCTGGCTAACCAAAAAGTACCGTTTTTTATACAGGGCCAGTCAAGTATAGGATCTGGTGGCGTTATATTGTTTTGAGGCTTTTTTTTTTTTTTCTTTAAACTTGTCATTAGTAGTTCAGTTATTCTTTTTATGATTTTACAATATTTAATGTTTAATGGAATCTTGTATTTTTTAAGAAACAGAAAAATATTTCTTAGATGATGAAACACTAGTATTGCAGTTGTAATATTTCTTACTTTCTTTTTCAGTTGAAATGTAACCTGTAAATTGAATCTTCAATTTTTTGTCTACTGTGAAGTATGTGCAAGAGTCTATAGGATCCAAATGACAAGAATTATGAGTTATAGTGTCCAGCTGGTACCACTTTTAAAAGCATTAAGAGGTGTTATTTGTTCTCTGCTTTTGAGTGTGTATCCAGCTAGACTGAAATTTGGAAAGTGCGGAGTTTTGATGCCAATGGACAACATCGATTTATGACTCTTGGCTGTTTGCAAGTTGTTTTTAAGCCAAGGATGTTTAAGGATGGTCACAGAACTCCTGTTCAAGTAAGAAATAAGACTAAAAAAAACATTTATTATTGGAATTTTAATCCTGCTATTGTATATAATTCAAAATTTATCTTCTTTGTTTACAGTTACAAAGATTAAATATTTGGTAAGTGTTTGTTTTTTTAAATTGGTATTTTTTGCATTGAATTTAAATAATAAATTTTAATATTTAACTGTATTTTACAGATATATACGAGTATGTATCACTTAACTATTGCTCCCCCGCCCCTTTCCACTTTTTAAAAATTCTTTTGCAAATTTAAAATATGAATAATTAATTTATTTATGTACTTACTTACTTTAACATCAGTTGCATTCAATTTTTATATGTAAAACATAAGCATAGCAAGAGGCTATTTCAGTCCCATGAAAACACCCGTTCACTAATGGTATAATTTTCATAATTTTTTTCGTTAACATATATATATATGTGTATAATTTTAGATTTATGCGATGTCAATTATTTTACAAAGTACAAGCGCAAGAAGGGCAGATATTGCTATTAACTAATGAATTGACATTTGCAGTTTTTATTGTTTTATAATTACTAATTATAATTTTATTAATTATAAAAAAAATTAAATTATGCTTCTTAATGTCATCCAATTAAAGTTTTAATTGTTTTGGAAACCTATAATTCTTGATAGACATTCAGTACCTTAAATCAAGATTGAAAATCAGATTTTTTTCTTCTATTTTACACTTTACTTTTGAGTATATTTTGTTATACTGAAATAGTTGAGTTATTTTTCTTACAAACATTCATATAAGTTAAGTATTGATAGTAATTAAATACAGTAGAACCTCGCTAATCCGAACTAATTGGGACCAGTGGCTGTTCGTATTACAAAAAATCCGGATTACTCTAAATTTCGATAAAAATAGAAGCAAAATAAAAATGCGTGCTAAAAAAGTTATAAGTAGTAGTACAGTAAACATCCTGTAATCCGGAATCCTAAGGTCCGGCATGACTTTCGGAAAAAAATAGTATTATTTGTTTAATCACTTCTCATGTCTATAATAATCCAATGGAACTTCAGAATGAGGAATTATGTAACAACTTATTACAAATGGTTCAAAATCGCGATTCTATAAATACCAGAGTCACCACGTCGAGTAAGACGGCAGAAAAAACAAATTTGCGAAACAAAACTGTTGAAAGGAAAAATATATTTTTATCATCTGAATTAAATACTTTTTGCATTTTAGAAAAGAATTTTCTAATGACTAGCAAACAAACTGATATTCAAGATTTCTTTTACAATGGCTTCCACGAGTAGACCTACAGTGCACGTTTTTATTTTATATTCGCTTACATATATTGTACTTTTACATTATTCAGTATTTTTTTAAATTCTATTCAAGCTATTTAAAGAATAAAAAACGTGCTTTACTGCCCTTTTTTGTTTAATTCTAACTTCTACAAGACATTCATCCTGTAATTCAGAGTATAAATATAGAAATTTCATAATCCGGTATACTTCAATCCAGTAATTTTCGAATATAAAATTGGTTCGGATTAACCGGAATTTCGGATCAGCAAGGTTCTACTATATTTATATTTACCAATATCTATACTCATAGATGACTACAAGTAAAAATAAAGTATGATTACGTATTTAACCCTTTGGGGACGAGCGACCGGTATTCGTGCCACGTAAGGTGCTCAGAATCTGGGATTACTCTCACCAGTAAATTTTTATTGTAAATTTTGTCTTATTTAATACAAGCATTTTGCCCATTCAATTAGGCAAAAATTTCTGTTTTAAAAAACCGGTGATTAAAGATTAAAAATTCTGTAGAAGACGCTCGTCCCAAAGGGGTTAAAAAATATGCATCCTCATAACAATTACATAGCCTAGGATTTTTCTCCAGGAAAGGTTTTTCATCAATTATTTATTCAAAAAAAAAAAAACTGTAATTGTTCAAAAATAATTTTTCTGTTGACTATTTGAGACGATAAAAATTAATGTAAAGAAAAGTATTAAAAGCCATATTTAATGTATCACATAGTTATTCCAAAACTTAAAAAAAAAAAAAAAAAAAAAGTCCATTCTTCACCATAAGATAAAAAAAAATGTGGAACAAAAACACATATCAACAGTAACATTGGAAATGACCATCGTTTGTATACAAATTACAAACAACAATTGAACTAGGGCTTCCGTAATTTCGAATGCGACTGACAATACTTCTGATATCGCAGAGCAGATTAAATTGTAATGCACATTCTATGATGTCATTCCATTTGCAGAAAGCAATCTGTTAATTGTTGAATATTTTGCTGAACTATATTTTTAAAGCTATGAATAAAAATCCAAATTTGACTTTAACCATCTCGTCACCCTGATCCTCATATGAGGCTCCTACTTCGAATTGCGATATTTGAAAGAAAAAAATATTTTTGTTAATTCCAGCACCTAATAGCGATAGCATATGTCGATACACTTACTATTATGACTTTACTTATGTTTCAGCATTTAATAATAATAATATTAATAAAAGTTTTATTAATTATTAGTAAACCGTTGGCATTTCTTTTAATTCAAACATATGTTTCGCTCTTTAAATTTAAATTAGGGACTCCTTTTCCGAATTAGTAATTTGTGATAAGAAATAAAAAATACTACTAAATTTTTTATGTTTGTTTAATCTGGTTTTAATACGACATTTTCCAAACGTCTTAAAAAATTCTTCCTTAGACTATTTTTATATGAAAAACGTGCAACATAACTACATTCGTTACGTTTCTGTAAAGAACACATTCGTTAAATTTCAGTAAACTGTAACTTCTGTGATTTCTATAGCTATTTTTAATTTTGTTACAGTAAAAGTAATTTTTCCCAAAATTGAAAAAAAAAATTGGTGCCGAGAGGGTTAAGAGAAACACCCTGAGTTCTTAATTAAAAATATATTGTAACCCTAATTTCCTATTTAAAAATTGTTTAACATGACTTGTATTATCAACTCTAAATATTTGTTCTTCTAATTAGGAATACATATGTATAAAAAAGAGTTTTTGTTGATTATAGGTACGATGTATAGAAACTAATTTAAAGAAAAGAAATAACAGACATGATTAATATAGCATGCAACATTTCAAGACTTGATATATTTCTACTATTGCTATTTATTCACTTCCGCTCTGAAGAAAGGAAGTTCTATTTTGAAATCTATAAATAGCTATGTGTTAAATTACCGTATATACTCGCGTATAAGTAGAGGAATTTCTGACAATTTTTGGCAAGTAAATTTGGGGGGTCTACTTATACGCGAGTCAATTAAAAAATAAAACTTTGAATACTGCAAAATTATGACTTTGTATGTGTATGAATAAAATATTACAGAAAATATACAAATAATAATAATTTATCATTAAAAAATTTCTCAATGATTTATTTTTATTTACTTACTACTTTTTCACATAGGTGAGTGAAATATTTGGTTTGATTTTGCACAAAATTGGTGTAAAGTGCTAGGGGTTGACTTATACGCGGGTTTTTGATTTTTTGCAGAATTTGCATTCGAAAGTTAGGGGGTCGACCTATACGCGAGTATATACGGTAATAATACATGCTGTGCTTTTCTTTGCATTGTTTTTTACATGTCACATAATAATCATAATACAAAAGTAATTTTATTTGTTTAATCAGTCATTTGAGCTTTGGGGGGGGAAGGGGGGGGGAAGGGGGGGAGTAATTTCTAAATCATTCTTTCCTCTGGCTGCACCGGTGTCTTTAAATGACTTAGATAATAATATATATCATTTTATTAATTGTTAAACAAATTAAAATCATAACTATTTGAATGTCTGAATAACTAAGTTGTAAAATCCGTGCTTCTAAGACTGCTATAAAAAGCTATATATATATATAACCAAAATGTTTATTAAAATACATCAATAGCTAGATTTATCAAATGAAAGTTAAATCTCTCAATTGTCGTATCACATTCATCATGCTATAATAATTAATGTTCACATAGATACTACTATACAATATTATAATAAATTTACAATGCATACATTGAATACAAAATGCTGTCTTGACTAGTTGGTCTTTTCATTATGTTAGTTTTTACATGTCCATGTACTTACTAAACCTGTTGTATGTGCATGTAAAAAAATGAAATTATTTATTATGTGATGAGTATCTGACAGATATTTTAACTAGCATCTTCGAGTTTCTCTGGAAAATTACTAAGATACAGTGGTTTGCTACACTGTACGTTACAGAAAAATCTGAGGAATGTATACCATCATACAGCTATAAGGTAAGAGTTTATAAAAAGAAAAGCTGAGGATGCAAAAAACAAAGTACGCAGGTGCATCCATTCATTTCTTTTGTGACCATTAGAGTAAATTTTCAGAAATATTTCCAATTATTTTATTATTAGGATAAAACATTACATAAAAAGTTAAATACCGTTATGTATCATTCACATAAAATATATCTAATTTGTAACAAAATTTTGATATATTATATAGACAAGTAAAATGTTTTTTTGTTACAAATTAGATACATTTTATGTGAGTAGAACACGATGGTATTTAACTGGTTATACTATCTATTTTATCCTATTTATATTTTGTAATAAAATAATTGTAAGTATTTCTGAAAATTTGCTCTAATGGTCATAAGAGTAACAGTGCGCATAATGTTCATATAATGTATGCTCTCATATAAAGTTGTTCAGATTTTTTTTTAGTGAAATATTTTTATTTTTTACAAAAATATTACTAAGGATGAAATTTTAGAAATCATCTTTATTTTCCATCTTCAATGAATTTATTAATAAGGCAATAATTGTAAATAAGACCCCCCCCCCCTCCAAAAAAAAAGAAAGAAAAGTAAAAAAAAATAAAGTAGTTTTATTGCTTTAAAAACATGAAAAATTTTAAATTAATAGCAAGCAATTGTAATGACGATTAAAAAAAAATAGACAAAAATTCAGCATTTATAAAATTATATTTTAATCTTAAAATAGTTTTCTTTTTCAACTCAAAATGATAAAAACTTTAAATTATAATAAAGCTTAATAGTCACTTCAATAAATTCTAATGTGAAAAGTAACATGAGTTACATGTAAAATATTGATTATCATAATTTTTTACAATCAAATCATTGTTGTCCTTGAATTAATCAGAACTAATTATCTAATTTAATCTTTAAAATATTTTTTTCTCTATTCTGCTGCATTGGAAAAAAAAAGGGGGGGGGGGGGCAATGACTGAGTTTTGACTATTAATGTCTTTTTTTTTTCAGTAATGAGAATTATTGGTACTTCTTAGTTATCCCGTCGACCAAATTACTGTTTCCAAATTGTAAGATTAAATGCCAATAAAACCATTAATTCGACATTTTATTTGTATTTTTATTAATGTTTTACTAATTTATTTGTTCTTTCATTATTTAAAATAAAAATTATGTCAATGTGTATAATTTGGCGAAACTGGTCGACGGGATAACTAAGAAGTACCGAATTATTATATTAAATAAGGTATCAGTGATATATATCAATTTTAATGCATTTGAAATAGCTTAATGTCATTAAAATGTGCTGCAGACGATTTTTTCCCGTTGACCATAATGTAACGAAATACTTTTGAGTACCCCTGTAAATAAACTATTAATGCTACACTCTTCATGTTGAATACCAAACATCCCATGGTAAACATCATTAACATATATCAATTGCATGGGAATCCGAGTATATTTACGGGAGTTAGGTATATCACACACTGAGACCACAGAACGACACAAAGCGCAACATGAAGTGCAAAAACCGGTCGAAACAAAGAACGAAGTTGTTGCAAACTTGTTTTAAACCACTTTTTCTAGCGAATTCAAGCGACATGTCTTATGTGTCGCCTTAGTGTGTGACTTGCCTTAGAGCGTGAACAGACGGTCTGACGGACAGACAAACGGCATTCATAAACACTAACTTTATTGGAAAGAGTTAAAAAGTAAAGCACGTTTTTGCACACAGTCTTTCCTGAGTGACTGATGTTTGTCTTGTCTTTTATCCTAACATCGCTATTTGTGAACTGCTGTTAACTACGTAGAATTTCAATAAACTTACAACTCTTTTTGAATCTCCAATTTCACGAGAACCTACAGGAATTTCTCTAATTTCACACCCTCATCCGCCGTCACCTTCTCTCCACTTATATCATACAGAACCTCAGTTCGGTGTGAGTGAATTGCAATGCTAATATGTTTGTTTTGATTGGGATCTTTGGAGCTTCATAACTCATGAAGTCATGGAACACTTGTGTTACACGAAAGGGTAGAAGATGATTTGTAAACAGATTAATTAACAGCATGGCTATGGCTAGTGAAATTTATAAGATAATATTATATGCATTAATATTATAATATATATATATATATATATAGTAATTGCCGAAACGTCAGTGAAGGCTTACTGTGGAGACACGAAAAGTTTTGATTTCCGTTTGTCTGTCTGTCTGTCTGTCTGTCTGTCTGTCTGTTCCGCGATAACTGCCGCAAAAAGCATCCGATCGGCTTGAAATTAATTTGGCATGTTGATGAGGTACTCGGACTTAGCTGTATGGTTTTTGGTTAAATTTGGTTCATTCGTTCGGGAAATATAGAACATTTTATTTTGCTCTGTAATGCTTTTCAATGGCAAGTCAGACGATTTTCAAATTTTCATTTGTTGAAAGAAATGGCTCATATAAAAAATGGATTTAAATGGTAAATTTTGGATGCTGAAATTTTTAAATAAGAGTAGTAAATTATTCCTATTAGTTTGCAATTTTGTCAAAACATTTGCCAGAGCTTTTAAATTAGGTGCATAACTTATGATGGAATTTTATACAAGTGTTCGAATAATATAAAACATTTTATTTTATGAATTTACTTATATTTCATTTTTTTTCTTTTAACCTTTGCGTAGCAACTATATCTCATCTAAAAATATCATAAATGTGAAAGTATGTATGGTTTTTTAAGTCAAATCAAAGTTAAAAGGAATGAATTAATGAATGCCTTTGTATAGATATTTGCATATAGATTGATTTAAACGCAGAAATGAAAATAGTATTTATATACTTTAAAGAATAATATTTTTATTTATGTATTCAACTATTTTGATTATAAAGGAAAAAGTTCGTTATTTTCATACAGAATAAACTGCCATTATTCTATTAAACTTTATAAACTTTATTGTTGCCAAAAAAAAAAAAAAAAAAAAGGAATAACAATTTCTCCCAAAGAGTTCATTTTAATTTGTAAGATTTTCACGTGCAAAGGGAAAATGCTGCAAATTACAAATAATAAAAAAGACAAATAGGACAGGAATGAATACATATAAACATTTCACACCAAATACCACCTAAAATAATTTTTGTAGTGGTATTTTCTCACACTACGAAGAAAGATTCCTCGATTTACACGATTTTACTTGGCCTTCCTTTTCTCATTGGTTGCGATTTCATTTTCGCAATTGCGTATATTAATTGGCACAAAATTTTACATTTTTATGACTGAGGTATATGTAAGGCCATACAAATAAGAAATTCCGTATTGTTTCCTATAAAATGTGATAAAGTGTTGGTTAACTATATATGTTTCTATTAAGAGGAGCAGAGCTGCCAAGCCTCCGGCGTTCTGGATACCAGTATTTTAATACAAAAAATGTTACTTTATTTAATTGAAACATTTGCGCGATTTAAAAGAACAACATTTTCTGTAAGGTAATAGTGTTGTGCAAAAAGCCTGAGACTTACCATGTCTGGTGGGGAGTGAAATGTTCTATTTAATGCATTTATCTCTATTTTAATGCTACACGAACAACGTCCCGTGTAACAGCTTGTAGAGTGTAAAATAAATTATTAAAATAATCCCTATTACGAAAAATGAAACAAAATGCCCGGCTAAGGGAAATAAAAGGTTAGTTAACCTTTCGTAATTTGACCTGAACACAGGTGTGCATCAAATTTCAACGGTGTTTGTAACATCACGATTTTAAATTAAATGTGGATACTATTAAAAGGCTATCACAAAAAATACTTAACGGCGCCATATCACGTTTATCTATTTAATCAATTGGAAGTGGACACGATTATGAATTATTAACCGTTAGATTTAGAACTCCCCCTACTTTAGGGTGATTTTAGTAAGTTAATGCTATCGAGTACATTTTTAGATATTTAGATTAGATCTTAGATATAAATATTGCAAAATGGTAATCAAAATTATTTTTTGGAAACAAAAATTATAAAGGTATTAGACTTCTAAATTAGATGTCTCAGTTTACATTTCCAAAAGTTCTTTATCCATTAGATACAGGTGTTTGTGGTTAGCAGGCAAGTAAATACTGCTGTATGGATATTAGGATAACGTAAAATGCTTGACCAAATTGTTGCTTATCCTTATAAATCGCAGTGTAAAAAGGAATCTAAGATATAGGATAATCATTAACTCAATCAATAGAAAATTACAAATGCAAAATAAATTACACAACGGGGGGTTCAGGGGGGCACCCCCCCCCCTGAAGAAATTTGCTTTATTATATAAAAATTATTAGAATAAGTAGCTCGTGAGAATTTCAGAATATCATTACATAACAACGTGTTTAATTTAACGCTTCTAATGTCTGAAACCATCGAAATATTTTTTTCTCCTTCTATAAATGTTTGTGTAATTTAAAAGTTTAAATTTTGTTTTTGTAGAAAGATTAATATTAAGCAAAATTTGCTAAAAACAATAAGTTGCAGAGATGACGTTGAGGCTCTTGATCTGCAGATTTACTAGTATATATGATTTTATTCATTGCCGAAACGTCAGTGAAGGCTTGCTGTGGAGACACGAAAAGTTTTGGTTTCTGTTAGTCTGTCTGTCTGTTCCGCGATAACTGCCGCAAAAAGCATCCGATCGGCTTGAAATTCACTGGGCATGTTGATGAGGTACCCGGACTTAGCTGTATAGATTTTGGTTAAATTTGGTTCATTCGTTCGGGAAATATGGAACATTTTATTTTGCTCTATAATGCTTTTCTATGGCAAGTCAGACGATTTTCAGATTTTCATTTGTTGAAAGAAATGGCTCATATGAAAAATGGATTTAAATGGTAAATTTTTGATGCTGGAATTTTTAAATAAGATTATTAAATTATTCCAATTAGCTTGAAATTTTGTCAATATATTTGCGAGATTTTTTAAATTAGGTTTATAATATTGGGGGGAATTTTATGCATGTTTTCCAATAATATAAAGGATTTTGTTTTGACAATTTGAGATAATGCATATTTCATTTTTTTCCCTTTCTTTCATCTGTTGCCTAGCAACGTATTTGGTCCTAATAATATTAGTATAATTGCGTGTATAATGTTTGAGTAAAGCCAACGTCAAAACGGATGAATTAAATTTTGATACTTTGATAAAGATAATTTGTATCTTTGCATATAGATGGATTTTAGCCCAGAAATAAAAATAGGCAATATTTCATTTATTTTATTTATTTTATTCAAATATTTTGCTTAAAAATACAAAAGTTCATTATTTTCATAGAGAATAACGTAACATTTTCCCATAACATTTACCAATATTTCTTTAATTGTTGCCAAGAAAATCAAAACCCGGAATAATATTTTCTTTTAAACAATTTTCAATTGAAATGTTTTGTCGTGAAACAGGAAAATAAAAAATAAAATTAAGAATAGAAAAATTAATATGGCGGCATATTGGAAATAAAAAGAAAACTCTCGAGTATTTCTTAATATAACAAGATGAAAAGTTTTGAGTAAGTATGCATAGCAGGTGAATTAGACATCATTTATCGAAAACAAAGATGCTGGAATAAAAAGATCTTAGGTAAAATAAAATTAACTATTATTCACGGAGGAAAGAGATAGATGGAGATGCAGTATGCCGTAAAAACAGTTTGCTATACGATGTGCGTTCCCACACAGCACACTTGGTTACAGCAATGTCTCGGAGACATAGCAACGTCCCTTTATTGTCACGTCTCAGTGCAATGTAACTAGAGCGTCTCCGAGATGACAAGAAAGACTGTCGCTGAGATCATCCCTTGCGACATAATGGAGACACAAGCTGCCGTTTTCGCCCATGCGCAAATACCTCCAAGTTACTGGCGCATGCGTGAACTTAATGGCGTCAAAGATAATTTGTAGAGAAGGATGGGCGCGTGCCATGTGATTGCTCCGTGTTTAGATTTGATATTGTGTATTGTTTTTACTATTTCTAAAGTGGTGCTTGGATCATTTTAGGACACATCCTGCCGCTCAGAGAACACCCCCCCCCCCCCACCTCAAAGCTCCAAAGTGGTGCTTCTTCAGTTTGGAAATTTTTAATTAATTATCTGGAAGAAGTATAGTGTTTTGTTGTTTGTTTGTGTTTGTGTGTGTGTGTGTAGATAATAAAATTATAAGAGCCTCCTGACATTTATATTTTTACAATAAAGCTTATGAATATATTATTTATCTGCGTCATAAATACTGATTTTCTGATTTTTTTTTTTTTTTTTTTTTTTTTTTTTTTTTTTTTTTTTTTTAATGAAGTGCAATTATAAGAATGCACTTAGAATAAAAACTAATAGATCATTTCGTCTCATACTACTATATAAATGGTATTGCTCATAAAACATGTATTGTAATTTTTTTTCTGTTATTTGATTGAATTGATATAATAGAAATATTTATCCAACAATAGTTATTAAAGTTTATCATTTACTGCTTTAAAAGTATATATTTGATTTTTTTTTTTTGACTAAAGGATATATTTAAATTTTTAGAGGGGGGGGGGGTGGTATATATAGCTTAAAAAGTTCTTTAAAAAATACTAAAGAAATTATAATGTGTACATTTCGATTGCAAAAATAAGCTTGCAAATATTGTAATCTATAAAAATTAACATTTTATGGAGATCTACTTTTAAATGATTAACAATTGATCTTCATCAAGTATAAAATGCTTGCATTCATAAATATGAGTTTTTTAATTAAGTTTGAATCAATACAATTCATAGAGTGAAAAATGAAATATATATGATGTAAAACAAGCAACTCAAGAGCAATTGATTGAAAAAAAAAGTTGTTTTATAGTTTGTTTAAAATGGATGAGAAAAAAAATGTAAACAAGCTTAGAATAAACATTAATACATCTCTTCGTCTCATACTATTATATAAATAGTATTGTATGAGTTTTCTTTTTGCTGTTATTTGGTTGAATTGATATAACAGAAATATTTATTAAACAATAGTTATTAAAGTTTATCATTTGCTGCTTTAAAAGTATATATTTGATTTTTTTTTTTTTTTAAGCTAAAGGATATATTTAAATTTTTATTTGTTTATTTTTTGAAAATCTACCCCTATACAGATTAAAGAAAACACACAATGCAAAAAAGCTGACTGAAATTACTACATAATTTGAGAGTACATCATATTGAAACTTATTTAGTTTAGTATTGTTGTTTATGTGCGGATGGGATAATAGAATTATAAGTGTCTCCAGACATTTATATTTTTGCAATAAAGTTTACATTTTTTCCCCTGTATCTGGGCCAAAAATATTGAATTTTTTTGTTTTTATGAAGAGTAATTATCAAATTTCTTATTAAATGTAATTAAATACGAGGGTTGGGGGGGGGGGGGTATGGCTTTTACAGAACTCTATTTTTTGAATCGGTAAACTGCTATTTGCTAAGATAATAATATTGTATTAGTCATTGATATTTTTGCATAATAAGTAGTACTTATGAAAATATTGTGATTATATACATATGTCAGGCTTTATTTATCATTTAAAAAGTCTGTATATAAAATAAGCAGGAATATTTTAATTTCAACCTGCTGGTATAATAAGGTTTGTTTTTGTTTATATTCAAAAGCTTATGTTTAATTTATGAAAAAATAAATTACAAAAAGATATATATATTAAAAGTTACAAAATATTTATCATCTGCATGAGGAATAATAAATGAATAATTATTTGCTAGAAACATATTGTTTTTTCTATCTCATAAATTTCTTTAATTCTAATACAGCGTTTCTTTAATTCGTTGATTTATAATTACTGAAGATAATTGTTAAAGTTTGCAAATTCGAAGTAGATAAAAAAAAATTCCATTGTAATTAACTTCAGGTTATTTGTAAATAATTGCAATAAAAATAGTTATTACAAATAATTAAATTATTATTATTATTATATCTATATTAGAGTATGTAAAACTTGTGTATATATGCAAAAAGATTTATCAATATCATGTTTATGACTGAGCTAAACAAATTTTGAAACTTATTTAGCTGAATTATTTTAATCTGTAGATATGTGGAGTTTTATCATTAATCAAGTATTTATTTATTTTTAACATAATATCATAGTACAACAAACTGCAAAATTTAACCCTTTTCACTTCAAAGACTCCGTTGGAAAAAAAAAGGGGAGGGGCAATATATTGCTTAATAAGTTTCCTTAATAATACTTAAGAAATTAATGTGTAAATTTGGATTATAAAAATAAGCTTGCAAATATTGTAACGTATAAAAATTAGTATTTTATGGCGATCTACTTTTAATGATGTTTAATAATGTATCTCCATCAGATATAAAATGCTTGCATTCATAAATATTATTCTTTTAAATAATTAAGTTTGAATCAATGCAATTCATAGATTGAAATAGTGAAATATGTATGATGTAAAACAAGCAGCTCGGAAGCATTTGATAGAAAAAAAAAATTCTGTTTAAAATTGATGAGCAGAATTGTAAACAAACATAGAATAAACACAAAACACCTCTTCATTTGATGCTATTATTTAATAGTATTGCTCATCATAAATCATGTATTATATAAGATTTCTTTTCTTTTTTTCTGTTTGGTTGAATTGATATAATAGAAATATTTATTCAACAATAGTTATTAAAGTTTATCATTTGCTGCTTTTAAAAAAAATTCAATTTTTTTACTTAAAGAATATATTTAAATAAAATCATAAGACGAAATGCAATATTTCACCTTGATTCAGTCACAAAATATACAATATGAACTTTAAAATGCTCACTGTTTTACTTAAAAGGCAGCAAAAAAAAAAAAAATAAATAAATAAATAAATAAATAAATAAAAAATAAATAAATAAATAATAATAATAATAATAATAATAATATAGATGTTACAATTTAACAAATTACAAATGTACAGATTTTACAAATTTAAAATAAATTATACATTTTAACTTGTAACATCCATGTTATTATTACTTTTATAAGCCATTTAAGTAAAACAGTGAACTTTGTAAAGTTTATATTGTATATTTTGGTATATATTTAAATTTTTACCTGTTTATATTTTGTAAATCTGCACCTATAGAGAATAAGGAAAACTCATACTACAAAAAAAAAAGCTCGATGAAATTCTGCATAATCTGAGAGACATCATACTGAAACTTATTTCTGTGTGGAGGAGATAACAGAATTATAAGTGTCTCCAGACATTTATTACAAGGGAATTTATATTTTTTGTAAACAAACATGGAATAAACACCAATTCGTTTCATACTACTGTATGAATATATATCATATTATTAATATAATATATTATACAATAGTATAGCTCATCATAGAGGTTTCTTAAGAAAGTTATCACAATCATAATACAATAAAATAATTGAATTTCTGTGCAAGAATAAGTGGATTTCGTTGCAAGATTTTATTAAATACAAGAAAATTTAAAAATCAGCTAAAAAATATTTAACATTTACTTGGGCTAGCTTCAGTTAAGTGCAGCCCTAAAGGGAAAAAAACAAAAACAACAGCAACTGTAGAGCAAAATACAGCAACAAAAGGGTGATGGGGGGGGGGGGGGGAGCCTGCATGTCAGTAGACCAATTTTCACCACTATTTCTGTTTAGTGATCTCCTCCTTGTTTAATGAAAGAAATTCTGTTATTAAATAAGGTATGTTAGGAGAAAGAAAGGCAGTATCACATCCAGATTGCTATTCAGGAATAGTGGCAGTAATTAGCATGTGAGTTTGCCAATATTGTGTACCATCATTGTCTGAGAGTAAGAGAGGAATAGACTCAAACTGTATGTATTAGAAAAGATTCAGGAAACATTTAGTAGCATATTACCTATACAGTATTTTTTAAAAACTGATCAGGATTTGTTGATATATATCAATGGATATATATCTCGATGTATTTTGATATATATTTATTTTTAAAAATCAAGATTTTTGGTATTTTCGTAAACTTGATGTTTATTTTCAAAATATCAAGATATTTGATGTTTTGTATATTTGATATTTATTTTCAAAATATCACTGAGCAAGATAATTTTAGACATTTTCAATTAAAAGAAGTGTAAATGAAATTTTCAATTGTTATTAACTGTATCATTCTGCAGATAAAAAACTTTGTTTCTGGCTCTGGCAGTGACTTTTTTATCCAAAGGAAACAAATATTTTCCCCAAGTTTTATGTTTGAAGCTTTTGTTTTTAAATGTAGAACTAATAATTAGGCGAGATAATTAATTCAAAACAGCCATTGAAAGATATACTGTCTAATTTAGATAATCCATTATATAGCTTCATTAGAAAATAATCTTTCCCTATATTGATTCAGTTTAGTATAAACTATAGGTAATATATGTTAGGAAATAAAAAATAAGACAAGCTTACATTTATATTAAAATTCTTTAATTTAAAAACTATTTTGTTTTCAAAATTTCTGATTTCTTGATATTTGACACTGAATACTATAATATATATATATATATATATAGGGTAGATGTGCCAATAATGGACACCCTTAAGGAATTTCTTTAAAAATTATATTTTTATTAATAGTTATAATTATTATATTCCAGTTTTTTCAATATTATATTAATCTATCAACAGTATTTAACAATTCTTATAGCCCCATTTCCCCATATGAATAGAAATTTAATTTTAAATAACAGAAATATATCAAAACACCCAAAAGCCCAGTAATGGACACCCTCTGGCCCAGTAGTGGACACCCTCCGTTCCAGTAATGGACACCCCATAAAAAGTAATAAATATAATTGTTTTTATGACTGTATTTAGAACCAGAATTGAATGAATACATACTAATGAAACAAAATAGTTATTTTTAAATACATTTAACAATTAGGATACCAGTAATTAATAAAATATTTGTGATAATCATTTACTGTTTGCATCAATTATTGTAATTATCAGAAGATCGATGTTTTAATTATTTTAGATGGATAGTTTAAAATACTAAATATCAGACAATTACAGCTATCGAATTATTGAAACAGTGGTGGATTTAAAAGGTGATAAGAAAAAAAAAAGTTTGGAATGTTAATGTTTAGTTTTGTGTCACTATTTTTAACAATCTTCCAGAGATTACTTGATATATCATTTATAATAATTAATATTACAAATATGGAAGAAATGATATTGTGAGTTGTTCAGTATTTTAAATACTAAATAAAATAATTTCAAAATAAAACTATAGAACTGATGTTTGAGGACACTGATCTACAGATTTACTAGTTTCATGAATATTACCTATAACTTTCATTAATAGTATTAAATTTTTATTTTTTTTTTTAATAAGGAAACATTTAAGACAGAAAATGGATTTTTAATAGCTTCTGTAACTTAATTGTTTTTATTTAAACGGAGAGGGATTAAGCCCTATGAGCCCCTCTTTGACTGTGCTCTTAAACAGTATTTTCTGCTTTCTGGCTGGTTTGATTGCCAGATTATAAAATATGTGATGTATATATATGTATACATAAAAAAATAATAATAAATAAAATAAAATATCGAAATTTTATTAATCACATAAAATAACTTAAAAGCAGCTATTTATAAAAGTTTTGGTGTTATTACATTTTGGTAAGTATAATTTAAAAATTAAATTTGATTATTTAGGTTTGCAATTAAGCTGAAGTATTTTATGCACTATAAACATTACTAAAATTGCATTTTTAGCCATGTCTACATGGGGTGTCCATTACTGGAAAATGACTAATTAAACATCCCAGTAATGGGCACTCCCTCTTAAAACCTTAAAAAGAAATGAAATTTTGTAAATAGCCATTAGTATATAAAATTCAAAGTTTTCTATTGCTACTCAAACAAAAACATTCAAATTTTGCAAGAAAATAAATAATATATATATAAATTAAACGAAGCCAGCTCTTAACCTCGATAAGGTCGATTGTTACCACTATTTCTGTACAATAATCTTTGTCATAAATTCTGTTTTTAAAAAGATAAAGATTGTTATTCGGAAGCAGTGGTGACAATTAGTGTTTGAGTTTGCCAATATCGTGTGTCACCACATTTAGAAGGCCTCTAATTCAACTGAATTGTTATCCTGGGCTCACACATATGGATGATCTGCCTGAATACCATAACCCATACTCTTTGTCTGATACTTTTATATAATTATACGTAATAAATTTCTTCATGAATTATTTAGTAGCGATGTATTCTACTTATACAATATTTTTTTAAGTGACTATCTATTAAAAATTTTAGTATTCAAACACAATTCCAATAATTTGAATACCTGGAATATAAAGTGGTACAAGTCCATAAAAACTGATTTTTAGAAATTTAGAGTAGGATAAAATATTTGCGATAAAGTAGAGGAAAAATACAGTACTCCATTAAGAAGCTACTCCGTCCGGCGAAAACACACGTTCGCTAATGTTAATCCAATGAAAGAAATTTTGTAAGATATCTCGTCTGAATTTCAGTATTTTTAAATCTCTCTCTCTTTTTTTTTTTTTTTTTTTTTTTTTTTTGGCATTGGAAAGCTGAGATCGATCTGCCTTTTCTTACTTTTTTGATTTTATTTTCAGGTATTTTTAATTGGGACACTTTCACTTTCGAAACCGGTTTCGAAAGGACAAGCATACTCATAAAAGAAATTTTTGAACAAAATCGAAAAAGTAAAAAACGGCATTTGTACAAACTGACTTCAAACTATCCAATGCAAAAAAAAAAAAAAAAAAAAATCATTTAAAAATATTGAAATGCAAATAAGATATCTTTAAAAATTTCTTCCATAGGATTAGAATTAGCAAGTGGGTCTTTTCGCGCGACTGAGTAGCCCCACAAGCATTTTTTTAAGATTTCTATCACGTGTATTATGCATGCTAAAAAATCATGTATACTAAATTTGCATTTCTATTTTATTAGAGGATACAAGAAGATTTAAGATTCGAAAAGAAAATTTTTGATGTACTACATAAATGTCACTAGTACTATATTTCTATTATTTTCTAATTCAAAATATCCTGAATGAAAAATAATAGAAATATGAAATTGAGTTATTCTGTGATGCATTTGAAGGGCACACTGGGGCAGCCACAGATTAGGCCCCCACTTGTAAGTGGGGACGTGAACGATAATTTGTTTTAATTAAAGCAAAATAATAGTAACAGAAATGTCATAGGGTGAACCTGCATGTCAGCAGGCCAATTATCACCAGTGTTTCCGAATAGTAATATTTGCCTTATTTAATGACAGAAATTTATCAAATTAGGTGAATATTGCTATTTAGATCTAGTGGAGACAATTGGCATCTAGGTCTTCTTACTATAGTCCACTCATTACAGAACAGTACTAGCAGAGAAAGATCGCATAATTGTCACAATATGATATCTCATAGATGTGTTGTGCGATGCACAGAAGACGTTGCAACGCAGCGTCACATAGATGTCACAATGAGCTATCTCGTAGATGCTACAGTGCGACGTCGCATAGATGTTGCAGTGCGATGTACTATAGACGTTACAACGCGACGTCGCTGGTCACGGACATTTTGCGGTTGCCAGAACATCTGTGAGACGATCAGTGCGACGCACCTGCGACGTTTCAGAGATGGAAGTGGATGGACACTTCCATCTCTGAAACGTCGCACTGCGACATTGCGATGTCGCACTGATCGTCTCACAGATGTTCTGGCAACCGCAAAATGTCCGTGACCAGCGACGTCGCGTTGTAACGTCTATAGTACATCGCACTGCAACATCTATGCGACGTCGCACTGTAGCATCTACGAGATAGCTCATTGTGACATCTATGTGACGCTGCGTTGCAACGTCTTCAGTGCATCGCACAACACATCTATGAGATATCACATTGTGACAACTATGCGATCTTTCTCTGCTAGTACTGTTCTGTAATGAGTGGACTATAATAAGAAAACCTAGATGCCAATTGTCTCCACTACATCTAAATAGCAATATTCACCTAATTTGATAAATTTCTGTCATTAAATAAGGCAAATATTACTATTCGGAAACACTGGTGATAATTGGCCTGCTGACATGCAGGTTCACCCTATGACATTTCTGTTACTATTATTTTGCTTTAATTAAAACAAATTATTGTTCACGTCCCCACTTACAAGTGGGGGCCTAATCTGTGGCTGCCCCAGTGTGCCCTTCAAATGCATCACAGAATAACTCAATTTCATATTTCTATTATTTTTCATTCAGGATATTTTGAATTAGAAAATAATAGAAATATAGTACTAGTGACATTTATGTAGTACATCAAAAATTTTCTTTTCGAATCTTAAATCTTCTTGTATCCTCTAATAAAATAGAAATGCAAATTTAGTATACATGATTTTTTAGCATGCATAATACACGTGATAGAACTCTTAAAAAAATGTTTGTGGGGCTACTCAGTCGCGCGAAAAGACCCACTTGCTAATTCTAATCCTATGGAAGAAATTTTTAAAGATATCTTATTTGCATTTCAATATTTTTAAATGATTTTTTTTTTTTTTTTTTTTTTGCATTGGATAGTTTGAAGTCAGTTTGTACAAATGCCGTTTTTTACTTTTTCGATTTTGTTCAAAAATTTCTTTTATGAGTATGCTTGTCCTTTCGAAACCGGTTTCGAAAGTGAAAGTGTCCCAATTAAAAATACCTGAAAATAAAATCAAAAAAGTAAGAAAAGGCAGATCGATCTCAGCTTTCCAATGCCAAAAAAAAAAAAAAAAAAAAAAAAAAAAGAGAGAGAGATTTAAAAATACTGAAATTCAGACGAGATATCTTACAAAATTTCTTTCATTGGATTAACATTAGCGAACGTGTGTTTTCGCCGGACGGAGTAGCTTCTTAATGGAGTACTGTATTTTTCCTCTACTTTATCGCAAATATTTTATCCTACTCTAAATTTCTAAAAATCAGTTTTTATGGACTTGTACCACTTTATATTCCAGGTATTCAAATTATTGGAATTGTGTTTGAATACTAAAATTTTTAATAGATAGTCACTTAAAAAAATATTGTATAAGTAGAATACATCGCTACTAAATAATTCATGAAGAAATTTATTACGTATAATTATATAAAAGTATCAGACAAAGAGTATGGGTTATGGTATTCAGGCAGATCATCCATATGTGTGAGCCCAGGATAACAATTCAGTTGAATTAGAGGCCTTCTAAATGTGGTGACACACGATATTGGCAAACTCAAACACCAATTGTCACCACTGCTTCCGAATAACAATCTTTATCTTTTTAAAAACAGAATTTATGACAAAGATTATTGTACAGAAATAGTGGTAACAATCGACCTACTGGCATCCAGACTCACAACCCTTGCCCTATGACACTTTAGTTGCTGTACTTTACGTAAAAAAATATACTTGGTTTTAAACATTCAGGACCTCATTTAACTCAAGCTAGCTCAAGTAAATGTCAATTTTTTTTTCTCCGATTCCTAAATTTTCTTGCATTTACAGAAATACAATATTTTTTATGGTATTGGAAGCTTGTGCGATTTCTATAAAATCTGAGGCATCCAGAAAAATGTGATCTAAGGCTGAATATTTGCTGAAAAAGTACTTAATGCAGTACCATATTCTTTCTAAATATAATCCACTGTCTAAGTGGCTTTACTATCGTATTTAATTGCAAGACTCTACCATCCTAAATCTTTGTCTATTCTGAAAATCAGTTTTCATGGGCTTTTATCATCAGTATTCTGAGTAGTACTTAAATTATTAGAATAGTGTTCAAAAAGTAAAATTTATAATTGATATGATCAGTTCCAGGGTTCGTAAATATCATGGTATTTTCGAAAATATCAAAAATATCCGATATTTTCAAAATAATTAACTAGTTTGCTGATAAATTATTTAATAGTTAAATGACAAATTATTTAGTAGTTAGCTGAGAATAAATATTTTCAAGCATAATATAAATTAGAAACTAAAACATATTGCACTTAACATGAAAATTTACTTAAACAATATTCTAAAAATGCATTGCTTTTCTTTTCCTTCTTTCTTTTTTCTACTTAGAACAAAATTGAAGATTACCTAACTGAAAACAGATATAATTTTATTTATGCAGTTATTAATATATATAGGGTAGATGTGTCAGTAATGGACACCTCTTGATGTTTTTGGTTCATAAAAAAATAACTAATAAATATTTAGCTTTAATTATTTTTTTTTATAATTCCCCCTTGTACGTTTTATAAAACTATGTTATTGTTGACACTTTTAATCAAACCAATCAGGAAGCAGAAAATAATGTTTCAAAGTTTTGCTGTTTTTCTGTGAAAATCTTAATGAAGAGGTTAAGAGCTGGCTTCGTTTAATTTATATATATATTATTTATTTTCTTGCAAAATTTGAATGTTTTTGTTTGAGTAGCAATAGAAAACTTTGAATTTTATATACTAATGGCTATTTACAAAATTTCATTTCTTTTTAATGTTTTAAGAGGGAGTGTCCATTACTGGGATGGTTAATTAGTCATTTTCCAGTAATGGACACCCCATGTAGACATGGCTAAAAATGCAATTTTAGTAATGTTTATAGTGCATAAAATACTTCAGCTTAATTGCAAACATAAATAATCAAATTTAATTTTTAAATTATACTTACCAAAATGTAATAACACCAAAACTTTTATAAATAGCTGCTTTTAAGTTATTTTATGTGATTAATAAAATTTCGATATTTTATTTTATTTATTATTATTTTTTTATGTATACATATATATACCTCACATATTTTATAATCTGGCAATCAAACCAGCCAGAAAGCAGAAAATACTGTTTAAGGGCACAGTCAAAGAGGGGCTCATAGGGCTTAATCCCTCTCCGTTTAAATAAAAACAATTAAGTTACAGAAGCTATTAAAAATCCATTTTCTGTCTTAAATGTTTCCTTATTAAAAAAAAAATAAAAATGTAATACCATTAATGAAAGTTATAGGTAATATTCATGAAACTAGTAAATCTGTAGATCAGCGGCCTCAAACATCAGTTCTATAGTTTTATTTTGAAATTATTTTATTTAGTATTTAAAATACTAAACAACTCACAATATCATTTCTTCCATATTTGTAATATTAATTATTTTAAATGATATATCAAGTAATCTCTGGAAGATTGTTAAAAATAGTGACACAAAACTAAACATTAACATTCCAAACTTTTTTTTTATCACTTTTTAAATCCACCACTGTTTCAATAATTCGATAGCTGTAATTGTCTGATATTTAGTATTTTAAACTATCCATCTAAAATAATTAAAACATCGATCTTCTTATAATTACAATAATTGATGCAAACAGTAAATGATTATCACAAATATTTTATTAATTACTGGTATCTAATTGTTAAATTTATTTAAAAATAACTATTTTGTTTCATTAGTATGTATTCATTCAATTCTGGTTCTAAATACAGTCATAAAAACAATTATGTTTATTACTTTTTATGGGGTGTCCATTACTGGAACAGAGGGTGTCCACTACTGGGCCAGAGGGTGTCCATTACTGGGCTTTTGGGTGTTTTGATATATTTCTGTTATTTGAAATTAAATTTCTATTCATATGGGGAAATGGGGCTATAAGAATGGTTAAATACTGTTGATAGATTAATATAATATTGAAAAAACTGGAATATAATAATTATAACTATTAATAAAAATATAATTTTTAAAGAAATTCCTTAAGGGTGTCCATTAATGGCACATCTACCCTATATATATATATATATATTATAGTATTCAGTGTCAAATATCAAGAAATCAGAAATTTTGAAAACAAAATAGTTTTTAAATTAAAGAATTTTAATATAAATGTAAGCTTGTCTTATTTTTTATTTCCTAACATGTATTACCTATAGTTTATACTAAGCTGAACCAATATAGGGAAAGATTATTTTCTAATGAAGCTATATAATGGATTATCTAAATTAGACAGTATATCTTTCAATGGCTGTTTTGAATTAATTATCTCGCCTAATTATTAGTTCTACATTTAAAAATAAAAGCTTCAAACATAAAACTTGGGGAAAATATTTGTTTCCTTTGGATAAAAAAGTCACTGCCAGAGACAGAAACAAAGTTTTTTATCTGCAGAATGATACAGTTAATAACAATTGAAAATTTCATTTACACTTCTTTTAATTGAAAATGTCAAAATTATCTTGCTCAGTGATATTTTGAAAATAAATATCAAATATACAAAACATCAAATATCTTGATATTTTGAAAATAAACATCAAGTTTACGAAAATACCAAAAATCTTGATATTTTAAAAATAAATATATATCAAAATACATCGAGATATATATCCATTGATATATATCAACAAATCCTGATCAGTTTTTAAAAAATACTGTATAGGTAATATGCTACTAAATGTTTCCCGAATCTTTTCTAATACATACAGTTTGAGTCTACTCCTCTCTTACTCTCAGACAATGATGGTACACAATATTGGCAAACTCACATGCTAATTACTGCCACTATTCCTGAATAGCAATCTGGATGTGATACTGCCTTTCTTTCTCCTAACATACCTTATTTAATAACAGAATTTCTTTCATTAAACAAGGAGGAGATCACTAAACAGAAATAGTGGTGAAAATTGGTCTACTGACATGCAGGCTCACCCCCCCCCCCCCCAATCACCCTTTTATTGCTGTATTTTGCTCTACAGTTGTTGTTTTGTTTTTTTTTCCTTTAGGGCTGCACATAACTGAAGCTAGCCCAAGTAAATGTTAAATATTTTTTAGCTGATTTTTAAATTTTCTTGTATTTAATAAAATCTTGCAACGAAATCGACTTATTCTTCCACAGAAATTCAATTATTTTATTGTATTATGATTGTGATAACTTTCTTAAGAAACCTCTATGATGAGCTATACTATTGTATAATATATTATATTAATAATATGATATATATTCATACAGTAGTATGAAACGAATTGGTGTTTATTCTATGTTTGTTTACAAAAAATATAAATTCCCTTGTAATAAATGTCTGGAGACACTTATAATTCTGTTATCTCCTCCACACAGAAATAAGTTTCAGTATGATGTCTCTCAGATTATGCAGAATTTCATCGAGCTTTTTTTTGTAGTATGAGTTTTCCTTATTCTCTATAGGTGTAGATTTACAAAATATAAACAGGTAAAAATTTAAATATATACCAAAATATATAATATAAACTTTACAAAGTTCACTGTTTTAATGGCTAACAATAATAATAATAATATGGATGTTACAAGTTAAAATGTATAATTTATTTTAAATTTGTAAAATCTGTACATTTGTAATTTGTTAAATTGTAACATCTATATTATTATTATTATTATTTATTTATTTATTTATTTTTTATTTATTTTTTTTTTGCTGTCTTTTAAGTAAAACAGTGAGCATTTTAAAGTTCCTATTGTATATTTTGTGACTGAATCAAGGTGAAATATTGCATTTCGCCTTATGATTTTATTTAAATATATACTTTAGGTAAAAAAATTGAAATGTTTTTTAAAGCAGCAAATGATAAACCTTAATAACTATTGTTGAATAAATATTTCTATTATATCCATTCAACCAAACAGAAAAAAAGAAAAGAAAACTTACATAATACATGATTTATGATGAGCAATACTATTAAATAATAGCATCAAATGAAGAGGTGTTTTGTGTTTATTCTATGTTTGTTTACAATTCTGCTCATCAGTTTTAAACAGAATTTTTTTTCTTCTATCAAATGCTTCCGAGCTGCTTGTTTTACATCATACATATTTCACTATTTCAATCTATGAATTGCATTGATTCAAACTTAATTATTTAAAAGAATAATATTTATGAATGCAAGCATTTTATATCTGATGGAGATACATTATTAAACATCATTAAAAGTAGATCGCCATAAAATACTAATTTTTATACGTTACAATATTTGCAAGCTTATTTTTATAATCCAAATTTACACATTAATTTCTTAAGTATTATTAAGGAAACTTATTAAGCAATATATTGCCCTTACCTTTTTTTTTTCCAACAGAGTCTTTGAAGTGAAAAGGTTTAAATTTTGCAGTTTGTTGTACTATGATATTATGTTAAATAAATACTTGATTAATGATAAAACTCCACATATCTACAGATTAAAATAATTCAGCTAAATAAGTTTCAAAATTTGTTTTGCTCAGTCATAAACATGATATTGATAAATCTTTTTGCATATATACACAAGTTTTACATACTCTAATATAGATATGATAATAATAATAATTTAATTATTTGTAATAACTATTTTTATTGCAATTATTTACAAATAACCTGATATTAATTACAATGGAATTTTTTTTTATCTACTTCGAATTTGCAAAGTTTAACAATTATCTTCAGTAATTATAAATCAACGAATTAAAGAAACGCTGTATTAGAATTAAAGAAATTTATCAGATAGAAAAAACAATATGTTTCTAGCAAATAATTATTCATTTATTATTCCTCATGCAGATGCTAAATATTTTGTAACTTTTAATATATATATTTTTTTGTAATTTATTTTTTCATAAATTAAACATAAGCTTTTGAATATAAACAAAAACAAACCTTATTATACCAGCAGGTTGAAATTAAAATATTCCGGTTTATTTTATACACAGACATTTTAAATGATAAATAAAGCCTGACATATGTATATAATCACAATATTTTCATAGGTACTACTTATTATGCAAAAATATCAATGACTAATACAATTTTATTATCTTAGCAAATAGCAGTTTACCGATTCAAAAAATAGAGTTCTGTAAAAGCCATACCCCCTCCCCCCCCAACCCTCGTATTTAATTACATTTAATAAGAAATTTGATAATTACTCTTCATAAAAACAAAAAAATTCAATATTTTAGGCCCAGATACAGGGGGGAAAATGTAAACTTTATTGCAAAAATATAAATATCTGGAGACACTTATAATTCTATTATCCCATCCACACATAAACAACAATACTAAACTAAATAAGTTTCAATATGATGTACTCTCAAATTATGTAGTAATTTCAGTCAGCTTTTTTGCATTGTGTGTTTTCTTTAATCTGTATAGGGGTAGATTTTCAAAAAATAAACAAATAAAAATTTAAATATATCCTTTAGCTTAAAAAAAAAAAAAAAAAAAAAAATCAAATATATACTTTTAAAGCAGCAAATGATAAACTTTAATAACTATTGTTTAATAAATATTTCTGTTATATCAATTCAACCAAATAACAGCAAAAAGAAAACTCATACAATTCTATTTATATAATAGTATGAGACGAAGAGATGTATTAGTGTTTATTCTAAGCTTGTTTACATTTTTTTCTCATCCATTTTAAACAAACTATAAAACAACTTTTTTTTTTTCAATCAATTGCTCTTGAGTTGCTTGTTTTACATCATATTTATTTCATTTTTCACTCTATGAATTGTATTGATTCAAACTTAATTAAAAAACTCATATTTATGAATGCAAGCATTTTATACTTGATGAAGATCAACTGTTAATCATTTAAAAGTAGATCTCCATAAAATGTTAACTTTTATAGATTACAATATTTGCAAGCTTATTTTTGCAATCGAAATGTACACATTATAATTTCTTTAGTATTTTTTAGAGAACTTATTAAGCTATATATACCACCACAACCCCCTCTAAAAATTTAAATATATCCTTTAGTCAAAAAAAAAAAAAAAAAAAAATCAAATATATACTTTTAAAGCAGTAAATGATAAACTTTAATAACTATTGTTGGATAAATATTTCTATTATATCAATTCAATCAAATAACAGAAAAAAAAAATTACAATACGTGTTTTATGAGCAATACTATTTATATAGTAGTATGGGACGAAATGATGTATTAGTTTTTATTCTAAGTGTATTCTTATAATTGCACTTCATAAAAAAAAAAAAAAAAAGAGTATTTATGACACAGATAAATAATATATTCATAAGCTTTATTGTAAAAATATAAATGTCAGGAGGCTCTTATAATTTTATTATCTACACACACACACACACACACACAAACACAAACAAACAACAAAACACTATGCTTCTTCCAGATAGTTAATTAAAAATTTCCAAACTGAAGAAGCACCACTTTGGAGCTTTGAGAGGGGTGTTCTCTGAGCGGCAGGATGTTGTCTAAAATGATCCATGCACCACTTTAGAAATAGTAAAAACAATACACAATATCAAATCTAAACACGGAGCAATCACATGGCACGCGCCCATCCTTCTCTACAAATTATCTTTGACGCCATTACGCATGCGCTTGGAGCGTTACGCATAACTTGGAGGTATTTGCGCATGGGCGAAAACGGCAGCTTGTGTCCCCATTATGTCGCAAGGGATGATCTCAGCGACAGTCTTTCTTGTCATCTCGGAGACGCTCTAGTTACATCGCACTGAGACGTGACAATAAAGGGACGTTGCGATGTCTCCGAGACATTGCTGTAACCAAGTGTGCTGTGTGGGATATAACCAAAACAAATTTGTCGGGAGCCATGCATATTTTTGGATTGTGGATATTGATGTTGCTCGGCTTTTAGAGGACCCAAGCAGAGCGTAGCTAGATAATTAAATTTAATAAACTGTGAAATTTAGTATCTTATTCCAGTACGTTTTAATTTACTTTGAGTTATTCGTCTTTTTGGTGACCTTACTTGCCATCACACATTGCACTGAAAAATAATAAATATTGGCAGGTCATTAGTAGGGCCGGCTCAAAGTCGCGCGGGACCCTGGCAAAACAGTTAAGGGGTCCAACATATACTGCATTATTAGACTAATAAAATTTATTTTTTAAATTGTATATATCATAGAATAAATATGTAAGATAATAAAATGTATGAAAAATATCACTACTTTCACATTTAATGTGTTGTATATAATTGCTTTTAATTTCGCAAAATCTTCTATCCTTAAATATATTTTAAATATTTCATATTTTTTTGCGTTCACGATTACTTTCAGAATTATCAAATCTACACGTTACCCGGCAAATATATCAACTGTGGCTGTAAAAGATATAGTTAGTACTCAATTTGCATTACAAATAAACATTTAAAAGAAATCTAGGTGTTATTGGTGTTATTTATGAAGGTCGATTATCTGCACGAGGGATAGGGATCCTAGGGGGAGTGCCCTCCGTGGGGGTCTTTTTAAGGGAACCAAACCCGTATTTACGCAAGGATTCCCAAAGTTCGAAGAAAACCACGAAAACTTTGAACGGTTAGGCCGACCGGCGCGATTGGGTTCGAACCCAGCACCTCCCGTCTGCCAGCTTCGAGAGCAGAATTCCCCAGCCATGGGTGGGGCAGAACAAATCTAGAACAAAAAATATTATTATTTTATATCGAGGAAACGCTATATCGAATTATATAAGAAAAGATTCGGGGCCTCTAACAAGACTGTAATTGGCCAGGCCCCTGGTCAGCCGCCCAGATTGCCCTATGGTTGCGCTGGCCCTGGGCCTGAGTATGGCCTAGATTCAGCAGGCACGTGCCTAAAGACCCAGATTTTTATGCTGTGAAAAATTTGTGAGTTTTAAATCTAAAAAAATATCTTTAGCTTTTAAACTTACTATACAGGGGGGTTCCCTAAAAGTTGAAACACACTTTAATTTTATATGTAAGTCTATTTAAATTACGAAAGTGTTCAAAATAAGATAGGAAATAGGATTACTTTAATGAAATAACTCTCCACTAATTTTCAAAAAATTATGTTTTTCAAATTTTTATACGCTCTTTCCATAGACAAAATTTGTCAGTTAGAAAGTTTGTCGTTTTTGCTCCAAACAGATCATTACAAAAAACTGCATCTTTAAAATTAATCGAATTATGATAAAAGAAAAAAAAAATGACTTTAACATCTTTTTCTCAATACTTAAAAAGCTTTTGAATAAAAAAAAAAAAATTCGAAATCAATATGAATTGTAACCTATAAATTTTTTATCAGCGATTTATAGAAGCTTCAAATATGCGAATCCAAAATTACAACTCATTCCGCTAATTAGTTTTTGAATTATGCTTAAAACACTACTTGCATTACAACCTGTTTTACAACGAATTCAAAATGAATTTAGCATTAGGAGTTCCAAAATTTAAACCTGCATAACTCCTAAACTACTTGACCGAATAACTTCTTGTTTCGTATCCGAAGGTAAAACTTACCGAAAAATCTAAATAAGGTATCAATATTAGGTGTTAGCATTGAAAAATTTAGAACTTGTTACAATTTATATATGTAGACGACCCCCTAAGAAAAATTTAAGTATAGCATTAATTAATAGATGTTATTACTAAATGATTGTTATCAGTCACATTTTTATACAATGGTTTGTACCAAAAATAGTAAAGGGGTGATCACTTTTTTTCTTCCAGAATTGTACACTGCAGAAAAAAATGTACGATAAACTCTTCCGAGATACCCCATGATTCTAAAAAAGTGTTTTTTGTCATTAGAAACCTCAGAAACCAATATATTTTCACGATTTAAAGAAGCATTTATAAAAACAAAGTTTCTTTTGCTGCCACCGATTTTCGAAAACGTTCCCGAGTTGTTTATATAGTGCATTAAGCGTTTTTTTCAAATCGGAATATCGATCTTTAAGACGGCTATTAATTCTCAATAAAACATTTTTAACAGTGTAATTGAATTAATGCATGCGAGAGTAATAAAATAATTTTAATGCTTATGTTAATGCTGTTAATTTATCGTGTTTGTCTGTAAATCATGCGCGCTATGCGCCTTAATTTGCATAATTATTGCCTAATTAGCCTAGATTAGACCTACTTATCATAATTAACCCTAAATAGCCTATTTGGGATTGATCTAGGATATTTCCGCGGGAATTGGCCAACGTGTGTGCGGGAGCTCCAACGTGCGCGCTATATGTCTAATTTGCACAATTACTGCCTAATTAGCCTAGATTAGGTCTAATTTGCATAAACTAACCCTAAATAGCCTATTTGGGCTGTTGTACCTATTTATTCGACCTAGGCCATTTCCGCGGGAATTGGCCAACGAAAAGTATGAAGATTACTTTGAAAAAGAAAAAGAGAAAAAAAGATTACTTTGAAAAAAGATTAAAAAAAAAATTACTTTGAAAAGTATGGGAGCCACAACGTGCACGCTATACGTCTAATTTGCCTAATTACTGCCTAAGCAGCCTAGCTTAGGTCTAATTTGCATAAATTAACGCTAAATAGCTTATTTGGGTCATTGGACCTATGCCATTTCCCGGGGAATTGGCCAACTTGTGTGTGGGAGTCCCAACGTGCGCGCTATACGTCTAATTTGCATAATTGCTGTCTACCCAGATAGCATGAACATTAGCAGCAAGTTTGATTTTTTCTGACATTATCTTGACGTGACAAATTTGAATTGAGAGATTCGCAGCAAATTTCCCGCAAGGTATACCATCCCCTACGTGCATGAGTAGTTTGTTGTGAAACTGATGGCAAGACTGTCTTTAATTCACGAAAGTGACGAAAGCAAAATATCCCTTTGTTGAGAGAATAGACAATCAGCACAGACGCAGAAATTGCAGAAATTTTATTCGGTTGGCACCGGTTTTTCCAAACGCTATACTTTTCAAATACCAAAAATGGCTCGTATTAAGTACAAATATTACCTTAACTTGTTTATGGTGATGAAAACGATGCATGCATCTTCTGACGGTGTGTTCGCATCCATAGACCTGATCAGGTCTATGGACCCCTCCGAAGGGGTTAAACTTATAGTGTAACAGTTGTAAACAGATAGTGGGGCGTGGAAAGATTACTACATTGCAGTAAGTTTGAAGTATTTTCGATTACTCGTTTACCGTAAACGTAGTCGTTTGCCGTTTTCGTTTCGATTACTCGTTTTGCACTAAATTTGATACAGCATGAATTTAACTTGTACGATAAGTTAGCTGCAAGTTCAAAGTGTGGTGACTTCGGCGTTTGCGTTATCTTGCTGCAACTTTACAGGTTTTCAAAGTAAGACTGCTGCGAATTTTCTGAAAATTAAAAATGCTATCTGGGTAATTAGCCTAGATTAGGTCTGATTTGCATAAATTAACTCTAAATAGCCTATTTGGGCCATTGGACCTATTTATTCGACCTAGGCCATTCCCGCGGGAATTGGCCAACTTGTGGACGGGAGCCACAACGTGCACGCCATATACCTAATTTGTATAATTACTGCCTAATTAGCCTAGATTAGGATGGATTGCATAAAAAAAAGCTACATTCCGGGTAGCGAAAATTGATTAATACTCTATCAACCATACTCATCCTTTTTTTTTTTTTTTTTTTGTAGCGGGCTGCAAACGTACTTTTGCGACGTTACACGGGCCGCACTACACTTAAAAAGGAGTTTAATAAAAATGTTAATCAAAATAGTGAGATTACATAAGTACTATAACAAAATTAATATTAACAGTGGGGTTTAGCGTTTGTCGCAGAAGAAATGTTACTTAAAACTTTTAACTCCACTATTTCCGAACAATAAACTTCCTGGTAAATTTCTATTACGAACGTTGTAGAAATACACCATAAAGTTCGCTGTTTGAAAATAGTTGTGTGAATTCTTTTGTGTCATTTATTTACGTGGCAAATGTTCAGCCCCAAAAAGCAGTATTAGCACTATAATAAGTATAAAACGTAATAATATAAGAATGCAGAAATTCAAAATTCTAAATTTAAAAAAATCAAGAGATTTTCTGTATTAAATCAGTCTTTGCTCAATACTAAATCCTTTTTATTAATTATAGAAATAAATAGTACAGATTTAATTAATTTGGAATAATCTTTTATTAGTGTTGAAAAAAAAAATGTATACACCGCTTTAGCATAAATAAGACTACATGTAAAAAACACATTTGTCTATGAAAACGGCATTCAAGATGTTTAAACATAATATTAAATGAATCATAAATAACAAAATGGATTTTGGTCTTGAATATATAAAAGAACAGTGAAGGTCTTAAATACTTTTTATGTACTTCTCAATTAAATTCATAAATACGGACTAATGTCTCGGGCCGAACGTAAAAGGTCGCAGCTCGAGTATGGCTGCTCCTTATACAAACACCTCAGAAACGTTTCTGAAAATCTGGAGCAGTGGAAGAAACTTTGTTTTTATAAATGCTTCTTTAAATCTCGAAAATATATTTGTTTGTGAGGTTTCTAAATGTAGGAAATAACTAGGTAATGCATAGGTAAGTATGGGAATTTCACTTACCTTGATTTTTCGGCTACCGAGCACACCCGTATGAAATCTTGCCCCACGACCCTAACACCAAACGACCCTTATACATTTGGAAATTACATCTAAAGCCTTTTACTGAAACTCTCTATCTTAAGGGTAGATTCTACTTCTTTGGATAAAAAAAATTCGGTTTTTTTATTTTGTATTTTTTGCATCGCTGAAGTCTGTTTAAATTGTTGCCATAAACGATTTCGTGATATTTCAATTCCTTGCAGTGTTTCTTGCTCATTGAATGTAACATCGCGCCGCTCGTGGAACGTAATGTTGTTGAAGAATTTTAAACTTGTTTTTTCTGGAAACATGGTTTTCAAACTGAACGACCCTTTTTCTCGAGAACTACCGGACCGATTGCCTTCATTTTCAATTTAAAAGAAAGCTAATCGTTTTTGCTGAAGTTTATACCAACGACATCGCAAAATGCAACATGCAAAAAAAAAAAAAAAAAAAAAAAAAAAAAAAAAAAAAAAAAAAGAAAAAGAAAAAGAAAAAAGAAAAGAAAAGCGAAAGAGTGACTTTTTTGTTCAAATGACCGCCATTTTGTCAGAAATCAACTTTTAAAACTACAGTAAAACCTCCCTGAAGCGACCACGTTCCGTTCCAATAAAAATGGGTCGCTCCGGAAGGAGTTCTTAATGGAGGCCATGTTTAAATCTAGATTTTAATTGTTAAAAAAAGGTAACAATTAGTGATACTAAAATTTATTTTTCACGTTAGGAAAAAATATGAAAATTTAAGTATCAAAACAAAAGTTAATTGCATAAGTTAATTACTGCAGTGTGTAAAAAATGAATACATTGACGTTTGCTTTTGTTTTATGGTTTTATCTTATATAAATTTTATTTCGGAGTTCTTTCAAAGTTCAGTAAATAAAGGCATTTTTTTTTTTTTTTTTTTGTACGGGAACAAATAATGACGATTTCATTAATTTATCTATTTCTTTGAGAGTTTCCTGACAGAATAGGGCAGGGGAGTTTATTGACCGCCATCCTTAATTTGCCACCAGAGTTGAATTCATTGCCTAAACAGGCACAAAGGGGTTTAAACACTTAAAAGTAACTTGAATAAATAAAAATTCTAAACTTAGTTCAGAAGTTTGATGAATTATGTGCTCTCCAGAATTATTGTTCTAATAAAACCTTCTTCCAGCGACCAGGAAAAAACGGAATTTGTTTCATTTTCTTCAAAGAAATGGGCCGCTCATGGAAGGAGTTCAACTGGGATGGTCTCTGAATAGAGGTAAAATTAGTATTGAGCCTATGGGAATAAATTTCGTTCCGTGAAAAAATGGTCGCTTAATGGAGGTGTCGCACAGGGAGGTGGTCACTTATTGGAGGTGGTCACACAGGGAGGTTTCACTGTAAATGTTGGTATAAGCTCCAGATAATTGAATGTCATCTCATAATAGGGTGACCCAATTTGTTGGAGATACTTCTGATCGGAGAAAAACGGTCATCCGATTATAAGCCCATGTCGCGCATCTACATTCGCACAAGATATACATTTTTTTCTTTTTTTTTTTTTTTTTTACAATATTTATTTATATATAATTAAAGTATCAATAAATATAATGCAGAAGGTGATATCTCTTCTTTTCGTAACCGAAAAAAAAAAATCGTAAATATCAAGTAAATTTTAGGCCAAATTAGAACCACGCCTTAAGGCTTTGAGGGGCGGTGGGATATTCATATTCCACTTAGTTTTAACCAAGATTCGTACCATAATATTTTAATTAAATTTTACTTTTATAACTTTGGTGAAAAAAAGTTGTAAAATTGCATTTCCTTATTTTCAAATAAAATTTTTCGAAAATTCCGGTGTAACAATACTGAAACATTATTACTTACCCTTGAACTTGAAAGGGTTAAATATTTACGAAATAACCCCCACAAGTTTAGCAAAGCAAAAGTAAAGGATAGATGGCAGCACCTAATAGAGTCTGTATGTGTATGCAATAGAATAGAGTGTTTGTTCCATTTGCGCAGTCAGCTGAAAACTAAACTGAAATCCGGCTGTTAGAAAATTTCCGAATCCCCCTCGCTAAAGCCTATGAGAGTAAGATGGATTCATCTATTTAAAATATCTCCTCAGAAAATTCATATTTTTAACTCCTTTTCCTCTGTGTACTCTTCTTAAAAGATGTTTATTTTTTTTTTCTTAGTTCTCAAAATATTTCTAAAATGTACGTATGCTTAATGTAATATTTTATGTGTTAAAAGATGATAGCTGTGAGTAAGATTTTAACACTTCACATAAAATTCATAAAGGGGTAGACTCTTAAAATTGAAAAAAAAAAAAAAAAAAAAAAAAAAAGACCATTTTCAACATTTAATATCTTAAAATGCATTTCATTTTAAGACACAATTTAAATTTGGATGAAAGATATAAGTATGTTCTTCCATTTCAAATATTTAAAAAACGGCAAGATTCAGAATTAGCATTTACAGGGGGCTCCAAACTGTCAGACATTTGACAAACAGAAAATCGCATAACAGATTACGCGCAGGATGAATTACAAAATAAATTTTGCAACTCGAATGAAAATTTTAGTGCCCACTTATACCTCAGAATGTAATAATTACCCTAAACTTAAATCAATTTGTATTTAAAGCATTTTTATATTTTTTATACAAAGTTGTATTTAGCTAATGTAAAATTTGGAAAATTTCAACAGTATAATCACCTAAAAAAATATGTTTTTGAACAATAAAAAAAATTAGGTTCAGTTTATACAGACTAACAATAAAAATATGTTTTGAAAATTTCATGAAAAGATATTCAGAAGTTTTGGAGATATCGTACGCGTTATGCCCAAAACCGTCCTTTGGAGAAAAATGACTTCAAATTTTCGGAAACGCCGCTTCAGCTATTGAGCGGGTATAATTCTAAAAGCCATAACTTCTGTTCTAATGGGAATTTCAAGAAAAAAATTATATCAAAATGTTCAGAAAAGGTAGAAGTTTAACATCTTTAAAAAATATATAAAATAAACAAAATTTCGAAAATTTTAAAGCGTTAAGAGTCTTAAAATCCCTTAATTAAAATACAAGTTCATTAAAAAAGAGATATCCCTAAGAGTAGACAGGAGAATGAAGTGCAGGCGCAACCATCGGGTAAACAGGGCAGCTCCACACAGAAGGGATCTTATAATGGTTCTGTTTTTACTTTTTAAGTAGCCTATACTTTTAAAAATGAGTCAGAAAATGTGTCAAAAAGTTGTCCATGTTGTTGAGGAGGGACCTTGAGAATCACCTTAATTTAATAAAAAAAGACGGATGCAAATTCAAATTTCTATTCAAATGCCTTCAATATTATAAAAATATTATTACATGCATGATTTCGGTAGAATAATACTGGCTATACACAAATAAAGTCTCTAAATTTCGACAAAAATATAGAATTCCTCCGCAGTTATCCAAACAAAAGTAAATTAAAAGAAATAACGCCTTCGGCGTTGTTCCAAACTGCGTTTTTAAATGAGACAATGTATAGGCAGTATAATGAGTAAGTTGACGTTCTCTTAAAATGGTTTTTCTCCGGCAGAAAATTTATTATTTAAGCCATTTCGTAAGCTTAAAACCTTAAAGCTTCAAATTACACACCATTTGCTTATTTTTCAAGCGGTTGTCAATGTTTTAGTTATATATATATGTTTGCCAGTGTTATATATATATGTTTGTATGTATACATATATATGTATGTATATATTATACTGGCGGCCGGCTAACAGAAAAGCACCATTAAATTTCATCATAATTAGACTAGCAAATTATGAAAAATAAGCATACCTTTTAGTTAATTATGTAAAGGGAAATTATCTCCAATTGTGGATACACTTATATGAATGTTTTGCTTATTTCCTTTTAAAATCTTGAGGAATTTTAAGATTTATTTTATTTTGCACTCTAAATGGTTAAGTATTCTAATTTTCAATTTTAAAGCACTATTATAACTTAAAATTTTTGAAATAATAGCTAACTGTTCATTCATAACTAATTATTGACCGTTACATAGAATGCGAGCAAAATTCAAATGTGAAATGCTTTTAAGTTCATAAAATATTAATAAATTAAGCTTAAAAAGTAAAAACTAATAATATATACCTGCTTTCATGATATATCATATTAGATATTAGTAAATAAACATTAAAACATTGCCAAATTCAAAATCATTTTAATTTTTCTCGAGCGCCATATTTGAATTCTATTAAAACGTGAAATCGAAAGAAAAAAAAATTAAGTTTTTTTTTTTTTTTTTTATCACGCAATATGTTATAATAGATTTAACTAAGTTTACATAAAAGATCGTGGCATTAATAAATAATATTAAAAGTAAATAAACACTTTTTTCATCCTGTTCTTCGTGTTAAATTTCTCTATGTATTTCATTTATTATTCAACTTCTTATTCGTATTTCAACTTCTTACTTATTAATCTAATTTCGTACTATGTAAGATAAACACGGTAAAATGATGTTCTGACAACTGGAAAAAGTTTTGAGAAACTAAAAATTATACGCCCATTTGAAAAATCCAGTTTAATGAACTGATCAACACATTAAGAAGTATTTCGAAATGTATATGAAATTCGAATTTGTCGTGGTTGCCATCTTCAATTATCACGATGCATTTATCTCTATTTCTTACTGATTGATCTAATTTCGTACTAGTATTTCTGCAAAAAAAATATGGTAAAACGATGTTCGACACCTGGAAATCATACGCTTATTTGTAAAAGTCAAGTTTAATAAATTGATCAACACGTTAAGAGCTATTTCGAAAAGAGTATGAAATTCGAATTTACCATGGCCGCCATCTTGAAATTTTCAAAGTTTCTTATAGCCTCTTTTTTTCACAATGTTTAGCTAAATCAAACGATATTTCATTGACGAAAATATGTTAGATAGTTGGAAAACTAGCATGAAAGAAGTTCGATTTCTTCATCCCATGGACCACTATTTGCTATTTTCCGAAATTTACTACCTATGTTACATTAACATAACATCGTGAAATTCACAGATCTTGGTAATAAAATCTAGTGAATATCACTATTAGGAAAAGTCAAACGATACTTGATAGGTGACAGTAAGTTAGTTAATTCAAAAACTAGTATGGAAATAATTCACTTTCAGTATCTCACAGCCATATGATATTTTCCAATATTTCGAATACCAACGGTTATATTAACAGAACATATGTATCACCCAACTTCAGATGTTACCGGTAATGAAATCTGTCTCTATTAATATGATAACATTTGATGAAAGTCTATTTCGTTCTGCTTGTGCAAAAAATGAAACATGCATGCCCGGAAACTAATTTTGGATTTTCGTGTCTATATATGTATATTTTTATAGCCAATATTATATTGAAGTAACATCAGCAAATGGCATTTACCACTCATAACAGAAAAAAAATCTCCTTGGGGTAAATCAGTCCAGTAGTTCACAATGCGTTCAGTGATTAAATTTCAGTGTTGATTTGGATATAATCACTTTTAAAGAACAGTCAAATGATACTTTCTTGTTAAAGATAAAATATTACGGCGACGTTGCACGCCGCGTTGGCACTCCTTAAGCACCGCGATGTCATGTCATGTTAACCCGTAATATTCGTGTTTAGATTTGTGTGAGAATATGTTAGCCTGTTAAAAACCTGGTATAAAGGACACCATTTTTGTTTTGCTTTTTAATTGTTTTTTGTCTTATTTTCGTTTTGTTTTGACTTTTATTTGTTTTTTTGCCTATTTTTGTTTTGCTTTATCTTTGTTTTTGTCTTTTAACAGCAAAGCTGTTAAAAAACAAAATATTACAACCTATATTATTCGTGTGAAAATGTATTAGTCAGTTAAAAACTGATATAGATTTGAGAATACCATGTCCACTCTGTGAGAATTTTCGAAAATTTGTATAGTGTATGTTATATGAACGAACATGGTATCATCGTTTTCAACCAGCTTTTCATTAGTTTTTATCATATAAATGCATAAAGCTCCCATAAAATTGCATTTAAATGCATATTTTAAACATTTTATCTTTAATATGTTCAATTTTTTTAATCAATTCCTTAATTCTTGTGCAATGTTCCGAAGCATTCTGTGAAATTTTGTAGAATTCTGTGTAAAAATCAATAACAAATAATTTCAGGGAAGTCCAACTATATTTAAAAGAGTTAAAGCACGGACAGATGGCCAAACGAACAGACAATCAGACAAACCTGAGTCACAAACACTTTTCAAATATGTTTGAAAGTGTTAAAAGGCTTGAGTTATTTAGTGTTTTATACTTATTATCAATCAATCAGGGGTGTAAATTTTGCCTTGGCACCATTCCGTCACCCAAAATTTTTGACATAAATTTCTAATCTATTTAATTACATTTTAATTTTTTCATTTGGTGATGTTTTTGTCAAGGCTTTGTTTTGTTAGATTTGTTTTGATGTAGATGTATATATGATGCAATTAATTTAATTTTTTATTACTTTACCTGTAAAGCTAGTTTTGCCGCTTGGGTAATACGGAAGTGGTAAAGCAAATAATCCTTTGGGATTTCGGAATTTTGTTGTTTACTTTACCTGTAAAAGTGGTTTTGTTGCAAGTGTAAAATAAAAGTGGGAAAATTCAACAGTTACTTCTTCATGTTACCTGTAAACTTAGAAACAAAATTTTGATTAGTAGATGAATCAGCTTTTAGTGTTTTAGGAACAACCAAACGGCAATACATCCTTACAAAATAAAAAAATTCCTTAAAGTTGTTCTCAAATCCAAAGGAGCTACTTTCTGACGCATTTTTAAACTCATTTTTTTTTTCGGAAACGCATGTAATGGTTAGGTGTTTTGTTATTCAGAAATTATGTAATTGAAAGACGTTTCCATTTTTTGGTAAAGGCGGAAGTTCTTTCAGAAAATACGGTCAAAGTGGGCTTTTATAACTGAATTTTCAGGCTCGATACCACTAGAAAGGAGAAAAATCGGTCGTCACGTGACCACAATCGCTTATATTTCGATAAGTAATTTAATCAAGAACGGAAAGCGTTATTCTATTCCAAATCGTTTCAATAGTTAGGTCTGTCAATTTCGTGCATTTACCATTAAAAATGAATCAGAAAATGTGACAGGTTCAGAAAGTTTCGCGTTGTTGAGCAGGGGATTTGTAAACCGCTTTAACTTTAAATATTGTGATATTGTTTTTTGCAGTTAACCTTTCATGTACACTGTAAAAAAAATCTGTAGTTCTACAGATGTAAAGTTACATGCTTACTAAACTTTCATCTGTAATTGTACGAAAAAAGCTGCAAATCTACAAAACTAGTTTTTGTATAGCTACAGAAATCTGTAACTTTACAAATGGATCTGCTAAAATTACAGTAATCTTACTAAAATTTTATCAGTAACCCTGGTTGCAGTTACATGAAAAGTTCTAGGCATCCCAGTTTCCTAAAAAATTCTTAGTAACCTTACAGATTTTTTGATTTTTGGCGCAAAAGTGCGTCTGTTGCATGAATTTTTATTGTTGCCGTTATACAGGGTGATTCAGCTCGTCGGTGACAAACTTTAAGGATCGATAGAGCACACCTAGACGAACATTTTTGAATAGGGAATGTAGGGTCCCTGACGCGATGGTAAGGCGCTAGGCGCTTTCGAAAATTTGGGTGCCGAAATTCGAAACGTCATAA
Source organism: Maratus speciosus (assembly GCA_963932465.1). Lineage (NCBI taxonomy): Eukaryota > Metazoa > Arthropoda > Arachnida > Araneae > Salticidae > Maratus > Maratus speciosus. The sequence continues at coordinate 616,728,597 of OZ010788.1, read as the reverse complement.
AAACTAGGGAAATGGTTAGATTTTCTTGCTTGTTGCGTCGAAATGATTCTGTTTGTTTAGACTTTCTTCAGTACCAATTTGATAAGCGTATCTCTTAAAACATGGATAGGGGGCGCTGCAGACTCTGGAGAGCTAGACAACAACTTTAAGCCCGTTATTTTGATAATTTAACACATGCTCGCCAAAGTTTATACTCTAACTTAAAGTTTGAACCCAAAAGTAGAGCCCTGCAAAAAGCGTAAGAGCCGGAATAAAATGTCAAAGTACAGGGTGGTCGAAACTCGAAGGCTCCTAAGAGATAAACAAACAGATTTCTTGACTTATGGCATGCATTTTCATGATTCTGTTTGCTGGGGCTCTCTGAAACTCAGTTGAACGGTACAAAAAGAAACATCGATAGGGGGCGCTTTGGGCAAAAAACATAATTCGTTGACATTTCGGACGCTAACTGGAAACGGGGCGCTACGATCAGTTAGTAATAATGAAAACACATTTTCTACCTCTGCTCAACACTTCTGAATAAATTTAGACCAAAAACATCAATGATACTGGAAATTTATTTACAAAAAATAACACTACAGAAGATGCTCGAAATTTCGACCTTGGGCCATGATGCAGGCTTCGCACCTCCGTCGCATTGAGGAGTGTGTGTTTCCAACAATGCCAGGAGTATCTCTGATCTGCCCTGCAGCTGCCACAATGCGCGCCACAAGTTCTTCAGCACTGCTGACAGGTGTATGGTATACCTCGGCCTTCAGGTAACCCCAAAGGAAGAAATTCAAGCAGGTGAGGTCTGGTGATCGGGCAGGCCAGTGAACTGGACCCCCACGCCCGATCCACCGCTGGCCATACCTTGCGTTTAGATGGAGACGCACGTCGTTCGTGTAATGGGCCGGAGCTCCATCGTGCTGGAACCACATCTGGCGACGCGAACCTTCGGGTACGTGCGCCTCATCCAGAAGCTGCGGCAGCACTTGATCCAGGAAAATCAGGTAATTTCCACCTGTCAGCCGTTCAGGTAACAAATAAGTGCCAATGAGGCAATCCCCCAGAATGCCGGCCCACACATTTACTGAGAAACGCTCCTGGGCTGCTCGGCTTCTGGTTTCATGTGGATTTTCATCACACCACACATGACTGTTGTGGGCGTTCCACATTCCCTCCCGGCTGAAGGTGGACTCGTCCGTAAACAAAATGCTGTTTACAAAACGGGGATCCCTGGATCTCATCGCCAAGTACCATCTTGAGAATTCCACTCGAGGGCCAAAATCCTGCTCTCTGAGCAACTGCACCCGCTGGATGTGGTAGGGGTGCAGATTCCGGGAACGTAAGATGCGCCACGCAGTTACTTGCGAAATGCCAACATGTCTGGCGATATCTCTCGTGCTAAGACCTGGGTTGTCCTCAACCAGGTTAAGCACAGCCTCTTCGTTGTCGGGGGTGCTCACTGATCGCTCCCGTTCAGGCCTGCCTCCGTCGAAAGATCCCGTTGTGGACAACCTCTGGTGTACTCGAGCGAAGAAGGCATGGCAGGGGATTTGCCTGTTGGGGTAACGCTCGGCGTACAACCGCTGAGCGGCTCGTCCATTACAACCAGCAGCGCCATACGCCAAATGCATGTCAGCCAATTCAGAGTTTGTGTACCGTTCCATCCTACTACCGATCTGCAGACAAGTAACCCGAAGCTTAAGTAGGTACCGCACGTTCAAAAGACGTGTCTGCGCATACAGCTACGTCATCTCGCGTTGTCGTCTACGCATTACGTATCTTTTGCATATCGATATGGTACGATATCTTTTGCATAAATCAGCAAAAAGCACCTTATGTAAATTTTATTGCGCGCATTGTGCATGATTGAAACCAGCTATGTTTGTTAAAAAAAAACAAACAAACTGCAGTTTTAATAGCTTCTTATGATAAGTAAATTACTCTCTTGTTTTGTTTCTAACTGATCGTAGCGCCCCGTTTCCAGTTAGCGTCCGAAATGTCAACGAATTATGTTTTTTGCCCAAAGCGCCCCCTATCGATGTTTCTTTTTGTACCGTTCAACTGAGTTTCAGAGAGCCCCAGCAAACAGAATCATGAAAATGCATGCCATAAGTCAAGAAATCTGTTTGTTTATCTCCTAGGAGCCTTCGAGTTTCGACCACCCTGTACTTTGACATTTTATTCCGGCTCTTACGCTTTTTGCAGGGCTCTACTTTTGGGTTCAAACTTTAAGTTAGAGTATAAACTTTGGCGAGCATGTGTTAAATTATCAAAATAACGGGCTTAAAGTTGTTGTCTAGCTCTCCAAAGTCTGCAGCGCCCCCTATCCATGTTTTAAGAGATACGCTTATCAAATTGGTACTGAAGAAAGTCTAAACAAACAGAATCATTTCGACGCAACAAGCAAGAAAATCTAACCATTTCCCTAGTTTTTATGACGTTTCGAATTTCGGCACCCAAATTTTCGAAAGCGCCTAGCGCCTTACCATCGCGTCAGGGACCCTACATTCCCTATTCAAAAATGTTCGTCTAGGTGTGCTCTATCGATCCTTAAAGTTTGTCACCGACGAGCTGAATCACCCTGTATAAAAATGTTCTATGATTCCCAGTTTCCTAGAAAAATTTTAGTAAATTTACAGATTTTTTTTACAGTGTAGTGACACTTTTTTTAGAATCTTTTATTTTTTAACTTAATTTGATTTTTGTAATCGGTTTTTTACTCAGTTCATGATAGGATGGAAATTATGTCCACAGGTGTGATGTAATTGTATTGTTTTCCGGCGACAATACAACGTTTTAATAAGTTTAGAACTTAATTATAAGTAAATTAATCAATTTTAAGGCATTTTTCTGTTAGTTGACAACAGGTTATCAATCCCCCCAACGTCTTTTATAATTGCAATTGTACACGAGTTACAACAACCATGGATTTAACCCCTAAATGCGCGATTTTTTATTTTGTTTCAAAAAATATATATATGATTCTCTGAAAGGTTTATTACACAGGAAAAATAATGAAAAAAATCACAGATACATTTTTCATATAATATGTCAATCTTTTCTTCTGTTGCCCATCTGCAATATAAGTAAAAACTACTCTCGTGTGGCTGTTTTACGCTAAAATATTGCAAATTAGTAAATACTTTAATAATTATGTCACCAAATACTTTATTTTATATAATTAATTATTTTATAAAACTTAACCTTTAACCCTTTAATTGTCATAAAAGAATACGTTCTAGAAATTACGTTGTTAAGAGAATCTGACTTTACACCAGAAAGTTTCAATGGTTAAATGTCTGTTTTTTAATTGAAGCAAATATTGTTATTTTATTTTTCTGGTGTGAATTAGGTACACGCGAGTAAAAAAATCTATTAAATTCAAAATAGTGTTCTTTGCATATATGCAAAGCTACGCACTAAAGGGCTAATAAGGGGCCAAACCACGATCGCTATCATAGGCCAACTGGCTGTGAAACTGCAACAACGAAATATTTTAAACACTAAAGAGTAGAAAATGCAAATAAAAATAAAGAGTGTAATAAATAAAAAAATATATACTTTAATCAGTTAATAGTTTCATACTAATTAAATTATGATTAGACGTTGAGAAATCAATATAGAAATCGTAAAATGATGGAATATGTAAGGAGGCCTTGGTTTAAATAATGATTTGTTTTCTTTCCTGTTTCCATATCTTAAAAAGAAAGAGCAAAAATTATAATTTTTCTAAAATAAATTCCCTACTTCATGCTTTCTACAAAGCGTAAAAAAAAAAGCGTTGTATTTTCCATAATCGAGTTTGGTGCCTACGTCAAATTTCCGTTTTCGGAAGGAAATTTTTGGGAAAAAACCTAAAATGAGACATATTCGTTTTCGAGATAAACATTGAATACACAGAACAGAGTGTTTTCTTGTTATCTCCACTGAAGGTAAAAACACAGAAAGAGATCATGTCCTCACCTATAAATGAACTTTTCTATATTTGGACAATTATATGTACGAGAATAAATCGTACAAAAAAGAATTTTTAAATTTCCACACGGTAAAAAAAAAAAAAAAAAAAAAAAAAAAAAATCTGTACTTCTACAGATGTAAAGTTACATGCTTACTAAACTTTCATCTGTAATTGTACAAAAAAAGCTGCAAATCTACAAAAGTAGTTTTGCAAAGCTACAGAAATCTGTAACTTTACAAATGGATCTGCTAAAATTACAGTAATCTTACTAAAATTTTATCTGTAACCCTGGTTGCAGTTATATGAAAAGTTCTAGGCATCCCAATTTCCTAAAAAATTCTTAGTAACCTTACAGATTTTTTGATTTTCGGCGCAAGTTTTGGTGTTGTCGTTACACAAGAAGTTCTAGGAATCTCAGTTTCCTAGAAAAACTTTAGTAACCTCACAGATTTTTTTTTTACAGTGCACAATGTGAAAAATTTGCATGTACATTTCCTGGTATAAAAAAACCCGTTAATTTACGTGGAATGTTGCCGTACTGATATAATGTCGTGGACTGAGCGCATTGTATTTTAAAATATATAAGTCTAAAAATATACTGAATCTGAGATTTTATTTCTAACTCAGTCAAATTCATTGCTGAAGATATCACACTGTACAAAAAAAAATCTGTAAAGTTACTAAAGTTTTTCTAGGAAACTGGGATTCCAAGAACTTTTCATGTAACGGCAACAACAAAAATTCCTGTAACAGCGTCTGTTACAGGAATTTTTGTTGTTGCCGTTACATAAAAAGTTCTAGGAATCCCAGTTTCCTAGAAAAACTTTAGTAACTTTACAATTTTTTTTTACAGTGCATACCAGTTGAATTTTTCCAACCAGGTGATAAAATACCCAGGCCGGTAGTCGAATCCAAGACTTTTGACTTAACCCTTCACTGCATCCCGTGCCACATTTGGCACATACCTGAAAACACTGTAATTCTTATTACGTGTCATGCATTTGGCCAATATGATCTATATCCCTGATCAAGAACAGTCCAAAGAATGGAATAACACTTATTTTGTCGATGTAAGATGTCTGTATTTGACAAAAAAATTAGAATTTGTTCTTCAGAAACAAAAAAAAAATTCAGTCAAGGTATTAAGGTAAAGTTTACTTTTATTATTTTTACTGGATACTTCAAATTTTAATATAAAAATGTTGCAGAGTGTTAAGTATATAAAATTAAATAATTTAATCTCATTTAGTTGTAAAATATAGCAATACAATAATTTAAAACTCTAACTGTGTAGATAGGGTGCACGCCAAATAATATCAAATTTTAGCTGAAAATTTGGAAATTATTCTTTTTTATTATTTTCCCATTATTAGACCGATACATAGATTTCAAATAATTTTTTTCATAAAAATAGAAAAAATCGTGCAGTGAAGGGTTAAATTGCCAACGCTCTACCTATTGAGGTACCTTGTTGAGCTGTCTACTTGACAGTATTGCCAATAAAGTTACCTGAGTAAAATGTGCCCGATGGTTATCGGTTCAGGTAACTCAATAGGTAGAGCCATTGGTTATTTAAGTAAAAAAAGTCTTGGGTTCGACTCCCGACCTGGATATTTTATCACTCGGTTCGAAATATTCAGTTCGTATGAATCTGAGTCGTTCAGCTCAACAACTTTGGATAGAAGTTTGAGTGTGACTATAGTATTGAAGTGAAAACTAACGTGATTAATGTATACTATATAAACTATAGCTTTAATGTATTTATAGGAACACGAAAAACGCTATTTGATCCCGAAGTTGCGCCAATTGAATCATTTTCATCTGCATGCCACAATAAATGTTTCAGATAAATGAATTCAAATTTGAAAAAAATGACCTTTTTTTTCTTCTATAAAAGAACATTATAGTTTTTAAGGGATGAGAATTGTAAATTACTTGCAATAAATTAAAAATCAATTATAATTTTTAAAAAATATTACATTTATAATTTTAAAACGCCCTTAAAAGAGGAATTACCACTGAAATGCAGATTCTCCATTAAAAAAAAATGAGCTAGTTGCGCACAAAGCCTTTTTAACACTTTCCAACAAAGTTGAAAAGTGTTTATGCATTCGGTTTGTCTGTCCGTCTGTCCACGCTGTAACTTCCGTAAATATACTCGGATTTTCATGAAATTCATAAAGGTTATTTAGGGTCACCAAAGCATGTTTGGTATTGTATATGAAGTATGTAGGATTAATCGTTCATTTACAGGGCACTCAAAAGTTTTCATTACATTATGGTATATGGGGAAAAATCTTTTGCAGAGTATTTTAATGACATTATGCTATTTCAAATGTATTGAAACTGATATAAATCGCTGAATTTTACTACGATCACGTTAGAACAGAACATTCATAGCATTTTTTATTCATTTACAGGGACACACAAAAGAAATCGGTTACAGTACAGTACTGTCTTTGAGTAATAATTGCTGGAGTGTACGATTTAAAATTCGGCATGCGCTTTTAAATGTAATTAATTTTTTTGAATATTACTCGTTATATATAAATTATATACCTCAAATACAGGTATGCACAAAAGTATTCACGTACCGTTCTCCTTATTAGAGGAAATTGCTGCAGGTAAATTTTCAACTGAAGTATATATATCTCTTAAGTGAACTCAATTTTGGCAGGCATGTAGTTAATAGATTCAAATCTATATATCCTATACAGGGCTGCTGAAAAAATCCGCATAATTTTCCGATTGTGGATGGGAACAGCTGAAATTGGGTTTTGAAATGTATTATGCATTTCCATAGGGCTGATTTAGACGTAATATTTTAATTTTTTAAACGATGCAGTTTTGTGACATTATTCTGAATGTGTTGGAAAGTGTTTCATAATCTATGCTTGACGCATGATTTTTTCTTACTTGTTTGACTTCGGAGATGCATTTACCTGTTTTATACCATTGTAACGAAATAGTCCAACGAGCAACATCTAAATTTATAACGGATATTAAAATTACTTATGCTCTGATTCTTTGATTGGGTAATAGAGGGTGATTATAATTACAGTTCAACTTTCAAAAAGCTGTAAAAAAATGAATCACCGGTGAAAAAGACTTCAAATTTGACCTGAATATACGCAAAGAGAGAAATGGTATGGCATAACAATAAAAATAGTTCAAAATTTTAACAATAGATGGCGCTTCGCTTTACTCGTCATAACGTAAACAGGTTCTTCTACCAGTGACATTGAAATCCTAATGTGACAGCTATTGCGTGTGAGTTACAGGTTAAACCGACTGTACTGTTCAGTGTGCATCACTGTATCAACTTTTTACTAAAAAAAAAAAAGATTTATAGGTCATTAAACAGTTGTGGCAATCTTAGTGTAAAAGCCCATCCACCGCGACAAGGTGTTGCCACATCGGATGGGGGTCGGTTTTTAATTATCCTGCGGCCAAAAACCGTAGAAAAAGCAGCACATAAATTGGTTTTTAATTGTCTTGCGGCCAAAAACTGTAGAAAAGCAGCAATGAAATCGGTTTTTAATTGTCCTGCCATAAACCGCAGAAAAAGCAGCAATGAAATCGGTTTTTAATTGTCTTGCGGCCAAAAACCGTAGAAAAAGCAGCAATGAAATCGGTTTTTAATTGTCCTGCAGCCAAAAAACGTAGAAAAAGTACCAATGAAATCAGTTTTTAATTGTCCTGCAGCCAAAAACCGTAGAAAAAGCACCAATGAAATCAGTTTTTAATTGTCCTGCCAAAAACCGTAGAAAAAGCACCAATGAAATCGGTTTTTATTTGTCCTGCAGCCAAAAACCGTAGAAAAAGCAACAAAAAAATCGGTTTTTAATTAACCTGAAGCCAAAAACCGTAGAAAAAGCAGATGAAATCGGTTTTGATTCTAAACTGAACTAACGTGGTCTTTAGTTCTTCTTTCCACGGCAGCATCAACAACAGAAAATATTCTTCAAACGTTTTTTGAAACTCTTCTTTGGTGGTTGTTCTTCATCTGAAACACACTCTACTTTATTTTCCATATCCCCTACTTCATCTGTGACAGGCTGCACTTCATTTTCGATATGCTGTTCTTCATTTTCAACTGTTCGAACTTCCTTTTCTTGCGCCAATGCTCCTGAGATCCACTGCACATTTTCTATACGAATGAAGCCCACAGCATCTAAGCAAGAATCCAAAAACTTCTCCATGAGATCTTCTGGATAAGGCAGTCTTTCAGTTTCAGAAAAGATTCCATCTTCATACTTGTCGGCACCAGAACTTGTTCCCGTGACAGCATCGTAGAAATCTTCAACAAAACTTGCTTGAGAAAACGTGTCGTAGAAGATGTCTTCTTCTTCTTTTTCTTTTTTCAGCTTCATCAAGTCCTTGATGATGAAGTACATCACACCCATGCAAAGGCCAAACTTGAAGATGAACGATGCAAAGAAAAACAACAGAAAGTGCAAAAACATGACGATTTTCGCAGATGTAGTAGTCAAATACTTGTATTAAGCGAATAAAGTAGTAAATCACTCAAATAACTGTAATTGTTTTTTTTTTTAATCTAAAAACGTAATTTGAGATCAGTTCCAACCTACACTTTCAAATTTTTTTATAAGAATGAAAAATTTGTTGATTTGTTTTCCATCTATTGTTTCAGCAATAGGTAAAATCTTGTTTTTTTCAACAATGAAACACGTGCAAACAATTTGATAAACTTCGTTTGCAACAATGAAACTACTCTGCTGTATTATGAAACCAACAAGAAATTTTTCTTCAACAATGGAAATTCTTGCAAGCAATTTGCGAAGCATTGTTTTGAAGAATTTGTTATTGAGTGACGTAACGAATGTATTGTTGATAAAACTAGTCAATCAGCAAATTGCGAGTGTAATACGGCAGGAAAAAAAAAAGCAAAGATTTAACTCAGTTTTCTCTCATTATGTTAAGGGGAAACATCTTAGAAAACAGGGCGGAATCACTCGGAAACTAGTAACGCGATTTCTATATTTTTTAATATTATTTTTATTTTTTGTATTATAATTAGCTCTATTTCGATCGTTTTATTTCCTGAAAAATTATTATTATTTTTTTTTTAGTAACATTAGTTTAAAAATAACAACATAGAAAAATTAGGAATATAGATGCCTAACTAACTATTGCATACTTTGTTTTTATTTCTTCTTGGACGATTCATTTATAGTGTAGCTACTGCTAAAACTATTTAAACCAATATGGAAATCGCTTCAGTTATTTGGGAGAAAAGGTACTTACTTATACGGCTTTTTTCATAGGATTTTTCATGCGTGCTCTCCTTTAAAGGCATGCAGCGGCTAATAGTCTGTAATCGTGTCGGCAGCCAAAGATGAGCAAACAAATGATAACTAATATGTTGTGGCCATCACAAAACTTACTTCTATATAAATCTGAATTTGAAGTTTGATGAAAATTTGTGCATTAGTTATTGAGATAGGGCTATAGTGGAAATTCTGAAAAATGCAGCATAGCAGCGCACCTGTTGAGCGATTTGCACTAAAAAATAAACAGCAGTAATTTATATCAAGGTATACATGAATCTGAAGTTTGATGAAAATTAGCGCATTAGTTATTGAGATAAAGTTATAGTGGAAATTCTGAAAAATGCTGCATAGCAGCGCCACCTGTTGAGCGATTTGCATCAAAACATAAACAGCAGTAATTCCTATCAAGGTATATGAGTCTGAAGTTTGTTGAAAATCCGAGCATTAGTTCTTGAGATACAGCTATTGCGGAAATCGCAAAAATGCAGCATAGCATCGCCATCTGCTGAGCGATTTGCGCTAAAACGTATAAAGCGTCAATTCCTGTCAAGGACTAACTGAATCTAAAGTTTGATGAAAATCCGTGCATTAGTTCTGGAGATTGAGCTATTGTGGAAATCGTGAAAACTGCTGCTTAGCAGTATCACCTGTCGAGCGATTTGTACCAAAAACTAATCAGCACCAATTTATATCAAGGACGAACTGAATATAATTTTTTATTAAATTCCGTTTATTAGTTCTTGAGATAGAGCGCCCACAAAATTTGTGTCACACACAGACAGACATCTAGTAAAAAACATGTTTTTCGGGTTCTCTGACCCCTAAAACGTGTAAATCCGTCGAAAACCGGAATTCGAAAATTTCACGAATCCAGTACTTTCTTCTTGTAAAGATAGAAGAAAGTAAAAAAAAGTTATACAGAATAGCAATAATTGATATTTTTTAGGCTTTATATCTCTTTGAACTTTTATGGTATACCCATTCATACTTTTCTAATATATACAGCTATACCCAACCCTGCGTTGTAAGTTTTTTTACAAAGTCTCATTATTCTTTTAAATAATACAGTTAATACTTCATAATATTTGTATGGAACAATATGAGCGCGAGTGATACTCGCACTTGTCCGTTTATCTTACAATTATTTAATTTAAAAGTATAATAAAACTCAATCCGGATAAACTAGTTTGGATTAATGAAATAAAAAAAATCTTATAATAATAATAATAATAATAATAATAACCTATATTATAAAGAAAAAACACGTCCTTGAATAATTATGACGTCATTTTGATGGTGGCAATACCGAATCAATATATATATATATATAATAAATTTGAAATCACAAATATATGAAGAAATTGATAAAGTTCTATATATATATGTATGTATGTATATATATATTCTTTTACTGCAATTTATTTTAATTTCTAAACATCGCACAATTTAAATTTTTCTACCGCAAAAAAAAAAAAAAAAAGCACTATCTTTTCAAATGCAGCTTGCTTGAAAACTGTACATCAATGTACTGAACTTTTATGGGTTTTAAAAATTTTTCCAAGCATGGATTTAAAAAAAATATCTCCCTATCACATGCAGCCCGATTACGAAAGATTAAACCCGTTTACACTTAAAACAGTACCAAGAGGGCATTTGTTTCTGGGTAATATTCCACAACGAAATTAACACTTCATCAATAAATAGATAGTATAAATATAACACAAATTTAACAGACATGAAATCGAACTATGTGCTTAAACCAATGAAATTATCAGAATCAAAAAGGCTACTGTAAATAGCGAAATTTTTGGCAGTTTCTTCGGATATTAACCCTTTTTATGCGACTAATGTGAAAGTATCACTTTTAATAAATTCGAAAACTTTATTTGAATATACATAGTTGGTTGTTTTCACATAACAATGATGTGGGACAATCTAAAAAAATATATTAAATGTAAAAAATGTGTTAGAGTTTTGAATAATTTTTTTTCACCTTTATTCTGTAACTCGGGAACCCCTGGTTGTAGAGATGGGCAACATCGTTCCTTTTAAGGAATCGTTCCGAAAAAAGGAACGAATCCGAGAAAAAGGAACGATTCCGAGAAAAAAGGAACGATTCCGAAAAAAATGAACGATTCCGAAAAAAATTAACGATTTTGAAAAATAAAGGATTCCAAGGGGAAAAAAAACACTTCCAAGGGGGAAAAAACACTTCCGAGATAAAGAGAACTACATGCAATCCATAATATTTTTTACTAATTTATTTTCTTATGTACCCATCCATTTTCTTACGCATCCAGTCGGCTTAATTTTGTAATGTTTTGGACAGATGATTTTGTTTTTAAGAGTTCATTTCATTGATCGGGGTGTGCAATTAATTTGCAGTTATTTCTAACTTTATGATTTATGATATAAAGCATAAATCCTCTTGGAAATTTAAGGGCGGTGCAAGGTCTATTCGATTTTCAGTGTAATCATTGGTTTCTCTTGAAAATATGTCGTCAAATGACCGTCCATTTATATTATTATTTTATACAGTGTGTCTTTACTCTCAACGATGTTCAATGGCTAATTCCTAAACCGTTAGTCATAGACCTATAATTCCAATTACAAAAATGTTTTAAATAAGGTAAAAAATTATTCTGAAAGTCATTTAGATCAATAAAAATATTTCTAAAAAAGTTACGAAATTTAATTTTTTATACGGTCCCCCGGCCCTATAAGTGATATTTAGTAAAAATTTCCTGTTCTCTTAAAAGAAAGACAAAAAAAGTCCCATTCATCTAACACTAAAATTAATGAAGTTATACGAAACTTTGAACTGCAAGACTTATGCCACTTTTCTGCATCCGAATACACATGAGTTTAGCCATGCTTCTAGGGGTCGTAAACAAAGTGCTTAAAGTATTTGAAGGATTTATTTCATGTGTAGCTGCGATTTGAAAGAAATCGTATTACGACAGATTTTTGTAAGTATTTGAAGCTGTTTCTTTTCATGATTTTTTTAACAAAAATTATGCTATTTTTATAAGCTTTTATTTAACCTATTAACCGCCAAAACTATAAAGTAGGAATTTTAAAATTTCTTGTTGAAAGTCGCTTGTCACCACAAATTCAGAAAGGTAATTTTCGCTTTATTAAAATATCAAAATTTCTGCCAATAAATAAGGCAATTTTTTTTAATTCTAAAATAGTGGTAACAAAGTAATTTATTTAAGCATGCGCAATTGTTTTGACCGTTGCGTGAACGCAACATCAGCGGGTAATGGGTTAACTTGAAACGATCGTATGTATGTCTTTCCAGTTCAAAATTTGTACTCGAAATTCAACTTACTTTAAAATATGCGATCGAGGTTAAATTTTACATATTGATGTAAATCAGATGACAATGTAATATTATTATGATTTTCAGTGCTTACCATTATGTACTTATTTTACAGGGTAACACAAAAAAATTCGGATAGATTACTGCCAACAAGTTTACTAAAAAGTTTTAAATTAGATAACACAAGACTGCGATGGTTGTGTTTTTTTATTTTTTAAATTATGTATTTTTAAAATTATGATTTTTATATATTTTTTAGCGCTGAATCCGAAAATTATCTTCATTTTTAACCATCATGTCAGGATGTTTTGCAAATAGTAAATTTCAAAATTGAAAAAATAGCTAATACTGTAAAAAAGAGTCGATGGTTGCATTTTTTAATTTTTACGATTGATTTGTATGTGCTTTTTAGCCCTGAATGTAAAAAATACCTTCATATTTAACCATCATGTTAGACTTTTTTGCAAATGGTAAATTTCAAAGTTAAAAAATAGCGAAAATCTGATACTATAAAATGGATGTAAAACTTCTTTTATTCAATTTAATTTTATTTAATTCAAGAATTTATTCAATTTTTGGCTTATACTGGGATTTTTACAGCTAAACAGCTCGGGGATCCAATGATGTGGGAAGGGAAGAGGTTCAATTAAAACTTTGAACTTTTAAACTTTGAAATTTACAATTTGCGAAAAATCCTGACGTGATGGTTAAAAATGAAGGTCATTTTCGGATTCAATAGTAAAAAATAGATAAAAATCAATTATCAAAAGTTAAAGAAATAACAATCACGTCTATTTTATACTCTCAGATTTCCGTAAATTTTTCACTTTTTAGATTTCAAATTTACGATTTGCAAAAAATCTGTACTTTGTGATAAAAAATGAAGGCCATTTTTGGATTCAGTGCTACAAAATACGTAAGAACTAATTATCAAAAGCTAAAACACATGACACAACACAAATTTGCATCCTAGTGTAATCTAATAACATTTCAAAATATGTGTCATTTTGCAAAGAATCGAGGCTGTTGCTTTTCAACATTTTATTTAACGAAAATTCTATTATTTTTTTCCTGTTATATGTGTAGTACAAGCTGTATATTTTGCATTAATATTTCAGAATGATTATAGATTTCAAATTTATAATGCAATGTTAATTTTACTATCAACTATTTTTTTTTATATACCTGAAGATTATTTATATTTCTAATAAATTTGTAAATGACCCCATTTTGCAGCAAAAAATGTGCTCCAACTTTAAACAGCCATTACTTCGGTCAGTTTTAATCTTAGAATAATAGGACTTTTATTTGTCTTACTTGTAAGTGTAATAGGAAAGTTTTACTAACTATAACTTGAAGGACCGGGGGACCGTATAAAAAATTAAATTTCGTAATTTTTCAAGAAATGATTCATTTGACCCAAATCACTTTTCAGATACTTCTTTGTCCCCATTTAAAACATTTTTTTAATTGGAACTATATGGCTATGACTAAAGGTTTAGGAATTAGCCATTGGACATCGTTGAGAGTGGACATCCTGTATAGGAAATTTTATTATTGCTCTGATATTTGTCACCGGGGTCTAGGAATTTTTAGTCTCATAGATTCCTCTTCAAAATCTACCTCTAGGTAATCCTAATTTCATTTTTCATTCTGAATCTCATTTTTCATTTGGATGGCCCTACTGGTTTGGATATGTAACTTGTTAAAATAGATTACATTTTTGTTCGTTTTGTTCCAGTGTCCGTACTTTCAATAACTTTATCCCATTTATCGTCTTTCTCCTCAGTTCCATAACTTTACGCACACAGGATGTTTGCATAATTCATCAACATTATTATCATTGCCTTCAGGATCTGGTTCAGAAGTGGAACATCCTATTCTATAGCAATCATCTTGTAGTACAATTCAGTGATATATATCAATTTTAGTGCATTTGAAATAGCTTAATGTCATTAAAATGCACTGCAAACGACTTTTTCCCGTTGACCATAATGTAACGAAACACTTTTGAGTGCCCCTGTAAATGAACTATTAATGCTACACTCTTCATATTGAATACCAAACATCCCATGGTAAACATCATTAACATATATCAATTGCATGGGAATCCGAGTATATTTAAGGGAGTTAGGTATATCACACACTGAGACGACAGAACGACATAAAGCGCAACATGAAGTGCAAAAACCGGTCGAAACAAAGAACGAAGTTGTTACAAACTTGTTCTAAACCAGTTTTTCTAGCGAATTCAAGCGACATGTCTTATGTGTCGCCTTAGTGTGTGACTTGCCTTAGAGCGTGAACAAACGGTCTGACGGACAGACAAACCGCATTCATAAACACTAACTTTATTGGAAAGGGTTAAAAAGTATAGCACGTTTTTGCACACTGTCTTTCCTGAGTGACTGATGTATGTCTTGTCTTATACCATAACATCGCTATTTGTAAACTGCTGTTAACTACGTAGAATTTCAATAAACTTACAGCTCTTTTTGAATTTCCAATTTCACGAGAACCTACAGAAATTTCTCTAATTTCACACCCTCATCCGCCGTCACCCTCTCTCCACTTATACTGAACCCCAGTTCGATGTGAGTGAATTGCGATGCTAATATGTTTGTTTGGATTGGGATCTTTGGAGCTTCATAACTCATGAAGTCATGGAACACTTGTGTTACACGAAAGGGTAAAAGTTCCTTCAGATGATTTGTAAACAGATTCATTAGCAGCATGTCTATGGCTAGTGATATTTATAAAATAATATTATATATATTAATATTATAATATGCATATATATAGTAATATATATGATTTTATACATATATAGTACATATTATCTCCGCCAAAAGATATAGTGATTCACTAAACTTCAAAGTTCTATTTCTTTAAATTTGAAATTTGCTAACATTTTAACTGAAAAACGGTTTATTGGTTTAATTAAATTAAACAAATTAAAAGTATGTCCATTATTATTACAGAGTGTAGTACTATATAAAGAACTATCCTTTTGACGATGTTTCGGCCGTTGAATAAAAGACATATGTTGTAAAAGTGTTAGATAATACCAACCTTAATTTTTTGAGAATTTGACTATTTTTTATTCGGAGTTAAACTTTTTATTGTCAAAACTATTTAAAATAGATAAAACATTTTGTTAAATTCTAACTTTTCAGAAAACTTTATGTAATTTAAAAAAAAATGAAAATAAATAAATAAATCTTCTAAGTGAAAAGAATAACAATAAGAAAGGAAAATACATAAAATTTAGTATCGCATTTGCAGTAAGTTTTACCTCAATAAAAACGGAAGTTTGGTATTAGGCTTGAAACATTAAATTTAGTTTGGCTTGAAGGGAGCCTTGCTTTGATCGAAATTAAACTCAGATATGTATTATCCATCACCACAGTAACAGGCATTAATCGTGGCATTGATTTCGGGATTTGCGAGTATCAATAACGATCAAGAAATCTGAATTATTATAAGAAATTATAACCATAAACGATTTTTTTTTTTTTTGCTTTTATTTTACGTTGAATTAAAACAAAGTCACAGTTATTTAAATTCTAATTATTTAGCAAGAAATAGAAATAAAATAACAAATGAAAAAACTGTACAAAATCACAACGTGCATTCTTCGGAAACCAATAATTAAATTCGTATATTGTAAAACTTTTTAAATGCAATATTAACCCATTAAAGACTGACGTTGCGTTTTCGCAACATTATATTTGTGAATTTTTAAATTTTTTTGATACCAGCAAAAGAGAAAAGTAAAATGTGCCTTATTTAATTAACACATTTCAGTGATTCATAAAGTAAAAGTAAGGGTTTAACAAAAAATGGCGCGAACTGAATAAAATTACTGTAAAACATGCTGGTCCTTAATGGGTTAACCTTCCGCATACCAGACCGGTGTAACAGACCTGATAGGTACATTCAAATTGATTTTTCACATTTAAAAAAATGAAAATTTTGTAAATATGTGACTTTTTCTGGAATGTTCTACTCAAAAGAATAGAACATCCCAGAAAAAAACCCCATATTTACAGAAATTTCAGTTTTTAAAATAAATTAGAAATGTCATTATTGAATTGTCATTAGAAATGTCATGGGGCCATTGAACCCCTCTGGTAGGCGGATGGTTAACATAAATCTATTAAACCGAAATAAGCATAAAATATGCAGCTTTACATATATGTCGCAGTGTTGGAGAAAATCCGATAATCTATATGTAGCACGTGATTTTTTTTTCCCGTTTTTATACTCAAAACGGCCATTAAGAGAGCGAATCGCGGTTAAATTATTTCAATCCCACCCACCACTGTTACTGTTATCTTATTATTATTATTAGACATTATGCTTTTTGAAATATTCATTATCTTAAGAAAGAAAGAAACGTTTTACAAAAATTCCTTGTTCTAACAGATCTATGTAATAAACCTCAATGTAAGTTGATTAAAACAACAATCTTCGAGAGTTTTGAGATTTTTTTAATAATCTTCTTCAGGAGAGAAAAACAAGACGCCAAACTGTGGAAATAAAGTGGTACTAGAGCGCTCGTAGCTGGTCATACATTTCTTTTGACAAAGAGGATTCTCAAATTGAAATTATGTTTGAGGAAAAAACATGAAATAGTAAAATATGCATGAAAGTGCGTAACTCTACAATTATTAAAATAATTGAAAATCAGTTATTATTATCCCATTAAAATGCACTTTTTATGACCTATTGATATATTTCTTATATTATTCAAAACAGTTTCTAATCAGATTTAAAAAAATATTTTTCACTATTAATTAAACAAGCTTTTTCTTTGTTTTTCTCAAGGCTGTTCTTAAGTGATCTGCTCAACAAGCGTAAAACGTTTTAACACATTTACAAATTCATTTTTTAACGGAAAGATATAAAATTGGAAAGTTTGACCATGGAAGCGATTCGGAATTGAACTGTGTTTTCCATCTTTTGATCAGTAAATTACCTATTGAGTTATAATCGATTTTGATCACGTGACAAACATGTTTTTCGTCCATTTTTGAGCGATTATGCCCCTTTCGCGCGGAAATTCGGTTCAAAACGTCCACTTTGACACTATTTTCTGAAAGATCTATTGCGTTAGCAAAAAAACGGAAAAAAAGCTCGATTACATAGTTTCTGAACAACAACATCTGCTCGTTTCATGCATTTCCGAATAATAATAAATTAAAACTTTTGGATTTGAGAACGGCCTTAAGAATCCATTTAGAAAAAATTCATTTTTTATGATACATTTACCAATTAGAAAAAGTATTAGTGTATTAAAGTACACATGGTGTTCCATTACCTTCGGGGTCCAGGTACTCAATCGGTAAAGCACGTAAAGTTTCTTGGTTAGAATCCCATCACGGACACTTTTTCACTCAGGTGGAAAAAATTCAATTCGTATAAAATATTTTTTTAATTATTTCTTTCAGATTAATTTAGCACAAGAAGATCAAATAGTAATGTTTATTAAACGCCCTACTCCGCCCCGCACTTCAATTTCTTTTTTCTTTCTTTCTTTTCTTTTTTTTTGAGGAGGGGGGCACACACATTAGAAGGATATTTTGGCAATAAAGTCAGCTTTAATAGAATCAAAATCTGTTATTTTGAAATAAAATAGCGTATTTTAATTTATTGAAACTGACCAGTCTACAAGAAAAGAACCGATTCCGACGGAATCGTTCCTTTTCGGAGTCGGTACATTTCGGACCGACTCCGAGGATTCGGTCCTTTTCGGAACGACTCCGAGGATTCGGTCCTTTTCGGAACGACTCCGAGGAATCGGTCCTTTTCGGAGTCGGTACATTTCGGAACGACTCCGAGGAATCGGTCCTTTTCGGAGTCGGTACATTTTGGACCGATTCCGAGGAACCGTTCCGAAAAGGACCGAATCCGAGGAACCGTTCCAAAAAGGATCGAATCCGAGGAACCGTTCCAAAAAGGACCGAATCCGAGGAACCGTCCGAAAAGGACCGATTCCTTTTTACAGAATGGATTCGTTCCTTCAGTTTCACTGCCAGAATCGTTCCTTTGGATTCGTTCCTCAACAAATGACACATCTCTACCTGGTTGGATCACACTATAATAATAATAATAATAACAAAATTACTTAAATTGAACTTAAACTAATTACAATTGACACTTATCAAACTTAAATTTACCGAGGAACTGAAAAAAAAAAAAAAAAAAAAAAAAAAAAAACGCGGTAGTTATAACTCGTGAAAATTCGACAAATCTGAATTATCCTGTATACAGGACAATGGTGAAATACGGGGTAAAACATAATCAACCCGAGGGTTCGTAAATATTATGATATTTTCGAAAATATCAAAAATATCCGATATTTTGATATACAGGGTGTCCACTCTCAACGGTGTCCAATGGCTAATTCTTAAACCGTTAGTCATAGACATATAGTTCCAGTTACAAAAATGTTTTAAATAAGGTAAAGAAATATTTTAAAAGCGATTTGAGTCAATGAAAACATTTCTTAAGAAATTACGAAATTTAATTTTTTTATACTGTCCTCCGGTCCTATAAGTTATATTTAGTAAAATTTTCCTTTTACACTGACAAGTAATACAAAAAAAGCCCCGTTATTCTACGATTAAAATTGACCGAGTAGTAGCTGCTTAAAGTTGGATCATATTTTTTGCTGCAAATTAGGGGTCATTCACAAATTTAGTCGAAATATAATTTCGTCAAATATATTAAAAAAATGGTTGAGAGTAAAATTAACATTGCAATATAAATTTGAAATCTTTAATCATTCTGACATATTAATGCAAAACATACAACTTGTAATAAACATTTAAGAAGAAAGAAAATCAGAATTTTTGTTAAATAAAATGTTGCTAAATTAAAAGCCTAAATTCTTTACAAAATGATACGTATTTTAAATTATTATATGTGGGTGGTTCAATAATTATTGTACCTAGTATATATAAAATATTTGTACTGCAGTGGTTGATGTGGAATATCGAAGTGTAATGTCTTAAATGCCTATATGCGGAATTTCAGAACCGTAGCTGCTATTCTACTTATATAAAATCCAATTCTCTGTGTGTCCCTTACAATTCCGGTAGGACCGCCTCATTGTAATGAGTAATTGTTGAAAATTACTAATGCAGGGTTACCACAGTAGCGCCAAATGTTGACCAACTTGGCGAAATATCGCCAAAATTGACGAAATGCCGCCAAATTGGGCTACAAAAATAAGTTGCTACATATGAAGCCAACTTGGCGATAGCTAGCTAATTTGACGAAATTCCCATTTAAAACCACTCATATTTCATAATCGAGGTCACCGCAATTTAATTTAAACTACGCGCTAAACTATTACAAAATACATCTAATATTTGTTAGTCTAACTTTCAAACAAATATTATTACCCGACTGCCAAGAAGGGTTATGTGTTTCACGGGTATCTGGGTATGTGTATTTCTTTATACCCTCGAAACATCCCAACGGCTGGATGGATTTTAACGAATGAGGTCTCTATCGATTCGTCTTAACCGTCCGATGGTTATAGACTAGGTTTTGTTTTTATAAATTCAAAATGGCGGCCGTAAAATATAAAATGGCGGTAGAGACGAAAAAAAATTTTACGAGCCGTATTGAGTGGCCTATCATTGGATAGGTCTTTCAAAATCAAGACGATGTTTCATGGACTATTTTGCAGTCAGAAGCTCCGTTTAAATATTACACAACCTGAAACTTGTGTAGGTAGGATCTCTAGCTTTACTGCAACTCTAACCATCATAAACATCTATAGGTCTCATCAAAATAGTGTTTATTGATAGGAACTAACAATTAAACGCAACTTAAATATCATCACTAAAAGTAAATAAAAAAATAGGTAAGTAATATAAAAAATAGTTTCACATTGATGAGAAATAATTAATTAGTTCTTTTTTTACGCAGTCGAGTTTTTTGATTTTTTAAATTTAATATTTACTCAGTATTTGACATGAACATTTTTTAATTAATTTATGTCTTCTATTGAAAGTGAAAGAAGACTAAATGTGTTGTCTACATACATTTTTCATAATTACTTTACAATTTTTATTTCTTAGAACATGTACTAAGAAATAACTGTGCACAGTATGTGAGATGTCGCGTATGTGTGTCATGTCCCACACTCAATGTTACTAAGGAAAGTGATTGATTATAAATTTAATTGAAAATAAAATAGTTAAAAAACTATTATTCTAGCTACTACTATCTCAAGAGCAAAGTAACTTAGCATAGTTAATTACTTTCTGTGTATTTTTGTTTGTTTTCTGAATACGAAAAGGAGTGTCACACAATAAATTCTCACTTCCATAAACCAAACATTCAGTTGCATTTTCACATTAAAAAATGGCAAAATTATCATCAGATTTTGTTTCCCATGATGCTAAAGTTAGCCAGTATGTTTGCTGTTGTTAAATTATAAGTCAGCAATTTCTTTTTATACTCAGGTATTAGAATTTGTTATAAAAAAGCAACGATGGTTATTGAAGATTCTCACCTCCGTGAACTGTAATTCAAGGTGACTAAATCAACACTAAGATATTTGCTTATACATTGCTTAGGTAATTTTAGGAACAGATAATGCTTCTATATATAAAAAAAAGTTTTGATTTGGAAATGAACCAATGAAAATCTGCGTAGATATTCCCGGCAGATCGGCATCCAATTTGAATGCTTAATCATTGCCTTTCTTCGTTAATATTAAAAAAAAACTGTTGTATACAAAAATATGAAAATCGGCGGTATTATAGAGAAATGTTTGATAAACACACTGATGCAGACAGTTTTCAAATCGAAGAATTATTTTAAGAGATATTTAATGCCAAAGTTGGACAAAATCGTTCCATTAAAAAAGTTTTATAGGAGCAAAAACTGTACATAGGAATTTAATCATTTTTAGATCATTTTATGCGTCAGAATTTCCCGGTGTGCAAACTGCATTTAGTATTTTAATTTGACTCATTTTTTGAGGTTTTATTTCTATTTTAAATTCAAATTTTCAGCATTTCGAGAGATATTTTTTACAAAATTTAGAAAATTGTATTAATTTAAACTGTTGCCAACTGTATAAACAGCGCAAACAATAATGTTTGCTTCAAATTAAAAAATTATTTTACACGTGACTATTATAAACAGAAAATATAAAAAGCAGGAACTCATTGAAAATTATGTCATAAAAACTATACTTACACGTGAATTTTAAAAGAGAAAGAATATTGTAAAATAATAAATTCACATGCGTTAGAAGTCTTAAATAGGAGAATTTACGTCACATTTACGTCACATTACACTTATTACGTAAAATGAACAAAAAATAATATTGCAAAACAGTTTAAATTTAAAAATTGCGCGAGACATTTATTTGATATTTTAAGATGATCATAATATTTCATTTCTAACAAAAGTATTACGTGAATATTAAAAAGAGAAAGAAAAGTTTGGTGAAAATTACGTCAGATTATATTTGTCAGATTCAAATTATAATTCAATCTTCCGAAATCTTTTTAAAGCCGATCAAATTAGCGTGCTGTTAGAGTCTGCGGTGTCTGAACGGGGGTTGACGAGCGTAGCTCGTAGGGGGCAGAGCCCCCTAGTGATTTAAAAAAAAATTCTCAAAAAATAAATATGTAGGTGAATATTTGGAGCAGGTTCCTCACCTCCGTGATTATCACCTCCGCGAATCTCTTAATTTTGAAAATCTATATTTCAGAGAAAAATGCTTAACAAGAATTTACAATGACTGTAAATCAAAAAAGATTGTTTTAAAAATTTTAAAAAGATGAATTTAATAACATATAAAAAATGGGTGATGAAAAGAAGCTCCAGATAGGAGATGAATTTTTTGTGATTTTTATGTTCATTCCTAATAAATTCATTAAGCATTCTTATATAGAATTGAGCCTTAGTTATATATCTAGTAGAATAAATAGTTTTTTACGCTTTGCTGCTCTACACAAACATAACTGTAGCATAAAGTTCACCTCCGTGAATGATGTTAACCGTTTATCGGGCAGTGGTAATATACTTACCACTTAATTTTTATTGAAAACTGGTTGATTCGCACCGGACATTTTTGTAAAATATTTTGTTTTTATAATTCTGCTGATAAAAAAGCCGTATTTTATTTTCAAATAAATCTGTATGTAGATTCTGGTGGCAGTGAATCTTTTCAACATTTCAGCCACAGATAAAGGGTTAATTAAAAAAATTGTGTTTCCGAAAAAAATAAATACAATGTATCTGGGCCATTGCTGATTTTTATTTGCAGTAAGTGATAAGTTTCTAAAAATGATAACCTTTGTCTTGAAAAAAAAAAATTTTTATGGGCAAAATTTATATTGAAAATGTACACTTTTGGGAGAATGACCCATAAGCTGTTATACCAATTTTCTGCTCGTCAAATATCTGACAATTTGGAGATTCCTGTAAATGCTAATTCTGCGTCTTGCAATTTTTTAAATACATAAAATGAAAGAACATACTTATATCTTTTATCCCAAGAAAAGTTGTGTTTTAAAATCATATGCATTTTAAGATATCAAATGTTGAAAATGGTCTTTTTTTTCTTCTTTTTTTCCCCCAATTTTAAGAGTCTTGAGACCCCTTAATAATAATAATAATGAGCCGCTTTTCAGATAAGGACCCCCTATAAGTTGAGTTAATGCAAAAATAAAAGAAAAGTATCGTTTTAATTTGTATAAAGTTATTTATGACAACGTGTGGTTTATTATGTCATAAATTGGTCACCTAGATATAAATAAACGGTCAAGTGCAAGTATTACTCGCACTCTGAGGGTTTCGTACAATAAATATGTCAATTATTAACTGTATTATTAAAAAAAAATCGTTACTAAAAGAATAATGAGACTTTGTAAAAAAACTATACAACGTAGGGTTGGGTTGTAGTACTCTATATACTAAGAAAAGTAGGAATGGGTATACCATAAAAGTTCAAAGAGCCTAAATAATATCAAATATTGCTATTCTGTGTAACTCTTTTTTTAATATTATCCTAATCTGTTTATGAAGAACTTAATTCGGTACTGAAAATAAAAATAGTGCGTATTTAAACTTCATTGGTATTTCATAAAACTAAATTCAGCGTTGTAGTAAACTTTTCGTTTTACAGTGTACTTAAACAAAACCCACGATCAAAGTTTAAACGTGGCATTATGCTAAGCGCGCTTCGAAAGGAGGTCGCAAAGTTGCAAAGCCGCCTTGGTCCGTGCCGCGTTTTTCCAGATAGGTTTTTAATAAACTTTTAAAGACACGGGAGGCGTATTGAGAGATCCAACCAATGCAAATTAATCGCGAATCAAATAGTATTTATGTGATTAATTCTTATTAAATTAGCCGGTTTTTAACAATTTGACGTTTATTGCTTTTATACTGCTACTGGGCATTACATTACACGAATGTATCATTAAAAGTTGTTATCTAGGTTTTAAAAGTCGATGGTACATAGAGTACGTCGCCCCTGTCATTATGTATGTCCTAACCGTCCGTGTCTTTAAGGGTTAAAAGATTTTTTTTCTCCAAGTAGCTTAATTAGCCCCTCTACATTTTCCCTAAATATATTTGTAAATGTTTAATAATATGTAAATATTTGCGTCAAGTCTTTATTACTTCCCCCAATTTGAACTTTCCACGTTCCATAGTGTACGAGTAAAATGGCTGTGACAGACGGACAGACGGACAGACAGACAGACACAGGAGTGAACTTATAAAGGTGCCGCTTTTACTTTTTAAGTACGGAATCCTAAAAATTTAACAACCTTCCATTTTTGAAATAGCAACATCCACTTTTGATATTTTGATTTTCCATGGATCAAATCAACCTGGAAAATATATAATTTATGAACATTTTCTTAAATCTTCATAGAGTTAGAAGATGTTAAAGTTTGAGGATGCTAATGTTAAATTCATGAGGCAAATTTTAATCTATATTTAAAAAAAAAAACAAAAAAAACAACAAAAAAAAAAAAAAAAAAAAAAAAAAAAAAAAAAACCATCCGATTGAAATGTTTCTTTTTCCTCAGATACACTGAATGGACTCAAACATAATCTATATATATATTTTTTTTACATTAAAGATCAAATATTTAATAATAAAAATTGTTAATAAATTATTTAAACAAAATATTAATTATGAGGTACATTAATTTTTCTATAAATTGCATCTTCAAGGACATGGCTATGGGATGTGGAAATTATTCTTTTTCTATTATTTTCTAATATTCTATTTATATCAATTATTTTCAGAAAGCCCTGAATATTTTTGAGAGGAAAAAAACTATCTATTTGGACATTTATGAGCATATACTTGTTAATTTTTATGCAAAAAAGGAGAAACTATATTAGAGGTATAGTTGTAGAATACGTTTCCGTAATTGTATTAAAATATAGATGAAGGACTGAATTCAGTCGGATTTCGCATCAATGATTTTTTTTTTTTTTTTTTTTTTTTTTTTTTTTTGTCAAGTTCGGGTCGGCTTCAGGTCGATACATTTTTTTTTTCGGTGTTGGTGTTATTTATGACGGCCGATTATCTACACAAGGGATATAGGCATAAGGGGTGGGGGATGCCTTCCGTGGGGGGTCTTTCTAAGGGAGCCTAACCCATATTTATGCAAAGGAGTACAAGGTTAGAAGAAAACCACGGAAAACTCCGAATGATTACGCCGACGGGCGCGGTTGGGTTCGAACCCAGAACCTTTCGTCTACCAGCTTTGAGAGCAGAAGCTCTCGGCCACTGGTAGGGCCTTTTTTTTTGGTCGGGTTCGGGTTGATTGTATAATAGAATTTTAGGGTTCGTTTTGATTGTACTCGTAAATAGAATTTTAGGATTCGGGCCGCGTATAACCTGATTCCCGCAAGACTCTAGTTTGTATGCATGTTTTTACTTTCAAACTAAATAACAAGTCGGAAATTGTACGTCAAACGTAGCAAATGAGGTGCATTCGTACTATAATTAATTTTATAAATATTCAGATCTTGGTGCAATAGCTGTTGCACTCTAATGCAAAAATGCATGAATACAAAATTTATTACGATTACATATAATAAATTCAGTAATACGGAAATAATAGGACTTCATCCCCATGGCAACCAAGAATCATGACCTGTCATGGAATATCATTGAATTAATGACTAATGATAGGATTTAATAGAATGAAGAAAACTTTTATTAATATCTTTTTTAGTTTTGGTTCGATTTTCATAAAATTTGAAAGGACTCGAGAAAATTCTGCAACGATTATACATATTAAATTTCAAACCATTTGGTTGAGTAGTTTTTGCGCTATTATATGCGGACAGACGGACGGAAAGGACGACACCTATAGGTGCTACGTATTTATATAATTATGAACGCAGCTAAAAACGTCAATAAAATCCGAATTTCGTAAAATCCGATTTTATACAATATATTTAAGTGTATGTTATAAAAGTCTTTTCACAAAAGAAAACTTTCAAACATGTATAATGAAAATAAAACTTTCGAAACATTTATAGAAAATAAAGCCGACAATAAAACTCTTTTCCCTCTTCCAACCTTAAGTTCTAAAGTTTTCGGGGAATGAAATCCATAGTAGTGCGTCATTTGAGCCCCTTTTTTTACTTTGAACTTTCGGCAAATCACTAGGACAATTCTTTTACAGTTCTTTCAAAGTTATTTTTAAAATTAAAAATTTTTATGTTTCGTATGAAATTGAATGGAAATTTGATATATTTTTCGTTTCTATAAATCTCAGATTCAGCCAATTGAAAAATCCCTAACTTTATATTTATCGGCAATTTTATATAGCTATACATTTAACGATTTTTCTCTGGAAATATCTTGTTTTGAGAATCTTGAAGAAAACTCATTGTTCATCAGATAAACGACGTTCGAAAATTTTTAAGATAAGTTAATTTTATTTGGCTTTTATTTATTTGTGGATTAAGGCTCCTGTCCCTGCCGGCGAAGACACTCATGAGCTAATGCTAATCCTATGGGGAGGGATTTTTCTAATATCTCGTTTGCATTTCGAGATTTTTAAATATATTTTTTTTTTTTGCATTGGATAGCCGAGGTCCACCTCTGCATCGCACCTTTTTTACTTTTTTGATTTTGGTTGCAGATATTTTTTAGAATTATACTTTTATTTTCAGAACCGGTTTTGAAAGTGAAAGTAACTTTATAAAAAATACCTGCGACAAAATCGAAAAAGTGAAAAAGGTGCGATGTAGAGACGGACCTCGGCTATTCAATGCAAAAAAAAAAAAAAAATCTAAAAATGTCGAAATGCAAATGAGATATTAGAAAAATCCCTCTCCATAGGATTTGCATTAGCTCGTGAGTGTTTTTGCCGGCAGGGACAGGAGCCTTAATATTGTTTTGTCATGTTTAATTTGTTGTTTGTCATGTTGTTTCATTTTTGTCACGCGAATACTGCAAGCTTGCTAAATGTTAAATAAAAACAACTCAAATTCGAAGGTGGGTAATTTTTTAAATGCTACAATGTAAGAAAAATAAATTTATTAACTGTGTTAACTTTTTGTTTAAAATTGTACTGGAACAGAATATGAAGATGGTGAAACAGATGGCTGATGACGAAGACGATGAGGTTTTACAAATGATGTCAGCACAACATCGGCAAAATGGAGCACACAAAATATGTTAAATGATGTTCAATGCAAATAAAATAAAGTCGCAATTCGAGTAAATAAAAGTGACATCCAGGTAAATGAAATCAACTATATCTGGATTTCCATACCTATAATGCCCCACCAGTGGCCGAGAGGTTCTGCTCTCGAAGCTGGTAGACGGGAGGTGCTGGGTTCGATCCCAATCGCGCCCGTCGGCCTAATCGTTCGGAGTTTTCGTGGTTTTCTTCGAGCCGTGGATCTTCCATGCGTTAATACGGATTAGGTTCCCTTAGAAAGACCCCCACGGAGGGCACTCCCCCCGGGCCCATATCCCTCGTGTAGATAATTAGCCGTCAAAAATCAACCCAACCCTACCTATAATATTAAAAGCCTACACATTAGTCACGGAAAGAAATGCTCAAATTAATGTTAATTCTATGTGAGCATTGCTTACACATTTATCGTTCGCATTTTAATATTTTTAAATGATTTCTTTTTTTGCGTAGGATACATGAGGTCGATAACTTTTATTGTGCGTTTGTACTTTTTAGATTTTAGTTACTGTTTTTATATATGATGATACTTTCTGGAACCGGTTAGAATCGGTTCTGAAAATGAAACTATCCTCATATGAAAAAATGTAACAAAAATCGAAAAAGTACAAACGCACAATAAAAGTTATCGCCTCAAATACCCCATAAAAAAAAAGAAAAAAAAATGCGAGCGAGAAATCTGTAAACAACGCTCTCATAGGATTAACATTAGTTTTTGCGTTTCTTTCCGCGACTAGTGTAGGCTCTTAAAGCATCTTGAAACCTACATTCGAACAAATATAAAAGTAAAAACACTTTTTTAAATGTATAATTTTTATTATGTTTCTTTTTTAAGATATGGCAACAGGAAGAAAAAAAAAAGCATTATTTAAACGATACATTTGAGATTTCTGAAATGATTTCTCAACGTATAATCACAATTTAATTGACATTAAATTATTAATTTATTAAAGCGTATTAAAATATATATATATATATTACACTCTTACTTTTCAGTTTATATTTTCTACTTTTTAGTGTTTAAATTATTTCATTGATGCAGTCGCGCAGCCAATTAGCGTGGTTCTAGCGAGCGTGGTTTGAAGCATAATTAACTAAATTGTTTTTGTAATTCGTATACAGTTGTTTATACAGAATATTTGGCGATTTATAACTTGGGGCTGCTTATCGGAAAATTAACTTAAAATTAATTTATTAATTTATAATTAAGTTCTAAATATATCAAAATGTTGTAATGTCATTAGAAAAACATCTATAAACATAACTTTTATAATTCTAGCATATGAGGTAGTGGGTGAAAAACGGATTACAAAATTCCACGATGTTTACATACAAAAACCAAGTGAAGTTAAATAAAAGAATGCAAAAAAAAAAAAAAAAAAAAAAACAAGTCGCAACCAGGAAAAAAAGCGGCTTGAGTGATTTTTAAAAAACTATTTTTTTTTTATACTTGTATCGTTGGTTCTGGGAAAACGTCTGGAAAGAAGATTTCTATTCAGGGCCGGCGCAATAGCGCACAGGGCTCTGGGCAAAGGGGCCCTACGTCTCTGACTGCAATATTGAAGATCTCAACTAATAAAATTCTTTTGAACTGTGCACATTACACTAACAGTCAAGTCAAGTCAATGCGGTGCTTACGGAGTACCGACGTGGATCGTTTTACCGCCACGCGAAACTAGTTATAAATTAATGTTGAAATTCCAATAAATTTTTCTTTATGTTACATAAAATAACATACATAAACATAAAAACCAGTAATGTAAATTAATGGTACTATTACTATTCATTTGTAGTTAGTAGCTAGCGAACACTGGGTATATTTGATGAATACATAAAATCCTTTTTTCGTCTACTCTAAGAAAATTAATTTTAGTATAATGTGGATGTTTCAGATAGTATACAAAATGCGATTGAGGTCTACTTGCCAGTGGGAGCCCGGGTACACGTGTCCCGTGTGTCCCTACGACCCTACGATAACCAATCTCAAACTCAATCAACACTCAAATAAAATCTTTTCTTAAAATGGATGAATTCCAGTTATTTGTGTTGCATTTAAACTCTATTAAAAAGTAGAGAACGTACAAGGTTCTCTATTAAAAAGCAGCTACTGGTGCCATCTATCGTCTAATTTTGATTTTACCTAAGGTATAAGATAGCATCTAAAAACGAATATTAACATTGTGCAAATGTAAGGATACAAACGTGAGAGTTATGGTCGATCGAACGAGGGTGTACTAACTTTCTTGCTCTTGTAGTGCTTGAAAATTAAAACACAATCCAGCTTAGGCCCATTTTTTATTTATGACTTCTTGGAGCACTAATGTAATAGAGTTGAGAGGCATTTTCGCAATTCCCTGAGTAATTTTCCAGAATTAATATTTTTTTCACATTAACAATCAACGACAAAGTATGCCGAATAGCAGTGCTAGCTGGCAAAAGTGAATTTTATATATAGATTGGACATTTTTCTAGATTAGCTGAACAGTTTGCCAGGTTTTGGGATTACTGACTTTTCCTTAAGTTTTCCTTAAGATTTTATGGACAAAACAATTTAGCTGAATTTTCTATGATTTCAAGGTTTCCCTGAGAAATTTGAAGTAGAGTCCTGCATCGGGTCAGGTTACACTCTTTCACCCGCACCCGACCCGCGACGCTATATTTTTTCGTCGCGGGTCGGGTAGACCCGAACCCGATTCACAATACTGAAATAATAATGATAATAATGCTGTTAATATTTTTCATATTCCGAGAGAAGAAAAAAAATGCTCCTTAACTGTACCGTAAAGAAAGAATAATCTATGATCACATTTCTTACATACATTTTATTTGTCATGCAGTAAATTGAATCTATGCTCATTCATATTTCAATATTTTTATTTTCATCTGAATGATAGTTCTGCTCACGCTTTTTGTATAAATCCCAACAACCCGACTTGCAAAAATAAAATAAAATAAAATAAAAAATAAATAAATACGACCAGCAAAAATTATTTTAGGGTGAACTCGATCCGCAGAAAGAAAATTAGAGACATCCCGACCTCGTCCGGGAAAAGAAAAGAAAAGAAAAACAAAATCTTTGGCGTTACGAACCATATCGGGGAATTATCTGTCAAACCTTATTTTCTTGTCCTTGCATTGAAAAAAAGTTTTACCAATGGAATTTAAAAAATAAATTGTGATTCTAAAAAAAAAAAAAAAAATAGATCCATATAATACTTATAAATTTCAGTTCCCTTTGCTAGAGGGTTCTAGTTATCCCTATTAAAATTCAAGGGCTTTTTCCTATAATTATTGTGGTCAAACTTGTTTAAAAATTTCTGCAAATAAATGCGAACACAAGAGGTGAGTTTTAGTAACTATAATTCTACTTTGTGAATTAATTCTAGAAATCAAGTGATAATTTCTCGCAATTCAAACGATTCATTATATATAATGTATCGTTCATCACCTAGAAAACTATAGACTAGAAATTCTCGATCATTTCGTCTATTCAGTTTATTTGTTTACCTTATTCGCATAACTCTGAAATCTATATTTCTAATTTAAGGAATTAGAAAATGACTACCTATTCTAGATGAAGACGGTATATTTTTTCTTTCAGTGTGGTACCTGAGATGCTATACAACATTTGTCCCGATCAGGTAGTCAGCCTAACACGGAACCTCCAGTATTTAGTTCCGAAACAAGCTTGGTACTCATTTTATAAATCCCGATGGGTGGTGTTGTTGTTTATGACGGCCAATTATCTACACAGGGGTTGTGCTCTTAAGGGATTTTTGCAGGACATATATCAATATTTGTTTATAGAAAAATAAATCTAGGTTAAATGCGCGAAATTTCGCCTTTTTTAAGAAGAGATTTTTTCCATAAGAAAATACTGGTACCGAAGAATTTCCTGGTCGTGAAATTTCAGGACAAGTACGATCCCTGTCTACGGGAAGGATATAGGCCCGAATGGGGGAGGCGGCTCCGTGGGGGGTCTTTCAAAGGGAACATAACTCGTATTTACGGAAGGAAATCCAACGTTCGAAGAAAACCACTGAAAACCCCGAATGATTATGCCGACGGACGCGATGGGGTTCGAACCCAGCACCTCCCGTCTACCACCTTTGAGGTTGGTTGATTGGTTGATTTTTGACGGCCAATTATCTGCTCAAGGGATATAGGCCCAGAGGGGAGTGCCCTTCGTGGGGGTCTTTCTAAGGGAACCTAACCCGTATTAACACTTGGAAATCCAAGGTTCGAAGAAAACCACGAAAACTCCGAACGATTTGGCCGACGGGCGCGATTGGGATCGAACCCAGCACCTCCCGTCTACCAGCTTCGAGAGCAGAACCTCTCGGCCACTGGTGGGGCACCACCTTTGAGAGCAGAACTTCTTGGCCACTGGTGGGGCCAGCCCCGATGTGATGAAAAGTTGAGTAAACCTTGCTCAGCCTGAGATGAACTGTGGACCTGCTGCGTGGTTTATAACACAAAACTTTAAATCCGATTTTCTCAAAAGTGGCATTTTTCAAATCATCGATGACCACGATTATACACAAAAGTTACTGAATCAATTCACTTCTAATTTAGTCAGCTCTTTTCTGATATAATTATATAGGGACTGAATGTAGGATTTTTTTTCTTAGTTTTTTGTATAAGTAAAAAAGCAGCCATTATTTTAGATAAAAATTGAGTTTTCTCTTCAGACAACTACCATTTAAAAAAAAAAAATAAAAACAGTTTTTCATAAATTTATTTATTTAGTTTCTAGAATGAAATTTATTAAATTAAAAACCGCTAATTATTTTAATTTCAGATGAGGCAAATTTAAGCTACAATCGTCACCGCCAAGGTACAATAAATAAATAAATATAAATAAATAAAAATAAAAATAAATAAAAATCGGAAGGGCGGCAATAACTTAAAATATACTTATTATTATTTTTAAATAAAACATTAAAATTATCTCTAAGTATCGTATAATAACATAAAAATTAAATTAAATCAAGAAAATAAGATAAATACACCATTTTTCTGACTAGATGTTATTTCTTAATCCGGATGTTTGAAAATCTTGATAATTTGGTGAACCATGAAAAAATGGTTATGTCGGAAAATAAAAAAAATCTTGAAAATTGCTTTTGTTTAATAACAAGGTCGGCCTAATGTAATATGTTAGTCCTACCTTTTAACTCTTTAAGGGGCGCAGTTAATTTTGACCAAGATTTGCACCAGAATCTTTTAATTAAATTTTACTTTTATAATTTTGGCGAATAAAAGTTGTAAAATTGCATTTCCTTATTTTCAAATAATTTTCGATAATTCCGACAATCATGAAAAACTGGTTATATTGGAAAATAAAAAAATCTTGAAAATCGTTTTTGTTTAATAACAAAAGGTCGGTCTACTGTAATATGTTAGTCCTACCTTTTAACCCTTTAAGGGGCGCAGTTAATTTTAATCAAGATTTCCAACAGAATCTTTTAATTAAATTTTACTTTTATAATTTTGGTGAATAAAAGTTGTAAAATTGCATTTCCTTATTTTCAAATAAATTTTTTCGATAATTCCGGTATGAATTCAACATTACGAAAACACAATCACTTGCCCCTAAAGGGGTTAATAAGATCACATTTTCTGAAAACAATTAAAAAAATATACTAACATACATTCAGATGTGTTAGTTGTACTATATGCATTAACACTATTTCTACCGGTGTCAATTGACACCTTTTAAAAGACTTCGATTTAAGGTTTTTCATTTGTAATTTTTAGATTAAACAATTCCAAATCCTATTTAATACATCGAAGACTTTTTTTTTTATGCTTGTTACATCCAAAAACTACGAGCAAAATTAACGTAAATCTTCATGTGGCACCGGTAGAAATAGTGTTAATTGAACATAGCCACCAAATTTCCAACGTAACAGTATCCTCTTAGAATTACAGTAAAAACTTCCTTAAGCGACCACGTTCCGTTCCAATAAAAATGGGTCGCTAAGAAAGGTGGTCCCTTAATGGAGCTCATGTTTAAATCTAGATTTTATTCTAGAAAAAAGGTAACAATTAGTGTTACTAAAATTTATTTTTCACATTAGCAAAAAAAAAAAAAAAAAAAAAAAAAATGAAAATTTAAGTATCAAAGCAAAAGTTAATTACATAATTACTGCAGAGTTTAAAAAATGAATACAATACCTTTTGATTTGATTTTACGGTTTTATCTTCTATAACTTTTATTTCCAAGTCCTTTCGAAGTTCAGTAAATAAACATTTTTTTTTTTTTTTTTTTTTTTTTTTTTTTTTGGACGGGAACAAATTATGATGATTTCATTAATTTATCATTTCTTTGAGAGTTTCCTGATAGAATAGGTCACGGGAGTTTATTGACCGTCATCCTTAATTTGCCATCAAAGTAAAATTCATTGTCTAAAAAGACACAAAAGGGTTTAAACACTTAAAAGTTACCGGAATAAATAAAAATTCTAAACTTAGTTTAGAAGTTTGATGAATAATGCGCTCTCCGGAATTATTATTATAATAAAACCTTCTTCAAGCAACCAGGAAAAAACGGAATTTGTTTCATTTTCTTCAAAGAAATGGGTCGCTCATGGAGGGAGTTCAACTGGGGTGGTCTCTGAATAGAAGTAAAATTTGTATTGAGCCTATAGGAATAAATTTTGTTCCATGAAAAAATGGTCCTTTAGGGAGGTGGTCGCACAGGGAGGTTTCACTGTATTATGAATTATTTCTTCGAAAATTGTAATTAAATATAAAATTTAACAGTGGTTTAATCAGGAATATGAAAGATATTACATTTTTACGAATATATAAATTCGGATTTCAAATAGTTCACCCCCCACCCCCCTCCCTCCTCATTTAAATACATTTTTTGTTTCACGGCGTAGATCCGAAAATTTGACGATCGAAATGTCTGGGATTGTAATAATTGAAGTTTTACTGCCTTCATATTATCGCTCCAAAAAAATGAATATTTTAGCAATTTTAATTAGTATTAATAAATTCATTTTAACCGAAAGTCAGATTCGAAATTTGAAAGCATCAAGGTACTTGTATTCCGGAATATTTTTATGCCGCCGGAAGAAGTTTACAGGTTTAAAGAGCGACAAACAAAACAGAAAAGGGATTCAAAAATAACTTTGTGGTAGTTAATCACTCGTTTGACGTTACTCAGGTGTAACTCCAATTGCCTCAACAGAAATTGAAAGTGATTGCTTATTTGGCGACATCTTGGCGGGCTTCCCCTCTATTTAAAATTTTTTATTTCTTTCTTGATTTTAGTCTAATTAACCGGTAAAGGAAGATTTGTATGTTTTCCAACGAGGGGTAGGGAAGTTGGTGATTTATTTATCGGTTTTACGTTTTAAATTAAGATACGTGGCATTAAATACCGAGATTTGAATGTATCTTTATTATATTAAAAATGATAAGGAAGAATTTATTAGGTTCATTATTGCTTAAGGTTATAATTATTCATTTATCGGTTTTGCGTTTTAAATAAAGATCTGTGGCATTGAATACCTTAATTTGAATGCATTTTTAATATATTAAAAAAGAAGAATTTATTCGATTCAGGATTGTTTAAGGTTATTGTTATTTTATGTTTTAAATAAAGATCTATAGCATTGAATACCTAAATTCGAATGTATTTATATTACATTAAAAAAAAATAATGATAATATTGAAGAACTTATTCGGTTAAAGATTGTTTTGGGCTGTTGTTGTTGTTATTCGTTGATAGGTTTTACGTTTTAACTAAAGATCTATGGCATTGACTACTTAAATCTGAATGTATTTTTATTATATTAAAAGGATAATGCTAATAATGAAGAACTTATTCCATTCAAAATTTTTTAAGGTTATAGTTGTTTATTTATCAGTTTTACGTTTTAAATAAAGGTCAGTGGTATTGAATACCTAAATTTGAATGCATTTTTATTATATTAAAAAATAATGATAATAATGGAGAATTTATTCGGTTCAGGATTGTTTAAGGTTATTATTATTTATTTATCGGTTTTACGTTTTAAATAAAGGTCTGTGGCTTTGAATACCTAAATTTGAATGCATTTTTATCTGATAAAAAAAATAATGATAATAATGAAAAATTTATTTGGTTCAGGATTGTTTAAGGTTATTATTATTTATTTATCGTCTTTTACGTTCAAATAAAGATCTGTGGCACTGAATACCTAAATTTTGAATGCATTTTTATTAGATTAAAAGAAAAAAAATAATAATGAAGAATCTCTATTCGGTTCAAAATTGTTTAAGATTATTATTATTTATTTATCGGTTTTACGTTTTAAATAAAGGTCTGTGGCTTTGAATACTTAAGTTTGAATGTATTTTAATTGTATAAAAAAATGAGAATAATGAGAATTTATTCGGTTCAAGATTTTTTAATGTTATTCTTATTTATTTATCGGTTTTACGTTTCCCCTGAATACCTAAATTTGAGTGTATTTTTATTATACTAAAAAATAATGATAAAATTGAAGAATGTATTAGGTTCAGGATTGTTTAAGGTTATTATTATTTATTTATCGGTTTTACGTTTTAAATAAAGATCTTTGAATACCTAAATTTAAATGTATTTTTATTGTATTAAAAAAGTAATGATAATAATGAAGAATTTATTCGGTTCAGGATTGTTTAAGATTATTATTATTTGTTTATCGGTTTTACGTTTTAAATAAAGAACTGTGGCATTCAATACCTAAGTTTGAATGCATTTTTATTATATTAAAAAAATAATGATAATAATTAAGAATTTACTCGGTTCAGGATTGTTTACGGTTATTATTATTATTATTTTAAACTACTAAATATTTCACATCAAATCTATAAATTGATCTTACGTTTAAGTTCTTAAACAAAATTTGAGGTCTAAAAATGGAAAACGCTGAAAATCAAAAATAGGAAATTTTTCAAACGAGCGGAAAACAGAAAAACTCCTACTTCTAGTACTTACAGCGTTTTACACTTCACTCCTTTTGGCTTTTAGTTCAACACTCTAAAATGTAGGTACAGTCGTGGAAAAAAAAAAAAGTAAACACCCCCTACTAACTCCTCAACAAATTATCGTAAACGAAAGTTACTGGTACCCAACGATTAGAAATAAAGTCTACTTTTTAATGATGTATATAAAATTTTCTTAGGGGGCCATCTACATATTAAAACGAATCCAAACTTCATTTTTTTTCAAAAGCAATACCCAATTTTAACGAGATATTTCAAATCTTCGGTCCAAACTATGCCTAGACACCAAATTTCAAGTCATTTGAATGATAAGTTTTTGAATTATAAACATTCAAAATTTAGTGCTTCTAATGTTAAATTACATTTTCATATTTTTATTTATATCGCATGAAATTATGCTCCTAATGTGCTAATTTTTCGTGTAGCAATAATTCTAATATACCCAAACATAAATACGCAGAATTTGCAATTTTAATAATTTTATGATATGAATTATGAAATTAATATTCGAAAAAATTATGAATTACAACCTGCAATTTTTTTTGATGGATTTAGATTTATTAAGTCCTGCTTTGTGGAAATCCAAAATTTCGCATTTTTCTTCCAAGTTGTTTTTGAATTATGCTTAAAAAACGGCAAAATGGTGGTTTAAGGGGCCGCCTATGATAGAAGTGAGTAGATATTTTGAAATTTCTTCTGCTGTCCTGTAATCTAATCGGCTTCATTGACTGCTTGAGTGGTGCTTAAGGTGCCTTGATCAAGAAGGGGGCTCTCTCGATTAACAATCGAGTACGGAACTTCAATTTGGATGCAGCCCTTAAAATACGCTCGTTTTAAAATGATTAATTTCTCGGAAACTTATGGTACGAATTGCATAAAATTTGTTTTTAGGCTAATTGAAGGGTATAGAGTTCATTTATGCTGTGAGAATTGTGAACTGCTTTTGAAAAAAACAAAGTTATGGTTCGTTTTAATATGTATCCCTCTAAGCAAATTTTATATACATCATTTTAAAGTAGACTTTATTTCCAATCGTTCGGTACCAGTAACTTTCTTCTACGATAATTTGTTGAGGAGTTTGTAGGGGGTATTTACTTTTTTTCCCCCACGACTGTACATAGCTTCCTTTCGTTTAGTGTTTAAATACCTAATATTATCATTTGTAACCATTTCTTTTATTTGTACATTTAATATTTCTCTCCTTGCTTAAAATATCCCATTGATGTAAACAATAACAACATGATCAAGTTGTGTATAATGGCCACAATTCGTCGCGCATCTTATCACTGGTACATTCAGCGTTCTTCACTTCACTTCGTGTAGCTCATTCAACCAGCGACATTTTTCTACTCTTTTTTGAACTAATTTGTACTAGATTTGGCACTTAGCTGGTCACACTGCTTCCGATTTCCCCCCACTAATGTAAAGTCTGGGCATTGGATGCATTCGTATATTTACAACATCTCCTCGGGAAATTAATATTTTTAACTTCTATTTTTTGTGTGCACTTTCTAAAAGATGTCTCTTTTTTTTTTCTTAGTTCTCAAAATGTTTCTAAAGTACACTGTAAAAAAAAAAACGACATTTTTACAGAACAAAGTACTGTTCAACTGGCGCACAAACTCGATCACAGTGAATGTGCTGTATCTTTCTTTGGTTTCCTGACTATATTAACATGGAAAATACAGTAGTTGCGTAAAATTAACAGCACAATGTGCTGGCAATTTGGACGCCAGGAGTTTGTTCTGTAAAAAAATGCGTCCAAATTGCCAGCACATTGTGCTGTTAATTTTACGCAACTACTGTATTTTTCCATGTTAATATAGTCAGGAAACCAAAGAAAGATACAGCACATTCACAGTGATCGAGTTTGTTCTGGCAAATTTACAGTGGTTTTTTAATAGTGTATAGACTTAATTTTATCTGAAGTGTTAAAATATTACCCACAGTTCGCACATAAAATATTAAATTCAGCATAGATTTTAGAAATATTCTGAGAACCAAGAAAAAAAGAGACACCCTTTAAGAAGAATACACAGAAAAAAGAAGTTAAAAATATGAATTTCCCGAGAAGCTATTTTATATATACGAATGCACCAAAAGTCCATAGACTTAACATTACGGAGGAGAATTCCGAAGCTGAGTGACCAGCCCTTTTAAGACATTTTTTCGTAGAAAAGATTTTCGATTTTTTGGTACTTTCAGCGTTTTCTATTTTTAGTCCCCATTTTATAATTCGAATTGCTCATGACAATAGTATTAATAATTTCTTTCATTATTAATTTCTTCTCTCTTTACAAGAAGATATATCTCATATACATATATGCGATTCGTGAAAGATTTCGACTTCCGATTTTCGACGAATTTATACGTTTTAGAAAATCCTGAACACGATCTGACTGTTTTAGAAAACGCCTGTCCGTGATTCTGTCTGTATCTGTAAGAAACACGCATTTTGTAGATGTTCTATCTGAAGCGCTAATGCTCGGATTTTAATCAAACACCAGACTCAGTTAGACCTTGACATAAATTCGTGTGATTAGGTTTTGGTATAAATCGTCCCACAGGTAGAACTGTCATGCTGCATTTTTCAAGATTTCAGAGATAGCTATCTGAAGAACTAATGCATGGAGTTCACAAAATTTCACATTCTGTTACACCTTGACATAACTAGACGATGGGTAGGTTTTAGAGTAAATTGCCTAACAAGTGGTGCTGCTATATTGCATTTTTCAGGATTTTCTCAATAGCTACATATTTCCTTTATATCACAGAAACTACTGCAATGGAATTTCATCCAGCTTTGCATTCAGTTAGACCTAGGCATAAATAGATGCTGATTAAGTTTGGTTGTAAATTGCTGTACAGGTGGCGCTGCAATGCTGCGATTTCACGATTAAAGTCAAACTGTCGTGAAGAGTTAGTGTAAGTAACATAAAGGAGCCGTGGTATATCCCTTTTCTATCCTATCTTTCTGTTTGATGTTCTTTTACAGAATTACTGGGAAACAAAACTCGTGTATTTCTGCAACAGTTTCACAATGCTATTTTAAGATAATAAGAATTGTGACTTTTACGGATTTCTGCCAGTAGTTAGGTATAAATACAGTAAAACCTCGATTATCCGAAGTAATTGGGATCGACGATCTTTCGGAAAATCGAAATTTTCGGATGATCGAGAATGCTTCAATTTTAAGATTAACACGTTGAGTGCCACGTCAGTCACCGGTGATCGACCCTGAACTTTTCGTTTAGACCGCGTCAGTCATCGGTGACCGACAATTATAGATTGTGTAACGGGAATCTTACTTCGTGGCCCAAACGGAAAGACAGACAAAATAGATTTGGCATTCAACGTGTTAAGGACAAATATATGCGGTCTTTCTTATTATGATAAGAAGTGCTTAATAAAAATAAAGCAATAGCGAAATAGAAACAAGAAAAAATTACCTGAATTTTAATTTTGAAATTAAGTACCTTTAACATATTTCACGTTTGATACAAAGTTTTGTCACTTTGCTTTGCAGCTCAATCATGAAGTTTTTTTTAATTCTATTAGTTCACCAGTATCACAGTCTTTCTGCTGCTCCAGCCATGCCAAACCTTTTGAAAAACATTCAAAAGCTTCAGAATTGCTAATTTGTCCGTTTTCTTTGCTTGCTAGACCACATTCACACATTCCGGTTGTCTCTCCTCTTACCGTGTTCTAGTTCACTCCGCATTTTACCATAGCTCAAGCTAAATTCAAAGGAATTCTAAGAAATGGGATCGAAATATTTATCTATAATTGGGATTCAGAAAGGACCGCTTGCACACAAAGAATGTGATACTAAAAAATAAAAAAATAAAAATGTATTTGGGTTAACCGAGAGTTTCGTTTAAAAGTGTTTCGGATAAAAAAGGTTCTACTGTAACATGAAAATCACCAATCATTGTCATGAAGAAGTATTAAGATTAATACTTATTTCTATTAAGAAGATATTTTTAAATGAATTAATCTGGAAATAATTAAAAAATGTTATTAACAATTTTCTACTGCGTACTTTCAGTGTCGGGCTCGAGCTCTGACAACACAAAATCTTTCGTGCTGGGACTCCTAAAAAGAAGCCAGAACACATCTTTAACGGTATTACCACCTTTTAAAGCTTATCCAATATTTTTTGAATAACTCCATATATTAAATGTAAGGATGGGACAATTTGTACCGTCTTAGTGAGGTATATATATATATAATTAAAATGAAATCAGAAATGGACGAACAAGATGGTAAAATTCTAAAGATGAACAAAATATGAACATTGGAAACCAGAAATGTATAATAAGAAACTATGAATAGCCTACAGAATCGTCAGAGTAGCTTGCAGGTTTAATTCATAGTAAGATATGTAATTTAATCCAATTTTGTCGGCTTCTGCTCTCGAAGCTGGTAGACGGGAGGTGCTGGGTTCGATCCCAATCGCGCCCGTCGGCCTAATCGTTCGGAGTTTTCGTGGTTTTCTTCGAACCTTGGTTCTCCAAGCGTTAATACGGGTTAGGTTCCCTTAGAAAGACCTCCACGGAAGGCACCCCCCCCCCCTTAGGACCTATATCCCACGTGCAGATAATTGGCAGACATAAATCCAACCAACCAATTTTGTTGGCATTAGGCCTAAAATGACAAAATTTAGCTCCTTATATCAAAAATTCCCAAAATAAATGATAAAAATCTGAGAGATCCAAAAAATGAAATACTGCGCATAAGATTTAAAAAGATGAATAAGTGAATGGAATATAATACTTCAATGATAAATAAAAATCTAAAATAAAAGAAATTTGACTGTCCCAAAGTAGAATATGCAAAGGTGGAAGCAGATTTAAGCTTGTGAAAACACGTGACTACTAAACAAGCAGATACTTGATAGAAATTAACATACTGCTGCCCTCTGGTGATAAAAAAAATGAAAACGATATTGTAACACGATTTTTAACAAACTTTATAGTGCGGCCATCTATATTATAGATAAGAGTGAAATCAAAAGAAGAAGGAAGAGGTATTCAGAGGGGAAAAATAGATACATATACCGGGTGCTTCAAAAGTTCGGTGCAAAAGTAAAACGCAATAAAAAAAGACCTATGAGTCGGAGAAACATGCGGTTTGCAGATAAATATTCAGCGTTGTACGGGATTTTGTATGACACCAAAAAAATTAGTTCAAAATCTCGACAATAGAAAGCGCTTCTGCTACAAAAAAAAAAAAAAAAAATAAGCGAGGTAATACTTTTGAAATGAGACATTTTATTTCATAATGGTTTAGAGCTGCAAGCGCTCAACATGTCCACCTCCACATGCCAATACTGGGTGCAGTCGCGGTATTGCATGGAACAGCATATCAATGGGGATGGCTGCTACATCCTGCGTATGGCATCTTTTAGTACTGGTAAGGACTGGGGATTTCCTCTATAGACGCGTGATTTGAGGTAGCCCCACAACCAGAAATCACAGGGTTGAGATCTGGTGATCTTGGAGGCCATTTATGTCTGCTATGCTTACTCAAAGGCGATCGGTGCCAAACATTGACTGTAGTAATTCCATCACTTGACGTGCCGTGTGCGGTGGGGTTTCAGAA
The DNA here is from genome assembly GCA_963932465.1 of Maratus speciosus. Lineage (NCBI taxonomy): Eukaryota > Metazoa > Arthropoda > Arachnida > Araneae > Salticidae > Maratus > Maratus speciosus. The sequence goes on along the minus strand of OZ010788.1, from coordinate 616,686,726 downwards.
TTAACTCCCCCATTTAGTGAAATGGGCCTCATCCATCCATCAAATGTCAAATAACCAAGCGTCATCTTTTTCCATCTTCGAAAAGGCCCACCGTGCAAAGGCTTCGCGCTTTGATCCATCCTGTGGCAACAGTAGCTGAACATTCTGAATTTTATACGGACCCCTTCATAATGTCATTCGCAGAGCTCTCCCAAACTGTAGTTACAGGTGTGCCTGAGACATGTGGAGCTGCACGAGCACTGCTTCAAATCGCCGCACTATTCGCAGCAATCCAAATGCTGAAAGTTGTCCTTTTTCTCGTTTCACCTTTTTCATCGACTGAAACTTCCGCAAAGCGGCTGTCGTAGACTCCGAATTCGTACAGTACAGCTTAAATAGTAATGCTTTATCTTGAGACGATAGCATGACGATGGCGAACAGTAGGTATGAGCAACGCCTCCAAGATAAGTGTGAAAGCCTTGACACGCGTCAAGAAAACTTCACACAAAGCAGGCAAAACAAAGAATAAAATTCGAACAACTTACAAGTTCCGTTTTCTTTGGCTCGAGGAATTATTAATTATTATTAGTAAATAAGAATTAATAATTCCACCAACCGAAACATGCAAGTTGTTCGAATTTTTTCCTTTGTTTTGCCTGCTTTGTGTGACGTTTTCGTGACGCGTGTCAAAGTTTTCTCACTTATCTAGAAGGCGTTGGTATGAGTAGCCCGTGCAAGACTCTGCTTTTATCCACAAATTTCTGGATTCACGTCACATGGCATCAGATAATACATTTGCATGTGATACGAGTTAGTTTTTGATTTGATTTGAAATCCACCGTAGTGGAGATTGCTTTGAGGCCTATAGCGAAAATGGCTGTCGCCTCGAATGATCCATATTTATACACAGAAATTGTAACACAAACCAGACATAACAATTTTATTTCTCTACATTACATATATGTGACCTGTGGCAACAGTCTGTAAGAGACGACGGCAGCGCCACGAGTCGGCGTAGAAGAATACCTTTTTAGAATATTCGACAGATGCGGGAAAAAGAAGGTAAAAGAGGTGGTTGCAAAACACCGAGCTCTCAACGACGTTTCATTAAGACGCATTAAGACGAATGAGTGTTTAATTGCATTAATGTTCTATTTAATTGTAATTGTATATAGTGTAAATAGTTCATTTAATATATTTAATTCTTAAAGTTAGCAAGTGTTATTATTCGAGTATGAGTCTCCTTTTCCCCGTCACATGGGGGCTCGGCCGGGATTTCAACCCGGGACCTCTCGTAATTATATATATTACTTTTCAAGACACAATCACAATTACATCCATGTCTTACCCAGGACTCGAACCCGGACCCTCAGCGTGACAGCAGTCTCCGCTTACTGACCACGCCACCGGGCGATTACGCGTACGTTATCGTGTACAATTTTCAATCACAACAACATCACGCACCATTATTATTTTTGCCTATTAAAAGTGTGTACATGCAGTATTCTTTGATGTTTTTGTATCCGAATCTTGCGTTGTGTGAGCAATATGGAATTATCTGCAGCAGCGCCGTCTATTGTTGGATTTTTAAGTATATATATATATTTTGGTGGCATACAATATCCTGTACCACGCTGAATATTTATCTGCAAACTGTATGTTTCTCCGATCCATATCTTTTTAGGTGCGTTCGTAATTATATAAATACGTAGCACCTATAGTCGTCGTTCAGTCCGTCTGTATGACCGGACGTCTGTCCGCATATAACAGAGCAAAAACTACCCAACCGAATGGTCTGAAATTTTACATATATAACTGCTGCAAAATTTTGTCGAGTCATTTAAAATTTTATGAAAATTGGATGTATAGTTTAATGACAGGGGCAGTCAAAAGTTTTCTGTTACATGACGGCCAATGGGAAAAAAATATCTCAAGTGCATTTTAATGATGTTACAGCCTTTCGAACAGAATGAAATTGATATGCACTTATGAAGTCTACATTCTAAATATATACTATTGTACTAAAATATACATTCAGTACAATATGCGGTGCAAAAAATATTTATAAAACTAGTTATAGTAAGAACGCACCTCATTTGCCACGTTTGATGTGCAATTTCCAACTTGTTTTATCGTGTTTTACTTTCGCATTGAAGTTTTGAAACACCCGGTATATGGCTTCAATACATGAAGTTGTTCATTAACTCGTAATATTTTACAGAGAGTGAATTAGAAATCTAAGTTAAATGCAGAAAAATCGTGTCACAATGGCATCATTTTCAATGTTCCCTAAAAATTATTCAGAATAGAAAATTGAATATTCCTTGTTACAGACATGTTACAAAATCATATTTGTGCATCGATTATAAAACTTCTAGAAAAGAGTCAAATATCATTTTCCCTTGGGCATCGTGCTCATTCCACCGAAAGAACTGCTTGATTGTACAATAAATCAGCTTGGAAATTACGTGCCCTCATTTGGTTCATAATTACACCAGGTCGCATTACTAACTGAGAGAGAAATTCCTTTTTTAGCCTGTCTGGGATGATTTTACACGCCCCTTATATTGGAGTTTCATGTGGAATATAAAACTAGATAGACAGATACATAGACATATAGGTATATAGGCAGACAGACAAATAAAAAGATATCTAGACAGTCAGATAGATTGACAGACAAATAGATACATACATAGACAGACAGATAGGTATATAGACAGACAGACAAATAAAAAGATATCTAGACAGTCAGATAGATTGACAGACAAATAGATGCATACATAGACAGACAAATAGATACATATACAAACAGACAGATATCTAGACAGGTAGATAGATAGACAGACAAATAGATATATAGACAGATAGATAAACAGACAGCTAGACAGACACATAAATTTATAGAAAAAAATTTGGCAAGATGCTAAAACGGCCTTTTGGCGACATTTTAAATTCCTTCTCCAATCACGCCAACCAGAACAAGATAGGGAACTCTTTCCCGGGTCAAGGTCGGGTTGGCCCAGTTTTTCAAAAGAAAGTCTTAAATATTTTTTTAATGAAAAAAAACTATTTTGAATATTAATGAATGCGTACATGTTCATTTTTATATAAAAAAGATAAAATTAATATAGAGATATAATTGTAACCTATTTTTCTAGAATTTTGTTAAAATATGATCAATTTTCTTTCACTTCGCGTTCGGATTTGAATATTTCGAGTTCGCTCGATTTCGGGTTGAAATGTGTTTCTCAGACTTCAGGTTGAACGATTTTTCTTTGCCGGGTTCAAGTCGGGTACCACCCGAACCGCGCAGAACTCTACTGGGAAACTGCATCAAGGAAATATTTCAAACACCTAAAATATAAAAAATAAAGTACAATAAATTCTGTGTAAGCCGGAAATCTGTCTAACGCGGAAAATTTTCAGAGTCCCGGCGAACCCAAAGCAAATAATATTAATCCATGCTGTTTAAGCCGGAATCTGCCTAACGCGGAAACGGAAAGGTTTTTAAGGTCCCACCGAACTGAAAATTTTGCATAAGGCGGAAAAAATGATATTTAAAAAATGAAATGCATTTGATTCATGAAACTTTAAAACTGATATGTATATACATCAAATAGCCTCGAACATTTTAATTAAATTTCGTAATAAATAAAGTTAATTCAAAATAACCATATTTAACTTTATGGTTAAATATGGTAATTTTAAACCATAAAAATGAGTAACACAATGTGACTCATAATGTGTTACTGAACAATGCTTGTTAAATCGGAAGTAAAAACAAGCATCGATAAAATGTTATTTTCCGTCTCGTCAGAAACTATGTTAAAGATGAGGTATATGATTGTATTTGTTAAAGTGAATATTTTTCATTAAATTCCAGAACTGAAACAGTTTCTAATCAATACTATTTATTTCAGTGTTCGAATAATGTTTTAAAATATTATTAAAGACTATAAATTTAATAAGTTTAATTTCCTTAAAAATTTTATTGTAAAGGATGATACTAAAAGTTACAAACGTACAAAACAAAACAAAACAAAACAAAACAAAACAAAACAAAACAAAACAAAAACAACTAGCCATTTTTAAATTTTACTTATTTATTTATTTATTTATTTATTTATTTTTTTTTTTTTTTTGGGGGGGGGGGGCTATTTTGCATAAGACGGAATATTATTTACGGCAGAAAATTTCTTCGTCCCGATCGATTCCGCCTTAGACAGAGTTTACTGTATAAATAAAAAGTAATATTTTTTTTTACAAAAATATATCACCTTTTATATATTTTTTTAATCCATTTTCGTGCATGTTTTCCACCTGCTGATATTCAATAACTGCATTCTAAAAATAAGCCGATTCGATGTCCTTTCTTTTGTGGGCATTCGTAATTACTGCGAGGGAGTCATCTGCTTATTGTCGGCTCCAATGTTAATTGATTTTTACTCCAAGTCATTTTCTGTCACGAAGTCACGAATGTATTTCAGTTATGTAATAGAATGAAAATAAAAAGTGAAATCTGTTCTTGAACTGTAATCTAAATGAGGAGAAAGGTTTGTATTCCAGATGAGCTTTTATGCAAATCAGGAGGACATAAAGTATTAACCCATTGCCTGCTGTAATGATTTATTAAAATTTTTTCTTCAAACTGATATTTTATGAGAAACTAGGAGATCCAATCAGTTACAGAAAAAAAGGAAAAGCCATTTTTTACATTAATACTTTTTTTTAGCTTGACCACTAAAAAAAAAATTATTTTTTTTTTGAAAAAATTGAAATTTATTAAAAGCTATACGTGAGTTAATACACAAAATAATCGCCAAAGATTTGAAGAAAAGAGAAAATAAAAGAAATCGACAAAGATTTGCTTACAGCAGTTCTTTTTCATTCGGATCATTTCGGTTGTTTAACACTAGAACCGCTGTAGCGGTCATTTTGACCGCTACCAAATAAAAATATTTCGATTATTTTCAGAAATTTCTTTCTAAAATAAGTTTAAAATGTACCACAGAGAAATAAATTGAATAAAGAAGTTAAGTAGTTTCAATTAAAATTTCCGGTGTGAAATATTTTTATAACACTTCAGCAAAATTTCCGGCGGTTCTAGTGTTTAGCGCGTAGTTTAGTTACATATGACTGTTAAATTTCTGTTTTATCTATGTTATTTTATTTTATGGGTGAAGTTTTAATTTCGTTATGGAATATCAGCCGGAAACAAATGCTGGCTATTTATATTAACTTAAGTGCAAATGGATTCATCTTTCGTAATCATCTGCATGCGATAGAGATAGATTTAAAAAAAATCGTGCTTGAAAAGTATTTTAAAAATCATAAAAAAATGGTCAATTGCGGTAGAATTTTTAAAAATATTGCATTACACGTTTGAAACAAAATGTATTTGTAAATATTTTTTTTTCTCTATGACGCACGGTGGGATGTTTTGATGATCGAGGTGGACAAAATCCATTTTTCCTACTATCTCGGAGTTTGACAAAACCGCGTGTAACGGTAGCTGAATGTCTGTATTTTCGAGATCCGTACTAGTTTTGGCGTAAAAAATCTGAGGTGTCGATTCATTGTGACGTTAAAGTAGCCATTTGCGCAGTTGGTTTGAGGGAGTTTCCAAAGTTGCGCTAGCTTCCTCTAAGTTTGAAAGCACGTCGTGACTATTCTGTTTTATTTGAGAGCACGAGTTTGCTGATCTAATGTCACTTTGTCAAGGTCAGATTTAACCCTTTTTTGTTTGAAAATAAGCGATATTAAACCCGCTTTACCGCTTTTTTCAAAGGCCGAATTTCTGGATGATCCCTGATGTTATTTATAAATTTCACCTTGACTTTTAACAAATTATTCAGTATTATTCAGCAATAAGCATTTTTTTTTTTAATCAAAGGGCCATTCCTAAAGTATTGAAAAATTAAACAAACTCCTGCAGAGAGCTGCAGATCAGTACGTTTTTATTAATAAACAAGTATCATATTAACTTCCAGTGCACGTATGTATGTTTAGTTAAAACCTTGCAAGTCAAATTTAAATCACTTTTAATTATCCTATTGGGCCGAAACAATGAATACATGTGTAATTTGAATGACAATACAATATTATTATGATTTAAAGAACGTAGAAGTTTATTTAGGATACTGTTTCTACAGGGATTCACAAAAATTTAGATTAAAACTTGCAGATTAATTTTAAACCAATTTCAATAATCTGATTGAGCTGAAGCTTTGCTCAGAATATGTAGTTCTGATGACAATGCGATATTATTATAATTTATGGAACGTAGCAGTTACGCTTTTTTTACAGGGCCACATAAAAACTAGTTCGAATCTTGCAAGACAATTTTAAACCACTTTCAGTTATCTAATTGAGCTAAAACTTTACCTACATGTGTTTTTTGACAATTCTATTAAATTATAATTTGACGAGCGTATAAATTATGCATTTTTTACAGGGCCACACAAAAGATCGCGGAAAGATTGTTTCTAAAAAGCAGAATTTTAACAAAAATTTCAAATTAATTAAATTTCAACAAATTATTTAATTAATTAATAAAAATTACTATAGGTTATTGAGATACTCAACAGCATTTTTTAAATTGAAAACAAAGTGCGTAGCAGTTATATTTCTTTTACAGGGACACACAAAAAATTCGGATACATTACCGTCTATATGTAGACATTTTATTTCAAATTTAATAAAATTTATACAGGTTATTTATTCACACAACAACATTTTTTCAACCGAAAATAATTTAGGTAGCATTTATGTTTTACAGGGTAACACAAAACATTAAAGTTTTTTTAAATATGATTTTATTTAAAAAGTTTTTTTTTTTTCAGGATGACTACACAAATTTCTAGAGCAAATCTGAGTAGACAAAAATAAAATAAGAAATTAATGTTAACTTACATGTGAATTAAATTATATTTTACTTAATAGTAAAATAAGTACGTTTAACGCATTCTTTGTAATTCATTATATTTTCATTTTGAAACATTATAGTTAAATAAACCAATTACTTCTCACTACTTGAGCTATTTTATTAAAGATACATTCGAAAAATCAGCAAAAACTAATTAAACTTCAACGAAATAATTTTGTCCACCTAGATCAGGGTTGGCGAACCTTTTCATAGTCGCGTGCCAATTTTTTTTCAAAAAATATTTTACATGACCTTGACGTGCCAACTATAAAACAAATTTAGTGGATTGAAAAATAAGGAATCAAAACTACTTGAAAATTACTTAAGATTTTTTTCTAATATGGGTAACACACATGTAAGTATTACACTGAAATAATTATAGAAACACTTATATTTTAGAAATTATTAAAAAAAATTAATGTGATTGTGTTGTATCTTGGATGAAAAATAATTAATATCATTTTAATGCTCAGTTAATTTTAACAGAATGCAAACTAAAATGGATTTATCTGGCAACTGTTCTCTATTTGAATTTTTATATTATTTGTTTGAGAAAATAATGACTCGCAGGTATAAATAGTACGAAAAAATGGAAAAAAAAGCCAGTTTATATTTAAATAATTCTGAAATTAATTTTCAAGTTGCCATAATTTACCGTCGGTATTTTTATTAATGCATATAATAATCTTTCCTATTTGGTAGTTTTCAAATATTTTCTTTGTTTGTTAAATTTTCTAACTATATTGAATACGATTAAAATTCTTCAATTTCTAATTAATCGAATTTAGAATTAAATCAGGTCGTCTAAATTCGTGTATTTTGTGTAAAATCACTGTATCTTGATGTAGAGACATAATCAATGCCGTGCCGTGCCAAAATTACTCTTTCGCGTGCCAAAAGTGGCACGCGTGCCATAGGTTCGCCGACCCTGACCTAGATCGTCAAAACGTCCCACTGTGCGACGACGCGGTATAAAAATTGAATATATGCGATGTTTAAAACTTAAAAAAATTGCAGTAAAAGCAAAATTTAATCGTCTGCTGTTTTCAAAATCAAATGACGCATTATTAACGCATACATTTGTCTATACTAATATTATAAAGAAGTAAAATTTGTGTGTTTGTTAGAGGTAATCTCTGCAGCTATCGAACCGATTTCAAAAGTAATGGTATCAAAATGATGGTGTTACTCCAACTTAGAACATAGGCTATATTTTAGGTTGGTGCCACTAACACAAAGGGGGTGCAGGAGCAAAAAAGTTCTAAAAATGTGATTTATGTGTTACTGAAGGACCTAGAAATATGAAATTTGCAATATTAGTTATAAGATATAAATGATCTAAGAACATTTTCTAAACAATTCGGAATATAAAGGGGTGAAAATGCACAAAAAGCGTTTTAAAAAACGTTCGAAATGGTGGTTTCTACACAATCTTAGGATAAATACTAAACCGATTTAAAAAGTCCTTCCGGCCAGTGCCGGGAGGAAGAGGTAGCTTTCATAATCCTTATTTAAAAAGAGCCAACTTATATCATGCAAACACACGAAGCTCAATTTAGTGGAAACCGAATATAGGAGATTCAATACGAATTTTTATCAATATAATGAATGAGAATTTCGCGAAATTAGTCAGCTTTATCCAAGCTGCTTTTCTTTAAAGTAACTTATATTTGGCTGCCAAATTCGGCAATTTCTTAAAGTGCCTGTCATTTTAAGACAACATGGTGGATGAAGCTAAGCAGTGAACTTGGTCGAGACCTTAGTAATTGCTGTGCACATGCTCACTCACATCGGAATCGGTTAATATATAGGAGTGCTGTCGCATGCAAAAAATCAGATTTTTCAAAATGTCACCCACAATAGAAATTGAAACTGCTATATCTGAGCCATTTTTTAAGGTAAAGACAAACAAAAAATGCTCCTGAATCCTTATATCAAGATCAAATACTTAAGAAAGAAACCATTTTCAATTTCTAATTTTTTTGCACCTCACTTTAAATATATATATATTTTTTAATTTAATGGCTGCCATTTTGAAACAAGATGGCTGATGAATCTGGCCAGCGAACTTGGTCGAGGTGTTGATGTATACTATCCACATGCCTTCTTACATCGAAATAGGCGAATACGTGTGTTATCGCGTGACAAATACAAGATCGTTTCAAAATGTTAGCCATGCTAGAAATTCAAAGTGCTATAAATCAACCATTTTTAAAGATATCAACAAAAGAACAAATTTTCAGAAACAAAAACTGCTCCGGAATCTTTGTATCAAGGCCAAACACATGAAAAAAAAATCTTTTTCATTTTCCAATTTTTTAATACCTCATTTTGAATTTAAAATTTAATTTTTTTTTAAATGGCAACCCTTTTGAAACAAGATGGCGAATGAAGCTGGCCAACGAACTCGGTCGAGACATTGGTATGTACTATGTACAGACCAAGTTACATCCAATAGGTACATAAATACGCCTGTTATCGCGTGACAAAAATCAGATCGTTTTAAAATGTCAGCCACAAGAGAAATTCAAAATGCTATTACTCAGCCATTTTTTTTAGATATAGACGAAAGAAAAACTGTTCCGGAATCTTTGTATTAAGGTCAAACACATACAAAAAAAATCTTTTCCATTTTCCAATTTTTTGGTATCTCATTTAAATTTTTTTATTTTTTAATTTTTTTAAATGGCCGCCATTTCGAAACAAGATGGCGGATGAAGCTGGCCAACGAACTCGGTCGAGATATTTGTATGCACTATGTACACACCAAGGTACATCCAAGTCGGTTCATAAATACGCCTGTTATTACGTGAGAAAAATCAGGACGTTTCAAAATGTCAGCCACGCTAGAAATTCAAAATGCTATAACTCAGCCATTTCTTAAGATATAGACGAAACAAAAACTGCTCCCGAATCTTTTTATCAAGGTCAAACACATAAGAAGAAAATAGTTTTTCAATTTTCAATTTTTGGTACCACATTTCAAATTTAAATTTTTCTTAAAAATTTAAATGGCCGCCATTTTTAAACAAGATGGCGGGTGAAGCTGGCCAACGAACCCGGTCGAGACATTGGTATGTACTATGTATAAACGAAGTTACACCCAAATCGGTTCATAAATACGCCTTTTATCGCGTGACAAAATTCAGGACGTTTCAAAATGTCAGCCACAAGAGAAATTCAAAATGCTATAACTCAGCCATTTTTTAAGATATAGACGAAACAAAAACTGCTCCGAAATCTTTGTATAAAGGTCAAATACATAAGAAAAAAATATTTTTCCATTTTCAATTTTTTGGTGCCACATTTAAAATTTTTAATTTTTAAAAAAATTTTAAATAACCGCCATTTTGAAACAAAATGGCGGATGAAGCTGGCCAACGAACTCGGTCGAGAGATTGGTATGTAATATGTACACACCGAATTACATCCAAATCGGTTCATAAATACGCCTTTTATCGCGTGACAAAATTCAGGACGTTTCAAAATGTCAGCCATGCTAGAAATTCAAAATGCTATAACTCAGCCATTTTTTAAGATATAGACGAAACCAAAACTGCTCCGGAATCTTTGTATAAAGGTCAAATACATAAGAAAAAAATATTTTTCCATTTTTAATTTTTTGGTACCACATTTCAAGTTTTAATTTTTTTTAAAAATTTTAAATGGCCGCCATTTTGAAACAAAACTCCGGATGAAGCTGGCCAACGAACTCGGTCGAGACATTGGTATGTACTATGTACACACCGAATTACATCCAAATCGGTTCATAATTACGGAAGTTACAGTGTGACATAGGTCAGATATAT